>CM036564.1:39330603-39930603 GCA_020745775.1 Theristicus caerulescens | reverse complement strand
CCTTTTTCTTAAAACCAGCAAATGAATGCAGGTCCTTCCTTTTAAAGCCAAACAGAAAGAGAAAAATATTTGAGTTTGCATGCCACAGCTGCAGGCTGTGAATTATCACACTAGGGAAGAGTGGAAATACCACCCACATAATCCAACAAGAGGTCTGATTCATTTTGTGTCTGAAGCAATCATTGTGGTCTTACAAAGCTGAAATAAGTTTCCTTTGCAATCTTCACAGGAGAAAAAAATGAGAATATCATCCTTACTAGTTCAAAGCAAGCTTTGACTTTTTAATTTATTTTTACTCCTATTTCTCATTTTTATTTTTCTTCCTTAGTTTCTTACTATTTTGCAACTAGCTTGACTTTACATATAACAGTGGAATTGAATTTGAGATAGGATATAAAGGAGAGCCAAGCAATATCTTCCCAGCCCTATCAATCCGAGTTGAACTTGTGACAAGTGATTTAGTTAGTGTATAAGAATCAGATCCAAGGAACTTTGCAGAGTCTGTTTTTTAGGCTTCTAATCGTTCCAGGGCAATCAGAAAACATTGCTTCTTATCTCACACACAGGGGAAGTTAGTTACCATCTGTTTAAGATCCCAGTGGAAGCACCTGCCTAGGGTCCTCTCTAAATATTCAGGACTCTACTCAGTATGCATAGACACTCTTTATGTAGCTTCCTACAGATCATCAATAGTGAATAATGAAGAGAGAGATATTAAATTCTGCCTTTTAGATTCTTTACTCAGGGCTGTAGGGAGGTTTTGTCCCCTTGGGATCCTAATGCTTGAATTTTCACTTGAAGAGCTTTAAAGTGCTCAGGATCTTTCTTTCAAAAAAATGAGCTGGATTAATGATTTAAAAGTTCAGCTACTGACAGATGAAATGATGACTGCAGTAAAAGTCTGCTGGTTGCAGTATTTGTCCAGAAACAATCCTTGCTATTGCCTCAAAATATTCATACACTTGCTGTTCATCCCTTCATACAGTGCTGTAGTCACATGGTTGTGGTTATTAGCGCAGCAGGACAGAAGAGAGGAGGGAGGAAGGGAGAAAGAAAGGTAGTTGATTTGGATTCTCTTGAAGGAGAAGCTGGAATTAAATATATGTTTTTTTGCAGTTGCACTAGGTGAACTTTGTAGGTCTTTTTCAAATGCAACTATTCTATTCTACATCCCCAGTGAATATCTTGGACATGAGATTAACGCTTTTGTTCTACAGGAACTGGAAACTGCAACTATATGTTTAATGTGTGTGAGCAGGTCCACTTTGAGAACACTTTCCACATCAAATCTCTCAGCTGAGTTGGATAGCTGCATGAACAATTTCAGGATACTGACCAAGCTTAGGCCTGGGTGATGTACTAACCTGTTCAGTTCTTTCAAGAAATTGTAAGGACGTGGAAGAGCTCATCTCTTAATCTGACTTTATAAGTCTTTATCATAGAAAGTTCGTAGATTTCAGATTCTTCCTAGCAAGCAAAGATTTAAATTAATTAAAGCCCTTAATGTTACTGTAATTACTTTTTACTTTCAAATAGTAAAAATTGTCTAATATTTCAATACTTTATTGCTGTAATCTTTCTCTACATTTAAATTGCAATTTAAACCCAAGTTATATTATATACGGTTCTAAATCTTTAGTCACATCTCTACATGCTTAAATTCATGTGTTTTTCAGAACTAAAACCTAGATCAGTACTTATTCTAGTGACAGCAGAAATATGTCTCAGAATTCAGTGAACTCCCACAAATTTTCCTGAGACCAGTTAAGTTCTAAAGAGATACAGGTAGTATATTTAATAGCGTTAGACATATGTAATGATCTTGTAGTAACCATTGTTTTAAGCTTCCATAAATAAAAATATAAAACTGAAAAAATATATGTCAGCTCACCACTTTTCAGTTTGCTCATAAAACATAGCCTTAGCTGTATTTTATTATGTATATTAAGGAGCTGTAATTTCTGAAAAGCTTGCCAGGCATTGCCTGTGAACTCACACTAACAGGCATCCTAAACAGAAAAGGAACCCGAATACAGGGGAAATAACGGTTCTGAGAGCTTTGGCATGGTCCTTGTTGCCAGGGAAACCTCTTCTTTGTCTCTACGTGTTCAGAATGGCTGCCTCATTAGACACTGAACCTGATCATCACTTTACACTACTGGGGAAAAAAAAAAATAGAAGGGAAGGGGAAAAGCTAACAGGTCTACAAATCTTTAAGAAAATGCCAAGAATGAATAGGGGTAATCTTAAATAAATCTATGTGTAATTATAATCATAATTATGTTCTGTTGAGAGTAAATTTGCCCAGGTTGCTACATTCCACATTTATCTGCAGGTGAAGGAATGAGCAATTCTTGATTGTCTTTTACTGAATTAAAAAAAAAAAAAAAAAAAGAGTGCAAACCACAAAACTGGTCAATTGCATATTTTGTCTAAAATTTATCTCTTACTTTTATATATTGCAAAACATCTATTTAATAAGGTCATTTGGCTTATTTAACTGCCTGAGACATTGATTTAGCATTGCTGTAGCAGATTTTATTGATGGAGTCACAAGCATAAAATGGCAGGCAAAAACCTATAGAGGTGCATTTATTACTCTGATCATAAAGAGGAGTGGTGAAAAAATAGTAAAAAAGTGAAAATATATAGTCACAAGAGAGTTACTTTATGTTAACTATTAAGTTTTAATCAAGATACTAAAATCAGCACCAGCAGAACTAGATGCAGTTTCAAGGCATTACTTATTGGTAATACAACTATGAACCCAAGGTCCCTCAGGAGCTCAGCCCCTGCCCTTCGCTGATGAGAAAAGCCTTTGAAAACAGGGTCAGAGCTTAACCTCCACCCTCTGTGGCTTATAAATATCAACAAAGGAAAGGGATTTTAAAGTTGTTGTGCCCACAACTCTGTTCTCTGAGATGAAAAATGAAATCCAAATCACAGGTGAAACAGTTAACGAATGCCTAACTTCTCATATTTATGAAGAGGGAAAGCAACCCAGCTAGAATTCTTTTTTCTCTTTTCAACTGTACCAGATGTGAAACTGAGTACTTAGGTGCAAAACCAAGAGTGTGTCTGACCAGGTGGCCTGAGATTAACCAGTTACTTTCCAAGAGTATAAAGAACTGACACAAACTAGATTTACATGCACCTGGAGCCATTTTCCTTCTTACCCAGTGATAACCTATGCTGAATCTCTGATTGTTGCCTAAGGAACAGTATTTAAATTAATTATTATTGTTTTTAATGAATGTTTTTCATATAACAAACATTTCTGTGGATTTTTTTTTTCACCTCTGTGATAGTATGATTCAAATAGGGCTTGCAGATTACAGCTAGAAGAAAAGAGCAGAGAAATGGCAGAGTGTAATCACCTATCCACTACACAGTAAGAACACACATACACTTGCTCTCCTTGGAAGGTAGTTCTTTTCAGTTCCATAGTGAAACACTCTCAAAATTTAATAAAAGATGAGTCACTACCAAGAGAAATAATTTTTCCAAATGGGGACCTGAGGCAGAGAAAACTATTCCGGGGGGCTTCAGTAACCGTCAGAGTGTTTTGCTTTCTATATGGCACCCTTTTAAACAGTTACACATAGACAAGAACTAGATGAAGATATTTAAAATCAATACACAAGGCAAGAAGTAGCAGCAAGAAAGGTACTAGAATATTGTTTGAAGTAGGCCTGATATGCAAGATTTGAAGCAACTCTTCTTTGTACCACTGACTTAACAACTTTTGGTAAATATAGAGAAAGTAAATGGTTCCTCTTGGCTTCTCTTTTGAGCAAATACACAGAAGGACACCAAGGTTTGAAGAAGATGATTAAAAAACACTGCCTGAATCTTAATGCATAAATGTGTGAGCCTGGATGTCGGTGAGAAAAGGTAATTAATTAGAAGATACAGTTATAACTGGGTAGTAGTTATTATAATCACTCTATTTTGTTATGATAGTTTAACTGAACCAGGCTGGAAACCGTAGGACTTCAGTGTGAGCTACATTTCAAAGTCCCATTCATGTTTTGAGCTGTTAAATATGAAATTTTTTTCTTGAGTTAGTTTCTACTGACATCATTTCTTGATTGCATTTCTCTACTGACATCATTTCTTGATTGCATTAACAGACCTAAAATGTAAAATCTTGTGTCTCTTCATTTTTGAAGAGTTTAGAAAGAATATTGAAGAGATTTCAGTAACTTACTGATATCTCAATGCAGAAAGAGAAAAGTGTTTAAGAAAAAAAATGTGTACTTTTCAGTCTCAAATATTTTACAGAAATATAAGGCATGCTTTCTTACACAAAAGCACAAAAATTAAAGAAGGGGAATTCAAATGCAACTTTTGATCCAACGTAGTTTTTAAGCTTATACATTAATTTTAGCCTTCATATGAATTAATTGCTAATATCTAATTGCTAAAAAATGTACAAGCTGTACTGCTTTTACGGCTCAGGACCTCACTTTAAAGAAGGAAAAACTTCTTCCTATGCACTTTGTAAAATTTCTACAAAAGCTGTACTTATCAGTGCATTGAAAATAATTTCTTTTTCAATGTACCAAACTGTACAAGTACCAAATAGCTCACATTCCTTTATTTTACATATGGTGTTGTGAGATCCAAGGAAATAGTCTTATCAAAGTTTAAGCCCATTAAATATTACACACCCAGTATGCAGGCCCTAGGGTGGAAATGGATGCGCAATCACCATCATCATTGAATCGGAAACTTCCAGAACTGAAAATATAAGCAGTTCTAGTTGGAGGTAGAAAACCATGAAGGAAAAAGGGCACTTATAGACTGCAAAAACCTTAGAAGTCTCCTGGCAAAAGCCCATAAGTCATCACTGAGCCCACAAACTGATGCTTGCACATACAAGTCAGCCTTTCAATACAAAAATCAGAAAATAAGTAAGCAAAGGGACTGGACATTTCAGAGTGGTTTAAGTCACAAGCAGTTGTGTATTTTAGATGCCTAATATCCTCACAAGATCCTTGGTCCTATGATTCAGTGTGCATCTTGTTCTCTGATCTCAGCATACCTCCAAGGCCACTACACGAAAGAAAGAAGCAGGTGAGCTTCATCTTTATCCTATTTTTCACATGTGACAGTGTGCACCCCTTGGATAACCAACTAGAAGCAATAAATGCAGGCAATGATGTAATTCCTAGCTCTTGCACAAGGCAATCCAGGAAAATGAATGACATAATTTGTTTAAGGTAAATATGGAAGCAACACAGAAGAAAGACACAGGTGTCCCACCTTAGTTGGTGTAATCAGAACATGATGAGTGCCCATGTTTCTTTCTTGTGTTTCTTTCTTCTCTTGAAAAGCCACCTTTAAAGATACATGCACATCCTCCTGCTAAGGTACATGCATTAACAGGCACAGTCAGTGAAGGGAATCTTAAAGTTTGTATTTGAGTCCAGTGAGAAAATTGCAGTCTGCAGTCTCTGCTCTGCTTCTCCATTTGGTGAATATAATAATCAAAAACACTTTCTCAAAGCTGGAAAGAGAAATCAAACGTGTAAAGTAGAAATCGGGCTGCCAAATGCCAATTATCCTACCAGAGCCTCAAAATTACACCCTTTTTTTGGATACTTTGAATGTAACTTCACTTTTAAAAGGAAGTATTCTTATCAGTAAATTGATATTTTTAAACACCATAATGTCACAACAAAATGAAAATCACTGACTGCTCTTGTACACACTTAGTACTGGCAGAGCTCTAAAAGTATCCTTTCTAAGTGTTAAGCCTTGGGACATAGTGTTTGTGCAGTCTAACAGCAGTTCTTGTCTCAGCATCACATACATTAAAAATCTAGAACACACTTTAAGGATTATTTTTATGTTTTCTTTTCCTGTCTCTCCATGGTTTTGCCTTTGAAATTACCTCTGAAACAATATTATTGCACACATATTTGTGACTGGTATTTCAGGTATATTCAAGAATATCTGAAAGGATGCAAAAAGACACTTTCTCTTCTGGGCTCAAAATTTTAGCTATACTTGCATCGACATTGCAGGTGAAAGGCAAAAAAAAAAGAAAGAAATTAACCTGTTGGTAGCAACGTACCATTGTCAGTCTTATTCCCAATCACACCGAGGCAGAAAGCAGCCCTGACACTTCTGTGACTGCTCCAGCCCATTGTAAATAGGAGGTGGCAGTTCTAGTCTTTGATCCAATATGCTGCAGTGTTATAAAATGGCAGTAACTAGCTGGGGAAGACATTTCCACAATACACAAGCTTTTCCAAGGCTAGCTGGAGCTGCTTCCCCTTTAATCCCTTTTTGCAGGAGGCTAAAAAGTGTTACAGAAAGAAAAAAAGAAAAAAATTAGAGCAGCTTTCTGACAGCTCAGTATTGGTAGTGTGATAGAGACTCTGGAGCTATCTGCACTGCATCCGAGGCTTTTTTTTTCAGTGTGCAACCACATAAAAAATGTCTTTTTAGAGCTTTTGTGGAAACAAAATCCTCTTTATTCATCTCATGCTCTCTCTCATACATTAGTTTCACAAATCTTTCTTATCACAGAAAATGCTTTTATTCTATAATACTAAAACTCCTCTTAAAATTAAATTAATACACCCCTCCCCCAATACATGACAAGGTGAAAGCTAACAGGAATGGACCTAAAATACAACACAACCTATGCAACAGGCCATTTTTTTTTAATTTCTGTTGCCTTTCTGAGATGACCTTCATTTGCTAAGAAAACATTGCTTTATCATTAAAGTAACTTCAGGATGAAACCTCCTCTGCTGGCTGTAGATATGGAAATGAGAGCCTCAAACCACATGTTAAAAAACCCTATGACAGTAAAGACCAATAGCAAAGTAGAGCCACTCTGAAAGTCTTTCACCACAGAAAGAAAAGGAGCAGAACAGGGGAGGTAAGAGGGTGTGAAAGAGACAGTCTGACATCTAAGAGAAATAATACAAGTAAGCATCGTATTTACTGCTTTTTAATCCAGCTCTATGTCTGATCATGAAAAATGTCAGGAATCACAGCAGAAATATATTGCACAACCATGTTGAGAATTTCAGAGAAAGTTTGGAAACTAGGTGGGGGTGAGAACTACTAAAAACACCCGACATTCAGAATCATACAGGGTAGCACATATCTGCAAGGTGTTAGTCTCCATGAAGCTGTATAATGTAATTGCCAAACTACAGCCTTTCTCAGGAAGAGGTTTGGGATGCTTCATTCTGATCAAATCATTTTTACCTTTCTGATATTCCATCTACATCACCCCTGTAAGTAACTTCTCTCGGAGCAGAATGACTGCTTTGTATCATGGTGTGTGAAACTAGGACATAATGTCATGGCCATAGATAACAAAATATCCTACTCTTCCCATCCTGTCGTCCAGTGGGAACTCCTGTAGTCAGAGATTCAGCAGTGTACATTAATCTTCACGGGGTTATACAGGACATCTCTAACTCAATTCCCTTACATCCTCACAACTGAGTACGTCCAATTGCAGAAAGATAAGACACAAGTCTGATATTGTTAATCAGACAGGCACATACTCTGACATGTTTCACAATAGGAGGAGAATCCGGATCACGTCTTGTAGCTGTGGAGGAGAATAAGAGTGATAAGGCCAGTACTGAACTGAGGAAGAAATCTGGTTATAATTGTGGAAGTATTGAGGAGGCAGGAAAGTAGTACAAAGGTATTGACACATCATCCTTCAAGGATCTTCCTGAGAGATTTAGGAAGCATTTTAAGGATTTGCATACAATAAAGTTCTCACAGTTTAATTACTGTGTCTCAGCTGAGCCATGGTAACAGTCCTCAAGAGTGCCTTTTGGCTGAAGTCAGGTGCAGAACACTGCTTGCTCTTCTTTACTTTCCAACCTAGCTATGTTTAACTACATTGCATTTACTGAGCACTAGAGGAGCACAGATGAACAGGTTAGTGGTTCTACTGACATATAGTACCTCAGGCCGTGTTAATCTGACATGATATCTATGTTTCCTTGGATTGTTTCCTAAAAAAAAGTACTAAGGCAGGGTAAAATCAGCACTGCATATCCTAATTTAAGGGGACATCTGGCAAACGAAACTTCTCACACAGAAGAAGATCTCATGGTAAGAGCTAAGAGGCTGTGAAAAGATTCACAGCTGCTCTGGGTATAAAACAGAAAAAAAGAGTATGACTTAGGTTCCTAAACTTCTGTTCTAAGCAAGGTAGGTGCCTTCCTGCCTACCACAAAGATCCCTCCTTTTAAGGTCTGAATTTTCTTACATTAAGAAATTTTCATAGTCTCCCTCTATCCACGAACAATAAGAGCAATGCCCAACTGCACCACTCACAAGGAACAATATTTACTTGTCACATGGAAGAGATTTGGAGTCAAAACTTGAATTTCATTTTCCTGTGTATGTGCAAAACCCAGATATCATGGGGCATCCTGAGATATGTTTTTTTGCAGTGACTCCACTGAAAATTGTATCGCTTCTGCATAACTATCCCTAGTTTCCTGGGACTAGAATCTCCATGAATCCCTATGTTGCATATCCCTGACAAGTGTCTTGGAGAGCAACCTACAGAGTTAGGTTTTTTTTTTTCGTCTCTCACACACTGATATTCTTTTATTCAATAACGACAGCTCTGTCTCTGAGAATCCTTCATCTTGAAGACCAGTTAGCATTTGGGAGACCAGGGCTCAAATTCCTTTTGCTGTGTAAGCACTGGATGCTAATCTTACACATAGAAGTTCCATGTGGCTCATGGTGGCATGCAGGCACCTGCACAGTTCAGCTGTGTTCTGAGCAGACAAACGCAACTCAGCACTCCTGCCAAGAGGGGAAAGAGTTGCCTGTTCCGGGAATCACATTTTGAGTGTTTCGAGGTCTAACAGTGGTTATGATAGCTATGTAGCCTTGTAGATATCCCCTAGGAAAAGAAGACAAATGAGACAGCATGGAAACTGAGGCAGACAGAGAGCAATGTGGTCGCTGAAAGGCAGTTCTGAGACTATGAAGTAGATGATGTGGTATCTATGCCCCTCTGAGAAATCAGATTTATAAAGCTCTTGTTGAAGAACAGGTATGTAAACTGTCCTGATAGTTTCAGTAAGACTACTGGGGAATAAACTTAGGTGTATCGTTAAGTACCTCCAACAAGAAAAGGAATACCATATATCAACTTTTAGACTTTTAAAATGTTTGAAAAAAACTTAGAAAAAAATATGAAGACTCAGACACGCAAACAAGCTGCTGAAGTTTAAAAAGTTATTGCCTGTCAGCTAAGACACTCTAACTGTCCATGTGAATTCTCTTTTATTGCAGATGTGACTAAATCAAATTATCCCAATTTTGCAAAAGTAGAAGCCCACACATTGACAGGAGAGGAGAGGGGAGGAGAGGAGATGAAAATGGAGAGGAAGAGAGAAGGCAGAGGGAAGGGAAGAAGGAAACTACTTGCCATCAAGAACCAAACAATTGAGAAAAATGTCAAGTATAAAATCATGGTTTCTGAAGCAGAGACAGTACTTACAGATGTGTGAAAAAACACAAACCTAAACAAAAAGTGAAAAATGGGACAGAATTCAAGGGGTGAATTCTACATTAAAAGTTGGATAATCTCACAGAAAACAGTGGTTTTTTATTTCTGCCTTTTTACCATCTCAGTATTTGTAAAATGTAACTGATTTTACTTGAGATTTTTCCCCGCAACATTAGATATGAAAAATTCTGTCTTAGTTTACTCATTTCTCATTTTCACTATGTTCCTCCTAGAATTTCATACACAGTAAGCAGATTTGGCCAATAAGTTATCAGAGACATTTTCTTCTGCAAAAACATTAAAATAAGCTTTTTTATGTCGTCTTTTTTTTTTTTTTTTCTTTCTCCTCTAAACCACATATGCATATAGATACATATTCTCCTCCACTGTCTTTTTGGTCTTGCCAGTTGCATTCTTCTCACTTTTGTCACCATTTTGCTTCATAAGCATTAGACTGTTTCATTAGTTATGACTTATCAGAAAGGCATAATCATACCAATTCCTGCTCAGTGTCATCTACTGTCATTTAAATATAAAGTCTTTGCCTGCTGCTGAGCTATCAAATATGTTTCATTCCCTGGATATTATAATAAAAATTGAAACTTTCTTTCCTTACTTCTATCAAGAGGAGGAAACAAAGTTGTGGTTTTGTTTTACTTTACCACTCAAATGTTCACGTCATTTCTAACTATCCTAATTTCTTTCTTTCTTGTGAAGGGTTTATTATGAATTGTTTTGTTAAATAAATCAGATTGCAGTCTAAATAAAATTAGCCTAGAAATTTAACCAACATAATGATAAAATGGAAATTTTAAGCACAAGACATTCTTCATAGAAATTGTCGGGGTTTCTGTTTAAAAACAATTTCACAGATACCGAGTTTGTGATAAAACAAGCAAGACTGAAACCTGCAAGTAACTCTGAGCCTGCAGACTGTCATTAGCATAGATGTAGTATTGGTAGTAGTGACTTATTTCCCCTTTAAAAAATAATAGAAATTAGAATAGAAATAGAAATAGAAATAAGAAAAGAGAACAAATCTTTAGTGGTATATCTACTTTCTTTAGCTATTAATCACTAGCACCAAAACCTCATAAATATGGTGACAGACACAGAGTAATTCTTATATTTCAGAAAAGGTCAATCAAAAATAGATATGGTAAAGTCCAGTCAATAAATAATCTTATAAGGCTAAACATTGCACTCATTCTTTTCAAGTCACTCATTAGTCATCTACAGTGCCCTCAACGACATTTTTAATGTATTATTTCAAAGTCCTTTCTTTATTATTGAGAAGGGAAATATTTTTAGCTTGCAAAGCTCCATCTATAGTTGAGGTCTGGTTCACCATAAATGAACAATTTCCCAGTGGACAAGAAACTACTGTGACAGGAACATTAATAATACCTCTGAACATCTATTGCCCCATTTCATTTTTTTGAAGAGACTTACAGTTTTAGGGAGAAATACTGGAGGAACAAAAAGGAGAAGGAAAGAAGAGGTAGAAAAGGTTATTTTGTGGCTAAAGCTGGTTGAATTATTCATTGTTTAACATTTAATTTTTTGAATTACTGCTTAAAATTACAATCCCAAACCCATGTTTTCAGTTTCAGTAGAAGGAGCTGCATCTTTGCATAACAGACCATTCCTTTAAGGGTAAAATTTCTGAAGATGGTTAAATGACTTAGGTATCACTTTGAACTTGAAAGACACTAGATGCCTTTTGGGCATTTTCTAAAATCCCTGGAAATGGCTTAGATGCCCATGTAATTTTTTTGAATTGTCTCCCCCTGCCCTTGATATCTAACAAGCATTAGGAAGTCTAATATAAGCATCTAATTTTAAAAATTTGTCCCTTATGAATGTACTGTTCAATGTGTTCCTTTCGTTCTGCATTGAAATCATTCACACTGAATTTATACAGCTATTAAATGTATTGTAATAAGTTGCTGAAGAGATTTATTCCTTTTTATAATCTAAGAATTTAAAAGTCTTGATTTTGATAAACTTTTAATTTACTTAGGTCACAGAGTCTTATTTTCAAAAATGTCTCATTCTCTGAGTAGTCTGTCCCATTGGAAGTTAGCATTTGGCTGTCATATTATTCATAGGATATATTTGATCTATTCACGTTTTATCCATTCACACAAGAGATCTGCTCTTCAGCTGTTTGATGGCAGTTTTACAAGGACTATAATGACAAATATCCAAATATAAATGATTAATAAATCACTTTGTTATGTAGTTTCAGAAAAAATAATCTGCTCAGTGCATTAAAAAAAAAAAGGGAAGAAACTTTTCAATTGGGAATATAGAGGCTGTCAAATACTTGGAAATAATTTGTAAAATAGAGAATGAATTTGCTAATCACTGTAACAAATAAATACAGGGAGAAATACAGGAAATTCAGAGAAAATAAGAATGCTCAAGGACATGGAAAAAAAAATAAAAGTGTGAAAAGACTAGGATTTTTTTGTCTGAAAGGAAAAAAGAGAAATCAGAAATCTATATAAAATAGTGAATGATCAAAAGGGCATAGATGAAAAAATAAAAAAACATTTCTTATCCTGGTTCTACCATATAAGAACAAAGAGATAATTAAATGGTGGAAGGCTTGAAGTAAATAAAAGGATATAGTTCCCCACAAAACATTAAGTTGCGGAGGCAAAGAAACTGAAAAGAGTAAAATGAAGACTGGACATGCAATTCCCAGTGTGGATCACTGTGGCACTCCTAACCCAAACAGTCTGGGTGAAAGAGAGATCCCAACCCACTCTGGACTAGGACTAGGTACATGAAGGAGACTGCAGGCTACATATGATGGCACATCAGTACTTCTCGTTGGTGATGGATAGATAAAGCACTGAGTAGGACTGCACTGTAAGGGAAGGTTGTGTCTTACAGGTTCACGGGACTGGATTTTGCCATGTGTCTAGGGGGAGGACAATTAAACTCAGACTAGGATAAAAAAATTGCAGTATTTATTGTGTTCTGTTTCCCTTATGAAACTGTATAAACCCTTGATGTGCAACAACTTTTGAGACTGAGGGTAAGTGGAAGAAGAAGTTATAAACATGAGAAGAGAAATGTTGCTACATAATGCATTATGGTGGGGGCAGTATTTGGGAAATATTCTTATGACCTACATTTCTACTTAACAGCAACTCAAAAAGTTTTGTTTCTTGCTGAGTTATATGTGTGAGAAGATAGTTTTGTATCTGTCGACCATTTCTCTTTCTACACATGCTGATCTGAAAACTGATATTTGCACAGTAGTACATATTAGACTTAGACATTATTTTTCTGCAATTACCCAGATTCACTCAGTACAATAAACCTCTAAGAAACAAAACAGAAATAATTTTCAATGCCTCCAACTATAACATGCATACCTGCATGCTTTGTAAAGGTATGCAGAAGGTCAAAAATCCTGTTTCGTTCCAATGTGAATCTTCTGTACAAGGCAGACATTGTTGAGAACTTTTTAAAAGATCCATTACCATCTGATGTCTGAATCTTCATAAACTCAGTTCAGAGAGAGAATAAAACCATTTTTGCATGATTGGATTTAGAGCAGCAGCAACTGGTCCTGACTTGGTATATTCAGCATAAAAAATTATGTAGCTGTCAGCTCAACCATGATAACCATCTACGTACATCTGCTGAGTCCACGCCAGTTGTGGAGTGGATCCCTTTGCCTGAAATGTAGGGACACTACCACAGATAATTAATTCATTATTGTGAACTGACTTCACAACAGTTTAATTAAGATTGCAGATCAGCCTCAGGGCTGGCTATTATTATGGCATAGATGATAATTTAAAAATTGAATAGCACTGATCTGGACATGCTAGATTAGTCACTTGGAAACAGTGTTTTCACATCTATTAAAAAGCCTCATCTTTATCATAACATTTGAAAATCTCTTGCCTGATTTCCTGGCATCATGCATGCAGCAGAGGCTTTTTGTGTATATGTTAGTAATGAACAGTTTTAGGAGAGAGGCTTTGAACAGCAGAGATCTGTAAACATAACTTTCACCGCTCAGTAACTAAATAATGGACCAACAACTTAGGGAAACACAGAAGGTGCAGGATATAAAAATCAAGATGGCTAGCCACAGTGTTAAGAGAGCATTACTTAATCTTCTGATTATAAAGCTAAAACTGCCAACTCATCAACCACGTGAAAGAATGATTAAGCATGTTGATCTTAGAATATGGGTTTGAATCAGCCAAAAATGGAAAATAATTGGACTCAGAATGAAAATGTCTCTTTCATTATAACTATTACTAAGACTGAACGAGCTTTTATAACAGCAGGAAAGCAGAGTAACAGTTATCCTCCAGTCCTGGTGTGTACCGGAGAGTCTGAATGGGAAATGCCCTTTCCCCACTAGATGATTGAAAATAGCAGGTGGTGAGACAAGAGTTTGCTGTGAAAGAGCAATAAAATATAAACTCAGAGAGAAAGTGAGCTGTTCTGTTTACACTTGTTCTGTTGTTTTCATTTGTTTCTGAGGCTTGATTACTTGGGTACAGAAAAGAAACAATTCCCATGAGCTATTTTCTCATTTTGAGAACAGAAAGGAATAATATCAAGTGGTGCAAGGAAGCAAGGGTGACGAAGGCTGGGAGTTGTGAAGACTTAACATTTCTTGGAACCCTCTAGGGTCAGTTCCCTTCTGAAGACGCTTACTCCTAGGCATTCAGAATCTATCTGTTGCTTTTAGTAAGAAAGATTTCAATAGATTTACTTGCTTTAAAGAAGACTGTGGAAAAAAAGAATGGCTTTTTCTACTCTGCCTCCCATGTCATCAACCAATTTAGAAGCCAAATTCCAGTCACAGAAACTTCATTACTGGTGATACCTGAGTCAGGATTATAAAAAAAAGAAAACCAAACAAGATAAAGTAAAACCAAACCAAACCTAACCTAACCTTCTTGGCTTTTAGGTTATAAGTTGAGCTGGGCTGGCAGTTAGAATAAGCTGTCTTTCCACTTGTACACAAAACAGGTATTAGCTGTAAATCACTGAGATAATAAAAGCTGAACCCCATAATGCTGTTTTAGAAAGCTGCAGTCTAGAGTAGAGTAGAACTTTAAGCAAAGATTGTTCATGTTCTGGGTGACTTTTTTCTACAAAAGAACTCATCTTTTTCCCCTTCTTGCACACAAGAAGTGGTGAATCTGCACGTTGCGCCAGGGCAGGTTTAGGTAGGATATTAGGAAAAACTTCTTCACTGAAAGGGTAGTCAGGCACTGGAACAGGCTGCCCAGGGAAGTGGTTGAGTGCCCATCCCTGGAGATATTTAAAAGATGGGTAGATGTGGTGCTTAGGGACATAGTTCAGTGGTGGACTTGGCAGTGCTGATGATCTTAAAGGTCTTTTCCAACCAAAACGATTCTATGATTCTATGGTTTATAACATCCATTAAATATTAAATAGCAATCCGAACATTGTTTAATTTCCCAGAAAAGAAACCTTGTTTTATGTACTGCTGGAAAATTAGAAACTTTACTTGATATTACTCAACCATATGTTAGAGAACGTAAATGGTGAAGGAAAGACTATGTGAAAGGTTACATAACATCAAAACAGAGAGTTATTTAAAAAAAAAAAAACAAACAGTTTAGAAGTGTTTTGTTTATGCTATTATTTACAAATTCATTAAAAATTTAAACATGCCAAGGAATGGGATTTAATTAGCTGGAGGTGTGAAGAACACGTGCATATTTAAGTTTTGACCTTTACTTGTACATGAGACTAGTCATGTATCTGTGTACTTGTAATATAAAAATCACTTTGTAGACTATTAAGCATCTGCCCTTAATTTCATAGGGATCACACTCCAAGGACATTCAGCCAATAATCTGTGTATAAAGCTTTGATCCTCTCCCTGATCAGGCTAGCTTTACTATTGATTCCTTATTATAATTTATTTAACATAAAAGCTGTTACATAAGGTGGTTAAAGTTGCTTAATGAGCTAACCGATTAGGGAGAAATGAATTTGAGATTACTTTGAACCCACTCTAATTTTCCCAAAGAACCAAAATTTATGAGGTTCGGGGTCCTGGAGGAAAAGAGCAGAACACAGTTCTTTAATTAATAGGATATTTGGGTAGAAAAAATATTCACTACTGAACAACTTTGATTTTTTCATGGAACTGGAACATAAAATGAGCCCATTTTCTGCCTTTAGTTATGCCTTTGACACTGAGCAGAATTTGCCCCATGGCAGACTGAAAGCCCCTCACACTAACAGAGACTAAACTTCAATTGTACGTTATTTTTAGTATAAGATCAGAATAGAACTACTTAACCAAATAGTTATGGAGAAGAGGACAGAACAGAGAAGCTGTGCTTGAAAGTATAAAAGGAAAGTTTGCTTATGGCAGTCTTTATCACATCTGTTTCTGTATCCCATTTTTAAACCAATTGGACCTGATTAGATTTCACAACCCTTTTGCACCTGGATACATTAATGTACATGATTTTTGATCTCTGACAAAGTAAATGAAGTCACAGCTTAAAACTTTGCAATAGAATGATAGGCAAAGTTAGAAGGGAAAAATGTTTAGAAATAAACTCTTCATAAAATGGCTTTCAAATTTTTCAGTTGTCAGCTCCGTTTGAGTGGCCTAGATTTTGTTTTGTTATTTCTTTTTCAATAAAGGTACAATAAGGGCTTCAATAAGGATCCTTACCCCTGTTTTCCACACTATAGGATTATAAGCAGTCTGTGTCTCTGCCATCTTTACTTGTACTACACGCAGTTGTGTAACGGCTGAAGATCCAGCCGATTAAGACAGATTCAGGATGAAAAATAACTTAAAATGGAAATATTCCCAATGTTCAGTACCTTGATGCTTGACAAAACAGTAGCAAGCTTTTATGTTCATATGCAAAACCCCAAATTAATCAGATGGGATATGCATGCTACTTTGTTACGGCAGCATAAAAGCTGTAGAAAATAGTCCTTGTTTAGTTCTAAGTGCCATTATCATGAATAGGACATGATGTAAACATTAGGAGAAAACCAGAAATAAAAGCTAGCTTGAAAATCAATTGTATGTTTTAATATTCTCATCCCTTAGGCAGCCCCCCTTCACTGGTAATTTATGAGAAATGTATAATTAGGTTAACTTTTTTATTTTTGTTTCATACTCCTCTCACAAGAGTGGAGATGATCCACATTTGAAAAAGAATTTTTTCTTTATTTCTGATGCTTTTAAATATTTTTTTTGATCTTTAAAAATAGTTTGACTAAAACAAAATATATAGAAGTTACAGTGGAATTATAATTATCACTGTCTGGGATTTAAAAAAAAAACCCCTGAGAGCAGTTGCAATGTCATTTAAGAGACAATGCAGAGCAGAACCCCTATGTGCCTTGTTACGACTGAAAACCTCTCTGGAAAACACCTTGAATTTCAAGTGAAAAAATATGTCTTTAAGACAATATGTCTCAGTGTGGTCAGTTTGCACTCTGCTCCTTGAAAAGAAATATCTTAATTCTCCACTGATGCGTCACTTGCCTTGCTGGGCTTTTGTAATTTAGAACAATTAAACATAAAGCCTCAAGTATTTAATTGACATTCAAACCAGGGATTTCAATTCTTAATGAAATCCTATTTTTTTTTCTCCAGGAAATAAGAATAATTTCAGCTTTGATCCAGCCTCCTAAGTTCATCCTCCTGAGGTACCAATTCAAACTACTAAACCGGCGTTCAGTTCACATTGCATACAGACTGCCATGGGTTTTTTCTTTCTAAATTGTCTCCATCATTTCTGAACAGTTAGGAGACTGCTGTCTTGTTGCTTGCCAAGTGCCCAGCCTTGCCTTTTCTATTGTCATTCCATTTCAGCTATGGCAATTAATAAAAAGTCATTTACTTGTGTCTGTATGAGCTTATTCTGTGTTGATGGTGGCTTTCCCTTCATAACTATCACAAAAAATTCAATGTGTGGTCACCATGTCGCTGAAGGGCAATCCAACTGCAGTAGCACTTGTGCTGTCTCAGAATAAGCACATAACTAACAGCCAATACACAGAGAAAAACCTTGCCAAAGGTTAAGAACAATAAACAAAATCAGAAAGTACCTCATCCCCTAAATATTGGTTCACAGTTTCACAGAGGAAGTTATGGAAACTTTCTTGCCCAGTACTCTTTAAGGTGTCTGCTTGACATCACAGGTACCTGCACTCAAAAACAAAGCCTGATTTTGGCAGGGTTTTTCTTAGGAATTTTGGTATATTTTGGTTTTATAATGGGTTTATGCAGGGCTCTTGAGTTATTTTTGGAGATAGACAAGAAAATGTTAACAAAACAGAAGATGTTGGGAGAATGATAGAATGTTGACAAAGGTCTCCCTGAATTTTATATGCCAATCAGGCACTCCCTCTGTTGTACTGAATCTGTTGATGTATTAGTACTGTCAGAATTTTCTAACTGGCTAACACTTTTCATGGGATTCATCATCTCCAAATCTAGCCTTTTCCATTAGAGGAATATTTCATCCCATCAAAAAAATTGTCTTATGGCATTGTTAAGTTTAATGGGAAGTTCAAGTACAATGACCAAAAGGAGAGCTAAAATAGGAGCTTCCCCGCCCCCGCCCCGATAAATATGTTATTCAATTTTTATTGAAGTTTTAATGCTTCAAACAACAATATGAATTGTCCTGCAAAATTATTTTAATCTTTCTTGCACCCTATTTTAAAATTAAGCTTCCAATTAATAAAGGTGGTGATGATCTAGCCAAAGATTTTGGAGAAAGTGAAAGTTACATCTCTAGCACAATGGCTTGTATCAGTGAATGTAAACTGAAAGAGAATACTGACAAAAATTGAATTCTCATCTGCTTGAATTAGTTTTACCCAGGAACACCTTTTGCCTAATGCCAATGTAAACAAGATAATAGGAAGTCACAGAGTTTAAAGGATAAATCTCTACTCAGTCAGACTAGATTCCCCACTGCATTGCCAAAGTTGAGAGTGGTGTTATGCTGTAATTCCATTAGTTAGCTAAAATCCTGGAGAAAATAAAAGAAAAAAAAGAGATTCAATATTGCTATTGGTAATGGGGAACACTAAGGTTTACGTAACAGTTTGTTGAATAATGAGTCATAAATTTAGCAGCCCACATTTTAAATAACTCCGAGGATAATAGCTTCAGAAACATGCTGGACATGAAGTCTATTTTAGATGAAAACTAGGATCACTTTGCTCAGAGTAGCTTTTTGGTTTGTTATCAGTGACACTAACTGCCACAGTCTTCCTAAAAATTTAATTTAAGTTTGAATGAAAAACCTATTAAAACTTATATTTAACATTTTAACAAGTATTGCACTTAAAAGCAAACTTCTAATATAATTATATATATACTAGCAAGACAATTTCTAAGTGATCTTTAAGTACAAAGAATTATAGTGTTGTAATGTGCTTTTGAAAACTCTATCTGGATTTATCAAAAAGTATGAGTGAAAATCCTATTTCTGCTGAAGCAAGTAGGAAAAAACCCAACCCACTATTACTGAGTTGGATCTACATTTTCCTACATAATAATAGACATTTGGAGAGAGTTGAAACATGAGTTATATATTTAAAAATGATGCATGGGCTAGATGACTCTCAGGTATTATCTTCAGAAGCATAATTTTCATGTCATTAACAAATAGAGTTTCTAAAACTTCCTGCTTTTACAGTACATTAGATATTGCATTTTATTGAATAGAGGTATTTAAAAGGGAAATAAGGATCTGGTACGTGTTAGAGGTCATTTGATACAGACACTGAGGGAAACCTGAAAATAATTTTAAATAATTTTCATACCTGTTTATAAATGTGGACAAGCTTTGAATGGAAGGACTAGTTAGAAAGTGTACTCTTTGCTGCAGTCTGGGACTAGCGTAGTAAAGTGAGGTCAAAGTGGTATGAGAAAATGTACTAATTTAAAGAATCAAGCCTATCACTGTACAAAAGTCCGAAGTATTTTTTTTTCCTGCCTCTGCATCATCTGTGAATGTAGGAAATGCACCCATAGCAGCACAATCACTCAAAAAGTTCAGGCAAGCTGGGTGGACAACCAGCACAGCAAGGCATTTCAAATCTCATACAGTGTCTAAGTTGCCCTCTTCTCTGTCTCACAGCAGGAGAAATTTTGTTTCTCCAGATTCCCAACTGGATGTATCAACCCTGGGATAAATCTTTTATACATTTCTTCAGCGTTAGCTTGTGAGCATAATAATGAGTAAACCCCTGCAATGGAGCACTGCTCTCTTGATGAACACACTTATAAATATTATAGAAAGCATGTCTTAAAAATATAAAGCTCATGTCAAGCTGATATTCAAATACTTAGGTTATTCACTAGTAAGTGTCTTCTGATGAAAAGCATAACACAACAGGAGACAGTAGCAGTCAGAAGAAGCAAATACATAAAAGAAAATTCAAGTGTATCTGGCATTTTGTAAAAGTAAACAGATACAAATTCTTTCTGATAAAGAGAGCTGAATTCCTGCTGTGCACATTTTGGGACTTTTCAGGATCCCAAAAGCATGTGGAAGAGTTGAAATTTCTAAAGGGTTTCATAAATATTTGACTTAATTTATAAGGTGGAATCTTGGCCTTGTCCAAGCCTGTGGGAAAACTCCCTTTGACTACAGAGGAGCTGGATTTCCAGTAACCATGATTGTGTCAGCACCTGACAGGTCTGTACAGAGAGCGAGGGAGAGCAAGTCTTTCAGATACAGGGGATTTTTGGTACTGTTACCAGAAGCTTTTGCAGTGATGATTTCACATCGATCCATTTTTTTTCAAACAGTATCTATTGTGGAAATCAAAGCATAGAGAAGGAAAATGTATTTTTGCTTCTGATATATTTAAAGTAAGATAAAAGGATAAACACATGTGCTTACTTTCTTAAAATCTAAAATCCTTCTCTGTACTATCAGTGATGTAGCCAACACAGATTGCAGGACTGAATGAATGGAATATTTTTTAATACCCTTTTTTGTGTTATTTGGTTTGTGTTTATAAACATTTCCTGAAATTTTGCTTTGTTTTCAGCCTTCTATATTTTCATTTTTCCTTCATTTGTCCAAAACGATTTAAGAAAATAATTTTAAAATGGTAATTTAAAAAAAGACAGCAAAAATTATTCCTCCCCCACCCAATGGAAGCCTCTCACCCAAACTCAGATGAACAGCTCTGAATTTAGAACTTTTATTTAAAAGCACATACATGTTCCTCTTTCTATTTCCTCTTAAACGCTGTAGCCTCTTCTGTTGAAGGTGCTGTATTTTTACTTACATAGGTGTTTTTGTCATGAAGCACAAACTTGTGAGGCAAGACTGGATAGAAAAAGAACTAGAAAATGCTTAAGGGAAAATATTAAGCATGCGGTTGGCTAGCCACAAAGGATGATAGAATTTAGGATTTGGCACATACCTTTTATTAGCATGAACAGACCGACTTAATCTAAAAGCAATTGTGTTGAATGGTTTGAAACTTAAACAATAAAATATAATTTGTTCCTCAGTATTACAAAACAATCAAAGGTATTTAGTGAATTGTTTAGTTAACATTGTGAACAGAGCTTTAAAAAATGTTTGACTGTTCCTAAAAAAACCCAACAATATACATTTTGATTTTCTTTAACATAGATATTTTTTATCTAGTTTGACTCTAGCAGGGTAAAATGGATCATTAAAACTTTCATCTTGAGAAATTGTTGGGTTTTTTTCTGAAATAGTGATTATCTTTTGCTCATCTTCTTTTGGCTTTCTTGCCATCTTACCCACACTATGACATTTTGTGATGAATATCCCACACCATTGCATGATTTTCATGTAAGCATGCAGATTTCAATTTTCTGAAAAATAATGAAACAATTTAAATATTAAATGGATTTTAAATGAGCCAATTTCAGATAATTAAATAATTTAGACTAATTTCTGGAGTCAAGGCATGAGTCATTTTCTTCAGGAATGCAGAGGTTTAAATGTGGGGAGAAGGTGGTGTAAGGTAATGGACAGCAGACAGTAATGGGTTATGAAAGTCTAACTGATGTGCTGTTCTCTCTTGAAAAGGTTGTTCAATTCACTGCAACAATGTATTCTTTACCCATAGTTATCTTAAACTTCTACGTTTATTAGGAACTTCAGCTGAATCACAGAATGGTTTAATACGTACTGGCACATTTTGGATATTTTGATTTTCTGTATCATTCAGTTTGCATTATCATGAAATGCAGGTACATAAATATTCTTGCAGTTAGACTTTAAATGAGCAGAAACAATTTGTTTCCCATTTCTCAGAAAAATTCTATAAACTCTCCAAGATTTTTTTCCCTTTTAGCTGTTTTTGCTGTACTTACAGAAAAAAAGAATGAAGAACTTAGGAATGATAATCTACCCTGTCAGTTGTTAAGAAGAAGCATTTGGGTTAAAGTTCATTAATGTATGGAAATTCCCTTCCTGACAAAAAAAGAGAAAGGAAATTATTTTATGTCCTTGATTATAGATTCTCGCAAGTTTTATGCATTCTTAAAGAAATGGACCCAAACCAATTGTTATAAAAGTCAAAGTAATAATGTATAAATATTTTCCTACAAAAACATTTTCCCTTTAGAATAAAATATGCCATTCTCTTTTCCTCTCCTTGTCTAATTCTGTTATAGTTAGTCTAATTTATACAGGAATATTATATCACAGATTTCTGTAGCTGTGCTAACACAGATAAATGGAAGCAGGAATTTCAATAAAACTTTGCAAAAAATTCCATTATAGCTTGTCAAATGCACACAGAATCTCAGCTGTAAGTTGTTTCATTTATATGTCAGTTTTGTCAACATCACTGACTAAAAGTATGGACCCTTACATTCAATCTCTGCACAAAAGAATAAATTGACAATTCAAGTATGAAGCTTTTAACTATGTTTTTAGCTCTAACATTTCTTACTGCCATACAAGATTTTACACCAAAAAAAGGAAGAATTTCTGGAAAATCTGAAGGCAAACATATATGTTATTTGATTATTAATAAAGTATTCTAACAGAGTAGAGCAGAAAACTTGCACTATTTTGTTTCTCATGCAAGTTGCAACAGGCAAATAATTTGAAAAGTATTAACTCTGATTTATAGATTGTTTTTACTATGTTCATGATGCTATTGTGTTTACAACTTACAATTATTTAAAAATAGTGCTTTGTCTGTTTGTGGGAAATAAGTCTTGGTTTTCACATCTTTTATGACCACCATGTTCAAGTTCATATGTGCATAGGGTATTCTTATTTCAAAATTCACTAGTCCACACAGGAAGTGGAAGTGGTATCAGATCATGGGTATAAGGAAACGTGCAGCCTAGAGTCACGGATAACCTGGCAAAACCCTGGCATTCTTTTCACCCTGGCTTTCTGGTTTGGAATCAGTTTGTGGGTTTCAGAGAGAGAATCAGTTACTTGATTAGGCAAAAGAATGTATTGAAGTAACTTTTAAAGACTGCCAGTACAAGTTACTAAATTCTCATTTAATATATCTTTGCAAGTTTTATAGAAAACTATAAAATAAACAAACAAACAAGCTAGCCAGTCACCATAAATCTAAAGCACTGTCAATTATTAATCCAAGAAATTAGAAAATCAAGCTCAGATGTGGGACTGAATTAAATCATAGACCATCAAATTAATACATTCAGCAATCAAATAATTCAGTTAATACAGGATGCAGTCAATTCTTATGAGTCTTACCACAAGAACTGAATTAGGTTGTTCATTTCCTTATCCCCAGTAGAAGTAATCTTCTAAATTTTCTTTAACATAAAAATCCAAATTCATTTAACATTCAGTCCTCAGGTCAAATTGAGATTTTCTTTCCTGAAAATGCCTTATCCTTACGTACAGGGCACCTCCCTGCTCCCCCCTGCTTCTTTTTATTCCCGTTCAGTCTGCATTCTGCAATCCTGAATCTGTAAGAGTCAACTGATCATACATGTTTTCTTCCAGAGGTAAACTATGTTCCCTGACTGTTCACACAAACATTTAAAGGGAAAGCACTGCTGTGGTTTACCAAGTAGAACTCCTTTAGCTTCCTAGAGCTAGGTATTCTTGGTGTGTTCTCCAGGGATGGGGATCATTCCTTATAGGAAGGAAAGCTGAATAAATACACATATAGGTATATTAAAGAAAGTGTCAGATATAATATATAAAAAAATGAGAAAACCAGAAGCAAGGCCTAAAACCTTTATGCTTTGTGACATTTCAAGGCACATACTATTAGAATCTGTGTTGTAGTTCAGGAACAAAGGTAAGACAAAATTTTTGTTCCCTTTGATGATAAAGGATGTGTGATATTTACTAAGAAACTTCTCTGTTCCTGCTTTAGACAGCAGGAGAACATGCTTCTGTGGGTAAACTAATCAACTACTAAAAAATAAAATCATTTGGCAATGACTGATGTTGGCCTTGATAAGATGGCTAATTCCATTTGGGAGGCATATATAACAAATTTTGGAGATTAAAAGATATTTTAATGCAATACAGTAAATCCAAAAGACTTAGTCTAATAAATATAAAATAAGCTTCATTTGGGATCTTTTTGATTTTAGCATATTCACATCTTCACTAATTTAAGTCTTGTTGGTGTGATATAGACTGGAACCCAAGGGAATACCAGTTGGGGAACAGGATGCTGAGTAAGCTGTAGCAGAATTATTCTGCCCTTATAGAAACTAAATCTAAAATGGGTGCTTATAATGTAGTTTCATTTTTTCTATTTAAAACTTTATATGATTTTTTTTTTTTATTACTTATGGGTAACAGCCAATCAATGTCTTATGTTGTTTAGTTAATTATGTTGAGAACAATCTACATAATTATCTTGCTATAACTGGTGTTTCTACTATTCTGTTGTTTTACTTCTTTTATAAACTGTTAGCTTTATTAGCACTACAATTTTCATGCCAATAAACGGATTAGAATATCTACATTTCTTCCTTGCAGTTAAATACTCATAAGTTTAAGACATTGTTTATTCAAAATCACATGATATCAGCTAATTACAAACATTCTATGGCAAAATATGTTTATGATTTACTAAGAATAATTGTTTCTCTTTAGTTTTCTTCAGCTATTATTATGATAGGAAAGTATTACTCTTCTAGTAAGCAAAGGTCCTACCTACTGAGTTGCACTTCCTGTTTCTTGCATTTATGGATGAAAACTAAGAAAATGCTGCTCCCATATCTCGTTATCCAAACAACATAGTCACCTGTATTAGCGGCTGGGCTTCTAGCAAGTATATCTGGCACCTTTTTTGCAGATGAGCTACATTTTCTTCATGACGTGAACATATATGCAAGCACATCGAGTCTTGCAAACCAAACAACAGGAGGCTGCATCACTCTGCTGCCCAGTCTGTTAGAAATCAAAGCTGAGAGAAGGGCTCTATGATGTTAACATTTACAGTGTGCTAACAAGGTCACAGGGCTCCCAGTGAGGTCTGTGCATGGTCAGCAAGTTTTCCTCCTCATGCAAAGGGCCCATAGATAACAATGTGTTTACAATTCTGTCTTTATGACCTCTCCCAAAGGCAAGCCAGATACACCATTTTAAACAGAATTAGATCATATGTTTCAATTGTTGTGGAAATAGGAAGGCTTAAAGCACAGGCAGTTTGAAAAATCTCCTTTCTGGAAGCTCTTTACAGTATCAGATAGAGCAACTACTTGTAATCTGGTTCCAAAAATGTTAAGAATATTAAGAATAAGACAAACAGGTCCTACTCTCTCTTTAAAGAAAATGTTACAGAATTTTAGCTGCAAGTATTTTAAACCCCATGATTTGAATTAGAAATAGAAATAATAAATAAATCTGTACTTACTACCAGACACAACTATAAATAAATGTTACCAAATATTCATGAATAATTGTGATTATAAAGCCACTAGAGTAATTATTTTTTTCCCAGAAAGCATGTCTAAATAGAAATAATTTCAAGGAACGTGTGATCTGCTTGTGGATAAGCCTTGAACAGAAGGAGAGGTTAACATTTTTAGCTAAATTATGCATTGCAAATGGCTCACTCAGTTTTGTTTCATTTGCATAAGTGGCCCTGGTTCAAAAACTCACTGATTGCAATGGAAACAATTTCACTTGCTTAATTTTTTTTTTTTAAAACCACTCTACATAGGGGTCAAAACTGTGGGATAGGGGGAAAAACAACACAAAATGCCCTTTTAAAGACCACCTTCCTATGCTTAATTAACACAGCAACATAACTGTGTTTGTAAATTAAGTTCTACAACTGACCGTCTAGAATAAAGAAGTTAGAATTTTACTGAAAATGGAAGATAAACAATTTCAAGTTGCAGACAGAAGTCCTCACTACTAAGACCCGAAGCTTTATTCCCTTAAGGTGTGTTTTATAAGAAAGAGAATTTCTCTGACTAGTGGTCTTTGGATAACTTTGTATTTCAGGAATGTTGAAGCAGAAAAAAACATATGCTGTTAGCTTGGTGACTTTGCTTCTGTTTAGGGAAAGGGTAACGAGTTGCCCAAAGGTTTGCAGCAATGGGTTCTGAGATATGGAAGGAGGAAAGGAAGGACGAATAAATCATTTTTTGTGATTTTTCTGGATTATTTTTAAAACTTACATCTTTCAGCAGCATTACTTAATCACCACTGTTTTAAATCTGTTAATAGTATCCTTATTAGTCTGATGTAAAGCATCAGCCACTGAACTACAAAACTCACCAAAATAGAAAGTGCTAGGTAATGTATCATGTATAAACAAAAAGTCAATCAGCAACTCGGATGTCTATTATTTCTCATTCAGTCAAATAATTCAGGAAATGTGATGGCTTGACCTAAGAAATAACTTGCAGAGCTTCATCTTTATTTCATTAGCTGACTACAACATCAGTGAAAAAAATCAGATTCATAATTTTTATCTACTTAAGAGTTGTGAATGGAAGTTTTCTATTAATTATTATTTAAAACTGATACTTTCATAGGGCTGCTTTGAAGTGCAGAGCTCTACAGAGACATGTCGACAGATATTTGTTTTTATTTCAACTTCTTTGCATCATTCTTACACTGAGCTGTTGCATAGTCATCTGCTGGTCATGATGGATAATTTTGCTGTCAATATAGTCACAGTTAATGAAAATATGAGAACATTTACAAGGCTCATCAAGATTTATGAACCAATAAGGAGCCTAGGGTGCAGAGGTTAAAAAAAAGACCTAGCTAGCATGCTAATCCTGTCAAAGGATTATTCATTCTGGAGTAGTTGCTATCTCTGATATATGTCCTCTGGAGAAACATTGCTTGAAATATCAATTTGGGATTTGCAACTTGGAAAATGCAATTTTTTCCTTTGTATTTTCTTTATTTAACTAAATTCATTAGTTTTCAAGTTTTTCAGGGTTTACTGTAATTACTTAATAGGTAAACTCCTCATAGATGGGTACAGTTCATTTATATTCAAAAAAGGAAACCTTTTTGGTATAGTTTTAGATTTCAAAAGTTTTTCAGTTCTGGCTGAGAAATGTGAACTTGCAAGGAACTTCACATTTGTATATGGGAGCAAAGTTGATCCATTCGCATATGCCTTGCTTCCCAAATTTGTCACAAGGTCAGCCAAAGCAACTGAACTTCTATCAGCAAAACTGAATCCTTGATCTAATTTAGATATTTTTACTACAAGAATCATGACCAAGTATCCTTGAGGAATTACTGCAGTGTAATTCAATTGTGCCATATTATTTTAACCTAAAGCAAGATCTGGATATAATTTACAATTTAAAATGAGCTGTAGGTTTGGTCAGAATACCTACTACACTAGAAAAACATATTTCTTGAACAGAAGATGGAATCTTTTCTTTTTTATCCATATTTATAAATGAGCAAAGGGATATTTCTACAGGTTAGAAGAATAATCTAGGGTTTAGGAGCCTTGCATAGAGCCTTGTGCATAGAGGCTTTTTAGGTAAACTTCAGCAAATCACTGACATCTTTCATGTATCATTGATTTAAACCCTTAAAATCAGCACTTTCTTATCTGAAAAGGGTTTTAGGAAGATTAATATATTAAAAACTATATATTGACTAATATAGTTAATATAACAGGAATAGCTGTCTTAGAACTACTGGAGGCAGATATATTCAGAAAAACAAAGAGTGTTTAAACTTTAACTAAATGCATTAAAAAGACATTATGATCATTCACTTAATGTTACCATAACTTAGGCGTTAAGTCGATTATATTGATTGCAGCTGTGACAGTGAAGGATATAAATAAGGTAAAGCTTGTAGGAAGATATAGTATCTTTTTTTTAGATCAGTTGGTATAGCTTGAGAAAAGAGGTAAGCTTTTGGATCCATAAGCTCTTCTGCTATCAGAAATTGAAGACGCAATCTTCAAAGCTAAGTACAAGTTTTAGAACAAATGCTGTGAATGTAACAAGGTACGTTAATCAGACTGTCTGAAAGAAAAGAGTTGATAGCAAAATTCTATTAAAGGAGAAAGATGAGATGAATTACCACAATCCATGAAACTATTATCTCTAGAGTTTATGATTTTAGAAAGCTGATGATGTTATTTTATTTTCCACCCTAATCTTTTCAAGGTTGTTTGTTTTGTTTTGGTTTTTTTTTTTAATTGTTTTCTTTAGAGTTCTCTTAAGAAAGAAAACTGAGATGATAGAGGTGAGGTGACTGAGAGGTTTTTTTGGAGATTTTTCAACTAATCATCACTAAGAGAACATTAATACATTTTCTATGCAAGCTTATTCTGGTGTGTGGCAATTGTTTAGTTGCATGCCAGTAATTGCCATGTTTATATGTTGTTCAGTTGTAGTCAGGTTTGATTTGGTGCCTGATCTTGGAAATTTTGTTTCTGAGTACAAGTTCAGTTCTGAAACCAAGAGACTGGTTGAAGACCAGTTCCTGGGAGGCTTTTTTTCCAGGTAGGATCCTTGTTTATACAACTTCATATAATTTCTCAGTGATTCTAGATTCCAGAATGAGTAAATAACTTAGGAAAAGTGTAACCAAGTTCAATGCTTGTTTTCTCTGTATTCTGAAATCACTCTCTGCAAGGTATTTGGACTTTTCTCTGTAAAAGTCTGCTTGCAGGATAAAACTCTCATCTAGATTGTTAAGATCAGAATCACAACTATGCTCCCCAGAGCATACACAAGTGTTTTCCTGAGGACCTCTTAATAACTTCATATATTAACAAGACAGTTTTACAGAGTTATTCTATGTGTAATACACATCAATGACAGAGCATTTTCCTATACATTGTGGGATAACTCTTTATCATAGAATCATTTAGGGTAGAAAAGACCTTTGAGATCATCGAGTCCCACCGTGAACCTAGCACTGCCAAGTCTACCACTAAACCATGTCCTCAAGCACCACATCTACCCGTCTTTTAAACACCTCTAGGGATGAAGACTCAACCACTTCCCTGGGCAGCCTGTTCCAGTGCCTGACTACCCTTTCAGTGAAGAAGTTTTTCCTAATATCCAATCTAAATCTGCCCTGATGCAACTTGAGGCCGTTTCTTCTTGTCCTATCACTTGTTACTTGGGAGAAGAGACTAATCCCCACCTCACTACAACCTCCTTTCAGGTAGTTGTAGAGAGCGATAAAGTCTCCCCACAGCCTCCTTTTCTCTAAACTAAACAACGCCAGCTCCCTCAGCTGCTCCTTGTATGACCTGTTCTCTACACCCTTTTTATGATAAAGTCAGTAAGAAAAAAACAACAAAGCTCTATCCACATATAAGTATTGGGCTCATTTGCACAGAGGACCTCTGGAGAGAGTAGACATTCAATTTAGTCAACATTTCACTAAGTGCGGTGAAAGGCCACAGTCAGACTTATCCCAGCATTCCCTGCCCCATAGATAGTGCAGACTATACATACTTCTACCAAACAAAACATTGAGACATTTCAATCAGATTGTCCCCTTTTTTTCTGTTTAGCTTAGATCTTTCCACTGCTAAGGCAGTTTCAAATTCTGTGAAATTGTTGAAATTAAAATTTAATTTTGTCTTAATTTACAAACACATGAACAACCCCATACTCTTTATGCCACAATTTTTGTTTCAAGTAATGCTAAAGCAACAGCTATAAAAGACATTTCAGGAAAATGTACCTGAAGAGTTATTGCACCCAGATGCCATTAATTTGAAATGAAGACTAAATTATCATCTGAACAAAAGCTGTTGCAGCAAGATTTGGGGCTATGCTCCCTGATAAGAATCATGAAAAGCACTGGAAAAAGAATGATTACCTGAAACCACAGGAAGCTCCATTTATTTTGTTTTGCATCCCCCCTCCTCCCCCTGTTTTGTATTCCTCTGTCTTTAAGTGTATTTATTTATGGAACACCTGATTCGCTTCTATTCTCAGCATAATTGGACATATATGTAAGAAGACTTAGGCTTAAAGCTTACTACTTAAATCCTACTCTTGCTAAACAATCAGCAGTATATATTTTAAAATGTGAATTGTTTTTTCCTCAGCAGGGTAGCATTTTTATGTATGATGCTTGTCAGGTACGTACTTCATACTATTTCCTATTTAATTTTAGAAGAAATTTTTGGAGGAAATATTGCACTCCAATTTTAAAGCCAGAACTGCTGGAAGCTCAACAGTCATTGCCACGAGATGGCAATGAAAAGTATATTAAACTTTAATTTAATCAGTCAATTACGTGAGATTAATTTCCAGATGGAAATCAGACTAACATGAATAGAAAACCTGCAATATATCACTGAATTTGTTGTTCTGTTCTGGGTAAGATTAAGGGTACCTGGACAATTGAAAGAGCACTTGGACTACTAAAAATTGTTTGTTTACAGGTGTCTTTTAAAAAAAAAAAAGCAAAAAACCAAAACACACACAAAACCAAAACCAAAAACCAACTCAAGAAATACACAAACCTCTGTTAAATGGAATTCCAGAAGCACTGACTCTGTGCTGGTTCCGTAGCTTTATCTTTGTTATCTTTGTCACTGAAGTCTGTGTGGTTGCAAACTACTTCAAATATTTTGAATTTTTCATGTATTTTTTGAACTGGAGAGACATTCAGGTGTCCAAATGTCATGGCTTAAACCCAGCTGGCAACTAAGCACCACACAGCTGCTCGTTCACCCCCTGCCCCAGTGGGATGGGGGAGAGAATCGGAAAAAAAAAAGCAAAACACATGGGTTGAGATAAAGACAGTTTAATAGGACAGCAGAGGAAGAGAAAATAATAATAATGATGATAAAAGAATATACAAAACAAGTGATGCACAATGCAATTGCTCACCACCTGCTGACTGATGCCCAGTCAGTCCTGAGCAGTGATCACCACCCCTGGCCAACTCCCCCCAGTTTATATACTGAGCATGATGTCATATGGTATGGAATAGCTCTTTGGACAGTTGGGGTCAGCTGTCCTGGCTGTGCTCCCTCCCAGTTTCTTGTGCACCTGGCAGAGCATGAGAAGCTGAAAAGTCCTCGACTTAGTGTAAACACTACTTAGCAACAACTAAAACAACAGTGTGTTATCAACATTATTCTCATACTCAATCCAAACCACAGCACTATACCAGCTACTAGGAAGAAAATTAACTCTATCCCAGCTGAAACCAGGACACCAAATTACAGACATCTATGTCATTTCAAATCCTCTAAAGCATTTAGGATTTCCTTACAAAATTAACAGATATGACACTGGACCTACAGGAAACACATGCCCTTTTGAGACAGCTGCTGGAAGCTAAGCAGGACATGTGGGCTGTTTAAATGGGCTCTAGACATCAATATTTAAGCAACTAAAGCCCATCATAGATTTTTAATTACTAAAAACCTTGTATTTTCTTAATAAAATTTGTATTTTATTGTCTTATTGTTCATGTTTTCCAAATGTCTTCCCCTCTGTTGTTCTCCTTTTGACTTCCTTCAGTATGATGAATTCTCCTGAAAATGTGGCATCCCAAAATATTCCAGCTGAGACCTACCAATGCTAAGTAGCATGAACTAATTATTTCCCAAATATATATTACCTCATTTTGGCAGTATTCTTACTTTTTGTGTCAACCTCTCTCAAAATTCACATTGTTGCCTGACTTCATGGGTCATCTTAACTTTCCAAAGTCAAAGTATTTTCTCAAATACAAAACATTCCCTATTTAGAATGTGATCCATTCCAAAAGAACTCACTACCCCTACTATTACAGTGTCACATGTATGATTTCTTAAGTATCTAGTCCCCTACCTAGGCTGTAAGACTCAAACCCAGGAGACATTATGATAGACCTCATTTTAATATTCTCTCCTTTCCATTCAGCTAAGGGCTTATCCAACCATGGTTTCATCTCCACCATTTTTCTTTATTTTGCTTATGAGAATGTTATACAAGACTATACAGAAGACTTTTTGGGAAAAAAATATGTAACATACATACTACCTTGCTACCAGAGCAGTAACCTCACCAGTAAAAAGAAATTAGGCTTGTTACAAGCATCTTTCTTGATTTAATTAATGTCAGGTTTTGTGTATGTTTCATCATCATCTCTTAGGTACTCAGAATTTGATCATTTAACTGTTTGCTTGAAGGTGTTTCCTCTCTCCCACTCCCCCCGAAATGGGCTGATTAGTAAATAATTCTGCATTCTCATTTTTTCCCATTGGCTGAAATCTTAAGAATAAACATTCCTATGAGATCTGGATCACCTGAGACCAGAAACAAACTCATCTGTTTCAGGGCCCCGAGCACGTCCCCTTCCTCCCCATCCTGTTAATCTGGCTGCCAGCCCTCAGATGGAGGTGGCTCCTTGCTTTATACAAGGTCATCGGCTGTACTCTAAAAACCTGTACCTTTTCATTTGGGAACTGCTGTAACTTTGCATTGTTATTGCTAGTCGCAGGCAATAAACTTTATATGAATTTGCAAGGTCTCCGCACTGAGACTTGTTAGGCCTGCTCTGTCTTAATATTTCTTGACCTGTAGCTTTGTTTTACTTGGTTTAGCTATGACAGTAATTTCACTAATTGACCAAATGTCTCTGTCTAATTTGTTTTACCTTTGTTTATCTTTGTGTGGTATAACCATAGTTTTATACAGATAGCAGTAATAAGCACTTCTTCTAAGCAGAATGAGATATTTATGACCCTTGCAGAATGACGTAGTGTAGAGATACAGTCCGGGTGTGATAGAAGAGGCCTTGAAAAATGGAGACATGGGATATGGCATTGAGGAGTACAGGCATGGGATGATAAGAGATGGGGCACAGGCTTGGTATGGGAGAACCCACAACTATAAAGTGCGCAATAATGGTCAGTTAAGAAAAAAAAGATGACCTGGACATCCTCAAAACTGGTTTAGGGGTAACAAAGATAACAAAGAAATAGTATCTAACATACATCATGACCATTAAATATAGTAAGTCTGGATGTAATCTGGAGTGACAGACTAATGAAAACAGAGAAAGATGTAAATGCAGGTTCACAAACTGTTTGTGTGTGTATGTATAAGGGGAAAAAAAGGAGAGGAAGAAATCATCATGAACACTGTATTCTTCCCAGTGAAGGACTCCAAATGCTGGCAACTTGCCATAACACCCCCCACTGCCCTGAACCACGACCAGAGTGAACACCAACCTTAGGACCCAGAGGAGTAATGGAAGGATGAGTACAACATGAGGAAAAGGGATAGAAACTAAGTGTGTAAGGTATATCAATAGTAGTAATACAATTAAAATTGTATACAAGTACTCTAACTGCATTGTTATTCTTTGTTTTTCTTTAATAATGTTTGTTTCATTTGTAAAATTAGGTCTACAGTAGTGATGACCTTTGAATTAGATTGTTAAGATTTCCATTACACTAATAATAAATGCTTGGCTTTGCATATATATGTGTGTGTGTGTGATGTGCTTCCCTTGCCCATTAACAAGATTCTGAGCGTAACACTTTTTGAGCTGAGCTCTCACACTTGTCTCCCAACTAAGGCTGTACTACAGCAGCACTGTAGCCATACCAGTGCTGGTCAAGTACACCCTGAAGTTATCCCAGCCCCACAGACTGCCTTCATCCCAGGTCTGTCACATTACTATGGACTTGCATTGGAGTTAGTCAGTACTTGCTTATCGTTATTTGGATCTGACCCTGACTTGACCTCCTTCATTGACATTGGAGGCATTTCATTGCTATGGGCTTTCCTGGTAAGCTGGACCCCTGGCTGCGGCTGCGGATCTCCAGCCTGCCCTGCTCTCTGCTTGGGGTTGGTGGGAGAGGCCCTGCCCTGCTGACCCCCATGAGGATTCCCTGCAACTCCCTGTTCCCTGATCCAGGGAGCAGTGCCTGCTGAGAGCAAAATTTCCATGTGAGCTTTGAGCAAAAGCTGATGTCATAGCAATGACACTGGTGTTTATTTACATAGAGGTTTGTATCTGAATAAATGAGACAAAGTGATGTGAACATGGGATTCTGGTGGGTTTTCTGTCTTTTTTTTTTTTAAGCAGCAGGTGCTGATAAAGTTTAAAAGGAAATACAGTAAGTGGGTTAAAGTAGATAATTAGCTCAGCTACACAAAGAAAAATCTAGGTTAAAGCTTTCTCTTTCTATTTTCTCAATTAAAGTTGAGTGACCTAACCAAGAATTGTGTTCTGTGATACTCCATTTCCTGTTTGTAACACTTTATACAGACTATTAATTGCATACTCTTTTAGAAAAAGTAAATGCTCCTTAGTTATGAGCTATTTGTATTTTGCAATTTTTCTTCCTTTGGTTTTAATTAGGAAGTTAAGATAGGCCAGAGATTTAGCTAGCAATGAAAGTCTGGTTAAAATGTGTTTATTTGTCCTAGAAAATACAGATTTTAGTATTTCTCTTCTTTAAAAATCAGTACCAGAAAATTAGTCAAAAGAGTCTTGACTGGCTGTAATACATGTGAATTTTAACAGATAGAGGCAGAGAACACATCCTAATATACAAAATTTTTAGAAAAGTAATCATTATCTGTAAACATAGAAAGGAATGTTACACAATCCCACAAGGGGAAAAAGGTAGGTAGAACCTGAGTAGTCTTACCTCCTTTAGACTTAGGTTAGGCCTAAAACAACAGTTACTAGGAAAAAAGATGGCTTATCAGAACTGTTCTAGAAAGCTAGTCATTACAATGACTGCAATCTTAATGGGATTTGGGCATTTATGTTTTAACAGTTTTCTTTAGAATGAGTACCTTGCATTTTGTTAATATCACATTTCTTACTTTCAAAATTTAATTGTCCATTATTCATAACTCTCTCGAATCCATTATTCATTGAATGAAAAATGTTAAAATAATGGAAATTTCTTACAAGATAAGAAAATAAGACAACCCTTGGAAAAAAGCAGTAGCTTCCCTACAGTACGTAGATTCTGGTTTAATTACGCCCTAGAATACTGTCTTACGAATAAGACTCATTAGATGGCTTGATAATTCAAATACATTTGTTCTCAAAACTTTGAATTTAATTGGACTGCTACTACTATATAGCCTGCTTTAGGAAGACAAGATTTGCACATGCCTACCATCCTGAAAACAAGATATGCTGCAATCTGAGGCATAAAACTTTTGCTTAGATATTAGTTTAATCTACAATATTTGTTAAAGCTGGAGTCTTACTTTGTTTTACCCCTCCCTGGGACATTAATCTTCTTTGTTACAATTTTAAAGAATCTGTAAAAATAACTAAATATTTATTCCTAAATCTATCTTTTGGATCTCATTAAAGAATTCATTACTTGACAGATTTTTGCCATTATTTATTATACATTTTTTAAACAATCCATATTTTATTAAATTAATCTTCAGCTAGCTCTAGAAAACAGTGACAGGAGACAAAAAATATAGTCTCTCCAAAATCCATAGTTTACTTGGAAATGTGTAATAAAAAGACTTAAATTATATTCTCTATTCAAAATCCAGGAAAAAAACACTGCAGGATCCTACAGAGAGAGCTGACACAAATACTGTATCCTTGACTCTTTCAAAAGTGGACATCATATCTTGGTTAGATTAGGAATAAGTATACACAAAAGAACAGAAACAAACAAACAAGACCGTGTGTCACATTTCCTTTCCTATTTTCTCTTATCTTTCTGCAAAGATCTAATGACTTTTTTCAGTAGCAAGATGACTGTATAGTTTAATAAATTTTTATGTGTAAAATGAAGTGTTAAGTTCTGTTAAATCATCTCTTTTGAGTGGCTGGGGAGGACTTGTGGATTTAGTTTTATCTCCTAGTTTGGTTTCTGACTCTGACACTGTGAAGTCAACAGAGCCTCACACGTGGCAGCTGGAGCATAATCATAGTGATGCATACATTTCTTAACGTTAAACATCTCCAAATATCTATATTAAATGTTTCTCACAATGAGTATTACCATTCTAGTTCTAAGAAGTTTCTTTGGATGTCAAGCAAACATTTTGCTTATATATCTTCCCTGTGTTTTGAAGTTGTGCTCTGCCTCATAAAGTGCAGAAAGTTAACGGGGAGAGGAGGATGCCTTCCTACTCATTCATTTAATATTGGAAATTTCCTTGAGGAAATCAATGGCATCCCTTATTGCTATGATTTGAAGAAGGAATTTGGCTTTCCTGTCTTGTACTGGAAACTTGCTTCTATTGCATAACGTGGTATTCTGTAGGACAAGACTCTCAGCTACCTCTGTTTAAAAATGCTCAATGTTGTATGAAATGCTCACAAACTCAAAGGAGAAATTAAATGCACCTTAGTCCTTAGGGCATTTATTTAGGGAGTAGAACCCCTGTGTTAGAATCTGTTTTCCAAACAGAAAGTAGATGAGGGATTTTAAAATGAGTTGTCTCACCTTTCAAGTTGTCATTGTAACCACTGGGTATTGGGTAAAAAACAATACTAGGAAGTTCTTTTCTGTTGTTCTGTGCTAAATGGATGACTGTGCTTAAGGACCTTCTTCACACATAAGAAGCAAGCCCAAGCCGGTGGGCCTGAAGACCAGCTCCTTGAAGACCAGCTTAGATAATTCTCCATTCAGATTGTTGGCTTCTGTAAGTTTTCTGTATATTGTATGGGGAAACCTGCAAATCTCCTTCGGGACTGCAGACACTATTAAGTGTTAGGATTTCTAAAACCAAGGTACTCTAATGTCTGAGTCACTTGGTGCATTGAGTAGCTACACTTTAGTCATATGAGTCACAACTGACTAATTATAACCCATGAATTTGAAGTATAGTTTGTCATTAGTACATTTCATCATGTCTAATTGTTGTAGTAAAGACATCCAATTTGGTTCTTCCTAAGAGAAATCTGTAGCCAGAAATCCCGGAAAGCCCTTCTAAAGATGCTTATGATGGTGTCACATGGGTATAATTTCCTTCTGTTTTCCCTAAACAAAATAAAAGAATCTCTGCCTCTTTTGAGCAAGATCATGCCACTCGCTATAATGTTTGTAAGTCCTGGCTGGTAAATCTACATTGAATTTGAAGAACCTACGAATACAAGGTACTGTTGTCCATTTTGCCCACTGTGTCCATTTTCACTAATGTTAAAAGTCTTTTTTGATCTGACTACTTCTTGAAAAGTGAGATGCAGAGTAGCTGCAAAAACCCCATTGATTCCTTTGCTCATTTTCTGCTTGTTTTCTTTAAATACAATATGCTTAAGGAGATTTCCAAACAGGAGATTTGGAACAAGAATAGCCATAAACTATAAACTAAGGAATAACAACAAAATTAGTAGCAGTGAATACACCAAATCAGTACAATATGTTGCTTGTGAATCCAGAACATGCTTTTTCTTTCAGAGTAAATACAATAATACTCAGTCCAAAACTAGTTCAAATCCTTAAATTAAAATGGGTGAAATAGGAAAACAGTTGAATATCTACCTATAGATAGACCAGTCTCTCTTCACATCTGTAAAAGGGAAAGCTGAATTAATAGTTACGTTTCCAGTGTAAATTGGTACCAGTGTAAATACCAGTTAGAAACTTGGTATTATTCAGTGACCTGAATGGTCACTGGGTATCACTTCTGCTTCATAGGTGGTATCTAACACCACGAATCTCATGAAAGAAAAATATTTCTAGCAAAGTTTCAGAAGAATTTTGTATAATCAAGATGACATCATCCTCATCAGTTAGGGACTGAGAATTCTATGAATTGACTCACTTAACTTATTCAGCAGAGTTCCTTCTGAACTTTCCCCTTCAAATAACTGCAAGTAACTTGAAAATTTTTTCTTCTTTGTTTTCTTGTGTGCAAATCCAGAAAATCTGTATCACTTCCACACTGTTCTTTGAACTCTTTCCATACACTTGCAACTGAGCAATTATGCTATAAAAACCTGTGAAGGGTGATGAGTCACCACTTTCAAATTTCAGGCACATAGTAAAATCTTCACCTCCTGCACAGTGAGGGTGGCTATGCTCCCTGCAGGCAAAACTACTTAAAAGAAACTCACTGAGGATAAAGCAACCCCATCAGAAGCATATGCTGCAAAGATAGATAGCTCAGCTTACATACAAGATGACTCACACATTATTCTGAGATGTCAGTAGCATTTCTATCAGTTGTTACAGAGAAAGGTAAGTCTCCTACGCAGATCCAACTTTTTGTTTATTTTGTTTTTATCTCTCTCTGATTTCATAAAAAACCCCACCATCACATTGACTATAAATTCTGAATATTTATATGAATTTGTATGATTAGTTTAGGAACTGTTTTTCCATCACTTTGATGTTTTATGCTACACATCAAATTGAAAAACTTTGAAAATTATTTTTTTTACTACATATTTTCAGAAAGTTAAAATATACATCTCACCCCTCTCATGTTCAGTTATGAAACTATGCAAAAGAGCTGATACCAGAGACATCTATTCGTAGGTTTTGGTATGTCTCCAATGCAGATAAAAGTTTAATTCAGACTTCTGACTTTACCTGTAGGTTACATTATGCTTTCCATTCAACTGGATCTTCGCTTATTCAAGATTCAATTTAATTGACTAAAATGATTTTCTTTTTTTAATAATTTATGTGAATTTCAAAAAGCCTAAAAAGTTCACAAGAATGATAACTGCCCACAATGTTTTGAATGTTTAATGATGGTTATGGATTATGCTTCACAAAATATGTCACTGTCAATGAATAGTATTGTATAGCTGTTTTCATTTGAACCTAAATATGTGACAATACAACTTCTGCCTGTGACAATCTTTTATTTCCATGTAAGAGGTCATTTCAGACACAAAGCTTAGGTCCAAAGAACGTAATCTGTCATAATAGGTGCAATTTCAGACCTGTATATAATAAATTATTTTATTTTCCATTTAAAAATATAAACAAGTAGTGTCTGGATCATTTCAGAGGCAGAGCACAAAAGTGCATTGAAATTATTTCAGAGAACAATTCATTAAATCTTATGATATTCTGAGCAAACTTCACACTCACAAATTTGATTCATTCAAGGTTCAAAACAATCTACAATCAAAACAATGAAAAGTTATGGCTATCACATGCTCCAGTTTTAGAACATTTGAATACTAAGAACTTGATATATATTTTCCTTTTTTCTCTTGGCTAACGTGAATATTATCAAATCATTCCATTTTGTGATTTACAAATAACTAAACCATCAAAATTAACACCTGAGGCCTGATTTATAAGAAAGAGACTAACAATCTTCTGCCCCCTTAATTCTCAATACACTTTTTGGAGTCTGTGTAGCAGCTTCATTTTCAGTAGTACTCAGGACTGATCATTCCACTGCATACCGAGCACTTAAAAATCTGGCCTCTTCATTTGGCTCATAAGTGAGAGCTGAATTGTTTTGAAAATCTGGCCCTTGTGGGCCAAATTCTCGAAGTGCTTGCCTAATAATTACTCAAGAAAAAGACCCAGTTATGCTGTGACTTGAATTTTAAGAAGTTTACCACAGAAGAATCGGAATTAGGAATCACTGAGACAAATGCTTTTATTTAATTATTTTCACTCAGTAGAATGTATGTGAACTGCCTCAGGATTACAGTAGGCTCACAGTTTATGTATTTGGATTTTTTTTTTAACACATTTAATCCACCTTTCCTTGATTAATGCAACTAAACCAAAAAAGTCATATCTGATTTCAAAAATAGCCAGTATCAAATGAGGGCAGGTGGTGCAAACATACCTAGTGCTTTCATCGAAGCAGTATGTACATCGCCTTCATTATAGTATTTAAAAGTAACCCCACGGAGGAGGAAGAACTCCATCCTGTCTTGTTCCTGTGAGTGTCTGCATGTCCCATTTGGTACACCTGCAGCTGGTACGTATCCCAGTTAGTACTTTTTTAACACATCATCTGCCAAGGAAAGAAGGGGAGGGCAGGAATAGCTCAGCAAGCAGCTGCTGGCAGAGAATGAAAGCTTTCATGCAGTGTGAATCAAGGATTATATTGTGAGGTTGGCAGCTGATATAAAGTTTGGAAGCAAGAATCTGTTATTTTAAACCATGAATTCTGAGAGTTGTTTGTATCAACCTAGATAGTGAATCCTAGTCACATATAGTCAGGTCAGATATTACACAGATTTAGACAAAAAAGAAAAAGATAAGCAGGATTTTTATGGTGAAAGCAAAATGAGGATCACGGTTGTTAATATTATTTTGTTTTGAAAAGACATTGCAGAGGTGCATGGAATCAGCAGGTATAAAATTTGCCTTATGTGAGAAAATGTGTCATATTGTGTTTGTTGCTTACATGCTATTGCTATTAAACCATTATGGACTGAACGCAGACCATCAAGCATGTTTCAGTTTACCAGCTTCATGTCATTAGATGCCCCAGAGAAAATGGCAACGCTTTGATCTACTCTTACATATCACCCATACAATTTTTCTGTATTGATCTGCATAATTTGTCTATTTTTCTTTTTTAACACATTATCTCTCAGCTCAAATTCAGAACATTAGAGAATAATTGAATTCAAATTAAGGTAAACCAAATTCTTAAATAATAATAGCACGGGCCATTTGAATGTACTCTCATAACAACAAATCCTTTTAAAGTCCCCAAAGCAAAATTAGTGCCATCTAGTATGTGTGGGGGGCAGAGGGGGGGTAGAGACTAATTCAAAGGAAATTAATCTGCAGTTCATTAGCAAACACTAATGTTGCTTTTGGGAATGAGGAAATTAGCAGGATTATAATTATAAGCAACAAGTGTCTTCATAAACACCTAATTGCTTGTCAAGGATGTACAATATACTATTAAGTTCATTAGGTAGGATTGTTGCATGCCATAAATCAAGTTTTCAGTTGTGCAACAGATTGTGTTTATAATGTAACACTGTTTCTGAAGAGACATTACAGTGACCAAAGCAATTTCACAGGTGTCAGCAGGCCTGGTGAATTGTAATAAGAAATTAATTAAAGCACAATTTCTTTCTTTATCTTTATAGATTAGGCCTCCTACCCTACAGCTATAGCCAGACACCACTGTCAGCTGAGTCACCTCGTAAAGACAATAAACTGAAGGAAGAGGTTCAAGAGAAGATCTTGTGCATCAGGCTGTCTGGTCTCTGTCAGGATTTGTGTGTGTCCACACAAATGTAAGCAGTGATGTGAAAGAAAAAGAGAGGCAAGCCAGTTGCCAGTAAGTCACTTTCTTTAGTCGTAGCAAAGAGATTGGCTGCCAGGGGAATCAACTTAGATATTGACTCCTATGGGGGCTTGTTACAGCAGACATCCTGCAAAAACCTTGAATTACAAACAAGCCTGGCAGGCAGAAATCATGATGCCTGTGGCTGCTCTAACCAGTCTCTTCTAGCAGGGTCACTTGATGGGATACTATAAAGAGCATGAAAGGGATTTAAGAGAGCTATGTTGCCTAGAAACTGACTGAGCCTTTTTAGGGGGGAAAAATTTCTACACTCTAAACTCTTCAAAGCCTTTTCTGTTTTTAGTATGTTACAGACTGTATTTTGGATTCTGATTCCAAACAGTTTTGTGGATGCTACAGGAGATCAGTTGTTTGTAAATCTTGCTTGATACAAATTTCATGAACGTAAAATCCATTGATTCCAGAAAGCTGTACATGAAAGGCTTGAAAGAGAAACATTTCTACATGCATTTTATGCCTGTTTTAAATTTGATTTGCACTTTCTGCCTCATTTTTATTGTTTGTCAGTTTAAAGACCTGCATCAATGATTCAGCCATTTGCAAGGTGACAGGAGTGACACACACATACACAAATAGATTAAAGTTTCTGCAGCTACATAGATCTAAATTAATGACTGCTGTGTTTCTTATAAATGTGCTCTTGGCAAGATTCTCAAAAAACAGCAAATATAATATATCCTGTTTTTAAAAACCATAGAAACATAAAGAAGAACACATTGAAATTACTTCTAAAATTTAAATATTTAGATATTCTTTTCTGCTTTTCTTTAAACTATATGCATAGGGACTACAGAGGATGGGGACACAAAAATAGCAAGGGTGAACTACCTTCTCCTGGCTTAGCTTCCAATACTATTGAGCCAGTTCCTGAAATATTCTCAGGTAAAGTTCCCCTAGACTTTAACGTTGTTTTACCTGACTAAAGGCTAAGCAAGGACTGAGAGCTTTCTCCTTCAGTGAACTGAGCTGAGGTGGGAAGTAGAGACTGCTCAGAAGTGACGAACTCTTTCTAAATGTGAATTATGTACATAGAAGTTACAAAAGGGAAATTAAGCCAATCCCAGTGAAAGAGCACTGTTTTCTCCAGTATCCTCTGAAATCATGCACTTAAGCATATGTATTCTATGTCGAGTAAAGGGAAATTTGCATAAGGCAGTTGTGATGTTGTCATACATCTTACCCAAAACATGTGAACTTCATATACAGCAAAGTTCTTTCTGATTCCTTTTTCTTCCAAGGAAAAGAATTTGCAAGCTCTGATAAGATGTTTAGGCTATGAAGGTACGTTACATAGATGAAGGAAAGACTTGTGTTTTCCAATTAAAAAAAAAAAAAAAATCTGCCAAGATACATTATTAAATAACAGCATTTCATAAACCCCCCCTGCTTATATGAGCATTGTGGTACTGTCAGGTTCAAAATCCTCTGGATTCATTCAGGGTGAGACGACCTTGAAGTAGGCCTTCTTGGGGAGGTATTTTATTTTGTTAGCATTTGTAACTGAATCACCTTAAGACTATCTGGAGATTTTGTTATTTAAAGAAATTTCTCACTTTGTTTATAGGTTTAATATGCTTTATGTATTGTCACTATTTCCCTCTGGATTAATCTTGTTTGAACCAGATACTATGAATTTTGCAAGAGCATTCAAGTTCTTATAGATACTTTCACCAGAATATGCAGCTTGAGGTTGATTCCAGAAGTCATTCCTAAGCAATCAAAACTTGTTCCCTTCACCAAAATTTTCTGTCATAGCCCTCTATGTTTAGATTTTGAACAGTAGGATTTCTCTCTTTTTAGCTCAACAAAATAGATTGCTGGCATATCTGGGTTGTGCATGACTGAGAGAAAAATAAATCTGATGCTTTGTAAATAACAGAAATGAGGTTCGTTTATAAGATTGAGAGAACTTTCAAGTTCCAACTTAACTCTCAGGGTGGCCTGACAGATTCCTCTTCAGTTGCCTCTTTGATGAAACAAAACATTTCATTACTTTAGAATCTAATTGTGTTTTTCTTTGAGAAGAGAGAATGAATTATCTCAATAATAATTCACTTCAAAAATTAATTGCCAGAGAAGATATTTAAATATCTGTTCTTTGATCAAGTACACACTCAGTTTTTGCCCTGTTTGTCTGAAAATGAAGATTGCAAATTACACAACTAATCTGGATTCCCAGTTCGATACTAAATGTATAGATCATTGTGAAAACTGCAGTACATTAAAATTTTTGAAAACTTCAGCCCTTCTTCATATTGCATGGTCTGTTGATGTAGCTTCAAATACACATATTTATTTAAAAAAAAGTTATAGAGAAATCATATCCCACAGGCTAATGTGTTAAAAAGGGATATAAATTATAAATGTTATTAACAAGCTTTTAATATACAACAGAATATGAAAAAGCATACCTGGTTTATACTCGCACATACTGTGATTGTGCATGAAATTTGAGTAATTGTGTATACAAATGGCAAAAGGAAAAACCTGCATATACATGTTGTATGTCAACAGGCATGAAGTTAGGTACAATTTTCAGGAAATACTGAACAATACTCAAGTTTAAAACTTGGAGGGTTGTTTTTGGTTTTGATAATGATTTGATATTTTGATTTCCCATAAGAAAAAATGGCATCTATGACTTATTTCTTCTCATTCATGGTTTGTATTACTACAATGTTAGATGGTTATCAAAAAGAAATATTAAAATAACTGATTTGTGTTTTGCTTGCAGAACCCAAACTATATTATTGGTTGTTAATAATTTTCTAATAAAATGAAATTGCTATTTTCACTTCTTGTTTAGGACACTCAATAATGTGTCAGGCAAAACCAATAGAAATTTGCCCAATGGCAAGTTCAGGGACATCAGGAAAACTTTCTGTAAGACCTTTCAGTCTGTTCAGAAAAATAGCCTAAATAAATTATAGTGTGAAAGGAGAAGAGTAGAAATGATGACACACAGCAGCAGCAGAAGTAGTTTAGGTATGTTGCACTGCTTATCAAGTTGTGTTAAGACAGCAGTAAGTAGGCTGAGCTGAAAGTGGCCCATTTTCTATACCTGGGTTAAGAGGTTCCCTAAACAGAATGCAAAACTACCATTCAAATGTGTGTAAATGCACAAAGTCATAGAAATGGTAATATCACTCTAGAACAGAGGACATTTAAAAATCGCCATTAGAATGGTGAAATGTCAGGGGCCACTGACTTCAAAATGGCCTTTCCTTTAAACCATCTACATTGCTTATTTCTCAAATATTGAGTTATAGAGGTATTATGGGTTATATGCTGCCCACATTCACCTATAACCTCAGAGTATATATCTTAGATATTTTTGCAGGTGCTTCAGCTCCGTTCCATTTAATGTTCATCATTACTAATTACTTCTGCCGTGCTCTCCAAGTAGGATAAACTACTTTGACTCCAGGGTATTTTTGCTCTGTGACAGACCGAAAGATGTTCACCTTTCCCAGTTTCAAGTATGTGCAAAAAGTCAGTAAATATCATACTGCTCTAGACTTGTTCTGCTTGACTAAGGGAGCACTGCAGAGGAGAAAAAATACAAAGATTCAGACTAGAAAGGCAGAACACGTAGCACTCTTTGTATCAAGTAGGCTCTGTGGCTAATAACATTGCTATTAGATACAGGTCACTTGCTCAGAGGGAATAAGGAACACTTTCATTCAGGCAGTCAGCTGAATCGGACTGCAACTTTAGGGGAAACAGAACTGCAAGCTTGGCTTTAAATCAGCTTCATTTTCCAATAGACTTTAAAATGCCTCATTCTAGAAATAGCTTTAATAATCAATATATGGATATGAAAATTAACTATACAGATTTATAATGTAAATCTATAGTTCATCTATGTTTTTTCTTTGTTTTCATTTTTGTTGGCTCTGATAGCCAACATGTGACAAAAATGTATGGCTAACTAAACAAAATTCAAGGCATAGTGAGCTATGAAAGTATGAAAACCTTACTTCAAAACCACTTTTTTTTCCCCTAAAAACTGTGTGAGCTTTTTTCCAGTTTAAGACTCTAAGATTTCTAAACAATCAGAACCAAACCATTCATCTTCAAACAGTGTCAAGCTATAGGTTTCTTAAGATCCTCAGCTCATGCCCAAGCTCAAGAAGCATCAGGATACTCTCTCTGTTTTCACTGACAAATGTTTTATAAACCTTGAAGATGAATTATTCCTTATTCCTCTCACACTGCACAACAAAGCTTGAATAGCTATGAACCTTAGGAGTCCTCCAGAGTCCTTCATTCTCTGATCATACGATACTTGTGTTGAGTGTTAACCTGACCTGGCCTCTCATAAACCTTAAATAATTTGGATTCAATGATCTTCCTTTGACTTTCCTGTCATATAAGTCTGGAAGGCAATACACTCACTAGAGTTTTTGATATGATGGCAGCTTTTATGGAGAAGATTATCTTGTGAAAAAAGTGACATTTACCAACTTGCATTGGTTGCCAGGCTTCACCTTAAGGAAAAGCCAAAACATGTCACTATGACTTGCTATATTCCTGCCCCACAAAATATCACCAAAATTCAATTTCTCATAATGAAGGTATGAGTGAAAGGATATTTTACAGTGCAAATATATCATCTATATTCTTTCAATTTTTTATTCAATTTCTATTTTCAAATATCAAATAAATGTCTTTTTTTTTCAATTTCATAATTTTTCAACATTTCCTTTGGATTTACTTAAAAGTTATTTTTTCTTATCTTGTCCTTTTTTTTAAAACCCCAGATGCAGTAGGTTGAGAATTATGGCTTATACTGAATCAACTCATTGCAATTTGAAGACAATTATATCCACCATAATAAAATATCCCATCTTCAAACATACGTGTTCCCACTGTGCAGAAAGGTTTTACTGTGTTTTTTTGAGGAGTGGGTACTTTATTTCTAGATGATTGGCAATTAATTTGTCAGCCAGGAACTGTTTGCAACCTTCACCAGAGAACAATAGACAAAGTATTTTTTTTTCTTTTGGTTGTTTCTTTATTGTTCTGGAGTCCATCCCTGCCACCTTCCATCCATTTTCTTATAGATTACTTAGGAATACAAATTTTCAAAAGAATGCACGCAAGTTCTTTTGGAGCACAGATGTTCCCTTTGCTATCAAGCCTTTGCTTTCCTGTTAAGGAAATGCTTGCAATGGCCCCCCTGCAGTGAATTGATCTGGGCAGGCCAGTACATGTGCTCAGGTCAATGTGAGACTGTAACATCATGAATTTTTGATTCATTAACTGTCTAGCAAGATGCTTTTCAGCAGTGTTGAATATAAAGAAACATTACAGGGAAGTAAAGTTTCTAACAACCACAAACTCCTTGCTATACAAACAGGACTGAAAAACTCATTGAATGTTTATTATTTGAAAGGGGTTTTACTTTGTGGGGTGGAGGAGAGGTGAGAAATAAGTCTTCTCTGAGGTCCATTTTTTTTTTTCAGTATAGAATCTAGAGGAATGACTGCGACTGTGGTCTCTTCCTTTCTGATTTTCTTCTGCATGTAAATACGTATCCACTCAAGTTGAAGAAAATTCATTCTTCTCAATGACTTTTTAGCTGGCTAGTTTTTATTTGGCTTTCTTCACTACAAGGAATTATTTCCAGTTAGGGCTTCCTCGTCTGCCCATCACATAATCACTTTGTCTTAACTTTCATTCTAGGGATATTTTAGGTGGGCTTTCCGGTCTGCTTGAATACTTGGTAGCTGTTGATCAAATACATACTTTATTTCTTATTCATTATTTATTTCTCAGATCTAAGAAACACACAGATTTTTCTTAATTAAATTCAATATGTGTCCCTCCCCCTCCTCTTTGCATTTCTGCAAGAAATTTTACCATTATATTCTTACTGAGGTCTTTTGTTTTTCCAGACCTTACCTACTCTTACTATTCTTTCTCTCAACTGAGTCGTTTCTACGCTGTGATGTGTTTGGATTCATCTGCCAGATTCTAATAAAGGATATTATGTCAAATTGTCTACATTCTTGATCAATCTTGTTAGCTTCTCTTATGGGTCGGGGACATGAGTTACGTGGTTTTATGTATGTATGTAGATAAAACATATATAAAAATGTGTATGTATACGTATACGTGTGAAATTAAGTACATTGGGTAAATCTAACCATTTCACTGAGGTTTAACAAAACATATAATAATGTCTTTTTTTAGAAATGCAGAAGACATGCAATCAAGTCCTTTTCTAAAGGCATGATTTTTTTATAAGGAATAAATTATACCTATCTCAAGATCCTATCTTGAACGAGAGGACTGTAGGTTTTTTGGTCCTACTTTCTTCATTTGCTTCCCTTGTGACCATTGTCTCTTGATTTACAGTCCAAGATTTCAAATTAAAGAGTCTTACCAAATATTTTATGAAGAACAAACAGATATAAAAGTGCATATCTCCAAACATAACATTGAAAACCCCCCTACAATATGTTAATCAAGACAGAAGTAAAAAAACCTGCACTCCAAAATCTTAGTTAACACATGTGGAGATAATAAATTTAATGTTATCTTCACTGATATTTGTGGGTTTGTCACATCAGCAGAAGACTGATCTTCTAAGAATTTCTTAAATCAGTTTGACTATAATGTGTAATTAAATAGAAAACTAAAATCTAAGCACGTGAAGAATCCCATTACTCATGCATGAGATGCATGAAAAATATAAAAAGCATCTACTAAAAATTCAGTAAAACCAAAGCAAGATTTCACTAATTTTTTATAAATGAAATACTTTTTTGCATCATTACTGAAGCTTGTGCCCAACATGCACATCAAAAATTCACCTCAGGACAGAATGGAAGTTTTGTTCTTTGGTTAGTTGCCTAACTACTGTAATTCATGTGTGTCCCACTATAGTTAACTTCTTGAGTATAAGACACTTCCATACAATCTGCTATTTTGATGCTGATGTAAATTCTCCAGCAACTACTGAGTGTTCTAGCTGTGTTGTATCGACTACTTCAATATCAAAAGTTTCTAACAATTTAGACTGAAAAATAGTTTGCATATTGGTTTGAAATATTCCCCTCTCCTGCAAATTAATAGAGGGACAAGTTGAACCCACACTCTAGGCACTATGACTAAAGAATTTCAGAAGAAAAGAGTATCAAGTAAATACCAAAGGAAAAATATTTATCTGGGTCAGTAAACATTTGATTTCTAATAAAAAATGACATGCATTTCTACATGCTTTTCCACAATTAAAGCTTTTTGTTTTAAAAAAGGTATTGCACATTGCAAAGTGGACTGTTGATAGGATCCCAGAATTAACCAAATGCAACCTGCATTCAGGAAAGTCATATAAAAGAGGTTCTACTAGCACTTAGCACAAGATGAATGAAGGATAGTCAAATAGTCTCAGCCCACATGAAACAGAAGAAGAAAAAAGTCACTTTGCACTTTAACATTGTTGACAAATAATAAGCATTCTTTTGTAGTGTGAATAATGGAGTAGAAAAATAATTGCAGTTTTAACTCTGACGTACAATCTATAACAATTTTGAAACTAAAAATTGATACTTCTCAAAATTATTTTTATTTTTTGAAATATCATTATTTGAAAACTCTAGGTATAAAGCTTCCTAAAGCTGCCTGTATTTTGTGTTACATATTCACAGTGTTTCTGCCATCAGCAAGGAAAAGAGCTTTTACAGGAATGATTATTAAGTTCCATCCTAGTATTGTTGTCCTCTTTGCTTTTAATTTTTGTTCAGTAAAAGAGCAATTTTTAATGGCTAAATCCATAATAAAGTGTCTGAGCAATTAAAAGTGTAATTGGTGTGCTCCTTTTCTTGTATTTTTGTCTCTATTCTTATTAATGATGCAATAAATCTAACAATTATAGATTTGATTGCTTACCTGCCTTTTCCTCCTTTGTAGATTCTGTGTGGTTAGTTGGTGTATAATTCTAAAGTAACTGTTTTTGAAAGACTTTTTGAGAAATACAGTTGGACCAAAGTGCAGTGAGCATGAAGTACAAGGATGATTAAATATAATTATGCTGAAGTCTTCATAGAACAACTGAAAATTGAGACTGTATACTGCATGCTTTGATTAGACACAGTATATTTTCTTCTGGCTGTATGGGTGAACTAGTTTGTAGTCTTTTTCTATTGTGGGCTGTTCAGCATTTTTAATTAAATACAGCGGCATCCCACCTGGCATGCCTTTACTGCAGCATTGTCCTTGATAGAACATTAAACTGTTTTGGCATTTGCCACTGTTTTGCATGTCAGTAGTTAGAATTTAAGGGAAATATTAAGCTCGACCATTCTTGACAGTTATTAGGGCATATAATAATTCAAATACTAGAGAATTGTAATATATATTCTTCCAGGTTTTAAACTGTTGGGCTTCCAGACCATTATCAATTCTCAATGTTTATCATCATGTTACATTTTAGAATACTTAGCTGACAAACTGACACCATGAAGGTGATAAGACCAGAATTATAGCGTGTATACATAGCAGTCATAGAAGTATTCTTCTTTCACAAATTTGTCCAGTCACCTTCTAAATCCATGGAGTTGTTACTACAACAAACTGCAGTAAGGTGTTCTACAGCTTCTTTATTCCTGTGCTATGACCAGCTGTTTTGGAACTGCCCTTTTAGCTTTAATTTTCTTCATTTCCCCATGTCCTCGTACTGGGAGGACATAACAAACACTAAATCCACATTCAGTGTCTCTATGCCACTTATTACTCTATAAAACTCTACCATATTCTTTCCTTACTCATCTTTTTTTCTGTACTGAAAATTCCTGATTCAACATCCCTTACACAGAAAGCTTAATTATCCTTGTACATTTTATCTATTTTTTTTTTTATTCTGTCGTTTCCTTTGAGACAGAGAGCTCTGAACTGCACACAAAATTCTAGAAGTGGCTGTTGAGGATGTATGCAGTGGAATAATGTTTTCTTTACTCCTTTCTTAGTAAATTTGGGGTATTTCTACAGTAAGTAAAGATTCTTCTCAGTCACATCAGAAATTTTCAAGTCAAGTTTGCTGCTAATGCAACTGATACCAAATGCATTACTTTTACTACCAGAGTGAAACCATATCTAATTTTGTATTTAAAAAAATAGGAAAGAGGAATGTTAAGAGGAAGCAAAATGCCAGAGATATTTCCTGAATAAGTTTATCATTTATACTTGACTAATCTCCACAATTCTATTTTGTCAGTAACCTAGAAGAGTTACTAGTGGGGACACACAATATGTAGAGTAAATATTTTCTTTAAAAATAATCAAAGGCTATGATGTTCAAAAGTGTAGTTCAGTATGCATTTATGATACTTAACATTAACATGTTTATTAATTAATGTTGAACAGGGGATTATTTTTTTATTATTTTACAGGTTTGTCTGTTCCTGACATTTATGATAACTTTTAAGTCACCTGTGTCATGTTCTGCAATCCTTATGTCTATCATGACTAAAGACTGAGTTGTATTCAGGTGTAAAATGTTTTAATTTTAAATGACAGTTGAAGGACTCGAAAGGATACCAATACTAAAAAGACATATATATACATTTAGCTTTCATCATACACAAAGTAAATAAGTCTGTAAAACATATTTTTCCTCACAATTTTCCAAGCATTGTTATGCCTATTTTACAACTAGGGAATCAAACTCCAGGAATATAGAGATTGTCAGACATCTGTAGAAGCTCCTTAGCCATAAGGCTTATTCACCTGTCAGCCTCCTAGAGATAATTTCATTGGATATGGAGGTATACTAACACAAAGACAGATAGATATATATGGCTAGATAGATATATATATACATAGGTATATAAATGACTGACTGAATTTTTAAAATCTGAAGTACCAGTAAAATAACTCATTCTGTCTGTGGTGTATCATTTACAGGTTATTGTGATTCCGTGAATCTTTACGTAGTAACATTCTCTGATAGGTAATATGCTTCATCACCTGATTTTTTTTAAGCAGAAACATTGTTCTCTGTGACATTTTGGGGGGGGGCGGGCTGTGGATAAATATTAGCAAACATGATAGAGGGGCAATAGTATGGTCAACGGTCAGCTGCTATGCAAGTTCTTGTCCTGTCAATCCATCTCAGTCACTGTTTAAATTAAATTTAATGAGATTTAATTTGAAAAGGAATAAATGAGATTTTATTTAAATGAAAAACAAGTGAGATGGTTGTCACGACACTGAGGGATAGCAGGAGAACAGAGAAGGACAGATTCAAAGCAGATCAAAAAGGAAAATATTTTCTCCGTTAAAAGATTCTTTTGTCTTTTCTGCTTTTGGTGTTCTTGTTGATGGAGGTTGCTCTTCATTATCCACCAGTAAGGAGATTATAAAATTAAATACTCTGGTCACATTTTTTTATTTATGTGATCAAAGAATAGGACCTGTTCTGTTTTGCTCTAACTGCAATATGAAAACAAAAATTCCTTAGTAACAGAAATGGACAATATGATGAAAATGGAATTTTATGTCAAAAAGAAGTGTCTTTATTGGTTTGATAATGTTTCTCCCCTCTTTTACTCATGCCAGAGATCCTGAAAATGCTAAGTAAATTCAGGCGTCACTCAAACTGTGCTCTTTCATGCCCTTCGCTTTTTCCTGAAACTAACCCATGCATGTACTACTCTTTGTAACTTTTTTTTTTTAAATACACAGCAAATGCACATTTTGTATTCAAGATTTATGTTAAACTGCTAGTTTCTACAAGAGATGTCTCTTTCCTCTCCTTCTGAAAACGTACTTTTCTTCAGTGGCAAAAAGCAACTTTTGTCTACTTAAAAGCCAAATTGTTCCCCTTTCTGGTCTTTAAGATTTGTACTATGTATTCATAAAAAGTCTGGAGAGGAACAGCATTTTCATGGTTTCAAGGAATAGTTTGGCCACTTATGCTTTGCTATCTTGGTTTCACTTTCTTACATCTGAATATGCCAATCTTCAAATACAAAGGCATGTCTTAGATTTCTCAACCCTACCCCTGGGATAAAAGGAAGAAGGATTAGCTGAAAGTCGCCAAAATCTAAGGAATATTCAAATAGCCCTGTGGTGCTACATTTGAGAGAGAATAGGATGCTCCCAATATCAATGAACAACCAATAAAGATATTCATATCAGGGAAGTCAGAATTATAAATTATATTTACACAAATGAATTTCATTATCATAAGCGGGGCATTCTTATTCTCAATATTTCTCTCAGTGTAAAAATAGATGTATTTGTATATTCCTAATGATGTTTTCCCAAATCTTTGTCCCTGTCTTGCATACTGTTTTTTATCTGTTTCCCTCCCTGATTTCTGAAATATCCACAGTAATGCTAGGAGAGTTATGTATCTGTCTTTGAAGGGTAATTAATCTTCACGTAACCATTGATAATTTTATATTTCACTCATATTGACTTTAAAATTTGCCCTCATGTGAAGTGGTTTTCACAAATTTCAACACAGGATATTTTGTGGGGTTAAAAAGATTATGCTTTACTCATTTCTCCCCTTGTATACCTAACATAATACCTGTTTTAAGTTGGGTCAAAATTTGCCTGTAAATTAGGCCTGAAGTACTTTCTTTAATGATATAAAGAAAAAACGCACAGATGTTGTTACATTTTGCAATGGAAATATTTCCTTTCCTTACCCATTAGAGTGAATTTAATTTACAGTTGAGCTAGAACTTGATACATATACCTTCAGTACCTGCATACATTACCTTCCTCATATCATAAAACTGCATTGCATCATTTCAGGAAAAGCTACCCTAGAGGGTGATAGTATAGTGAGTGCTTCTTAGTATCAGCTATTCATTTTCTCTCTGATTCAGATTACAACTTTTTGAGCACTATTTTCAGGATGGCATAACTATAGGAGTCTAATAAAAGTAAACATACTCAGAAAGAGTACGTTTTACTGCAGTTTAGTGTACTAAAGAGATAGCTAACCTGAACTACTGTAACTCATGTCAGAAAGGACTGCAGCAAGCATTGTCTCATCAGAATCTGTATGGTGAAGTGACACAGTTGCGGCTTCCTACACCAGAATACCAACATAAAACAATAATACAGTGCAATACACAGAAGAGTTTCAGAGAAAATCCTGAGGAGTTTACAGTCTGCATCAGACCATTAAGGCTGAGAGAGAGAACCTGTTCACATGAATGTAAATCTTTTGTTAGACAGAATTCTGTAACAAAATTTGTAATATATATATAAGAATATAGGTGCTTCACTCTCTTCCCAATCAAGTGACCAACCATTAGAACACACCAAATGGCAGATTATGCTTTTACACTGAGCTACATGCATCTGATGCAGCGGACAGACATACAACTCAGAAAAAAAAAACCAAAAACACTGCTGAAATGTATCCTGTCTTTACTCTTGCCACTGTATCTCAACATTATCATCAAAAAAAGAGCAAAAAACAAGGTTTGAAAATGGCATATTCCTTCTTCTGTGCTCAAAAGAGAGCTTACAAAATATCTACATTGACAAAAATAAGTTCTGAAAACTTTCTTTGTGTTTCATAATTTTTGTTTGCTCTCTTGTATTTTCTTTTCATTTTCTTCCTACCTCCATTGTCCCCTTTTGGTTAGTAAATAAATAAATAAATGAATAAGTATTTTAAAAAAAAGAAAGAAAGGAAAAGGTCATGTGGGAAAAAGGAAATAGGTAGAAAAGAGAACTTAAATCTTGAACCTAAAACTGAGGGTAAAAATTGTAATACTTTTCATTACTATAAAAGTGGAAAAATTCACTGAAATACTTTGCTTCTGTTTACAATTTTCCTTCAAAGTGTCAAAGATTTTTATTTTTTTACTCACTTGAATGTTAACTTTAAAAGCTGTATTTATGCTTCCTAATCAAGTCCATTGCCTCTTTTTCTATAGAGGAGAAGGGGAACTGCAAAAGCTGAAGTTTGCCTACTTTTTTGTACTCAAAGGTAGTTAGTTCCTAGTTTCCTTTTTGCTTCCTGTCCTCCTCAATAACAGAATCATAGCTCATAATTTCTCATAGTTTATTGACACTTGCAAGCTTGGTTTAGTTTCTGTTTCTCCAGATAGCTATACTACCAAATGATTTGCCTTCTTAAATAGTCTTTATTTCCACTTCGTATTCTTTCCATTATCGCTTAATGTGCAATACCTTCTTGACCATGAACTTGCACATGAGTTATTACACTGTAATGCAGAGATATAGTATCATCGTGGTCAGATTCATTCTAAGTAGACAAGATATTACTTAATAAGCTAACTATGCCCTCATAAGCTTCAGGAGAAGCCTTACGAGCCTGCCTAAGATCTTAGCTATTGCTGGCTGTCTGTAGAAATTATTTTTTTAAAGTATCAGGTTTTTTGATACTCAGTATATGAGACCTGTCTATATTTACAGCTATAGAAACTGAGATGGATAGATAAAGTTAGTTCTGAAACCTGCAGAGATTTCAGTTACACTGCTTTTTGCACTGTGACATATCAAAACTGCAATTCTGGCAGGCAGGTAAGGCTGAGACTGCTTACTTGACGGGATAGTTATAGGAGGAATAAAATCTTCTGAGACTGTACATTCTAGATTCATCCTAGATCAACTCGTTTGACTGTTTTCTTTGCAGAAGATAAAATGCACATTCTCATTCCACAGACATTTCTTCATTGTATCCCATTGTATTGTGGAGAATGGAAAAAGAAAGCTATAGAGAAAGGGAAGGCAGAGAAATGGAGACAGAAATTCTTCTTTTAATTTGGTTAAGATATTTATAAATTATTTCCCCCTGCAATATTCATGTAAGTCTGCTCAGAGTATTTATGATAATATCCTCACTGTGAAACTGACTATCTGTGGTTTTGATACTGACATGTCTTCTAGACCCAGCTATCTTTGCTTTGTCCTAAGTGTCAAATTTCTTCATTGTCACACATAAAACTTTGTAAAATAATCCAGTTACACTTTTTTCCTGGAGCCTTTTTTTTTTCCCCTTCAATTCTATAATTTTGACATTATTATTTAGATAGCAAATTATGTTATTAGAATATGAACTCAATCATCTAAACTAATAGAGCAGATAAAGTGCTGGAGTAAGTGTTCCTATTTAGTTTTTTCCATCATGAATTTTAGGGAAATGGGTTCTCTGTACCTTCAATCCAGTCTAATGAGATTGGCAACTGTTGAAATTGGTAGTGGCGACACCTAATACCATTGTGCCAGGGTTAGGCTGATAGTAATGTGAAATGACATGGCAATAACAACCAAACTCCAAATGAAGATGAACTCACCTGCAGTTAGGAAGCTAACTCCCTACTCACTTCTTAGCCATTCACCACCCTTATTACAGTCCCTTGTTTCTTTTTGAAGCCATTAGTGAAGTGGATGTTGGTCTCTCTTCCCAAGTGACAAGCGATAGGACAAGAGGAAATGGCCTCAAGTTGCACCAGGGAGGTTTAGATTGGATATTAGGAAAAATTTCTTCACTGAAAGGGTAGTCAGGCACTGGAACAGGCTGCCCAGGGAAGTGGTTGAGTCCCTATCCCTGCAGGTATTTAAAAGACGGGTAGATACGGTGTTTACAGAGATGGTTTAGTGGTGGACTTGGCAGTGCTAGGTTTACGGTTGGACTCAATGATCTTAAAGGTCTTTTCTACCCAAAATGATTCTATGATTCTATGAATAAATGTTAAAATTGAATACATATATATTATGCCTAACACTAAATCCTAACGATCTTTGGATTTCTATCTGGCTGTTTAATTGACATTCATTTTTTAGTAGGTAGACAAAGTCTTTAATCCAGCAAATCTAAATTGCTGTTGCTCAACTCTATATATTTGTATGCAGAGATGTGTGGTTCATATCAAGCAATTAAGTGATTTAATGTTAGCTTCTTTACTGCCACTGAGGTTAGACTTCTGATTTGATAACCTCAAAGCTGTCAGGTTGAGTTACTCTGATAGTTGAAGTTTAATATTCAGAAATTTTTTTCTTTTTATTGCAACCATTGAAATGACATTCAGTATTTTATAGTAAAATACGTATATTCTATTTCATATACTCATAATAATATTCATGAATTTACTGTAGTTAGTCATGATTTCTACAGAAAGGTCTCAAGATGACATAACTGTGCTTCTAACTAAAAAGGGTTCTAATGATGATAAGAATATGACAAACTTATGGTAAAATATAACAGTGATACAGAAAACGTTATTTTTTTCCAATACTTTTTGTGTCAGTCAATGACATGTACCCAGCATGGCAGAAAACGTCTGTAACACAGAGCTCTGCAAGGCACCAGAAGCAGAGCCCTGTGACAAGAATTCTTTGTGGTCAGACCTGGGAGAGCAGACATTATGTCATCCTTGATCCTTCTTTAGTCCGTAGGAAGCCTTATTCTTCTCAGTGTCACAAATTTTACAATTTACCTTCTGTGCACAGAACTACAACAACAGCTCCATAGCCATTAAACTAACTAGCCCTTTAATTCCTGAGCTACTTGTTACTACTATCTGTATAAAACTGTGGTTGTGCCATGAAAAGATAAGGAAAAGCAAAACAGAAGAAAAATTGTTGTTATAGCTAAACCAAACCCATATAAAGCAACGAGCAGGTTTATACAAGTTCAGAAATAGTAAGCCTAACACTCCTCAGAGTTGAGACCTTGCAAACTCAATGCAAAGCCTCTAGGCTGCTGTTAGCAATGGCAAGACTGTAGTGTGGGGCTACAGGGCTACATGAACAAATGAAATATTTCACTCACTCTCCACCCACCCTTCTACCAGAGAAAATCCTGCACCTTCATCATCACTGTAAAAATACCTACATAGGATTATTTATTTATTTTAGCAAGAGAAGACTGCTCTTCATTGTTATTAGTAATTCTTGCAAAGCATTGTGGACTTTTTATAACTGAAGGAGAACCTATCTTGGCAATCCTACTCATTATTAGACTGCAAACCAAGGGAGTGGCTATGCTCATATGATTCAGTCTTGTGAGTTCATAGATTTGGGTCTTTACATCTTAATTTAAATTGATCTAAAGCTGCTACGAGTCTTTTTTTACTGAATTCAATGAGGTCCATACTGAGCCTTAGGACAGGGTGTCAGTCAGGTCCAGGTTTGATGTAGCTTTGCTCAACATTAATTATGTAAGAGTTCCCATTTGAGGTTATCAGGAAAAAAACCTCTATAAATGAACAAAAAGGCTCTTTTAAATTGAGGAAAGTTTATTAGCTGGTGTAAACTAGGAAAGCTCCAGAATGGATCCATGACTTGCAAAACAGTTTTATTAATGACTTTATTTTATTTTCTTCCTGTGTTTGAGAACAAATTCTCAACAGTTTTTAGCAATCTATACTAATTTGAGAATATCTCTAGGAGAATTTTGAAAAAAGTGGTTAGCAAAATAGACACAATTGAACTCAATTTCCCAGAAGTCTTTTTTTTTTTTTTTTTTTTTGATTGGGGAAACATTGTAGAATACTGACGGATAATCTGATATGTAAACCATGGTATATGGCAATTAGAGAGCTAGAACCATTTTATTCTGAGGCATCCATCTCACAAGAAAAGGAAGTTATCACAAATGCACACGCTTTATAACAAAAAGTATTTTTCAAGATCTATTTACTAGTGCTTTTTCTGGCCAAAATTCCTGTCAGGAAATAGTTCTTGGCAAAGACACTAAGGAAAAGGATGTTTGTTTTTTTTTTCCTGAGGATTTTTTATAAGAGATTTGCTGACATTTGTAACCTAAAAAAAAATTTTTAAAAATCCATAGGTGGACTAAGTCTTGCAGTTTTTTCACCCTAATTAGACCTAACAAGGCAAAATCCTTTTGTAAATCTGAGTCCAGCTGCACTCTCAGTTCCTCTGGTTCCTAGGTGATTACTCTGCCATATAATCCCATCTTCTGCATCTGCCAGTTTGGCAATGCCTCCTTCAAACTGTAAATACCCTGGCTGTTCTAAAATGTTTTGCTAAACTCATGTAAGTAGGAGTTGGTAGTGGAGAGGCCAGCAAAACACTGTATAATGAAAACTGTTACTACAAAGGCTTCTAAATAGAGGAAATCCCCAAATAAGCTATCAGAGCAGGATTTTTTGCCTCCATATTAAAATTTTCTTTCATGTCGTTAGTTTACATAAAGTGGCTACCTAGGGATATTTTTTACAATTAGTTGACATATTGTTTGTGTTGCTACCCTGTACAAATAATGCTCTGAAATCAGATGAAAGAAGTTTTATGCCCCCCAATACCTGAGAGACTGCAACCCCCCTCCAAGTTTGCCATTTAAATCCCAACTGTGCTGTTTCCTTTAACTGTGCAAGACAGCAAGACAGCACATTTTGTAGATTAAACCAATAAACTAGCAAACATAAAAGAAACAAATCTCATAATTGTGGATTTCAATTAAAGAAAGGAGGATCAAAGCAAACATTCTGCTTGAAATTGCACAGCTGCTATCTACACAAAATGAGAAAAAAACCCCATTCTCTAGCTAGCCATAATTTTTGGGGTGGGCGAAGGAGGAGGGAGAGCTCAAACCCTGCAGTAGGACGGATTTCTTATGCTTCTCACGTCCCAATCAGTAATACAGAAATATTGAGTAATAAATTCCCTGCCTCTCCTGGTCTGAGAAGCTCCCACCATCTGTGAAAGACAATTTGTAACAGCTTTAGTATTAAGATTCAGTAAACAGACAATCACAAGCATTATGCCAAACAGTGCCTACATTTGGAGAAAAAACATAAAGCAAAAGCATGAGTAACACCACGACCCTTGTATTGCAAAATTATCCAGAGACCAAAACAGTTTCGATTGCAGAAGGTTTCTTTTTTTTTTTTTTTCTTTCCCCAGTCAGCAAGGAGTGCTGGAGTCTGCACACAATTCAGCTACATCTGTGGGCTGTGTATGTAGGCCTCATCCTAATGTGTTGAATTATTATTGATGGCTGAGGCAGTTCTGCTCTGCTGGTGAACCAATAATGTCAAGGCAGTACCTGCAAGATTAATTATAGGAGAGAATGGGCTCTGGTTTCCAGGGACCGAGACATTAATAGAGACTGAGCATTAGTTTCAGGGGATTCAACAGACAGCTGAACAAATGCCTCAGACAATGTTATACATGCTAAATCCTGGCACTTACCTCTTAACAGTACTGAAAAAAAAGTTTAGAACAATTGTGTTTGAACTGGGAAAAACAGAAGGCTCTATAAACCAAATAAAAAGGAAACAAAACAATACTGAGGTTGCTAAAGCAAGTTAGGCTCTATATATGTATGTGAGCATATTGCCCTCTGCAATATACTGAAGAGAAAGGAGACAGTAACTAATTTCTGTAGCATTAGCAGAAAAAGAAACTGCTTTTTGGTGACTGACAGTACCTAGGTTTTCAAAATACACATGACATTCTATACATGGAAATATGAGTTGGATCAAAAAGCAGAATATTTTATGCTGTTTCTCTTGCACCACTGCAGTGGAAATTTGTACTCCATGAAGTATTTTAGCTGTAGAGAACTGAGAATATGCAGTGGATGAAGCTGCAGCCATAGCAACAGATACATAAATTTTCAGGCAATGACAAGGCACACGGTACAAAATTTAAGCAGTATAACTCCTACACTGCCTTCCCAAAGAAAAAAAAAAAAGGGGGGAGAAGAGGGTGTTGAACACTGTTTATTACAAAGTAATCATGCCTTCCACCTTATCAAGACCCTGGGCTTCCTGCATTTTGCTTGTGTGATCAGAGGTGCAGCTGAGAGATTATCTGTAACTCTCTATGTTGTCTGTTAGCTTTGGCAGGTGATATCCCTCTTTCTCTCTTTCGTTATCTCCTAGGCCTAGCATTTTTGAAAGAGCCTTGGGAATTTTGAGGCCCAGTTTTCAACATGTTGTCCAACTACCCACCCTTTGTGCCTTTTTCTAGTTGTGCAATACTTTTGACAAAATAATCCCAAAATGAATAAAACCAGAGGCTGGTGTGGCACAACACACCAAAGTATAGGCTTATGAAACTGATCTCAAAAGGGAATGAAAATACGTCACACTTCACTGATTTTCCAGTTTCATAATTGCTAAGTGCACCACTGCTTTTCTTCAAACTTGAAACAGCAACAGGAGAACTATTAAGCAAATGCACTTGAGGTTGAAAGATCCACAGTAGGAGGATAAAGCTTCCATCTTTACTTTGTGTCCTTAGCTTCTGGGTGATTCCTTTCACAATGTCCTTTGAAACTCCACCGCCAATAGCCCACAGATACAGGATAGAAGACCCTGAGGAACTTTGCACATCTCAGACTATCTGGGAGCTTCACAAGCCTAAATAGAGGTGAAAATGAAGCTGACAAAAGGGATTCAAATCCTGCTCTGAAATGAAACAGTGAGGTTCCCAAACATGTTTTTACTCCATGCTGGAAAGTATACCAATCTTTAAAATACGTTTTAAAAACCAAACCATGTTAAAATACATAATTTCAGCTGGAACACACCATTTTTTTTTTTTTTAGGTCTGTGTTTTAGTTACTGAGTCCATGACAAACCTTAGGGATGTTCTTTTGAATCAGACACAACTTCAGAAAGCCTTGCCTTTCTGGCAAAGTGGAGAATACCAGTGAAATTATATTGATCTGAAAAGAATATGACCAACTTGAATAGCAAACCTATTTTCTCCCTCATAAGTTCAATTTATTTTGGCCAAGAGTGATTTAGTTCATATTGAACAAATAAAAGTACAAAATCTACATCCAGCACCTGAGTGTAGGAAAGCATCTCCTGCTCCATTGTTCCTAGGTGAGTCCTGGGAAGGAATGAAGTCCTGAAGCTAAATCTTATTGAGCTGAACTACGAAAAAAGACAGTTTGGTATTGTTCGGTTTGTCCCTGTATCTTTTCTATGCTGATTTTGATTTAAGCTGCTCAGAAGTCACACAAATAATGCTCAGTTTCCTGTCATATGCCATAAAGAAGTTGCAAGATGTTAGAAGTGTGACTGACAGTAGAGTATGTTACTATGTTTGTTACCATCCTGAAGATGATCTCTTGCAAGAGTGATTAGTTAGCTAAAATGTCACATTCCCAACCATATTTGAAGAAAGTGAGATGTCAGAGTTTCACCGTGTCTTTAACAAACAGTAGTTTGTGGAGGTGTAAAGAAACTTGACAAAACTCTGTTATGTGACAGCATCATTCTTTTTGAAGTTCTATTTAATATTGTAGTCAAAGGTTGCCATGTTTCTGCCCAACCATCAGCTGGTATTTTTCTTACTGATGATCTGAGTTTTGGAATGAAATGCATGCTGAACCCAAAAGTCCAGGCCTGGATATGTTATTTTTTTTTCCAAACTCTAAAAAGTTTTAAAAATAGGAAATAGAAAGTCTTAAATGATATAAAAATGTTATCTTAATTTTGTGTAGGTACTTCATAAGTATTTAAACTGGAATAAATTTATAGCCATTATAAAAATCTAAGCTCCCATAAAGAGAAAACAACTTGCCTCAAAGAATCTGGACTCAAAGAGAAGACAGGTAGGCCAAGTACATTCAGTCCAGAGCAAATCATAGCTAGGGTGGCCTATTTGAAAGCAATCAGGCCATTTAACAATCAGATTTAGCATACTGAGGATTTCCCCCAAATGGTACGGTTTATCACTGAATCCTGTTGGCATGCAAAATCACCAGAACTTAACAAGAAACAGATTTATGTCAAAACTCCAGAGCAAAAACTCTAAACGTTTATAATAGCACTTTTGAAGCCACAGACTTTTTATTACCTTACTGTGACCAAACTCTCAGAAAATTGCTTTTCTCCCTCACAGTGGAAAATAAGTGGTACAAATGTATCAGGCACATCTTTGAGCAGTTGATAGGCATTTGGAAACAGTAAGAAAAAGGCAAAGTCTAGATACTTTCTCCTGAGGTGTGGAAAGTGTTAGGCAGGTGATGTGACCTGATCAACTTCAATCTGCACTGCAGTACAGTGCATCATGCTAAAATGATATCCTGTCTGAGTTTTCATCCAAATGTTTCATCCATATATCCATCAAATGCAAATGTTATTGTATCCTGAAATTCAGTTCAGAAGGTAAGCAGCATTTGAACAACATTAGCCAAGGTAACTTACATAGAGAAGCAGTAATCTAAGGAGGCAAGGAATTACAGAACAGAATAGTCATTCCTAAATGAGAACATTAATCAAACTAAGAATTAATTATCTAATGCAGTGGACATTATTACCAGCTCCTCAGAACTGAAACTAGAAGCTCTGTAAAAAATACATCTGTGATAAAGGAAAGAAAAAAACTGAGAAAAAGTGATGATTCTTCCTTTGGGTAGCTATTAAAATTGGACTTGTTTGACTTATTCCCATACCTAGACTTCCTACAAACCCATCTTTGTGTGCTATTTTCTTGCCAATGCTGATAGTTCACCTCTTCTATCAGGAAAACCAGATAACAAAGGAGGAAGAAAAGTTACAGCTTATTAAATATTTATGCTAGTGGTAGAAGAAAATTATGTTTTTGTCTTCCAAGAATTAGTGCTATTATACTTATTACATTTCAAATAATAAAGAAATGCATTCGTTTTTTACAGAGTTTGTAACCCACTGTCTTGGTTACACTCTTACTTATAAAATAAGTGGTGGACTTGGCAGTGGTAGGTTAACGGTTGGACCTGATGATCCTAAGGGTCTTTTCCAACCTTAACAATTCTATGATTCTATGATTCTAAGAAAAAATAGGAAAGCTTTATAAGAACGCTAGAGCTTCCTAGAGGAAAAAGGGAAAAATGAAAAAGGGTTGAAGCTTTATTTTATGTTCATATTCTGGTTTTTTGAGGTATTTGACAATCCTAATATAAGATTCTATTGAATACTAGCATGCTCTGTATAAGCACATTCTAAATTATCTATGTGCCTAACTTTTTGCACTTTTGAAAAGCCAGCTTTGTTTCTTAAAATATGTTGAACATAAAATACAATGCACAAATGCATTGGAAAAGTTCCAAGTAAGCTCTTCCTTTAGACATTTGTTAAGACTCCCTATAATTTCTGGCCAAAAAATAACGTAGTATTCAAAACTAGGTTTGAAGTGTCTTTTAAACATTTAGTCAATAAGCATTGTATTACTTTTACCTCTTACATTACTGTAGTTGCTTTGCCTCAGCACTGATACTGACACCTATATTTCTTCTTGTGCTGCATGGAAAAGTTATTGAAGTCAGAGTTCAAAAGTGATTCCTTTTTTTCTGAACATTAACTTAGTGAAGTACAGTACATTGTTATTTGAATCCATGATCAAAAGAGGTGCATTTTCCTAAGACAAAGTCAATTTCTGGCAAAAGATGTGGTAGAAATTTACAGCACAAAAACCATTAACTGAATAAAATAGCTTTTACTCTTTGCCCATTTTTCCTTCCCTCAGAGAATAATTAGAGTCCCACCAACACAACTGACACACCAGCTATTGTACTGTGTCCTGGCTTCTGAATAGATATTCACTATTTTTTAATTGATGATAATAAATTATTTCTCTTGTGTGTGTGAACTTCTAGGGAAAAATTGCATTTGTGTGCAATTTTTTACATAAATGTTTAGTGGGAAGCTCAATCGGTGATTTCACAGCTTTATATATGTATTCATAAAGTTCAGCTCATGAAAAATGAAGGGAATTCAAAAGTTTTTGTGTCTATACTTGCTGTAGTCAAGTGCTATAACTCAGGGTAGCTTAATCTAGATAAGTAGTAAGCTGTCTACTAAATAAAAGTGAAATACCTATGTTCAGTAACATGTGACTAGTGCTCCACAGCCTATGTCTGTGGCTCTGCTCCATGGAGCCCAGTGCCAGCATTTTAGCCTACACGGCTGTAGGGATGAAGGGCAGCTGCTGTCCTCCCTCAGAAAAGATGGTTGTAGCAGTAGGTCACTATGTGTATCTCACTGGGGGGGCAGGGGGGAAGGGAAGGGAAGGCAAGGCAAGGGAAGGCAAGGCAAGGGAAGGCAAGGCAAAGGGAAGAAAGGCAAAGCAAGGGACTAAGATTGTTTTCCCTCACCATCCTTTTTTCCAGTAACACTGTTTTTTTCTGAAAGTCATGTACACAGCATTGATGGGAGTCAGAGATATAGGACAAGTAAGTGTGTGCAGGAAACCGGGCTGCAACTGTCTATTATCTGTATTAGGAACATGTTCAGTTTCAGTATTTAAAGCCAGGAAGGGAAATAGTACCTGAAGGAATACTTCTGGCTCTTCCATAAGACTGAATTAATTTTGTCATTATCCTTGGGTTGATAAAATTCAGTTTTGCTTACAGTACTTAGAAGCTTTGAGCTGTCTATGCTACAACTTCACCAAAAAGGAATGATACTTTTTTTTTGGTAGAAATGCCCTTCTGTGACACAGGAGTCCTAGATTCTTCCCCTAGTTCTAGGTAAAGCTTCTCATGAAGTCATAAACAATTCAGTGTGTTTACAGGTTTAGAAGTGACCTGTGTCTTGATCTGGATATGTCAAAATCTAGGCAATAAGAAGTACAATAAGGAGCAATAAAACACCCAGGAAAGAAATTAAATATTTTGATACCATTTGCAGTGAAAATCTATTTGGGATAAACAATCAGAAATTATATTTTATTTCCTTTTAAAATGGAAAGAGATTTGAGGAAATATGAGACATTCCAATGCATTCCCTGATTTTATAAAAGTACTTTTTATTACAAAGATTTTATTTGAGTTAGTCTCATAGAAGTACAGATGACTGAAATTGCCTTCTAAAGGAATTTCTTTCTTTGCAGTTTCCTATTTCTAGACCACATGAGATTGAATTTTATGATTTTACAAAAGGTACTGTCTTCTAAATAGATTTTATTCAGAAATTTATGATCTGTTTTATCTGAGTTCTTCTTTTAGCAATTCACATGCTCTTCTTATAGCAGGTCAGATGACTGCGAAACTGCCTTCTGAAGAAATTTCTCTTCCTGCAGAGATTCTTATTTCTGGACCAAATGAGATTAAAAAAATAATAACTTTTGATTTTCTCCTCCAAGCAATCAAAAATTTTGTAGTTAACATGTCACTGATCACACTAGGTTATCTCATAACTGTGATGAATGTGTTCTTTGCATTCATTTCTCTCTTTAGAGCAGTCAGTAAGCACAGTGAATCTAAGATCTTTAAATAGTAGAGGGATTCAGTGCCTGGTAAAATAGTACATCAAATTCAAATACCTAAAATGAATAAATCAATCATAATCCTTTTTTTTAAATATGGATCAAACTAATTTTCAATTAAAATAACAAAATTTACAGCTGTTTGACAGCATCAAGATCATACACAAGTAAGGAAGTATGACTACTTTTTTCAGTAGTAGAAGCAAACACATTGTTTTGATCTTAATATTATGTACTTTGGTATAATCATTAGGGAACAGATTCTCAGCTAACATAAACTGCCATAATTACACTAGGAAGTTATGACATGTTACACCATCTGAGAATCTGTTTTGAATGTCATACTCATTTGCACCTAATTTCAGCTACTACTTTTTTTTAATATGAAGATTTTTAGATAACTACAGAATAAAAAAAAAATCTTTTTGAGCTTTACAAAGACAACTTTTGAAACCTACTATGATGTACAGAGTATATGCTACCAATCGTGTCAACAGAGTTTATTTTCTTTGATTTCACAGTATAGCTCTAGGCATCTGCTATAGCAGATAGGAGTAGCTTTTGGTAGCTCACTAAAGCTATCGTAGCACCAAAGGAATTGAAAAAAGGGCTAACAGATTTTGTAAAAACAAAAAGAGGGGAGGAAAGTAATAGCAAAAAAGAAACACAAAGGTGGCTTGTGCAAAAACAAAACACAAAGCTAGACCTGCAACACTGTCTTCAGTAGTGAGATCACTGATGTATATTGTCCAGTACTCTTAATCTTGCATGTGAAGTAGTGCATAGTGGCAGAGAATGCTACAACTCATTGCTAATTGGAATAAGAGTAGTTTATCAGCATCTTCCTGTCTTTCCAAAATAAGCTTTGCTATTACTGCATATGAACCAGGTGCTGTCAAAACAGTTGTAAATTCTGCTGGTATAATTGGAAATGATTTTGATTCACCTTAGGAAATGGGATTGTGATTGATTTCTTTTGTTAGGTATCTGAATTTGATATACTGTCCATAGTACCAAGCTCTGACTCCCCTTACTATTTAAAGAATCTAGTTCCGTAGCTCTTACTGCTCTAAAGGGAGAAGCAATCGAAAAGCACTCATTTATCATACTTACAGTGCAACTTTGTCTGATCTACTGACATGTTAACCACAAAATCATGTGTTTTTAAAGAAATTCTATACTACATGCTTCAGACTGTAAAATATGATGAGGACAAAAGGGCAAAACAAAACCCAATAGATTAAAATGTTATTGTGAAAACAATGGATTAGATCTGGAATTTCCACACTGCCCAGAGAGAGGGGTGGTGGGAATGGTAGGATGTTCCTTCCACTGATCCATATCCACATATCTACTAACGGCTGAACTGAACTGACATCGTCTGTCAGTGAGTTCATTTACACTCTGATTTTACTTGTTCTGCATACTCCAGCAAGCAGCAGGGAAACAGTTTGTTCAGTGTTCTTTGAAGTCAATGATAAGTCACTTTTATTTTACTGGGAACATGCTTTGGTGAGAAGTAGATCATGTTTAAGAAACTTTCTCTCCAAATTCATGTTTACTTGAAGAGTCATGATTTGGTAGGTCAGAAAAATTTCATTTGCCAAAAGACTTGCATTTAATAGATTACCCTAACATAAACTGCAACACTAAACTCTGTATACATGAAAAATACTGCTTCACAACTAGTACTGACAGATGTAAGGGGACACAAGGTTGTCTGTTCCAGAGGCTCTGCAAACTACACCTAAAAACCAAGTGGCTGAAAGTAGCTTGGCTCAAATATCCTGCCATCGTTTTTTCAGAGGGGGGTGGGGATGGAACGATTCTGAACAGCTTCTCGGTACATCTGTCACTACTGTCAGTATTACTTGAGCCACCACTGTGATAACTTGAACTCCCACCACCACTGCATGATTCACTATGCTGTTTGATCCTGGGAAACCCTGATGCTGTGCTGTGACTTCAAAGCTGCTGCTGTAGCTGCATGTGTGGAAGGTTATCATCTACTGTATCTAACATAAAAGTACTGAAAGTTATTAACCCTTCTGTGACAGACCAAGTTTCTGCTTCTTGGAACTACATCCTGAATCAATGTGCTTTTAAGTTCCTAAATAAGCCCAGTACACACTCTGGTCCTGCTCTCACTCTCTGGGACTGGAATTTCAGTTTGGTATTCATTATTGGAGGTATCATTTTGGCATAATACTAGCCTGTTTTCTAGAGTCTCCAAACTAGTACTTCCAGCCCATACATTAACTACAAACTGCAAGACTAATAACCACCACTACCCAAACCCTAGATACCCCTTTAAAACACCTTCTCATTAAGGCTTCAAGATTAGAAAGTATTTCTAAAAATAGTCCCTTTAAAAAATATTTAAAAAAAAAATACCTGTATGAAAGTATGTACTCATGCATATGGGATTTTTCCTCCCTCCTCCTATGTAAAAGAGCCTTTGGGTTGAGGCCAATGACATGACTTCTCATCGAGACACTGGAAAATTACAGCCCCGAGTATTGTTCTATAATATAAATGGCAAGTATGGCAAAATACTGGAATACCTAATCATGTAATAGGCACAATTCTGACCAGAAGAAAGGAATACTTGCATATTGGCCATGTAACTATCATATATATAGTCATATGACTCATATACAAGCATACTGGATTACCCTTTATATTTACAAGCTCTCTTTACAGAGAAGTGGTACAGTAATCGTCAAAAGTGCAATCCTCTGATTCATGGAATTAAAAAATGTGTTAGGAGTTCTGCTGGTGCAATGCCTTCAGGGCTCAGTGATGTGTCAGAGATATACCCTAAATAGTGTGGATGACACAGATGCCAGATCAGAAGATTGTGCTGGAGTTACAGGACTGGGCTGCTATTGTGCTAAATGTTGCAAGAGTCATTAGCCATCAGCCATGGTTTAGTTCAACAACTGCATGTACCCTGCATACATCACCTGATTGAGTCTCTAACTGAAGGTGAAGAAGGAAAAGTAGGCAAAGAAAAATAAGAAAGTACTCCTGAGATAAAAATGGACCTGCTACTGAATGTCAAAGGAAAAGAAATAATGGTTTAATCAAATAACAGTTTAACATCATATGCCAACTTTTATGTACTCCTGGCAGGATCATGTTACCATAGCTATTGCCATTTGTCTGTTTAGGAATGGAAAGTCATTCAGTAATTTGGATTTTATGCCACTTACAAGATATTGAGGAAGAAAACAAATTACTGCAGATTTTTACACTCTAAAAAAATGAAACTGGCTTTTTTCTGTCCAGATGACTTTCTTGGCATTAACAAAATAACAAACACAGCATGAGTTGTCAGGGGGGATTCTAGTACCCAGCAAGCCAAAGAGGTCATTCACTGGAGAGCAAGCCAGTGTACTGGGCTATGACACCTTAACAGTGTTACCATTAGCAGAGCATTTCCAGAAATGTGTCTGTATATTTTTGTTGGATGATACTACAAGTAGCAGTATGTAAAAAGCTGACAAAGGGAGAAAAGATGAAAGCAAAAAGCTGAGATAGAACTAATGATAATAAAACTCTTGGCAAGTCAAATTACTGAGAGTCTCATATCAAAAGCAACTTTGACAATAATGGGATTCCAGAGTCCATAAAATTAGTCATGATTCAAAGATAAAAACATCAACAATTTGCATAAAAGCTTTACTTTAAAGATTTAGCACTGTGTACCAAATGAAGAAAAAAAGCACCACCATAACAGTAACACTTTAATATAGGTATCCATTATCTAATGTTTATATAATGGAAGCCAAATGAGCTCATTATTATCAGTGCTATTATACAGAATACTAAATGAACTCATCATAGAAACACACTTGCTTTAAAAACTATTACTGCACCATCAGTGACAAGGAAAAAAAAATTGCATACAAACTTCCTGAGATGACTAATTTGATTTCAGTGTTAACTTCTAATGCATTATTAATCAACAGTTCATTATACTTTTAGATAGCACTTATTTTATTTGTGGTTTATTTGTATACAATTCATTTCTGTAATCTTTTACTATATTACACTTTATTCCTATGTAAACAATGCTGGTTTGGGCTGATACAGATTTACAGTAAATGGAAGTATGATATGTTTGTGTGTAATTCAAATTTGTTCTGTTTTGCAAAACCAGGAGAGCTACAAAAAGGGTGATGCAATCCAAAGTAAACAATAAGCTAACACTATGAGAAAAGACTGTGAAAATTATAAATTTTTAAATTGACCGCATAAATTTATTGCTGAAAGATGTAAGAATACTGTATAATATATATTATATATAATAATATATACATGTGTGTGTATACTAACATCACAGATTAAAAATAGGTTGTCATCCTTAAAAAATGCTCAAAGAATGTGACAATTCATATGTACTATTCATATTTCTATGTAACTATTTATATGTAGATGTTTTAATGTATCAAAATCATGAATATAAAACATACTATGTTACCTGGAGCCTGCAAGTGTAGTGAATTTCTTTGTTTCTATTGACATAAAATGCAATATTTGCATGGTGGAAAATTAATATTGCTTCACCCTGGACTGGACAAGCCATGACTTACATTATAAGCAGCATTTCAGAGTAACTTCAGAACTCTGACATGATTTTCTGGTAACAGAGTTTATGAGCAATAGAATAAGGGAGAGTTAGGATTCCTGGAAGGCAGAAGTCCTTTTCTCTTCAGGACTGTTTCAGCACTTATAGCAATTACTGAAAAGCTCCTTTTCCCCTATGTTTTACAAAAAAATGGACTGTATTTTTTCTTTTATTTTTTTATGTTTTCATTTACATTCACATTATAAATTCAATCATTAGCCTAAAAAAATCACATATTTTTAAACTGAATTGAAAATTAAAAGTAAAAAATATTTTCAAAGATATAATTTCAAAATATTTAAGTCCTTCTTCTAAAATGAGTTTTATAACAGATTTTGGAAGCAAAGTTGAACACCAGTTCTCTTGTCACAAAATTTCAGTGAGATGTTGGGTAAGATACAATCTTTCTCTGACAATATGCTATTTATAGAGGAAGAACACTAATCAGTGTTGCTTCCTAGTAATACTGAAAGAGTGAATAATATATAGGAAATCTTTAAAAGGATTGAAGCTGGCTGCCATAGGAAAAGCAAAGTAACAGTCCTGAGAAAATATTTTTCCTCTGTTATTAAATGGTGTAGTGTCCTTAACTTATAGGTTGATTCACAGAATAACCATTCCCTTCATCTCTTTACGGAAGGCTTGAGATATTCTCAAAAGGAATTGGGCTGAAAAAGAATTCCTATGTGATATTACATATACAGATTTTGAAGAAATCTCTCTGGGAGTATTTCAAATGATGGTGTCATCTTTCTTTTTGTGCCTTGGTCGTCTGTTGTGAGAGGATTCTTCAAATCCTACATTAGGTTTCTATAGGGCAATTAAATAATATATATACAAATCCTCTTGTATAATTTTATTCTTTGTGGTAACACAGGCATAATTTTCATATGGTACACACATTGACAGAAATTCCAAAAGCTTAAACCAAAGAACTTTTGGTTTAATGGAAAATATGGAAAAAGTTCTGCTCAGGTCAACTTGAAAAACATTTTTAATATTTGAATATTTCTTTTAGTGTTTAATATTTGAATATTTCTTTTAGTGTTTAATATTTTGTTATTTCTTTTGGTGATATAAACAAAAAAAAATTCAGAAGCATGCTGATCAACCTGAGATGAAATATTTTATTTAATTCTCTGCTTACTTTATCTTGCTTAACTTCTTTTCTGAGGGGAAATATTCAACAAAATGTCTTTCTGAAAGGAAAAGTTTTTAAAAACTATAAAGGAAATATTTTGACAGCTTTGAAATGTGAATAGCTTCAGTCTGTCTAAAGCACAGAATTTTAGTAAGGGAATTTAAATTCATAAAAAAATAAGAAGAAAAATACTGCCCAGCTGTAAAGTCTAACAATTGAATTGGCTGAACTAGTGAGTGTCCTATTAATAGACTTTTATTAAGTAAAATGGCTATATATTTATTTCTCTGAAGAAACATTGAGGCTTTCTTTTCTCTTCCCTCTCAAGGATCTTGATGCCAAAGACCAGTATGGCACAATGATCTTAAAGCTTTTAGACAATAAACACTTATTGCAAACATATTATAAACCAAACCCATCATTGAGTTAGTCACAAAATTTGCAAGTTGCATAGTCTTAGCCTAAACACTGAATCCAGTTTTGAGCTTTACTCCATCTGAAATATCTTCATTCTCTAATCTGCAATTAACTGCATCTAAATATGGCACACAGAGATTGTTTAGCCTCCAAATTTGACCTGTTCCCATACTTTATTTGGAGAATACAAAAATTAAATTTTGAGTTCACTTTTTTTTTTCTGAATTCTACCTAAGTTTAATTACTATAATAAAAATGTAAATTCTCTGAATAAGAACATTTCAGCGAAAAAGAAACATGATCAACGCGTCATAAAATCGTGGTAGATTTTTCTCCATCTTGTATTTGTTGATGATCTTGGATTGAGCTAGTGAATCAAAAACATAAATGATCTGCACTATTTACTTTCAAAGGGCCACAAATTTCTTATTTTTATTTGGGAAAGATATTTTGCTTCCTTTGTGCTATGCATTTGTTAATGACCACCATTTACTCAATGCAAGAAATCCAAGATTTGAGGCTACAGTGAAGTTATCATGTTAAACAAGGTGGATACAGCATGTCCCCCCTAAAAGTGAATATTCTTTCCTTCCTTCTTTGCAGGTGAAGTCCTTTTTTTTTCTGATTTATTTCAGTACTTTTGCCAATACATGTTTTTCAGAACACCAGCTTTCATATATGATTCAGCAGCATCAAGGAGGTATCTAATTCTAGAGCTGTCTAACACTTCATATGTATGCTCTTTGAAGTGCAAAGTTGTATTGGCTTAAATCTGGAATAACTCTGATGCTCCTTGTCAAAAGTAATTGTGAACTTATGTAAATAGAATGCTCAGCTAAATCTCTTCTGCATTGTTTCAAGTTCCTAACCATAAACCAAACTCCATGTTTAGCTTCATTATGCTTAGATAATTCTATAAGCAACAGTAACGACAAATTAAATTAGGTTGTTTGGCTCTCTATGACAAGCTCATTGGTCAAGTCTCCAAAACCTGATTACAGGACGTCCATTGCTTGAACTCAGTGCCCACTGAGGATGGTCCCATGGATAGGAGACACTATACATCATCAAGGACTGCATCAGAGCTGCAGCTAGTAATGAAGCACATTTCATAAAACATTCATTTCTCACAGTACAATGTAAACCCTAATTTTACGACCAAAGAAGTCTAGCATATATTCAAGGTTAATAAATGTGTGTTGGTTGTGGTGGTGTGTCGGTATACAATGGTGCACATTTATACCAAGAGTTTGGGGTAATGATGAGGGATTGGTACCATTAGCAGAATAAGTAAAATGTTCTATTTTGTGAGTTTTGGTTCCTTATCTCTTAACCAGAAAAATATGATCTTCCTTTACAATCATACTATAAAGTCATAGTTACAACACGGTAGTCTTTACTGTTACACCTTGCCTTGATTTTCTGCGCTAGAAGAAGGAAGACCTTGCCAAACTTGCAGCATTCTCATGGCACCTTTCAAGGAGCTATTCCTGTAGTAAGCCAATATGTCTGGTACAGATTACGTCAAAATTTTTAATGGAGGACTATATTTCAAGGCTCTAGGTTGCTATTGCCTGGAGTGTCTGAGACATTATTGCAGTACATTTTTGAAGTATTGCTCTGCCAATTAAAAATGTCCTCTAACAACAGATTATATAATTATATACATACATGTGTAGGGAACTGTTATGACATACAATAGGTTGAAACAAAGTTGTCCTGCATCTTGATAATTTGTTAAATGATATCTATTTTGCAGCCAAGATACACAGTTACAGGCACTAATTGAGAGGCTGCCTGTTTTCCATTAAGCCGACTGACTTATTCTTCTCTCCTAGTGGGAAAACAAACAAAAACCGGAAGCGATGCCCTTAGTTAAATAAAAAGCTCATAATCAGTGAAGTCATAGTTACATCTCACAATGCATTGATATAGTACGTAGATATCTGCACATGAAACGTGGCTGGAAACAGGCCAAGTTCAGTCCCTACCCTGTTACCATCCTTCTGGCCTCAACAGCTCACAATTCTGGCCTCAACAACTGACAATCAGCTGGTTTTCTTGATGCATAAGAGACAGAAAGGAAGATTTCCTGGGCGGCAGGGAATGTCCAACACTTGACCTTAGACTGGATTTCATCTTTCTTAACTTTACTTGTCTAATGATTAGGCACAGTCACCAAGCTAGTCAACTAGAGACAGAGATGAGCCCTTCCAGAGGGTGTTTCATGATATTTGTCTTACATGACTTTATTAGGTGAAGCTGAATTGCTATTTAAAGGGATGTGTATTTCTTCACTGACAACAGAGGTATCCCAGACAACAAGCTGGCTTAATTTTTCAGTTTTTGAAGTTGGGTAAGATAAATCCTGTCTTTGATTTTGGAACCTAAAATATATTCTTTGCCAGTATTTTTATTGATTAAACTTATTTTCCTGAGTATGAATTTTTATATAGGCACCCAAACACATCTCACCACTCGCATCCATAGAGCATCCTGGCTAAAGTCATTATAGTAACTGCCATTCCCTACACTTTATTAGGACAGTCATTACTCAGATGTTGATCTTTTTGGTCACCTCATGTTCTATTTAGCAAACACTTTACAAAAGTTTTGGAAAAAGCCTCCGCATGGTAGTATTTGAACCCACATTCTTTTTTTTGGATTAAATTCAACCCCACAATCACAAATCAACAGCTGTTCAAAAACCACCTCACATTTTTGGTGTTAAAACAGCCACCAGATGGCGACCTTATAATTGCATAAATAAAACACAAAACAAATTGAATGTGGCTGGGTTTTCCTTGGTTTATATTTAGTGGGAGTTTTTGTTTTGCTTTGTTTTTTTAAACATAAACTGAATAGCATAAACTGTCTCCAGATATTTTAATTGGCTGCAGGTTTTATTAGAGCAGCGAATTCCTTAAATTCTTCACTTTTCCTTTCTCTACTGTAATACACTGCAGTTCTATTATTCCTATTAAATTGCTAATTACTGACACAGAAAACACTAGCACAATGGTGACTCCCACAAAGTATGCAGTGCTACATTTATCAATGAAATTATGGTCAGTATGTCATTGCTTCCCATTTTGTATAGCAGCAAAGCCTTTTTAAAGACTTTTCAGTTTGCATAGCCAGGCTCACAAATTGATCTGTCTGTCAAACTGATGCAGGTGCCAGACTGATGCAAGTGCCAGACACATACTAAGAGCCTTATCCAAAGTCTGAAGCCTCAGCTGGGAGGCTTTCCACCGCTTCCAGTAAGCTTTGGGCCAATCCCCTTTTTTCTCTTTCAGTCCCTGTCTGATACATATCTAGGAAAGATTTGATGTAGAAAGCAATTTCCTGTAAAAACTATGTCCATAAAATACACTATTCTCCATCAATTTAAAATAGCAAAGTCAGGTAGTTAAAAATAATTTTGGGCAATATGTACTAGCAACCCGACAATCTTTCAATGTTTGATTATTCTCATTTAAAAAAATGAGTAGTTTACAGACCAGACAGACTAACTTTGATGCTCAAAAAGATAGTAGAACAAATTACTAAACAATCAATTCATAAAAACCTAGAGGATAACAAGATGATGAGAAATAGCCAACATGGATTTGTCAAGAACAAATCATGTCAAGCCAGCCAAATTTCCTTTCCTGGCAGGGTGACTGGCCTGGTAGATAGGGCAGAAGGCAAGAGATGTGGTATATTTTGATGTTGGAATGAAAAGTTCTACTTACCATTTCTGCAAGCAAATGTTGTGATGAAATCACCACATGGGTACAAAACCAGTTAAAAATCATGCTCAGAGACTAATCAGCACTGGTTCATCGTCAGACTAGAAAGTCTGTCCTGAATCCTGTTCTGGTCAGCACTTTCATCACTAGCTTGAATGATGAAATAAAACATAAGTTCACATGAACTGCAGATACCCAAGTTGGAACAGCTGACATGCTACTGAAAAGAGGACTGGAATTCAAAGTAATCTTGGTAGACTGGAGAAAAAATATCAAATCAAGAAAATGGAATTGAGTTAGATGAGAACAAAGTACTGCTCTTAGAAAATTGAAAGCAGATGCACAAGTACAAGATGGGAAATAAGTTGCTGGAAATGGGAAATAATTCTGGAAAGATAAACTTGTGTAACATATTTAGAGAGACTCACTCACTGTGTGCAATGAATTTGATGCATACAAATCACTTCTCCTCTTTATTTGATATAGATAAGGTCTCATGGAGTATTTTGACCAGTTTTGGGAATAATGCTTTCATGTACAGAATAACTGGGGCCAGTCCTGAGGAAGATAATTAGGAGGGCAAGGCATGACAGAAATGTTGAAAGAACTGATTTTTCAGGTTAGAGAAGACTTCAGAGATATAAGAGTTCTTCAGCATCAAACAAAAAGTGTTTATAAAGACAACAGTACTCTCTATGCCGGAGAGGGAGGGTTTTTTTTTTCCCAAACAAACTTTTGAAAAATCTGAAGTTAAATAGCCATTTTACCACTATTTTCACCAGATGTAAAATCCTCAAAGAAGCTCATCAATCACTCCCTTTCAAAATGGTTACCATTTCCTATTATTCTTAATGACATTCAGTTAAGGTGCTGCGCTCTTTCAAAATTCTGATTGTTTCCAGAGAAAAAAAACTAGCAGACATCTTTCTTAAGAACAAATTGAAAACAATGGGGGGCAGATAACCATCTCAGAATAATCACCTAAAAGTTGGCAAGCTTTGAAAGAAAACAGTGCTGTATGGAATTCTTTGCAGTAGAATAGTATTCATCAGCCCCTGTGGAAGAACCAGCTTCAGGAATGAGACTATGAGAGGAAAAATCCTTTCATCCTATGTGACATGAAGAACAGGCTGTACCAAAGAATCCTGCAAGTTTTAAGTGAGGGACACAGAAAATTCTTATAATGATTTCATTCTGAGGATAATTGAAGACAAAGGAGCAATACATGTTAATCCCAAGTAACTTGTGATCAATTTTTTAAATTCATCCATGAAAGCTTACTTTGAAATTTTCAGAAAAAAAATGAAGAATATAGCTTTGTTACAAAATAGGGTCATTTGGTGTTTGTTTTGCATATAAAACTTAGATCGTCTTTAACTCTGGAACTGCAAGCAGTGCTTCCACAGCATATATTAAGATAGTAGTATACAGAACAGAGAAGAAAATATTTTCTGATTGTATCTTCCAATGAAGCTAAGAAGGAAAAAAAGAAAAACCAAAAAAACCCCAGAAGAAAATAATGAAAAATGTTAAGAACATGTAAAAATAGAAATGGTTTAGATAACCATTTTAAATTTTCATAGTGTACCACACTGTAGGAGAGAGACTCCCACAGTCTTGGCATTTTTAATTCATACCACTTTCTTCAAGCTCATTTTGTGATCATGAAGAGTGGAAATAAGAGACCTACATTCAGTCTTAACTGAAGCATTTACTTCATTATGAGGAATGTTTCATCAAACTGGCCAACCTGGCACAGAATGAAGATTACAGAGTCAGCAATGCAGTGGATTATCTTTCAAATACCCTCACTGTCCTTCCGTAGTATGCATACATCTTGTCCATGCCCATGTGAAGCCACTTGAGAGTATGCAGGGCATTTATTTCCTCTCTGGACAATTATACTGTCCATTTTTACTGTAGTTTTTGTTATATACTTATCATTGAAGACCAGATAAACATAAATTTCCAAGTCCCATAAAATTGTTGAGTATGGAAATCACCAAAGTAACTTTCATCTTTTTAACTTCTTGCATTCCCGGGGAGGGGCAGGGAGAGGTGGGTATCAATAGAAGAATCCAAATGCTATGGGTTGAAAGATTCATATTGCTTTGAAAATGATTTACACTGTGGGAATATCCTGTTGCACATGTTTTCATTTTGAAACATTCACTACTTATTACTTTTTCACAACTTACATTATACTCAACTGGTAATTTTCAGTTATGACTAATAAGATAAGTAAAACCCTCAAAAGATTCTGTGCAATTTTGTAAGGAGCCACTGCTTGTTTTTTTAATTCCTTTACCATCTGCAGCACTGTCATGGAAAGAGAGTGAGGGCTGCCAGCCCTTCCCAAGTCAATAATTCTGGTATCTCTGGAGGAATTTGTGAATTTGAAGGTAAAATTTCTGTCTGTTAGAGAGGAAAATATCTAGTCGTTAAACAGTTGAATAGATTTCCCTCCATGCATTGATTAACACTAAATCTTTTTAGATCTATTTCAGCTTCACTGTTCCCCTGGCATTTGAGTTTTTGGCCCAGATATATATAGCTCAAATGGAATTCAACTGAGAACTTCACTATAAATAATATTTTTGCCATACAGAAAAGTGACTATCATATAGGTAATATTTTAACCAAACTAGAGGAGCTCTAACTATGCAGTATCTCCCATTCTGTGCTGCAGTGTTAACGTTGGGAATGATACTAAGTCTTAGCATGCAACGGGAGGTAATGAAATCTTGAACTCTAGGCAAAATTTTACTATCTAGTTTGACCAGACACTACATACATTTGAAAAAAATTGAGAAATGAAAAATACAAACTGAGTAATTTCCAGACAGTTTTAAAACTCTTCGCTATATTTCTAATTTCTAGAAGCAGCCAAATATGGCATCTATCCTGGAGGGTGTCAGGAGGGCAATGCAGTGAGGAGATCAAGGCTGGTGTAAGTCATCACAGAACTATGACTAGATTTCTGCTTATGAGCTTTAACACAGGTTAGGATGGTTATTGGTGCAGTATAGGTTGATTTGTTGTGCAGAGAACATTAGAGAATATCCAAGCACTGATGGATTAGAAAAGCTGATGTGAAAAAATTAATGTGCTGTTAAACAGAAATGGAAATTGCCATCAGTAAACTTAGTTAAGCTCAACATGAGTGAGCAGTGTGCTGCTGCAGCCAAGAAGGCCAATAGGATGCTGGGTTGCATCAAAAAGGGCATCACCAGCAGATATAAAGAAGTCATTATCCCACTCTACTCGGCACTTGTCAGGCCACACCTGGAATACTGTGTACAGTTCTGGTCCCCATTATACAAAAAAGATGTGGACAGGTGGGAGGGGGTCCAGAGAAGGGCCACCAAGATGATCAAGGGTCTGGGAAGCCTGCTGTACAAGGATAGGCTGAGAGAGCTGGATTTGTTCAGCCTCGAGAAAAGGAGGCTTAGAGGTGATCTCATCACCATGTACCAGTACTTAAAGGGAAGCTACAAAGAAGATGGAGACTCTCTTTTTACAAGGAGTCACATGGTGAGGACAAGGGGTAACGGGTGCAAGTTACTCCCAGGGAGATTCCGATTGGACACAAGAGGTAAATTTTTCACAATGAGTACAGTCAATCATTGGAATAATCTCCCCAGGGAAGTGGTTGACTCTGCTACGCTGAACATGTTTAAGACTCAGCTGGACCTGGTGCTGGGCCATCTCATCTAGATTGTGCTAGAATGGTTGGACCAGATGATCCGTGAGGTCCCTTCCAACCTTGTATTCTATGATTCTATGATTCTACGAATATACACAATGAATTTTAAAAATTCCTGGCACCCAACAAATGCCACCTGGGCATCTGGCAAATTTTTTAAGGCACAGTATTGAAAATATGATGGCTATAATGAAGAATAACATTCCAAACTTAGATAGGAAATGAATTTTGTATTTTTATATACATATATATAAAATGTTCCTCCTAACATTGATATTGGCATAGGTCTCAGTTCCACAAAGCAGTGGTGAGGTTCAGTGGTTTCACTGTTCTTCACAACTTTGTAGTATTCTTGCAAGTGAACAAAGCTATCTATCTTTTACCTGCACAATAGTGAAATTTCTGGATGGTACATCAAGGTTTGCTGAGAGCATTACAATCTTACACATCTCCACAGGAACAGGCTCTTACAAGCAGTACATACAGGTGGTATTGTCAAAGGCAGCACATGCTACTGTATGTATTCAGGTTATGTGGCAGTCACTCATGCTAACATATGAGTCTTTGCAAGAAAGGCCTATGGTTAAACTCTCCCTAGATTATGCCTGAAACCACTGTCTCCTTGCTACAAGTTCTTCTGCAGTGGCCTACTACATTCTAGCCCATGATTTCAAGCAGATTACTGTGAAGGTTATATGCAGGCCAGTTTATGATTCATATTGTTAAGTTATCTAACAATACATAATACTCTAATATACAAGGCTATGATAACCATGGTGAGTGACATCATCTCCAATAGTAAAATTTCAATAAGGTGTTCTGAATTCACTATTACACTCTACCCCTTATCCCCATGCGAGCTTTCACACGTGTGTCATTTTGACAGTGAGTGACTCGCTGTGCTATGTACAACACTAATTTTGGATATTCTCAGCTTAGTATTCTCTTCACTCCTCTTTTTTACAGGAGATCTCACGTACTCACAAGGGCTATGAGTGGGGAAGAGGCATCACAAGAAATGGCCACACTAACTTGGTTATCACTCCAACACAAGGGTGTGACACAAGAAACTCTATACAAAGTCCATATGCCCAGCACTTCGCCCTTGTTGATACAAAGTGATGTTATTTCTTTGCACCCTGGTCAGCCATCTCATCTCATCCCTTGCTCCGTGCTCATTCAGGCACTGGCCATGGAGGCTCCACCAGATGACCCAGTTACCAAATTGTTATTTCTGACACAGAAACTTATTATTGCAGGTGAACTTTAATGGGGCTCAGCATTTGGAGGGTTCAGCAGGGGATATCAGTGATAGGATGATACAGGATAGCACCCACTTCATATCTGTAAAATAGAGCTATTGATGTAGTGGAATAACTTATAAGATGGAGAAATATTATAATCTTCCAGCTGTGGGGAGCCAGTCCCACAAGGGGAGAGTTACATTCCCTTGTATCCCTTTGAATTGTTGTATGATCAAAACAGTTTTCAACAATGCAGAGTAACTTATGAGGGTGTAGGTGTATAGTATCCACACCCATGGGCCAGACACATAGCAGTCTTTGCCCTAGACATTCCCATGTTTTTTGTCAATATAAATAATCCAAATTTTGGCGCTTTGTCTGTGTATAATCACACACAGATACCATATGATGCAGGGTGCTCAAGGCCCCTTTTGACTTATTAATCACCAGAGGTCGGACAAAGGGGAATTTCTTATTCTAATCCTCAGACCCTTCAAGTCTGTTCTTCACTAGAAGAGTTCCAAATATCTCCAGCTGTATTGGGTTTATGTGGCAAAGTTTTGGTAGCAGGGGGGCTGTAGGGGTGGCCTCTGTGAGAAGAGACCAGGGTCTGCCCCCATGCTGGACACAGCCAGTTCCAGCTGGCTCCAAAACAGACCCAACACTGGCCAAAGCTGAGCCTATCAGTGACACTGGTGGTGCTCCTATGATAACATATTTAAGAAAGGGTAAAAAATGCTGTGCAGAAGTTGTGAGAGAGAAGAGTGAGAAAAATGTGAGAGAACCAACCCCACAAACACTAAGGTCAGTGAAGAAGGAGCGGGAGGAGATGCTTCAGGCACTGGAGCAGAGATTCCCCTGCAGCCTGTGGAGAAGACCATGGTGAAGCAGGTTGTCTCCCTGCAGCAGATGGAGAGCATATATCCACACTGCAGCCCATGGAAGACCCCACACCGAAGCAGGCGTATGCACCCTGAAGGAAGCTGCAGCCCATGGTGAGCCCACGCTGGAGCTGTCTTCTGGCAGGAACTGCAGCCTGTGGAGAGGAGCCCACACAGGCTCATGTTTTCTGGCAGGAACTGTAGAAGGTCTGTAGCCTGTGGAGAGGACTCATGCTGAAGCAGTTTGTGAAGGAACTGGAGCAAGGGAAAAGTGTAAGGAGGAAGGTGTGGCAGACAAAAACTGTTATGAACTGACCATAACCCCCGATTCTCCACCCACCCTGTGCTGCTCGGGGTGGAAAGAGGTAGAAGACTTGGGAATGAAGGAGTGAAGTTAAGCCTGGGAAGAGGGGTGGGGTGTGGGAAAGATGTTTTTTTTTTTGTTTGTTTGTTTTTCTTTCTCACCATCCTACTCTTTTTAACTGGCAATAAATTAAAATAATTTTCCCCAAGTCAAGTCTGTTTTGCCTGCGATATTAACTGGTAAGTGATCTCCCTGTCTTTATCTTGATGCATGACCTTTCCTATCTTATTTTCTCCCCCTGTCTTTTTGAGGAGAGGGAGTGAAAGAGCAGCTTGGTTGGTGTCTGGCAGCCATCCAAGGTCAACTCACACCATGCCAATAACTGTTCAGGAGTATAGCCTCCCAAACCCAGGGTTGCAGACATCCCTGGCAGCACCTCTGCCACCTGCTCCCCCCGCCCCCCCTGCCCCCACCATGCAGTTTGGACTTTCTCCTCCAGGACCTTTATATCTTTATATACTTTTGCATTTGCTGTGCACATCTGGTTTCTCTCTAAGGTGTCCCACAACCTCTGAACGCAGTTAATAGCAACCATACACTTTGCAAGTCCTACTGCATTCTACCCCTACCTATCCCCTGCCTTTAGGTGTCAGTGTGGGTCAAACATAATGGTAATTCCTTCTATTGCTCCCAATTCACTGGTGAGGTCACCTGGGCTAATCTCTGTGCTATTGACCCCCAAACTTGTGTGTGAGGGAAGCTAGACACCTTTTCCAGCTTTTATCCACTACCCCTCTTCCAGAAGGGCACTTCTTACTGCTTCCAACTATGCCAAATATTTCTTGATTTTTTATGAGTTTTAGAACACTTAGGAAACTTTTGCCGGCCTGGAAGAGGCATAATTTTGTGTCAAAGCTGAGAATGGGTGTGATATGTCACATAATCCTCACATCAGTCTTAGGCAAAATAAGAACCAGCAGAGAAGTGATTTAGAAGGTAACAAATAGTAATTTGCAAGCTTGGAAGCAATTGTTTTAATTGTTTGATTAGTTAGGAGGTATGGCTATACAAAGACTTGAGATAATTGTAACCAGTTTTGAGGGGTTCCTGGCACATAGCATAAAAATAATACCCGTGAAGTTAAAGTGCAGGTAGGGCACAGTAAATCTGTCTGATGGATCTGAGAGAGATAATTTTCAGTTAGAAGTCATCAATAAAAGGTGAAAGGAAGGTTTCCAGGAAGGTTTGGAGATGCTCACTAGTCCCTCAGTATTTGTTCAGATTTCCATCAGTGATCCAGAGGTAAGTAGAAAGTCACTGATGGAAAAAATTATGGATAGCAAAAAGATTGCTGCAGGACAAAATGCAGATTAACAAAGATTTCATAGACTGGGTTTACTTAGGCTGCAAAATAGAGATCATCCTAGATTTAATCTGGACAAACCAAATATTTTTAGTATCATGGCTAAACTTAAAAAGAATAATCTCTGTAGGTCAAAGTAAGAAACAAATTATTTAGGTTTGGGTTAATATACTTATTGTGAGATACTATTACCTTTTAATTTTTCAAGTTTTTAATTTCTTTTTGAGATAAGTATTTATTGTGTTACCATTGTAGTCTGTTAGTAAGAAAAAATAGTTGCTAATTATTGATACAACCATTCATCATTAAACTATATTAAGAAAGAGGCTTTTCCACTTTTTCCACTTTTTCCTTTTTTTTTTTAAGAGAATATTTTGTATGAAAATTTAATGCCCTCTCTAACTTTAAGGCCAACCTTATTAAATAAAATCTACTGTGGATAAATTATATTTAAAAATAATTATAAAATCAGCTAACTACAGATAACTACATCTTTGTACATGACCTATGGTGGAATATCTTACACTTATTTAATATTCCTCAGATTCTCAGAACATGCTTTAATGTCTGTGAGCCTTGTACTAGCCTTTTGTTTCTTCTAGAAGTATTAAAATTCTTTAAGGAAGAGTTAGGAAGTAGCTCTACTATCATAAAAGATAAAGGTAGATGATCACATTATTTTATTTAAATAAGATAGATGGGGTAAATAAAAAAAAAATGTTGCAACTTTTTGCGGAAACATAAAGAATAAGTTTTAAGCAGTAGCACTTTCCTATGAGTCAAAAGATTCTGGACCCTGAATAAAGAGGAATAAAAATTTGGTGTCCAAAACCTAGTATTTCAGAATGCAAGAGTTCTGTGTGTCCTCTTTCAAATATTGAAACCCTCAGTTACTGTATGAGTAAAGCTCTATGCACATAAATGAAGGCCAGTGAATATTTGGTCCTCTACAGTATAACTGAAGGAGAAAAAGAAAAAGAAGGAAAGAAAAGGGGAAGTACTGTTAAGACAGTGAAAATAAGGTTTGTTGCCCCAGATTATAACTTTCATTGTATTAAATTGTACTTAAGATTTTAAGTATAGTATCATGGATACTGAAATGGAATGGAAAGGGACATCAAGAATTAAATCCAAAGTGTTTACTTTATCATGAACCTTTTCTTTCTTTTAGCACAAATATATTCTGAAGTGTGCTGTGCTCTCCTAATTAGCTAAGGTTTCCAGCATTTTTTAAAATCAGGCTATGAAGGTAATCCTATGAAAATTATTATATGAGATTACACTCTGATATTACTTAGGCTGTATATTTTTCTGTATTTCATATGAAACAAAATATTGTTACTCATTATCTACTTTTTAATGATTTAATTGTGAGAAAAGGACACTATGGATTAAGGTGTAATTTTGTGTAAAGAAAGTGCAGCCCTCAAATTTTCACTTGAGTATTATTGTCCTCCTTTTTTTAGATGCCTTCAAAATATCCATACAATCCTCCTTTACAATCACACTTGAGAATGATTAGCATAACTGTATGAAAACTTTGTAATAGGTCATAAATCTCAAAATAGGTGGATTCCCAAGATAGGTTCAACACGAGGAAATATCACAAATCTAATGCCTGTATTCTTCTGGCTCTGCTGTTTAGTAGTGATTCCACATAGTCCATGCTTTACAACAAAGATTTTCTATTAAAAAAATTGTCAATTAATTTGATTATACTGTTTTTGCTCAAGTTGAATGAAGTCCATAGTCCAGGGAAAACCCACAGAAATCACTTAAACATCGCAATTAATACGGAATTATTTTGTGCAAACAAATATGTATTGAGATTAAAAAATGGACATTCGTATGAATAAAGAAATATTCCATTTATTAAACCATAAACTGGATTTCATACTTATGAAAGGTACTAGAAATCTCCCCTGTGTGACACTATCTATCAGCAAATGGGTGATGCAAGTGTGAAATGGTCTTAATTTGCTGTCGACATAAACCCCTCCTCAGTCTCGTTCACAGATAATGGAGATGAGCTGAAAGTCTGTTATTGTGAGCATGAGAGGGTATTTCTCTGCCACAGTTCTTCCTACAGTTAAGTTATTGGTTCAGATTATGTGCCACCTTCTACCCCATGGTTGTTCCTTTTCCACCTACTGAAAAAAAACTACCCACCCTTAGAAGGGAACAAATCTCTCAGACCCACAGGGATAGCAATATGTTCTACCTATAAAATAAGTTTTTCTACCAATAGCTAACACTTGAAATAAGTGCAAATTGCTGTTCCCAGAGAAAAGAAAAAAGTCCTTATAACACGCAGCATTCTGTAGAAGTGTTTAAATTTGTTCTACACTCTGTTTTGAAATGTCATTAATCACAATTTCCAATATTCAAACAAGTTAGTCTGTTACAGATAGCCCCCCACTCAATCTGTTACTCTTGAAATTAGAACTCTTGTAGCAGAAACATTACCCATGAAAGACTGAGTTTTCAGTATTGCATATAAATCAAGCAAAATCCAAGTTCTTTGATACTCATTTAACACCTAATCCATTATGCAAGTGAGAGGTGATAAGCTCCCAGCTTCTCATGGGCACAGTGAAGTACACCAGATGGGCTCGTTTTCATCAAGCAAAGAAATGAGCTTACCCCAAGAATACTTTTCATTAACTAATTCCATGTAGTCTTTTTCCAAGTTTCAGTATTATAAACCCGGTATTTGGAAGTAACTTCCTTAAAATTAAAGTAAACTTTATTTTTTTTCCTCATAGCTAACTTTATATTATTCTTATCCAAACTTGAAGAACAGTTAGCTTCTATTTCAATAAATAGGATGCTTCATAATCAAGATGTTCTGTTATTAATGTAGCAGTAGTTAAGGCTTTTTTTTTCATTATTTCCCTTATAACTAATCTCTGTTGTCAATAGTTGAGCTGCCTAAATAAACAGCAAAATTATATCATTCAATGCCATGAAAATGAGGGTTTTCTTCTATGTACAGGCAAGTGAAAGATCTTCTATCATTTCAGCTGAATTTACAAACTAATAAAGTATCAAGGGTCTGTCTCCTGAAAAAAAATATTTTTTTTCAATCTGAAGTACATCAATAGGTTGAAAAGGTAGAATAGCTTGTAATAAGTGCTTTCCTGGTTAAATCAGTGAAAATAACTGAGATAGTGCTTGAAAGCCATACAATAAGAGGGTGCAAAATTCAAGGTATCCATGACAGTACTAAATCTAACAAATGAGATTAGTAGAATTCAGTAGAGAGATCAGCAGAATTTCTTGAGTAGCTCTGTTGAATTTTTTTGTCTCAGCAGTTTACTATATAACAATTTTATTATACAGTATTTTTCTAATATAGTGACTCATGTGTGATAAAGCAACCAACTTGCATAGTTACAGAATTATGCAAAGGAAGAAATTTTTAATACATTCTATAAACAAACACACCCTGTGAGAGTGACAGGTAGGTCATTGACTTATGAGGATTGGTCTGCAGATTTGAATCGTTCTATGCCAGTGATCATGAGAGGAGGAAGTTGTACCAAGCCAGACATCAGAAAGAATTATTTTGATTTAAATTCCTGGAATTTTCAGGGTATAGCTGAGAAAACTTTCTTGAGTTGAAGCAGTCAAAGGAGTCTGTGTCTTGCAAATATTAAACCTTCAATAAAATGCAGGATTTTTTATGAGCAGAACAGACTGGGAATCTGGAAGTACTAAAATTGCTACGCTTGGGTTTTTACTGTTACTGTAGCATTATGAAGATGGTTAACACAATGAGAGTAAGACTAGATGGTTTGCTGCTTTGCCTGTTTTCATGAGGGATCCAGAGAAGGATTTAGTAAATCCTTCTTCCAGCTTTTCTTGTCAGTATTCAGTCATGGTGTCGATAAAAACTACTAATTCTTCATTATGGCTGTTAAACTTATGTTATTTCTTCATGCATTTGTGAAGATTAAGGTCTCTGAAGAATAGGATTTCATGTTCTTGGTCTACATGCTCATTTTTACTACTTAAATTTTTGAGAAACCTTTGCACAGAAAGAATGGGAGTACTTTTTCTTTGCAAAGGCATTAAGGGTTCCAATAACCTGCTCTCTGAGAACTCTAGACAGTTCACTGTGTCACCACCCAATCAGTGCTTATTCCTTTCAAGTGTGTATCTGTATGTACTCAGACATTACAACTGCAGTTTCCTACCACAGAAATACAAAATATTCCAGCTTACAGATAACGTTCTCTCCTCGTTGCCTGGTAAAAAGAAACAAACAAGTTAATCTAAAAAACAATTCTGTTAAAATGCTGCACAAAAACATGCAACTTATGTGTTCTGAATTTTCCGCTTGAGAAGGATATCCACTGACTACAGAAGAGCTTATTGAAATTAGTCTCTTAATGTTAGTTTTAAGAATACCTAGCTTCTTCTGAAGGTGATGGAGTTCCTGAGAACATATGTATTTGTATATTCTTACACTATATTTGTCTTTATATACACTTATAAAACATTGATGCATCAATGCCTAAGAGGGCAGACACTCTTACTTTCAGTTTTATGTTGAACAAAATGTCAATGGGTGACAACCCAAGTTTTACTGGTGCCATGCTCTAATTGAGCAGTACTGCATATTGCTGAAATTCCAAAAGCCTTTGTAGTGGGCACTTTGTCATTTTGACACTCTTTTCCTCCAAAACATGGGGAACAGTAGTGGCATGTCTAAACCTATTTTTCACTGTAAGCCACTAAACCTGACCCAAGATCACTAAAACCTAACCCAAACATTTAATATCCAATAAGAATTAATGAACCAGGCCAGTCATACATTTCCTGCCTTGCTCATTGGAATAGGCATTTTAGCAGTTGCAAATTTTACATGAAACTTTTACTCTGTTATTCTCATAGATCTAATTTATGGGATTAGTACTTCTGTTTGTTTAGTGCTAGATAGAAACTCTCATTCTTTCTAAATCAGCAGAGTGTATTTGGCTATACAGTTCTTATGTGCATCTTCCCAGATCAGTGCATCTTCAGTGTAGACTTAGTATCATCTGTCCCATCCAAACAGCAATATTTTCCTGATGAAACTACTTAGGTAAGACTTTTCCAAAGGGAAAGTTATGTGTGCATCTGCATATGTACATATGTCTATGTACAGATATGTATTCTGCTCAAAAAGGGCATCTGCTGGAACTCTGCTAAAACACCTTGTCTGGAAATAGCATGGCTCTGAAAATCTCTTCTGTTCTGGATGAAGTGAAAAGATATGTAAGAGAAACAAATTAATAAATATTTATTCTAAGAATGCCTGTATAATTCTCAGGGATCATGGCCATAGGGCAGATAAACTGGGGAAAAAAAACCCCACAAAACAAGGAAAGCTCAGCTTGGCCGGAACTACTTGACATTGCCTAAAGCAATTTAATATTGCCTAAAACAAGTTACCATGGTCTTATTTAAAATAACAGGAGACCAGTTTAGCTAACTATATTGGCATGGTGTATAGAATGTTTCTCTGAAATCTAGCTGTAGCAATTGGAAAAACAGAGCTATTATAATAATGTGAAAATAATCTGTCAGTTAAGCTGAACTTCAGCACCTGCAATGTATACATCACATAATCACTGTGTACATAAATTTGCAAATGAGCAAGTGCAAACAAAGCAGTTGAAACACCAATAAAAAGCACTCACATAAAGACTAGTGATTAAAAAACCCATCTATTTACACTTTAGAACTTAAATAGTTAATCATTACTCAGTTCCACTCTGCCCGCCATAGGTATATTGACCAGATTTATGTGTCTCCAACAAAAGGAAGCTGTAAAAGCACCAGCGAAAACATGGTGTTTGTAGGGAATCATTTTAACGGCTCATTTTAAATAGGGAACAATTGTTCATGCAACATCTTCTATGAAACTACTTTAGGACCCACCCAATTTTTTTGCACAGAGGAGATACTTTAGGCCTATATAGGCCTACAGAGTGGAAAGTTTCCACATTCTACATAATAAACAAGAAAAAATGGCATTAACAGATTAGTGAGTGAAATAAAATACTTGAAGAAATACTTTAAGAGATGTAAAACTATTCTTTTAACTTTTTAACTAGAAATGAAACAGTTCAAGGTGAAAAGAATATAAGCTACCAAGGAGCAGAGATATCAGTTCTCCTTACACCTGTCAGTAAGATATAAATTTCCTGTTGTAGTAGCCTAGTAGTAATTAAGAAAACTAAGTATTTTTACGTCCATTGTTCTACATAATTCTCTGTCCATTTTGCAGAAGTATTGCACTTATGACACCTCTATTATAAATCAAAGATGCCAGTGAACAACTATGATACTGCCTAGCTGCAAAATATAGCAGTCAGACAGATACGGTCTGAACAACTAGCCTGGTATAAACTAGACAGGTTCTTTAAAATAGACCTTTTTATCCTTTCACAATTTAAATAACTATGTCAGCCTTCAGGGACCTTGACAGCAGAAGAAACTATATTAGCCGGAGACAATCTACAGAAGAACAAAGCTGTGACAGGCACACTCCCCCCCGCCCATGAAGATCGGGGCTTTGACATGGCGATCACTGGCTTTTCGCGCCTCATTTTCGCGCCCTTTGTGCCCTGCCGTGTCCCCAGGCACGTGCACCCTGCGGCAGGGGAGAGGAGGAGCGGGGCCTCTCGGTCGCCAGGCGCGGCCCGCAGCCAGTGAGGCGCCGGGGCTCGGAGAAGCTTCTGGCTCATGAGCAATGATGGCCACAGCTCAGATCCGACCGCGGTACAAATGGGGCGGCGCCGGAGACCCCCTTGGAGCGGTTTTCTCAGAGCACCGGGCCTGTGTGCGAAACCTCTCCCCTCGGGCTGGGACGCCGCCTGAGGAAACCTCCCGGGACTGAGTGCCCTCGCCTCCTTTGGGTGAGTGATTTTCTTCTGGATACCCTTGAGCGAGCCCTCACCCCCCCACCGCGGGGTGAGCGATTCCATCCTCTGGGTACCCGCGGGAGGGAGGGAGTTTCCTGCCTTTGTGAGTGAGCGAGTGTGTGCGCACTCTGGGTCATCATTGCCGTGCGTATTGCCCTGCATAACGATACCCTGCCTGGCCGACACCTTGAACCTGGTATGTGTCAAATGTTATCAGTGTTGATTGATTTCAGTTTACCCCTGTTACTCATTGGTTTCTGTTGTGCGGTTTTGGTTGTTTTGTGCAATAAAGTTGATTTAGTTTGTCCTTTGTTTTGGTTAGTCTTAGTGTACCTGCGTGACAAAGGCAAAAAGATTATTGGGACGAAAAGTTTGTTTATGAACAAGTTTTCAATGTTTGTATACAATTCTTTTACTTGATTTTTTTTCATCTAGATGATTTCACTAACCTAATTTATAATATGTCATCTCAAACGGCGGTATCAACACAACTGACAGGATAGTCAATTGCTGTGGGAGGGGGGAGGCAAGCAGATAGGAAACAGGGACTGGAAACCTCTTAAACTAGCTTTGCAATATAGAATTGTACCCATGGCGTAAATCAGTCAAACTGAGCAAAATTAAACTGAAGACTTATCTCATGAATGAATTTAATTAATTCCTAACAACAAAATGTACTTTAGTGTATGCTGAATCAACAAAACAGTTGTGAAGGTCCTAATTAAGTGATTCTAAAATAATCTACAGTACAGGCTGAGTCCTACCAAGGTTCCGCATAGCCCTGGAGCAGAGGATGGAAGATAAGCTTATTGAGACCACTTATCTACAAATGAGTGGAACATAGTTGGGTTTTGGTATAAGGGAACTAGTGTTGCAGTAGGAGGGAACATGTAGCTGAAGCCTAAGAGACAAGGCTGTAGCTTCAGGAGACAACAGAATGCATGGAGATGGAAGGAAACCATGGTGTGGGACCTGGGCATTGAGCCCTAGTTTAGATGACAAAAGGATGCTGTGAGAAGGTGAGGAAGCTGTGGAGGAGTTTCAGTGGAGAGCAACATTTTCAGTAAGATTGTGGCTTACTTAAGGTTATGGGTTTGGTGTCATAGTAGGTGGGAAAATGACACAGGTTGTAAGTAAGAGAGCCATCAACATGTTTATGTGCACATCAATAAAGGTGGAGGAGGTACTTTTGTCTCTATTATGGCTAGGGTCATTAGTGGTGCTTAAATGAATTCAACTGGGGCTCACATAGTGTTCCTAGGGAGTAAGTCTGAATTAAGGAAGATAAAATTGCTTATGCCACCTGTCCTTTCTTTACAACACACGCTCTTGTTAGAACTTTTAATAAGATCTTTCTAGATATTGCTATAGTTTATGAAAATCTTAAAAAACTTATATAATTTATAATTTAACCCTGTATTTAATATGCATTATTACATTTTCTGTTATGAATTGAGGCTGTTCTTTGCTTCCATTTTGTGATTACTGTCGTAATTTTCCTCTTCTCTTTCTGCAACACATATCTAGGCTATAGCAGTGAAAACGAAACTTCCAAAAGAAAGTTATATTTTGCCTATTCTGAGACCTGTTTTCAGAAGGCTATTGGGAATGTTGTGCTAATGGGAAAATACACTTCTATTATTGTGTAACTGACCCCTTTAAAAAGTCATAGATTATTCTACAAGTTTTTACATATGCAGTAGAAGTTAGGGACCGTACTGCTTCAGACAGAAAAAAAATAAGTTGATGGTAGATATTTTTTTTTATCTTTCAGTTCCCAAGGGGCTTTTTAAAATGTATCTGCCAAATCTTAAAGGATTTTGCTTTAGGAAATTACAGCAGCCCTGCATTTAATTTTAAATACCATTATTTCAAAGAAGTCCCAAGAAAGGTAGGGCTGCAAAGAATGAATAGAACAAAATCTTCTTTTCCTTTTTCTTAGAAAAATATTACATTTGCAATAACTAGACTCGAAGGGGGAAGGGGATGAAACCAGTTCTGCTAGGGACGAGCCCAGGGGTGGCACGCCTGTGTTGGAGAAGAGATCGATAGCCCAACTCAAGTGCATTTACACCAATGCACGCAGCTTGGGCAATAAGCAGGAGGAGCTGGAAGCCATTGCGCGGCAGGGAAACTATGACGTGGTTGCCATTACGGAAACATGGTGGGACGACTCGCACAACTGGAGTGCTGCAATGGATGGCTACAAGCTCTTTAGAAGGGACAGGCAAGGAAGGCGAGGTGGCGGGGTAGCCTTGTACGTCAGAGAGTGTTTTGACTGTCTTGAGCTTAACAAAGGTAACGACGAGGTTGAGTGCTTATGGGTAAAGATCAGGGGAAAGGCCAACAAGGGAGATATCCTGGTGGGAGTCTGTTATAGACCACCCAACCAGGATGAGGAAGCAGATGAAGTTTTTTACAAGCAGCTGGCTGAAGTCTCAGAGTCTCTAACCCTTGTTCTTGTGGGAGACTTCAACTTACCAGATATCTGCTGGAAATACAACACGGCAGAGAGAAAGCAGTCTAGGAGGTTCCTAGAGTGCATGGAGGATAACTTCCTGATGCAGCTGGTAAGCGAGCCAACCAGGGGAGGTGCCCCGCTGGACCTGCTGTTCACAAACAGAGAAGGCCTGGTGGGTGATGTGGTGGTCGGAGGCTGTCTTGGGCACAGCGACCATGAAATGGTAGAGTTTTCGATTTTTGGAGAAGTAAGGAGGGGGGGGCAGCAAAACCACAACCCTAAACTTCAGAAGGGCAGACTTTGGCCTGTTTAGGAGTTTGGTTAACAGAGTCCCTTGGGAGGCAGTCCTGAAGGGCAAGGGAGCCCAGGAAGGCTGGATGTTATTCAAGAGGGAAGTCTTAAAGGCACAGGAGCAGGCTGTCCCCATGTGCCGCAAGTCGAGCAGGCCAGGGAGAAGACTGGCCTGGCTGAACAGAGAGCTCTGTCTGGAGCTCAGGAAGAAAAGGAGAACCTACCACCTTTGGAAGAAGGGGCAAGTGACTCAGGGGGACTACAAGGATGTGGTGAGGACATGCAGGGAAAAGATTAGAAAGGCGAAGGCCCAGCTAGAACTTAAACTGGCCACTGCTGTCAAGGATAACAAAAAATGTTTCTACAAGTATATCAGCGACAAAAGGAGGGCTAAGGAGAATCTCCCTCCTTTGTTGGATGCGGAGGGAAACTTGGCCACGAAGGATGAGGAGAAGGCTGAGGTACTTAATGCCTTCTTTGCCTCAGTCCTTAATAGTCAGACTGATCATCCTCAAGGTTTTCATGCCCCTGAGCTGGGAGATGGAGATAGGACACAGAGTGTAGTCCCAGCTGTTGAAGAGGTGGCAGTCACCGACCTGCTCCTCCACCTGGATGCCCACAAGTCATTGGGGCCAGACGGGATCCACCCGAGGATACTGAGGGAGCTGGCGGAGGAGCTTGCCAAGCCACTCTCCATCATTTACCAGCAGTCCTGGTCAACCGGGGAGGTCCCAGATGACTGGAAGCTAGCTAATGTGACACCCATCTACAAGAAGGGCCGGAAGGAGGATCTGGGGAACTACAGGCCTGTCAGCCTGACCTCGGTGCCGGGGAAGGTCATGGAGCAGATCGTCCTGAGTGCCATTATGCGGCATGTGCGGGACAACCGGGGGATCAGGCTCAGCCAGCATGGGTTTATGAAAGGCAGGTCCTGCTTCACTAACCTGGTCTCCTTCTATGACAAGGTGACCCGCTTAGTGGATGAGGGGAAGGCTGTGGATGTTGTCTACTTGGACTTCAGTGAGGCCTTTGACACCGTCTCCCACAGCATTCTCCTGCAGAAGCTGGCTGCTCACGGCTTGGACAAGTGCACTCTGTGCTGGGTTAAAAACTGGCTGGATGGCCGAGCCCAGAGAGTGGTGGTGAATGGAGCCAAATCCTGTTGGCGACCGGTCACGAGTGGTGTTCCCCAGGGCTCAGTGTTGAGGCCGGTCCTGTTCAATATCTTTGTCGATGATCTGGATGAGGGGATTGAGTGCACCCTCAGTAAGTTTGCAGATGACACCAAGTTGGGTGGGAGTGTCGATCTGCTGGAGGGTAGGAAGGCCCTGCAGAGGGACCTGGACAGGCTGGATTGTTGGGCTGGGGCCAACTGTATGAGGTTCAACAAGGCCAAGTGCCGGGTCCTGCACTTCGGTCACAACAACCCCAGGCAACGCTACCGGCTTGGGGAGGAGTGGCTGGAAAGCAGCCTGGCTGAAAAGGACCTGGGGGTGATGGTTGACAGCTGGATGAACATGAGCCAGCAGTGTGCCCAGGTGGCCAAGAGGGCCAATGGCATCCTGGCTTGTATCAGGAATAGTGTGGCCAGCAGGACCAGGGAGGTGATAGTGCCCCTGTATTCGGCACTGGTGAGGCCGCATCTCGAGTACTGTGTCCAGTTTTGGGCCCCTCAATTCAAGAAGGACATGGAGGTGCTGGAGCGTGTCCAGAGAAGGGTAACGAGGTTGGTGAAGGGTCTAGAGAACAAGTCTTATGAGGAGCGGCTGAGGGAGCTGGGGTTGTTTAGTTTGGAGAAGAGGAGGCTGAGGGGAGACCTTATTGCCCTCTACAACTACCTGAAAGGAGGTTGTAGAGAGGTGGGGGTCGGTCTCTTCACCCCAGTAACAAGCGATAGGACGAGAGGAAATGGCCTCAAGCTGCGCCAGGGTAAGTTTAGGTTAGATATTAGGAAAAACTTCTTTACTGAAAGAGTGGTCAGGCACTGGAACAGGTTGCCCAGGGAAGTGGTTGAGTCCCCATCCCTGGAGGTATTTAAAAGACGGGTAGATGCAGTACTTGAGGACATGGTTTAGTGATTGACTTGGCAGTGATAGGTTAACGGTTGGACCTGATGATCTTAAGGGTCTTTTCCAACCTTAACAATTCTATGATTCTATGATTCTATGATTTAACTTGGGCATGACCAGTCTCTTTTTCCTGTCTAACTCATGGAATTTATACAAGACTATATGCGACACTATGGGATATTTTACAAAAAAGCCTAAAGATAGGTAGATAAGGCAGAATGACTAGCTTCCTAGCAAAGACGTGATGATTTACCCAACTACTAGACAGATGAAAAATTCCAGTTGTACAGCGCTCAGTCCAAATCCCCTCTCCATACATGTCAGTGAACTCCTTGAGCAATACTGCCATAAGGAAATTTGAAGAGGAAATATCAGGGGACATTCATGATTTTGTTACACATTACATTGTGAATAAGTGAAGCCAAAATGGACAAACCCAACAAACAGAAAATAATGGCAGTATTGGAGAACTTTAGACAAATGAAAGTGAGGAACAAACAGCATCCAAATTAAATAAGCCCCATTTCATTAGCTGAAGTAAGTTGAAGTAAGTAAGTATTGGATGTTGACATGGTGAATAGCATCAGAGGCTTTTGTTTTCCTTCTCGTTTGCTGTACAACATGAGGTCATTGACTCATTTTGCACAGTGGAAGCTCCGGAGAGGATGAGGAAAGAAAGATTTAATACTGAAAAGTGTAGTGTTTCTCTGTACTCAGCATAGAATGAAAAAGTGATCTGTTAAAAAGTCAAAACTTTTTTTGGCAGATGTGAGGAATGGTGTCTGTTCTGTTATCATTAGTGATCTTTTCTGCAAAAAACAATGTATCTAAAGTCAGTGGTGCAAGAGAAGGGCATGAGAATAATAACTCACTAAAAAACTCCACTTGACTTTGTAAAGATCTGCTATAGACAGAAGTATTCTAATTAGAGGAGGATTTTTAACAAATTTCTCACATCTTATGTAAGATTTATCACTTATTAGGTGCGTATTTTTCACATCTTATGTAAGTCCTTTATGTAAAGATTAAGATAACAAATTGGTTAAGGCATAGGTTAAATATAAGCAAAGGATATGACTTTGAAATTTTCATTTTAAAATTGTAAGTTGGTGAGGTTTGCTCATTTGTGTAGAGGGTTGTAATTATTTAATTTTGCTAAGGTTGTTCCAGAAGTGAATGAAGTGGGGAAGTGTCAGGCTCTTCCAGTGACATCAGTCATCAGGGTTGCCAGAGTTTTTTTTCTGCAGGTTAGTTTCTCCAAACTACAAAACAGCATTTGTTTTCACTTTTCATATGTGCCTTTATAAACTTAAGCTCTCCACTAGCCTTATTTGTGCATCCAGACCTTGTCATTTCAAGTCAGACAGCATTATCGTCCATTCTGCCTAACTAAACAGAACCAAGAACACCAAAAAGTGCTCTAACACCAGAGCATGCTTAGTAGAAATGAAGTCTTAGGTGAATTTACCTGCTAAACTCTAATAGGTTTCTAGAAGGCATATATAAACGGGGGTCTTCAAAGACTGCCATCTTAGTGATATGTCTCCCGTCATTAGAAAAATTATAGGTCAGAACGCTGCCAGTGAGGGTATGTGTTTTGATACATTTCAAATTCCTATTTTAAACGGTGGGGCTGCTACAGCCTCTTGTTTAAACTATTCTAACATTCACTTTTGGTGGGAGATTGAAAAAAGAAAAGTTTTCATTAATTTATTTTCAGAAGTGGCTGGAGTAGTTCTGTTGAAACTTTCAGAAAAATCACTCTGAACGTTCAAGCAGCTTTCTGAGAAAGTCTTGTAGTGGAAGCTGTGAGGAGGCTGAACTGTTATTGCCTAGTTCTGCTTCTGATGTCATAATAAAAGTAATTTCTTATATTTGCATGGATAAAAACATTCCCAGGGATTTGTAGAAAATTATTCCATCAGTATAAGAAAGTGACAGGGCTATAGGATTGGCAGAATTAGGAATTGCGTGTACAACACTGTGATTCCCCCAGAACAGCTTCAAATGGTCTTCAAGTCTGACTAAAAAAAAAATATTCTTAAAAAGTCAGCTTTCTAAAAAAATGCTGTTTTACATTGCCATTCCACATAATTTCCTAGGTGCAAGCCCTCCTACTTTTTCAAGGAGAAGAGAGTCCCAGTGCATTTACAGAGTTGGAACAAAAAGTTAGAAGCTATTCTCTATCCCCTGTGTAGTGCATGACTTCAGGAACTAGAATCTGCCAGACAGGCACTTAACAAATTGTTGGTCCAGAAAGCCACTTTTACCTCATTCTTTTGACAAGCTTAGATTATTTGAACTAGGCAATAAGCCAACTTTCATGGTAGCATGAGATGAATAAAACAGCACAATGTCATTATACCAGTTAAGGGTATGTGATACTGTACTTGTGAGAGTGAAATGTGTAGAGCCATTGGGTTCCAGCAGAAACCATGCTCCTCAGAGCAATTAGTCCTTATGAATATGGATGACAGTTGTTAGAGAAAAGGAATCTACATATGACTCTAGTTAAGGCTGGATGTTTTTTTAAGACACTATGGTTGAGTGAAAAGAAAAATCAGCAGACCAAGAGGATGCAGTGTGTCACCTATTACAATTCCCTCATCCCCAGAATCTTTTTACTTGTGTATGCAAAGCTGCTACATTTGCTTCTTTACTATTATTTTTAATTATTTGGGGCCTAAACTTTCTTCAAACCAGCTTTCTTAGGATCAGCTTCTAGATCACGACACCCGTAAAAATCTTTCCACTGTGGAAACTCAGTTGGACATTTGCAAAGAATAGCTAGCTTTACTTAATGATTTTAACTGAAGAACAAAACACTGATTGGAATTAACATAATTATGCAAGTGCTTAGCTTCACAGTTTGTACATTGACCTTTCTCTCCCTCTTCCTTCCTATTTTCTCCTATCTATACCTCCCTGCTACTGTGATTTGTAATAAATATGTTTTACACAGTGTTTATATAGTACCATTTACAATAATTCCTAAATTCGTAGTATGAATTTTTGACCACATTCCAATCTAATAATAATTATTCATCTTCAGTGAATAGTTTAAGATATAAATGCTCCACGGTTCAAATAACAAACAAAGCCAAACCAAAACCTATGCAAGAGTCTGCTTATCTGTCACTGTTACTTTCTGTATTGTGACACCTGAAGACTTGACTACAGCTGGAGAAGAGCCTCTTAGCTTTTTGATATTTTCGGGATGAGCACTGGCTTGTGCCATCAGACACAATTTCTTCTCAGAAACTTGTTGTATCTTGTTAGGAAACAGTCAGCAGTTCCTGAGTCTGCTAAGCATTTCTGAGATTTCTTATTTCTTACATTGCTGTATTTGGATTTGCAATCTCCAAGCATAATGAGCACTGTAAATTTTCACTCTGATTCACATTCTACCTGAAATATCTGTCAGGCTTAATCATAAAATGAGGTAAAGTTTTATTCAATTGCACTTCAGGCTTCTAACTACATGACTGACAGAAATGTTTACAAATGAAACGAGTGTAGTACTGCAGTCCAACTCCATACTTAACAATTGGAATTTTATTTACTTGTTAGCCTCTGTTATGTATGATTCCCCAGTCTAGCCATTAGAGTCAAGGGTTCAGAGTTCATAACAATATATTCTCTTGTATACTCCAGTTATGATTCCAGTCTTTCTATTTCTGTATATAAGTTTCAAGAATCAAGGCTTTTGTTTTTACAGCATAGCCCCTCAATTCTAAATATTTATATGTTGGTATACTATGTATAGGAAGCTGTTAGCTTAACTGTTTTCTGAATTGGGGCTTGGAAAATACCCTTGAGGACTTTACCTGGAGGCAAGTTCCTTTATACTTCAACATAATTACTTACTTCAGCTCCTATGTAACCAGTCAAGGCATCTGTGATCTGTGCAAATGCAGATGAGGAATTCTTGGGTCCTTAACAACTCTTATCACTGTGTTCAGTTGCTTCACCCCTTTTGTATTTCATAGAATCATAGAATCGTTAAGGATGGAAAAAACCCTTAAGATCATCGAGTCCAACCGTAAACCTAACACTGCCAAGTCCACCACTAAACCATGTCCTCAAGCACCACGTCTGCCCGTCTTTTAAATACCTCCAGGGATGGGGACTCAACCACTTCCCTGGGCAGCCTGTTCCAGTGCCTGACTACCCTTTCAGTGAAGAAGTTTTTCCTAATATCCAACCTAAACTTCCCCTGGCGCAGCTTGAGGCCATTTCCTCTCATCCTATCGCTTGTTACTAGGGAGAAGAGACTGACCCCCACCTCGGTACAACCTCCTTTCAGGTAGTTGTAGAGGGCAATAAGGTCTCCCCTCAGCCTCCTCTTCTCCAAACTAAACAACCCCAGCTCCCTCAGCCGCTCCTGGTATGACTTGTTCTCTAGACTCTTCACCCACTTTGTTGCCCTATGATCTGTGTACAAGACTCAATTGAACCTACTAGTTTATATTACTTACATTTACATTTACATTCCCATACATTCATGAGATTTAGTCAGGTATTAGCTTTCTATTAAAACAAAACAAAACAAAACAAAAGACTCATTACAACCAGATGAATGACTTTGTGTCAGAGCACACTTTTGAGACCAAGATCTCTTTCCCACCTTCAAGAACTTCAAGTTTTTGACTATCCATAGTCCATAATGTTCCAGTTGGATGACTGAATTACACTTAGAGTGAATTAACACTTAGAAGGGTAAATAGTGTGAATCATTTTTCAGGGTGGATGCAATTTTTGTAGATTTATAATCAATTTTTCCTGGCAAGCAAGGCTGAAATCAATGCTTTGTAACCTCTGAAGGCTTAGAACACAGGGTTTCTTTGGTTAAATTCCCAAATGCTCACTTACTTACCCAAACTACCTGAACTACTCTAACACTTCTAGCCTGCAAATAAAGTTTGGAATGTGATAAGATCTCTAGGACTTATGTTCCCAGGCTTCATAAAAATGGCCATGAAAACAATCAAAATATTTCCTAAAACATCTCAGCTCCTGAAAAAGTGTTACTTCAAAAATAAATAGTCAATTAGGATTTGTGAGGTGAATGTTGCCCTTACTGGACTAACTCACAAACCTATACATAAAATTTCTTTGTCATGAATACAGCCAAGTGGTTAATTATTGTTAAAAGTGAGAAAAAAGAGCTAATATATTTATTTATCATAATCATTAAGGGCAAATCCTCCAAAATCAAGAAGCTCATTCAGATTCCATTTCAGGAGAGACATTTTGAGAAAGAGGACAAAAAAGTTCATTTAAGCCAGCAACATTCTCTGCATGACTCATCCCTCAAGTCTGTGCTTAGAGTTAAGGGCAGGGAGAGATAGGGAGGAAATCCTGGCCATAGCTTTTCACACAGAAAAGGCAGGGTAATTATTTCAGGACTACTATGTTATCACACATGTCTCAGCCAGAAAGATCCTTTTCTTAACAACAGAATACCCCAAGTCATGATCAGCTCTTGTGGTTTGAGGGAGGCCACACTGCGCTTTCAAAAAAAAAGCTAAATGATTTATCAATTTTTGGGAGGAGGCAGGGAGGGGGAAGGTAGTGTTCTGTGTTCTGTAATGTGAATGTGGAACACAAACACCAAAGAAAACATCAGATATTTACACAGAGCAGCTACAAGCAAGATAAGGTATTTGGACATGCACCTTCTCTGCATCTAAGTGCATCCAGCAAGGACTTGTGACCATAGGCCTATTGTGAAGTAATGGGAGGGGGATTCAACCAATTTTTATTGCTTTGATTAATGAATACCTGCTGCTTTTGAACTTGCTGGAAGCATGTACTGATCCAAGAGGTTAAGGGTTTAGTGTACCACTTTGTCATACATTTGAACTTACTATTTAAACACTGAAATCATATCCTGTGGTAGGCATGGCAGCTAGCATCCAGTATGCAAATCATCTGTGAATTTTCACTAAGCAAAGTTCATGCTCAGTCATTTTATGTTTTATGTCATGTTTTGTGGTGCTGCTTGACAGTGAAGTTCTGCCTCTAGCATGTCTGCCTACTAGTTTCTTCTTAAAAAAAAAAAAACACAAAAGAAAGAAGAAAAAAGCCTCTATAGTAAGAGAGGGGAGAGTTAAATCTGTCTGGTGTTTTAATTTCTTTTTCACTGAACACAAAACTGAAGTTGATGATCATTGGTAACAATTGGTAACAATCCTGTCTATTATCTGGCACAGTGCAGAGAAAGGGCATCAGGGTGCATCTGGATGGGATCTGCTTCACATGCTGTGCCTCTTCTCTTTATTGCTGGTTGCTCAGGCATGAAGCAAAAACACTTCCAAAGAGCACATTCACACATTGATGGAACATAAACTTTATCACACTGTTTAGCAGTATGAACATTCAGGCTGCAAGTCAACCTGAGGGCACCTTGGCTAGCCTTTAATGCTTTTTTTTGCATTTTGCAAGAACATGTCCTGCTGCTGAATATCACATAGCATTGAAGGATGAGCCAGCAGCTATGCCCGATATATTCTTTCATTCACATAGAATGAAAACTACACATGGTTTATTTTATTTTACACATGGTCAGAAAGTGCAGACTAGAATTTAAGGAAATGAAATTAGGGACATCACAATTTATTTCCTGTTGGTTAATAATGCCTACCTTCTAGGAATTAAAAGTTCAAGTCAATTTTGCATCCTATTCACTAAATAAAACTTTAATGACCAAACACAATGCAGTCACTGTGAGCATAAGTTTCTCCAAATTGTCTCCATTCTATTAATGTGCTAGATGGGAGAGACCAGAAGCAAAGGAGTACATCATTTTTCACATATCTGGTGCTGGCTTTTTCTTTTGAGTCTGCCAGAAAAAAATGACAAGGCCAATATACCACTCATGCTTCACTTAACCCAAAAGCCAAGGGTACTTGGTAGTATTGGAACTGAGTGAAGCATCTAAGGATCTTTGAGGATGAGGTCCTAAGTCCCTACTGTAAGATATATTTCAGTTATTGATCCTAGGGAATATGAGACATTTGACAAAGAGATGATGCTAGTTTTATGAACCAGGTAGTTGTCCACAAGAGCCCAGAATAACTTTAAAATAAATTTCTTAAGAACTTAACTAGGTACTGTTTCATTTAGCATAATCTTATAATTTAAAGTGAATGCTCAAATGACTTTACATAAGCTGTTGCCAGCTGAACAAGTAGTGAAATATATGTGCTCCTCACAGATATGGGACATGCTCCAAGCCTCATCACTGCTTCACTTGCTGCTAGATTCTAGCACAGAAAATATCTGATGAGAGCTGTCACTCTAATGAAGATGCATTAGTTATACTGTAGATTACATCCAACATAGAGAATTGCAAGTGATGCCTCACTGTCATTTTCTGGAGGAAAACAGGAACAGATATGGGCATTATTTGAAAAACAGAGCTCTTTAGATCCCCACTGGTAACATCAAAACATTTGTACAAGTATAATCCCATAACCTTTTGAGCAGCTGCCAGAGGTTAGATGATTGGAAACTACCCGGCAATAACTGTGTTTTTTAAGAACTACTAGTAGATCAAGTCAAACCTCAATGTAGGAGGGTGAAGAAAGAAAAAGAGGTGGAGAAATAGCAGCAAAAAAAAATGTCTTTATTAAACCAGAAGTATATATAAGGAACTCAAATCTGGATCTGTGGCAGAGACCAGTTTTTATAACAGATTTATTTGACTGTTATCACAGAGATTTTGGTATGCGCTTAAATGCCATTTACATGTACATCAAGACCTTTTCACATTCAGAGCTGAGAAGGAAACAGGAACATAAATAAGTCAGATCTGTGACTTGTAAGTTGGAAGCATGATGGTAGAAAAGCTAAAAGAAATCTAAGCAATCTAAAACAGCGCAAGCAGAATAAAGCACTGATCTCAAGGAAAATGTTCATGACAACTCAGTTTGAAAGCAGAAAAGAAAGTGTAAATAGGTTTGGTGAAAGTTGGGGGGTTGTTCTCAAAGCCTGTGGTAGTAAAAATTACAAATTAATGTCAGGAGAAGAATTTCATCTCTTCCAGTACTTTGGTCCTAGTATATCAAAAGTCACTGCCTGATAAAGCAGTACCATACTCTGAATAACTGCCTAACTACAGGAGAATAGCATAAAAGCCTTGATCTCCATTTTTCCTTTACCCCGTTCCCTGAAATATTAGATTGCATTATGTGACCCTTCAAGAGCTGGATTTGTGTTGTGCTCAGAAATCAAAACCGCAGGCTGAAGAAGAAAATAATATTTTCTTGACAAATTAATTTAAGTAAAGATATTTTATTAAGATGAATTTCAGGAATGTTGTCTTCCTGGTAAAAGAAGTTTCTTGACTTCCTTTCTTTTTTGGAAACTGGTTGTATTGGGGTTACATGGCAAAGGTTTTGTATCAGGGAGGGCTGCAGAGTGGCCTCTGTGAGAAGAGAGCCTGTCTTGGACAAAGTGAGTTCTGGCTGGCTCCAAATTGGACCCACTGCTGGCCAGAGCTGAGCCCATCAATGAAGCTGGTGGTACCTCTGTGAAAATGTATTTGAGAAAGTGTAAAAAACACTTTGTAACAGCTGTGAGAGAGAGGACTGAGAAAAAATGAGAGAAACAACCCTGCAGATACCAAGGTCAGTGAGAAAGGAGGGGGAGGAGGTGCTCCAGGCACTGGAGCAGAGATTCCCCCGCAGCCTCTGCAGATGACGATGGTGAAGCAGGTTGTCTGCCTGCAGCCCATGGAGGATCAAGTCAGAGCATGTATGCACACTGCATCCCATGGAGGACCCCATGCCACAGCAGGTGGATATGCCCTGAAGGAAGCTGCAGACCATGGCAAGCCATGACAGTTAGAAGGCTAGATGCTTGTAATACATTAGCTGAAAACAAATGAAGGAGATGGTAGCCTAATATACTGCAATAATGACATGAAAGGCCAAATCCTTCAATTATATTCAGTTTTCTACAGGATAGCATCTCAAAGGAACTCTGGAGCAGTCTCCGGGCAGAAACTGCAGCCAATGGAGAGAAGCGTATGCAGGATCATGTTTTCTGGCAGGAACTGTGGCCCATGGGGGACCCATGCTGGAGCAGTCTGTTCCTGAACGACTGTGCCCCAAGGAAAGGACCCATGATGGAGCTGTTCTTGAAGAACTGCAGCCTGTGGGAAGGACTCACGTTGGAGTAGTTCATGAAGGACTGTATCCTGTGGGAGGGGCTCCATGCTGAGGCAGGGGGAAAGTGTGAGGAGCAAGGAGCAGCAGAGATGTGATGTTATGAATTGACTACAACCCCCATTCTCCATCCCCCTGCACTGCTCAAGGTGGAGAGGAGGTAGAAGAGTCAGGATTGAAGGAGTGAAGTTGAGCTTGAGAAGCAGTGGGGAGTGGGAGGAAGGTGTTTTTAGTTTTGTCTTTGTTTCTGACTATCCTACTGTATTTTTAATTGTCAATAAATTAAATTAATATTCCCCAAGTTGAGTCTGCTTTGCCCATGACAGTAACTGGTAAGTGATCTCCCTGTCTTTAACTTGACGCATGAGCTTTTCCATTTTATTTTCTCTCTGTTGAGGAGAAAGAGTGAGAGAGTTGATGGGTGGGGGTCTGACAGCCAGCCTAGATTAAGTCACCACACTGGTGTTTGTTTTCAGTATCTTAGGAGGAAACAAAAACAAAAAAAATTGAAGACGTCTTGCTCAACTAATATAAAGTGAACACAGGAATAATTCATTGTATACAAGTGAACTGTCCAGTGTGAAGAGGATTAGAGTGCAAAATCCTTTGCCGTGAAAAAGTACAATTTGCTACCTGTAACTCTTGTAACACTGCTGCTAATAGAGTAATAAATGGATTTAATCTCTTCATACTGCAGATTTTATTTTTATTTTTTATTTATTTATATATCCATTCTCTTTTGTGACGATAGGAAAGAATAGAAGGCTAGATGCTGATAGTACATTATCTGAAAACAAATGAAATGGTAGCCTGATACACTGCAATGATGACATGAAAGACCAAATCCTTAAATTACATTCAGTTTTATACAGAATAGCATGATTTTTACTCAAAGGAACTCAAAAAGGAATGTAACACAGATGTATTTCCAAGGTAAGGATCAGCTCAGTCTGACGAAGCACTGAACAAAGACAACCTGACGCAAGACAACAATCAGGCTGTGGAGTTAAACGCAAGTAAAGGAGAAGTTTTAAATGATATTACCCACTTATGCCTGATGAGAGATGATGTATAAACCACATTTCAGTGACAGGACAGTAATCCTGTTGTACTAAATAAAAGAAAGATACTTTTCATACTTCAAGATAGAACTGTGTCAGGAATGCACTAAAAAGAATGTCTTCTGTATAGATGTCAATGCTCAGTAAAAAAATCTTCATGGCAGAATATAAGCCAGGAATGTAAACATGTACAATTATCAACAGCAAGGGATTTTGTGGACACAAGGAATCACAACCAGAACCAGAAAATATTACAAAAAACCCCCTTGTCAATACTTAATGATTTTTTGAAATTAGAATTTCTGGAGGACATTCAGGCAAGAACTTTAAAGGCAAAAGCAATTTTAAAATGATGTCATAGATAACACACTCTTAACAGACAATGAACATTTTGTCCACTTTATTCTGCATACTGTTGAGGAATTTAAAAAGCATAGCCAAGTGGGAATCTGAATATTAGATCTTCCCCTGCATACCCACAAAGGCATAGAAAGAGCTATTCAGTAGCATTAACTGCTGAAGGAGTGATAACAACAGTAAAATAGACAAGAGAACTGTTCATCTGTCAACGTTTCACCATAGCTAATGGAGTGGAATAGAAGTAGATGAAACCCCGATGGCAGTGCAAGCAGAAGAGAGGTAAGTCTGTCCTCATAACATCATGTTACGTGGTGGGGAGAGGGGTGTCAATGTGATGGCTCATGTCCCTGCATTGCAGGACTGTGGATAAGGAGAACCAAAGACTGCCTGGTCGCCCTGTACTTGACATCTAAACATTCTGTTGTTAATATGTAAATTGACTTTAAATTCCTAAGAAGTTTGAGTTGAGGGCATATGAAATCTTCTCATCCCGCTCAGTAAATCTGTACCTACTGACACACGTTTCCTATGAGAGATTACCTTCTGCTGCCTGGAAGAAGTGTGTGGAAACTGTTAGGCAGGAGGCTGTAACAACACAGCAGAGGATTACAGTCCATTAGGAATAGGTGAGCAGGTCTGGATTCAATGTTAAATTGGCACACAAAGCAATGATAAAAAGGCAACAAGCAAAGATGCATTGAAACACAGGTCAGACAAGAACAGACACAGGACAGTTGAAACTAAAACCAGCTGCCAAGTATTAACCCTACATTGGCACACTCAAACATACTAAGCGCAGGCCAGAATAAGGATGTCATTAAAAAAGCCTTAATTATTAACTGTTTTGTTGTAGAAATGTCCAAAGAAACAGTCAGGACAAATTAGAAGGGACACTGAAGTTACAGTATTGGAATACTTGAAGAGCCATGAGGCTCAATAAGACACATTTGCCTGATAAAAAAGCCATTTTCAATAGCAAGAACCATAGATGATAACCTCTGTCTGTAGCAAGTCACAAATGCTGCACAAAAGGTACAATCCTAGTTATCGTTAGAATACATTTAGCAAGAACACAACCTGAAAGAAGACAGAACACCATAGAAAAGAAAAATTTGCAGATTCTAGGAAATTAATCTCTTTTCACTTTTCTGAAAGATTAAGTTTTGTTTTAGAAGTTTGTGTCTTCTCATATTGATTGTCCCCACACAGTACATGAAACATTCTAGGAGGTAAAATCTTGAACATACTGTTGAAAAGAGGTTATGCAAAAATGAGGATTAATGGAAAATTGATTTATTTCATCTCAACTGTAGGAAGCACTGCTGGGTACTTTTGAAAAGAAGTGTCCTATATGCGTAATTGGTCATGATATTGTTGGAGCTATGATGGCATATGGACTTTGGTAATAAAAGTTTTTTGTGTTGCATTAATACCTTCAGCTATTCAAGTCTTTGTTGGTGAAAAATAGTTAAACACAAGTTAGAAGCAATTATTCAGCTAGCTATCATTTAGATTTTGGTATTGATTATATCTATGGATATTTAGGCATCGATCATGTATTTATCGTTTGTCTATTTATATAACACATCTATGTAAAAAAGATCTGCATCATTTAGATCATCTCAGAAAGGTAGCTTATGCTCACAGAACAAAAGGTAGGTTAAAAAAGGAGTGGAAGAAGAGAAGGCGATGGCTATTGCAGAAAGGACAGAGGTAAGTAATGTATGTTCTTATATTATTACTTTGACCAACTATTAAGGTACACTGTAACTGTTAACAAAGAGCCACAGCAGAAACTTATGAGATACTATAGCTATCCTCATCATTTTACAGGTTGGGAAAAGGAAGTTGACAATAATATGTTAATTTATTAGGTTAATAAACCTATTCCGTAAGAGGTTTCCCTTCTTGCAAAATTGAGATTGGGTCTAGCTTTCCTGGTTCTTCGTTGTACCAGACATTTTTGAAGACACAGTTGTATTTGGAGTCAAGTTCACAAAATTTTTAACCAGTCAATTGCCTCAGTACAGAATAGAAATTTCAATTCTTAGCTTCTATTTTGCACAAACCTATTTTCTGTCCTTAATTAAAGGGCATATAAACCACTCTGAATATGAATGATTGATTACATTGTATCAGTATCAGACACTAATATAACATACATGAACATTTAATTAGGATGTCTGAGACTGGAACAGACATATGCTTAGATGGGATAAATAACACTTCCTGAAACGCTTATTCTTATCTTCCAGGGCATGTCAGTCAGTCTTTGATCAGCTGTGTAAGAACTACATTGACCTAGAAAGTATGCAACCATAGAGCATGCAGCAATCTTTCTGGTAAAACAAGACATGCTGTGATCTCATAAAAACATGCCAGAACCATTTAATTCATGTGACAAATCCAACTGCTTACTTATGGTAGATGTGCCAGTGCCCCATATATAGGAAGAATTCATGAGTTCAAAAGGTGAAAAAAAGGTGAAAAGACCTCACAATTAAGAAACAGTTTATCATATTTGTTAATTAAAAAAAAGCATTGTAACAGGGCTATTTTGATTCTCAGAAGAGCTCCTACTAGTCAAGAAATGTTTGTTTAAATGGAAACTTTTAGCAATTGTTCCTGAGTTCATAACAGTGACCACTATTTCTCATGAAATAAGATTAAGCTGTAGATGACAGATCTGCAGACATTGCTTGAATATGGCAACAGCATATGAGCCCAGAATCCTGGAAAAGGCAATGGGTTCTCGATGTAAGGTACCACCTACCCTTTATGATTTTCAGTCACGTTATTCACAAACACCATTTTGTGGTTTTGCTTTTTAAAAATCATTTACAGTGCTATACAGAGATACCTGCTGTGCCTTTCTATTGCAAGTTCCTTGGGTCAAGAACACATACTATCTGTTTTAAAGAGTTTATATACTGTGGTATTTCTTAGCAATGATAGGAAACAGGTCTCCAGGTCTCAGTTTTTAGCCTTATGTGACTAAAAGAAAAAAAAAAAAGGAGTCTCTGCTCTAAAGCAGAGTGACATTCTCTTCATAATCTTTGAGATAATGACAAAAATGGAAGAGTACTACCTTTCTTTCTTAGTCTAGCTTCTCCTTGGAAATCTCCTCTACTATTACTATCCAGGCTTAACCTTGATGAGCTTGTCAGATCTGATAGAGCACAAATGAGTGTTACTGCCTTTTAAGACAGCCTGCACCACATTTCTATACTACTTAAGAAGTTTGGATTTGAACTCCTTGCAGACTAGACATTGTTAAAATGAGGGAAGCGGTCAGAGATCAAGGGAGTTAGAACCAGTAGGTAAGCCTCAACACAGACTAGATCTGATGCTTGGTACTTAAGATCAACACAGCGAAATCCAGCTGTGGCAGATTAAAAGTGGAACAGAAGTATTATCTTAAACGGCAACATGAGAACAAAGGCAATCCATATTTTTTCTTTATGGCTGCATAGAATGTGTTACCAGAAAATAAAAAGGATTTATTAATTTTTTGAGCCAGAACAAATGAATAATGTAGCTATTGTTGCAGTTGTCTGGCGATAACAAAAAAAGTCCTCTTTGCTAAGGTGACATATGACGATGTCCCTCCAATAGACTACCACACACGATGTTAGGAAAGAGAGTGTAATAATTGAAATATTTCTAAAATTTTGAAAGATCTTCCTTATTGAAATTGGAACAATTTGATAGGTGATCAGTGCTCCTATCAAAACAGCATACATCCACATTAACGAAAACAGGGCATTAATTGTAAAATTTCTATCATTATGAGTTGATTAGCTTTAGTATCTCCTGCCTATTCAAATGCATAGTTCAGAGGGAGCATTGCTGTACCTAATTTGATTTCCCCCAGAGCAGTACATGATGTGTTATTTGATGCCCTTCAAAGGACACTATTAGCCAAGCTATAAAGTGTCTGATTTTATTAGCTTTGCTCGGTTTTATCAGTTTGTAAATGTGTTATTTTCTCCATTTATTGTGCCTATGGGATCCAGAGATAGAGTAAGCTTCAACTTAATATGTTGTTGGAAGGTAGCAGTGGCCTTACTTTAGCACTCTGCACTGTGATGCGATGACATTGAAGGTAGAGTCATGAAAACGTTAATGTCAGGGCCATTTATCAAGGAAATTCCTCACTGCTATGAAACTCTACTGTGACATTGAATTCAACAGTAGGTTTTTGTCTTAAATAGAGCAGAGTGTTCCTGTGCTATATAACTACCAATCCCCAGTTACAGAATAAGATGTAGTTAATAATAAGAAAGTAGGTCAGACAGATGTTCGACAAAGGAGAGAAAGTAAATTCTTAGCATGGAATTCTGGGAGATAGGAACTTTTGGAAAGGTTTAGTTGTCATAAGTTTTGAGAGGTAATATACTGCAGTGGAATCCAGTTTTCTTTGGAACCCTAATAAATAGCACAAGCATTTGCTGGGGTGATCAGCAGGAAACATATTTTTTGCAATGGATTTCTTATGACAATAAACAATGTGCTGGTATAAATGGCCCACCTAGTACATTTTAATGGCATGCCTAGTATTTTCTCAAAGCCCTTTTAAAGTAGTTACCAGATGCAAATATATGTTTGCACCACAAATTTCCTGCCGTACAGTCGTATTTTCACAGTGGGCTGTCTTCTCACTGTATTCTGATTATTATATGAGTCATATTTACATCAATATGTATTTTAAAAGCTTTTATCATTTATTCAAGATTTTATCTGAAAATTAAGACAGATACCACATGAACAATATCTATACAAAATGAAAATCACAGAACTCTGAAGTACATTCACAAGTTTTGATTAAAAATTGTTTTCTTCATAACAATATAAAAAGAACTCACAAATGAAACTAGAACAAATATACAAGGAAAAGAAGATGCCTTTAAGTTATTACATAAAGCATATAAAGTAGATGGAAGGTCTTTTAATGTGCTTGCATATATATAATTATATATTTTAATGCTTTGTTTAGCTCAGTAAGTGTAGCTCTCAATATCAGTAATCTATTTAAATATGTCTTTTCAGATGTTTACATTTACTCGTGTTTAAGCACAGGAATTAAATTCGGAAATAGGAGTATTGATGCAATATTAAGACATATGCAAAAGATGAACTATGAGAGTGAATAATTTAATGCGATGCAGCTAACAGTCTTAGAATGGACATTTTAAACACAAAAGTTTCAAAGAGAAAAGGCTGCAGCATAACACTTGAATAGATTTAGAACAATTGCTAGAACCAAAAGGAAACCATGAATACAAAAATTTTCAAGGTCTGAAAGACAAGTTTCAATATACTGAGCTTTTATTACATTAATCAGTGTGCAAAGCAAAAAATGTAAGTTGATGACTCCAGATAGGAATTATTAGTGTTACTCGTTTCTCATTGTAGAGACAGCTTTTTTTTAAAGCAATGTCAAAGCCCTAGAAACAAGAGAATATCTATTTACTATCCCTAAAAAAAGTTCTCCAAGCTTATTGCTATACTGGCATAATCTTGGACATCACAAGACTCCTTCACCAACCCAAAGGAGATGGATAGTATTAAGAGGCAAGGACATTCACTGTCAGAAACAAAGGAGTGAGGTATAGACTTAGAGTCTCTAATCATTCTCAGATATTATAGTTCAGGGGTGAATGCACTTAGGAGCTCTTCCAGTCTTTACCGGATCATTTTAGAAATGACAGACCTGTAACTGGGTGGCATCCTCTGTTTTACCGGTTTTTACACCAAAATGCCACAGAATAACCTCCAATTTTTAAGCTTAGATATATTCTTCAAGCCTCGCAGATTTGGCATCTGCTCTGAAATCTCTTTTGGCATCTATGACCAAGTCAAAAAAAGGACAAAAAGTGTTCTTGAAAATAGGTTTTCATTTAATTAGCTATAGAGAGATTACAAGGTGACTGTACTAGGTTAAAGATGACCAGGATGTGTCTACATACTGTCTTGTGAAGGCAGCCTGGAGTATATGGGGCTGAACAACATAGCCTACTTCTTGTAAGTGTGGTATTCAGATGATCTAACGTTTCCAGTGAGGCAGTTCAGCTCAGGTCACAAGCTTCATCACTAAATTCCTTTGCTTAAAAGTTTCATCTTGGTCTTTTGCCCTCTGTCTTTTGTGTACCTTGCAAAGGAGTAGCGTGTATAGTGTATGAGAAAATGAGGTTAAATTTCAATCGCTTTTTAATTTTCTCATAGAGTTTCATAGGAACTGAGCAAGGAGGGATGTAGATATAGACAAAAAAAGAGTCACAGACATCATCAAACTACTAGAGATGGTGAAAAGTAAACCTTGTGCTAGAGTTCGGGAAAGACAGATTGGTTGCTAAGAGTGGAGCAAGATCTATTTCTGAGACAACCTTTTCCAGCAGCAGCACTTATCACCTCCATTCTTACTCCAAACTTTCCTGTTTCTCTCCTCCTTTACTCTATCCAATGGGACTAACACAGGACATTAAATCTTCAGAACTCTGCCATTTGCAAATTTTTTCCAGCTTTATTCTTACCCTGTTCAAGACAGGGACTGTACCTCCATTCTTAGGGAAGCAAAATGTACTTTTTCTCTCACCTCTGCAAGCCTTGAGCTGTCTTTCTGAGTATCGCAGTTTTGTTATAGTCAAACAAGTCCAATTTTGTACAACATTCTTAGTACCATCTACTTTCCTGTTCTTTTTATAAATGCCTATTCTTTTCATAGAAAGTCTACATCTATGCAGAAATTTGGTATCTCCCCTGCTGATGAGGACAAACAAGAAATCTGATTATTTTCATTTTTCAGTACAAACAGATTTCCTAAGAAATTGCAGGAAAACATTTATTTAAGTAGCATTAAATTATATATGATTTTTTTTTCTGTATTAGAGAAGTCTCACCTACTATACTATAATAATGCACTATAATATGCCACTGCTTAGAAATGAGGAGACATAGAAGAGATAGTAAAAAAGATGGAAACCAGATTTCTAATAGTTGAAGAAAATGAAAATATTTCAGGAACATTTCTTGAACAACATTATGCAAAATTTTGTAGTAATTTTTTAAGTAATGAGAAACGTTATAGTACTTTTTAAAGTAATGAGATTTTTTGTATTATTTTTGCTGATTAACATTCTGCTTAAAAAAATATTTTACCAGTATGTTCAAAGTACCAGGAATTGTTAGTGCATTGTTCTCTGTATATAGAATGAGGAATATGCCTGGTCACCGGAAAATACATTCTTACAACTGTTCCTTTTGAATTTTCTCTTACCTGGAATCAAAGTAAATCCACGTGTCAGTGACAATTATTCACTAATTAAAAATGAAATATAAAGAAAAATATTCATTTTTGCTGGCCAGGAGAAATTTCAAGGACCGAGGACTGTACTGTTTAACTGAATTGACAGCATGAGTATCTTCTTTACAGAATCCAGTTTGTCCCTTAAAATGTATAATCTTTTCTGACATTTTGGCATTTCCCCTCAGTTTAATATATTATATAATTCAGCCAACTTTTTATGACTGAGAAGGGAGGAATGTGTATCTTCAGATTATGCTTACACATCAAACACAAAAGATTTGAAGGAAAAACCACATCTTTCAACAGCAGGAGAATATCAAAGACTATAAAACTCAAATGAGTGTTTCGGGAAATGCAAAAATGCTAGAAGCATCTTGTGAAAGGTGTTACAAAGAAACTGTGTAGCTTATGTTTTCCTATTACCTAGTAAGATAACATACTTTTCTCCATTCCAAAAATTTGGATTAAATGGAAGAATGAATATTTTTTAATGTTCTATTGAGAAGCAATGGATTTAATACAAATATGGGAGTATAATGCATTTTTCAAAATATTTTGGTTTTGAGATTTTGGTTCTTTTTGGTATTCTGGTTAATGCAAACACGTTCCATCAAAATTGTTTTTTTAGAAACCTGATGTAAGACACTGAAACAAAAAATGTGGAAAAAAGAATGAATATGGAAGCAGCGCTAAGTTTAGGAGGAAATGGTGACACTTGTGGAAGGCTCAAATGAAGAGGAAAAAGTCTCATTCAAAAGTAGAGTAATATTTACAATAAATAAATAAAAAAACCCCAAGCCAACACTTATTAAGAATACCAGTTTTAAGCATTTTAAAAGTTTACTCTGCCATTCTCTAACAAATAAATGAAAGTTACAGTTTCTTTAATCAGTCATGATATTGCTCAATCCAACAACCTTTTGTTGTTGGACTTGGATACAGTGCACTGAATTCTGGTCATTGAGGTACTTTCATCTCTGACACACTACTGAGGCCTGTGCAGTGACAAGGGTATTACTGAAAGCATAATTTATTTCAAAATTGGTAAGAAACAAAATACTATACATTTTTATTCTAGGCTGCATTTCACATTTTTCTTCTTTCCCCATGAACCAGATTCAGAGATTCTGTCTTGAAATCAGCATTCGATCTGAGTAACTTTATTTATTATTACTGTACATCTTGCTTCTCACTGAGCTGGCATTTTAAAACAATGAAAGACTATCCAGACTAGCAAAATCCAGAAGAACAGAAGTTTCATGTTGGAAGCTGATTATCCAGAAGAATAGAATTTTTGTGTTGGAAATTGATTGAGTGACATATTCTTAAGAGTCTTAAAAATTCATATAATTTTAAGAAGCTTAGAAAATAGTTTCCCATTTCCAGTGCTTGAATTTACTCAGATTTGTAGATGTACACTATAAGAGCTTGTACGATAAGTTCATCTTCTAATTCCCTGCACTGTAAAGAAGAAGGACTTTGGGTTCTATGTATTTTTCACCATCCTTTATGTTGTACATGCCTTATAAATAATAATAATAACCCCCTCTTGTTACTGTTGTTGCTGTTGTATATTTTGACAGCAGTGATACCTCTCTTTTGAGAATAATCCTTTCCAATCTGTTTCTCTCAGGAAAAGAAATCGGGGAATTCTGGAAATCAGTGAATTGTTGAGGTTGGAAGGGACCTCTTGAGATCATTCAATCTAACCTCCCTGTTCAAGCAGGGTCAGCTAGAGCAGGTTGTCCAGGACTGTGTCTAGATGGAGATCTGATCTATCTGATCCATCTGATTCAGATGGATCCCCATAGATGGAGACCCCACAACCTCTTTGGAAAACCTGTTCTGGTATTTGACCACACTTGTAGTAAAAATGTGTTTTCTTGTGTTCAGACAGAATTTCCTGGGTTTTAATTTGTGCCCGTTTCCTCTTGCCCTGTCCATGGGCACTACTGAGAAGAGTCTGGCTCCGGCATCTTAATTCCCTACCATCAGGTATTTGTACACGTTGATAAGATTTCCCCCCCCCGCCCCGCCCCCAGCTCAAGCCTTCTCTTCTGCATGCTGAACAGTCCCAGCTCTCTCAGCCTCTCCTTATAAGACAGATGCTCCAGCCCCTTAATAATCTTTGTGGCCCTTCGCTGGACTCTCTAGAGTAGCTCCATATCTCTCTTGTACCAGGGAGTACAGAACTGGACACAGTGCTCCAGATGCAGTCTCACCAATGCAGAGAGGAACAATCACCTCCCTTGACCTGCTCACAGCACAGGTCAATATATACATGCTTTATTTATATATAGTACTGAAAGAAGATGACAAAACAGATTGCAATGCAGTTCCTTGTTTTGTGCACAGCAGCCCATAACAATGCCTGTTTTCCAGGAAAAACTCCCAAGTTCTCATTCCACTTTAAAGGAAGAGGATAAACTTTTCAGTTGTTTAAACAGCTTCTTCTCTTCACATGATCTCCATAGAAAAATTCAGAATGATGAATAAAGTGGCTTTCCTCTCAAGAAAAATGTTATACTTTCAATTTGTGTCTTTTCCAAATAAGAACAATAAACTGGAAATTATATTTTCTTCCACAAAATAGTCTTTTTAAAGATTTGGGGAAAACAAACAAACAAACAAACAAATGCAGTCAGCAGAATGTGGTCTGGAATTGGAAAAAAGTCATGTGATTTAGAATTCCTAACTTGACATGATTGTTACCCAAGAACCTAAATTTGTATGTGTACCATGAAAAATAACTTGGAAAGCTATGTATGTTGGAAATCAGTAGTAACACTATCCACAACATTATATGTGTATAGAATTAATATTACCTTGGTAGTTGAAGAAGGTTCATTTTTCAAAGAAAAAATATTTACAGCATTTTTTAAAGCAGATTACCATAATTGCTTCAGAGTACCCTGAGATTTACAACACTAAGTGAACTACTGCAAAAGTGAAAAACAATTAAACATAGAACTGATCAGCAGCTCCTCTGAAGAAATGCCTTTCATTCGGAAATTGTTGTGGCTTAACCCTAGCCAGCAACTAAGCACCACACAGCTGCTCACTCACTCCCCCGCCTCCAGTGGGATGGGAGAGAGAATCAGAAGAGTAAAAGTGAGAAAACTCATGGCTTGAGATAAGAATAGTTTAATAATGAAAAGAAAATAAAATAATAGTAATAAATAGTAATAGTAACAGTAATAAAAGAAAAGAGTATACAAAGCAAGTGATGCATGATGCAATTGCTCACCACCCACCAACCGATGCTGAGCCAGTCCCCGAGCAACAGTCACTGTCTCCTGACCAAGTCCCCCCAGTTTATATACTGAGCATGACCTCATATGGTATGGAATAGCCCTTTGGCCAGTCTGGGTCAGCTGTCCTGGCTGTGCCCCCTCCCAGCTTCTTGAGCACCAGGCAGAGCATGGGAAGCGAAAAAGTCCTTGCCTAGTGTCTAGCACTACTTAGCAACAACTAAAACACCAGTGTGTGATCAACATTATTCTCCTCCTACATCCAAAACACAGCACTATACCAACTACTAGGAAGAAAAATCAACTCTATCCCAGCTGAAACCAGGACAACTTGTCAGGCCGCACCTGGAATAGTGTGTACAGTTCTGGTACCTGCTATACAAAAAAGATGTGGACAGGCTGGGTGGGGTCCAGAGAATGATCAAAGGTCTGGGAAGGCTGCCATATGAGGACAGGCTGAGAGAACTGGGCTTGTTCAGCCTTGAGAAAAGGAGGCTTAGAGGTGACCTCATCACCATGTACCAGTACTTAATTGGTAGCTACAATGAAGATGGAGACTCCCTTTTTACAAGAAATCACATGGAAAAGACAGGGTAATAGGTACAGGTTATTCTTGGGAGATTCCGATTAGACACGAGGAAAACTTTTCACAATTGGAACAATCAGCCATTGGAATAGTCTCCCCAGGGAAGTGGTTGACTCCGCTGCACTGGACACTTTTAAGACTCAGCTGGATGGGGTGCTGGGCCATCTCGTCTAGACTGTGCTCTTGCCTAGAAAGTTTGGACCAGATGATCCTTGAGGTCCCTTCCAACCTGGTATTCTATGATTCTATGATTTTATGATATCATTCCCTTTGTCTATGGGGCATTCTTATAAAATGTTCATTGAGTTCATTTAGTCCATGACTTTGGGCTCCATCTGTCATGACAATCCTTCAGGGCAGGAGAGGTGATGTGGGGTGTTAGATTGTTGCATGCTGAAGCCACTTCTGGTTCCATTATCACTGTGCTTGTCCGGTTCTACCATTGCTGCGCTTTGCTCGGTTTCCTCAAAGTTCATTCTTCATTAATTTAGGTGATTTTTACTGTAATACCATTGATATGGCATATAGCTACCATAGAAGTGATTGTATAGCAATTAACATCATACAATTTAATTCATTGGCTATTCTCACCCAAAATCAAATCCCCTTGAGGTACACACTGGACTTCCCTATCCTCCTGCATGACCCACCAAGTGCACCCAGGTCCTTGAGCAAAAGCAATCCCATGGATGGGTTTGCCTTTGCCCAAAGCAGGAATAACCCAGACTGTTTTTCCCCAGCATATTTTTATGTGCACTGCAGGGACTTTATCCCCTTCTACAGTACATAAAAGTTTTGACTGGGCAGGGCCAGCTGGATTGGCAGATCCCCTAGTGTTGACTAACCACTTGCTGGTTGTTGGCTTTTGCTAAATGTGTCTCGCAATGTTTGAATGTCCCAGCACCCATTGCTCTCAGTGTAGTCTTTAACAGTCCATTGTATCTTTTGATTTTCTCAGAGGCTGGTCCATTCTAAGGGATGTGATATACCCACTCAATGCCATGTTCTTTGGCCCAGGTGCTTATGAGGCTGTTTCAAAAATGAGTCCCGTTGTCTGACTCAGTTCTTTCTGGGGTGTAATGTTGCCATAGGACTTGCTTTCCATGGCCCAGAATAGTGTTCCAGGAGGTGGCATGGGGCATGGGATATGTTTCCAGACATCCGGTGGTTGCTTCCACCATGGTGAGCACATGGCACTTGCCTTGGCAGGTTTGTGGAAGTGTGATATAATCAATCTGCCAGGCCTCCCCATATTTATATTTCAGCCATCGTCCTTCATACCAGAGAATGGTATGAAGGAAGCTTTAACCGCTTGGCTTTCTTGATTGCAGTGCATGTTTCACGTTCATGGATAACCTGTGCAATAGTGTCCATGGTCAAGTCCACCCCTTGGTCACGAGCCCATCCATATGTTGCATCTCTTTCTTGATGGCCTGAGGTGTCATGGGCCCACCGAGCTAGAAATAATTCACCCTCATGTTGCCAGTCCAGATCCACCTCAGCCACTTGAATCTTAGCAGCCTGGCCCACCTGCTGGTTGTTCTGATGTTCATGTTTCATGGAGCAGATCCTCTTGAGTGCCATTATGCGGCACGTGTGGGACAACCGGGGGATCCGGCTCAGCCAGCATGGGTTTATCAAAGGGAGGTCCTGCTTCACTAACCTGGTCTTCTCTGACAAGGTTACCCACTTAGTGGATGAGGGGAAGGCTGTGGATGTTGTATACTTGGACTTTAGTAATGCCTTTGACACTGTCTCCCACAGCATTCTCCTGCAGAAGCTGGCTGCTCACGGCTTGGACAAGTGCACTCTGCGCTGGGTTAGAAACTGGCTGGACGGATGAGCCCAGAGAGTGGTGGTGAATGGAGCCAAATCCTGTTGGCGGCCGGTCACGAGTGGTGTTCCCCAAGGTTCAGTGTTGGGGCAGGTCCTGTTCAATATCTTCATTGATGATCTGGATGAGGGGATTGAGTGCACCCTCAGTAAGTTTGCAGATGACACCAAGTTGGGTGGGAGTGTTGATCTGCTGGAGGGTAGGAAGGCTCTACAGAGGGATCTGAAAAGGCTGGGTCGTTGGGCCGGGGCCAACTGTATGAGGTTCAACAAGGCCAAGTGCCGGGTCCTGCACTTGGGTCACAACAACCCCAGGCAACGCTACCGGCTTGGGGAGGAGTGGCTGGAAAGCAGCCTGGCTGAAAAGGACCTGGGAGTGTTGGTTGACAGCCGCCTAAACATGAGCCAGCAGTGTGCTCAGGTGGCCAAGAGGGCCAATGGCATCCTGGCTTGTATCAGGAATAGTGTGGCCAGCAGGACCAGGGAGGTGATAGTGCCCCTGTATTTGGCACTGGTGAGGCCCCACCTCGAACACTGTGTCCAGTTTTGGGCCCCTCACCACAAGAAGGACATGGAGGTGCTGGAGCGTGTCCAGAGAAGGGCAACGAAGTTGGTGAAGGGTCTAGAGAACAAGTCTTATGAGGAGTGGCTGAGGGAGCTGGGGTTGTTTAGTTTGGAGAAGAGGAGGCTGAGGGGAGACCTTATTATTCTCTACAACTACCTGAAAGGAGGTTGTAGAGAGGTGGGGGTCAGTCTCTTCTCCCTAGTAACAAGCGATAGGATGAGAGGAAATGGCCTCAAGCTGCGCCAGGGTAAGTTTAGGTTAGATATTAGGAAAAACTTCTTTACTGAAAGAGTGGTCAGGCACTGGAACAGGCTGCCCAGGGAAGTGGTTGAGTCCCCATCCCTGGAGGTATTTAAAAGACGGGCAGACGTGGTGCTTGAGGACATGGTTTAGTGGTGGACTTGGCAGTGTTAGGTTTACGGTTGGACTCGATGTTCTTAAGGGTCTTTTCCAACCTTAACGATTCTATGATTCTATGATGTTCTTCACTGGCCTGAGTCTTGGGTATGTGAGCATCTATGCGACATACTTTTACAACCATGTTCTCTACCCGGGCAGCAAAACCTTGCCACAATGTGGCAGCCCAGGTGGATTTGCCTCTGCACTGCCAGTTACTCTGCTTCCATTGCTGCAACCATCCCCACAGGGCATTTGCCACCATCCATCAGTCAGTATAGAGGTAAAGTACTGGTCATTTTTCTTTTTCAGTAATATCTAAAGCCAGCTGGAGGGCTTTCACCTCTGCAAACTGACTTGATTCACCTTCTCCTTCAGCAGTTCACCCTGTTCCAGTGCCATCTGGATCAAACCATGGCAAATGGTAGGGCTGTGTTTCCACCCCTGGGGCAGTCAATTCTAGGGGTACTGGATGCCCCTCCAAGTGAAAGCAAACTGTGGCCTGCACTCTGCTGCCAAAGGGATTGAGAAAAACGCATTAGCAATATCAGTTGTGGCATACCACTTGGCTGCTTTGACTCCAGTTCATACTGAAGTTCTAGCATGTCCGGCATGGCAGCACTCAGCAGCAGTGTGAAGTTCGTTCAGACCCTGATAATCTACTGTTAGTCTCCACTCTCCATTAGACTTTCACACTGGCTATATGGGACTGTTAAAGGGTGAGTGAGTCTCGCTGATCACCCCTTGGCTCTTCAGTCAAAGAATCAGCTTATGGATGGGAATCAGGGAGTCTTGGTTGGTGTGATATTGCCACCAGTGCACTGTTGTGGTAGCAATTGGCACCTGTTGTTTTTTGACCCTCAGCAACCCCAGAACAGAAGGGTCCTTTGAGAGACCGGGTGAGGTAGACAGCTGTTTAATTTCCTCTGTCTCCAAGGCAGCTATACCAAAAGCATACCGGTACCCTTTTGGGTCCTTGAAATACCCTCTCCTGAGGTAGTCTATGCCAAGGATTGTGGAAGGATGGTTAAGTGAGAAGGGACATGATCTTTTCAGTGTGAGCAATCCTGCTTTTAGTGTATCAAGAAGCACAGAGGATACTATAAACTGACCTTGAACAGCAAAGGACTACTTGGCAAACAACAACTAAGTCCGGAATGTGCTAACGAACCTCTTCGCGTGAACAGCAACCCTGTACCAATCATATAACTGTCTTAAGCGCGTGAACACATGTAATGAACCAATCATATAGATATTGCTTCCGCGTGCTCTGCTGATTGTCTATATAAGCCTTGTAATTGTCTGAAATAAAGGAGAACGATCATACTCGCATCGAGGTTACATTGTTACTCTGGGTCTGAACTCTCCCACTCCGACATCTGGTAGCAGAGGATGGTTACTTCGCCTGCGATTTCCGAGACTGCGGTGAGCAGCAGAGGAAGGTAACGTCGCTCGCGATCTCCGAGACTGCGGTGAGCAGCAGAGGAGGGTGACATCGCTCGCATTCTCCGTGACTGCGGTAAGCAGCTAGAGGAGGGGAGTGGGAAGTTTCGGCTGAGAGAAGCGCTGCTCGGGTCAAGAAGGCAGAGTAGACGCCGGTGTGAGGTCGCTCCTCACCTCTCAGGATAACGGGCGCTGTTCGGGTCAAAAGGGCAGAGCAGACGCTGGTGTGAGGTCGTTCCTCACTAGGTGCAGCAATGGAAACGGAGGCTGCGGCCACACTGCTAGCTGGAATACTCTCTAAGAGAGGGATAGAGGCACCAGCGAAGCAATTGTGTAAATTAATTATACTTGGACAGCATTGGGGTCATTTTACTGACACCCATCTGTTATTTTCCGTATCGGAATGGCGGGACTTTGGAGGGACAATGTGGCAAAAAACAATTGAGGGAGATGAAAAAGATGAAAAGGAGATAAAGGTCGTTCGTATACTTTGGAACACCATGTTAGAGACTTTAAAAGCGATGAAAGCAGAAAGAGAAGTGGCATGCGCTGCTGCTCAAATGCTGGGTCCAGGAAAAGTTATTGAAAAACCTCTAAGTAAACCAGGACCTATTGTGCGCTTCTTCGGACTGCCTGCCGTAAGAGGAATGTCTGGGGCTATTTGTAAAAACGTGGGTGAACTGCGGGAAAAGGAAAGTCTTAACTCACCGGGCGAAGTGGAGGGTGTGCCGCCGACCCCGGTGCGGGCACCCGGGGGAGCGGAAGTTTCTCTTAGCAGAGCCGGAATAGGATCTGAGGCAGAGGCGGAAGTGTCTCCACCAGAAACTCCAAAAGGGGCGGGAGCAACGTCAGTTGCTGACCTCATTGACTTAGGCGGAGCACCCTGCCGATCTTCCCCTGCAACGGGAAGAAGGGAGGCGCCGTCAGCACCCTCAGCGCCTTCATCTCCGCTGTACCCACCGCTGCCTTCTTTTGGGGAATCATCGGGAAGTGCAACTTCCAAGAAAGAACTGCAGCAACCCCCAGATGTTACTACAGAGATGTTACAAACGGTTCTAAAACGACTTGAGAAATTGGAAACACAAACAACTACGAAAGAAGAAAGCGTACCTTCATGTTTAATGAAACCATCAGCACATCCTAGAATCACGTGCTGGAGTGGTATTATTAGGGATGCGATTTTAGAAGGACAATGGAAACCTGTTGAGGAAAAAAAAAAAAAGGAAAAAAAAAAGAAAAAAAAGAAAAAAGAAAAAGAAAAAAAGAAAAAAAAGAAAAAGAGAAAAAGAAAAAGAAAAAAAGGGGGGAAAAAAGAGAAGAAAAACAAACAAATAAACAAAAAAATCCGGGAGTCCTGCAACATTGGCATTCCCGGTCATACAAGAGAACAATCAAGGAAAATGGGAACCTCACGACTGAAAAATTTTCATCATGGTCTTTCCACTGAATTTTGCAATTACCAATCTCCTTAATCATATGTAACGGGAAAGACTCACCATATGCAGTCATCTGTCAGTGGCAAAAGAAGAAAGGGGAGTCTACCTCTCCTCTCCCATTGGATGCCACTGCCAAATCCACTGTCAAGAACAAAAGTCCAGAAGATATGTTGAATGTACTAGAATGGGTGTTTTTAAGCGTGCAGCCAAAAACGAGTATTCAAACGTGAACTGAGGCAATAGGAGAATGAATACGTAAAGGAAGGTCACGAATTATAGAAATCAGTGGTCAGGAGCCAGAGAATATCAGTATACCTGTTAGCGCCATAGATATAGAATGGTGGCTCCGTAATGCTGTTGCCATACAGAACGCCTTATTAGGCTATAATGGCAGAATACACTCGCAGCAGCCTCAAGGAAAATTATGGCAAGTATTAAAATGGAATCAATGGATAGAAAAAGCCAAAATATGTAAGAAACCATTACCAGATGGGGTAACCATCTACACTGATGCAGGCAAGCGCCTACGGCGCGCAGCTTGTGTCTGGAAAGAAGGTGATCAATGGAAACAACATATTATAGAGGGATAACCTCAAGATTCCCTTCAAAACTTTAGAATTAACTGCAGTAGTTTGGGCTTTGACTAATTGGCTAAACACTCCTTTAAATGTAGTAACAGATTCAATGTATGTGGCTGGAATAATGCCATGGTTAGAGGATGCCTTGCTAAGGGAAACGACCAACCCTAGATTAGGAAGTCTATTTATCAAGTTACGATCCGTATTAAGTCAACGAACAGCAACCTGTTGTATTATCCATATTCGCAGTCATCAGTTAGATCTTGGACTTGGCCATGGTAATCAACTAGCTGACAGCCTAGTTAGTCCTGCATGCCATGCGCCTCCTATGGATAAATTTCAACAGGCCAGACAAAGTCACGAAAATTTTCACCAAAACGCAAAAGGTTTAAAAAGGCAATTTAATTTAACAGAAAATGAAGCCCGCCCAAAGGGCTTCAGGCCTGCCCAAAATGCGGAAATCACGGGCCAGGTATAGGAGTAGGAGTAAATCCGAAAGGACTAAAAGCATTAGAATTATGGCAAATGGATGTTACCCATGTTCCAGAATTTGGTAGGTTAAAGTATGTACATGCAACAATTGACACCTTTTCGAAAATGATATGGGCAACTGCGTTGCCTGGAGAAAAGGCACATCATGCATGTAAACATTTGCTTGTTTCCTTCGCTGTATTAGGCGTACCAGAGCGCATTAAGACTGATAATGGTCCTGCCTATGTTAGTCAAAAGGTGAGAGCATTCTTATCGCGATGGGCGGTCTGATGTGATTTAGGGGGTAGCTAGAAGAACAGTTATAAAATAAGGGGGGCTCTGGGATAATTTCTTTACAGACAACTCGGCCTTGGGAGAACAGATGCACGGAACCAGGAAGATAGGAAGAAACAGAAGAATGGCAACAATAGTCTTGAAGGACAACATCTATGTGATCCTAGGACTGAGTTTGCGCAGAAGCAAAGGTCAATCAGCGAACACAGTGAGGAAGACTACGAGCCTTCATCTGAAGACCCCCAAAGACCACCACAAGAGATGACTGCGCATGCGAATCAGATATTTACATATGTTAAAAAGTTCCTGGAAATCTCATGTTTATGCATAGCAATTCTTGGAAATCCTATGAATATGCATGATTGTATAGTATATATTCTCTAAAAGTTCAGTAATTCGTTGGAGCACTTATGGTGGAGAAGCCCCAGTGCTGCCCAGCGCTGCAATAAAGAATACCTGCTTAATAGTAACCTTGTTGCTATTGAGTTTCATTTCAGGGACTCTCTGAGTACTCCGTTTCTCCCTTGGGGAGATTCGGACTGTGAGGAGAAGCATCCGTGGATTTTTTGTATCAGTTTTGGCACCCCAGATGGGACCCTCTCTGTTCGGCTGCAGGACCCGTTGAGAACAGGACTCCCTAGGGTACCCCCAGAAAATTTCCGGAGGGACTCCTTGCCTCAATCGGATCACTGCGGGAGCAGACAAGGACCATCTTCGGAAAAAGGTATTCTTTCTCAGGAATGTGGTTAGGACCTGTCCCGGTTATATTTAACGGTCGAGGATATATATGTGTTTCCACAGATCGTGGTCCAGTGTGGGTGCCGAGCAAGAGCGTAAAGCCTGTTTTAGCTCATCATGACTCACCCCACGAGCAAAATGGTCAAGCTCCTGATTCTAGAGATGCTATTCCCAATGGTAATGACTCTCCACAAGATTGAGCCCAGAGAAAATATGTGGGTTACATGGGCAAACAAGACAGGACAACAAGCCTTTTGTCTATCGCTTGCTTCTGCGACAGAGCCTTTTCGAACATGTTTAATAGGGATACCTGGCTTCAACGTAGGGGAATTTCATAGCTTTGCCACGCAAAATTGTAGTTTGTCTATTTCTGTTAGTAATTATAGTGCCACGCTTATTAATAGCCTGAATGTTACCTGATAAGTTTGCTTACCGAAGGAATTCGAATTTTAATCACTCTTTCTATTTTAGGATTATGTTTTTGTGTAGCATTTAGCTGTGTTAAACGAGCTTTGTTAAAAGTGGTAAATCACGCCTGGATTGCTCAAAAACAAGAAGGGGGAATTGTGGGAGAATGGTTAAGTGAGAAGGGACATGATCTTTTCAGTGTGAGCAATCCTGCTTTTAGTGTATCAAGAAGCACAGAGGATACTATAAACTGACCTTGAACAGCAAAGGACTACTTGGCAAACAACAACTAAGTCCGGAATGTGCTAACGAACCTCTTCGCGTGAACAGCAACCCTGTACCAATCATATAACTGTCTTAAGCGCGTGAACACATGTAATGAACCAATCATATAGATATTGCTTCCGCGTGCTCTGCTGATTGTCTATATAAGCCTTGTAATTGTCTGAAATAAAGGAGAACGATCATACTCGCATCGAGGTTACATCGTTACTCCGGGTCCTGACTCTCCCACTCCGACAAAGGATGAACGGAGCCTCTGGGCCAGTCGCAATGGGGTGCTTTTGCCACTCATTCCCAGTTAGGCTCACTTCGGTCTCCAATACAGTCAGCTGTTGGGATCCCCCTGTCACTCCAGAAATACAGATGGGTTCTGCCCCTTTATAGCTTGATGGCATTAGGGTACATACACGGGGCACTCGTGTCTACCAGAGCCTTGTACTCCTGTGGGTCTGATGTGCCAGGCCATCGAATCCACACAGTCCAGTAAACTCGGTTGTCCCTTTCCTCCACCTGGCTGGAGGCAGGGCCTCTCTAGTCCTGGTCATAGTATTCGTTAGTCACTTCTTGTAAATGCAAATCAAAAGTCCCTTTATTAAGATCAGAAGTAAGATCAGTGCTTCTACTCTGGGGAACTGCCCACTGGAAACTGGAGCAGCAATTTTCCTGCAGGAATCCTCTTTTGTGATTCTTTTTCCTTGCAACTCATGTACCCATGCCTCTAGGATCAAGATAGATTTTCCATCCCACTTCCTCATGTCCTCTCCATGGTCACACAGATAAAACCACAGGGTGTCCCGTGCTGTGTATCCACTATATCCTCTCTTGAGCAGAAGAACACCTTCTCATGGCTGAGATATTGGTTCATACAAGTGGGGAGTAGGACATATCTTCTTTGAGTTGCTTGACCTTCTGGGACAGTTTCTCCACAGCCGAGATGAGGGAGGAAGAGAGACTTTCTTCATATTGCCAGAGTTGGCCAGCCAATTCATCCACCATTTGTTCCTCTCTGTCTTTCCAGGTCATTACTGCCAATGAGTTTGAATGTGACGATGGTGTGCTCTGTACAAATTTCTGCCACATGAGTCATGGGCACCTGACTTCATCTGGATCTTTGGATAACTGCTCATTTTTCAGGGCATCATAAATCACCTCCAGCACAGCTAATTCCCTCAGGTACTGGATACTTCTCTCCATGGTGGTCCACTTGCTTTGGTGACATATACCATCTTCCTTGAAGGGATACCTTTCCTTCACACCTGACAGGAGTTACCTCCAGAGACTGAGGGTTTGTGTCCCTTTTCCAATTGCGTTTTCAATGCCCCCTTCCCTAGAAAGTGATCCCAGCTGCTTGGCTTCCTTAGCCTCTAATTCCAGGCTACTGGCCCCGTTATCGCAGCATCGCAGCAGCCATGTGACAATGTGCTCGTCTGGACAATGACTGAAATCTTTTCGCATATCTCGCAGCTCACTCAGGTATAGGGGATCGGGTGGTTACCATCTCGTGTATGGGTTCTGCATCTGCTGGTACTGAGAATCTGTTACTCTCAATAAATTTTTTATAAATTTATATGTATTTTATAAGATCGAAATGTTTAATAGGATCCTTTCAGAACTGAACATTATGTTTTCCATTCAGATGAAACTTTGTTTCTTATTTAAATTTATGTTAAATAAAATTTTGACAAAAGAAGAATGCTTTATTTTAGTTAAATAAAATTAAATCCTTATCCACCCACAAATGTTCTTTCTTTTGACAAGGAAAACAATGTCATTTTCATAGAAAATCCAATATGCATCCAATCTACTTAACAAACCTAAATAGAATATTTTATATTTTTGATTAATTGTTCAAGTTTTAAACCTACCTCCTACCTCCATTTTCACATCATTACATATCAGAAGAATCAGTATAGCTGGTGTATTGAAAGACCATGTTAAAAAGACAATGTAAAGTAATAGCAGAATTAACTTTGAGGCAGAAATAAAATATGTCCATGAGCTTTCCTTTGTAGAAGCTTGCTGCCTATTAACTTTTTTTTCCTATGGAGTGTATATCTGCTTGGATTTGCTTTGTGTATGTTGCAAGTTTAAACAGTGAGACATTCCCTACACATGCTGCAGAAACAGCTGCCATTTAGTGGGTTATAATGAAATTTCTTAGAAGTGGACGCTACTTTTCTACATAGATTTTACTTTTTGTTGTTATTATTTTGTCATTCTCAAAGTAAAATTAAGGTCACCTTGAAAAAGGGATATGCCTGCACTTCTTTCATGGAAAGCTGTAACATGTTGTATGCTGGACACAGGAGTCAAAGTTGTCTCAATTGCAGATAGCAGGGGAGACAGCTACTGTATTCCAAAATTTTAGTGGTAAGTATTTTATTGTCTGTGAGATCAGATATAATCAGGAACCCAATGTGAGCCAATAACTAACTCTCTTTACACAAGCTAAAGGATGGAGCAGCATAATGTACAGGGTGGGCTTATGTTAAGTTTGGATCAAAAATGTGCATGTAACTTTTTATATTCTAAAGTTTTATAATATATAAATAAATATGATATAATATAATAAAATACAAGATAGCCCTATGGATACCAGAATAATTTTTTTTTAGGATTTTCAATGGTTCATAAGTAAACTATGTAGCAATTTTCAAAGTAATATTTAAAAATAGAAACACTATATATCAATTTTCAAAGTAATATTTAAAAAGAGAAACACTTTGTTTAAAGGTGTCAAAATGAAAAGTTTTGAAAATCTGTTTAAGGAGGTGAGAGTTATTTCTGACCAACTTGTTACAATTGTTTTAATCAAGCAAAAGTGTACATCTCTGAAAGTTTTATATGAGAAACAAATCCCATCCTAGCCAGGTTTGTTTACCAGCTAAAGGGTGAATGGCATGTTTTGTGGTCCATGTTTTCTGGCCAAATGGTTTGTGCATCCTGTAATCAGTAAGTGTAACATTTCACCCTTCACCACCACAGTAAAGCTAAGTTCAGGAGTACATCAGAGGAATTCACACGACTCACTTTTCCTCACAGAAGTTTATCTTAGTTTAGTCACTATTTTCTCAGTATTCTTCTTGAATAGATTTAGAATCTTTGTTGAAGGTCTACATGGCACAATGCAGGGCCATTAAAGAATACCTGAATTAATTCTGCACAGTTTTGATGAAAGTCTCAATTTAAGCTAGCAATGGTGGTGTACCACTTCACTGTGACTACTGTACTGTTCTCATTCAGGACAAGCTCAGATATTCCTAAACTACATTTTATTGTTTCCAAATGTACTGAAAAGGAAAGAAAATGTGGAAGAAGGAGGCTGAAAATCATCTAACAGCCACAAAGTTTTAGAAATGGAACAAATTTCTCCTTTGTGAATATAGAAGAAAACAATGCTGCATATTTTGTCACCTCAATAGCTAAAACTTAAAATATACCAACAAAAATGGAGCAGGAAGTGTTAATACTTATTATGTGTCAGTTTTATTGTGATAATCTTCTTTTGCCACTTAACAAATTATCTGTGGTACAAAGCAATTTGACCACAGCATTATCACACTTTGAAGATAGTATGAAACCAAAATTATCAGTAGCTTATGCAGGAGGTTAATGTGAAATCCCATAGCAATGTTTTAAACGTAATTAAAACTGTGGAATATCAGAAACTCCAGTAGTGCTTCTGCATAGGATTGGATACCCAAAGCACATTGTAAAGACTACTGTTTCCACACCATTCCACCTCTGCGAGCTGCTTTTATGGAGTCTACAAGTTAACAAGTGTTGATATTAGATGTTAATGTTTGCTGATAACTAGTTTTTGTTTCAGTCAGTAAAAACATACAGCTGGATCTCCAAGGGTCATTCTTCACAAAAAAAAGGGTCTGAGAGCAGTTTTGGAGACAGTGGTCTCTGCTTAGGGATAGTATTTTAAAGACTCATGGACCTTGAACTCTGTGGTAGGGGCTGAGATCTCTGGATCCACGTGAAATGCTTGTCTTCACCTTTACCCTGCAGGATCGCTAAATAACCCAAGGATTTTGATGACTGCCAGCTACAGATTTGCCTGTGGTGATGCATTGTAATTAGTTAATATGTGATTGTAGATTTGGATACTTAAATGTGGGCAAAAAGTTGGAAAAAGTAGTTAGGACATTCGGTTTAATCCCACCTAAGTGGCTGATTCATCTTTTTTTTTTTTTTCTGCATGTCTGGGTCAATGCACTGTGGTCATGTTTTGTGTGCTATGTTTTACTTCTTGTTCCTGTTAGTAAGACAGCAATACAATACAGTAATGGTTTGTTGAGGTTTCTTTTACTGCAGTCTGCTGTGCTTTAGTTTTCAGTGTCTAAATGTGAACATGTTTAAGGGACACTTAAGACTTAAGAAATACAAGCTATCATACTTAAAGAAAAAGTGTAATTTAGGGAGACTGAATTGTGACTTTTAATTATGACAATAATGTTTGTTTACTAAGCTATTAATTTTGTATAGCCCTTCTATTATTTGTTATTCTGAGTGTAAAATTTGTTTGCCAGTAGAAGTGATAAACAATCATAGAGCAGAAACATAGTCTAATTTCATTTATTTTCATTAAGGAAGAGAAGCTTTATTAAGTTTGGTTTTTAATATGTTTCCTTTTGCCATGCCTATAGTTAAGTCTTTTTGCTTGAGGTTATATTAGAGAGAATAATCCAGCAGACACACTACCAAACTACTTGATTAAAGTGCCATGAAACTGAAATTGTTTAACACTCTCCTTGCTCTAAGAAAAATATGGGAAAGTTACTTATTTTTATCACCATGTCCTTCATATGGCCATATTGGTATTGTCTGCCTTTATGTGCAGCTATCAAACCATGGTTCTTCTGCATTTCTTTCTAAAACCAATGCAAGAAAATCCATTTTAGAAGAGGAAAAAAGGCTGAAGTTGTCAAATTTCAAAATAAATTTTGTTGGTGGTTCTCAGTAACGATTTAGGAGTTAATCATAAAAGCGGTCAGCTTGAGGTAGTTTTCCCTTGAGATAAATAATACTTGGCAGGTTTATTTCAGTTTTCTGCCTACAGGCCAACCATTCTGCCACTGGCCGTTTGCCTTGATGTCTGTCATCTGGTTTTGATCTCTTCCCCATTAGTGTACAAAGTAGATCAAAACTAGGCAATAAGCCATTTGGACTCTGTAAGGTCAAACGTTTTCACTGCAAAGGATATGAAGGCAACTGCTTGCCAATAATTTTGACAAAATGTGAGAGATTTTAAAACAAGTACATCTTCAACTGGATTTTAGCCATGAAAGCACACAACCTCTACTATAGTGTTGTAAAATTTGGAAACAGATACCTAACAGAAGGCTAACTGAGATTATGAAGAGACAACTGTTTGGCTCATTATAAAGTCAGATGTGTTCTGTGGCATTTGAGTGGACAGCAGAGACCCTGACATTAACACATGGCTCATTAGAAGTGAATTTGAGTTTGGCCTTTTTGTTCGCCTGAACAAAATAGCTAATATACACAGGAATTGTCCTGAAAATACCTGTGCCACCTCTTAAATGCATAAAGTCCTAATTTAAAAGTAAGGCACTATCTATTTCACTTTGCAATTAAAACATGGTACTGCCTAAAAAAATGGAGGAATAAGAATGGCGTGACATGAGGGAAAATCAAATACATGTTAAAGTCCCCTGTCTCTGACAGTAAGTGCACTGCATATTTAGTTTTTCCTTGTCCGTGATAGTCACAATGCAGAACAGATAGCAAAGTGCTATCATTATAGTGTCACATTCAGTGCATTACAGGTAGTTAAGGGTGACTTACCATTTCTTTTACAAAGTCTGTGTTTATAACTTTGCTATTCTAATTTGCATTCTTCTGAAGCCTGACATCCTGGACTATGCTGATATAATAGCCACACTGGAATCAGTGGCAAAACTCTCACTGATTTCAGAAGGACCAGAATTTCAACCAGGATCTTTGCATTAATATAAGTCTCTTTCAGCTGGTCAAACATCCCTCTGTGATGCTTTGAAAATACTATTTTGATGGAAGAACAGTGTAAAACATTTAAGTGATACTTCAATTGATTTGACTGACGGAGTGTTCATTTTTAAAAAAGAAGGGAAATTCAGCCACTGGATCTTATATACAGGCATAGATTTACTACTTTCAGTAGCAAGTACCTGTTGCTTATCAGAAGATAGCATGCATGATCAATACAGAGTAATTTATTTTCTCTTGTTGGTAAGACACGTATGCATAGCTAAATCTCTTAAGTACTATTATATTCCGATTAACTGTCAGCAATAATTTTTCATGCAACCTGATATAATGTTACCTTTTGTAGAATCGTGGGGGGTTGCTAAGGAGGAAACACTGTTGACTAGCTAAAATATTCCAGTGCATCCATGCCAATGTTTCATTCAGGAGAATTTATCATAAATCTACATAACTGCAACACTAAGAATTCTAAGTGATTTCTACCTGTAGTGAAGTTTTATCAGCATTTTCATTCTCTCTTGTTCACTAGTCTTGCTAATTTTGGCATTCAATGGTGGTGAAACATTATGTCAATATAGACTAGGAATTTTCTTGGATGGTAAGGATTAATCTATTTTAGTGAATAATTCCTGATAAATGGTACTGACAACTACTAATGTAGATGAACAATAAATCTTATTTGAACTAAAAAAAATTGCAAATATTACAGATTAAAATAGAAATCAGTGCTGCTACTAATAATAGCAATAATTTCTACTGGCCTTGGTGTGATATGAGGCAGGAGACATATTGCAGAGTTTATTAATTCATTAATTGATACAGAGTAGTTTGGACAAAGTAATTCATTGACCAAATTGGAGACATTATTCCTGAAAAATACCAACATGAAAGGATATGCTATTTGGCAAAAGTAAAAGAGTGGTAAAGGAAAACTTGATAGCAACTTCTCCAATTACAGATTGAAAGGACTAGCTCATGTCAGAGCTTTTTATTTAGTGCCAAACAGTGGCTTAATAGTTGCAAGATCTTACTGAGCTTTTGCTTTAAAATTGTATGAAATCATCTCCGGTTAGAACGACTGCAGATCTCTCAAAATTTTTGATCTTCCCTGGGGAGGTAAAAATGTAATCCAAATTGCATCAAAAAAGCAGTACAATTTAAAATTTAGGATCAGCTTTCAAAAATATTTCACTTCTTTCAGTGCCCTATAGGAAAAACCAATGACTTGAATTACTGTACCCATATCCCATGAAAAGATGAAATCCACATAGAGCAAGTAGCAAATGGGATTCTTACTAAGAATTAGAATTACCAAACAACAGTTAGACTTGATAGACAGTGAATTAACAATTTCGCATCACATAAGCATAAAGTTTACACTTATCAAAATACATGTTTAGAGTGGTTTCCCTCTTTGAAATGCATTCTTATCTGCTCAGAAAAATAAGGATGAAAATAAATAAAATTAATTTAGATTATTTCCCTCTCAGTCTCTATTTATAAAGCTAAGTATTTTATCCCAGTAGTCCTTAGGATATTCTTTTCCATACTGCTTTTTAGTTCAGTAATTTTCCCTTTATGATAATACCTGGTATTTGAATGATAATACTGTTTTGGTTGGCACTTTCAGTGTTGAAAACAATGTTGTTATATATCCTAAATATCATTCATGTCTCTTTTACATCTGTAGTCACCTTTTTATGAACTAAATTTGATTGTCTTCTAATTTTGAGAGAGCAAAATTGATTAGAACTGCCATATTTTCCTTAGAATAAGTCTAATGTGGGAAGTGCAAAAATTCTGTTGGAAATGTTAAAATCTCTTTCCTTTTTATTGTCTGTATTTATTAAAATTTTGTAAGTAAAATCAATTAAAGTTTAGAATCTACTTTACTTAGGTGGGTTTTTTTTTAATGGATGAAGTTTAGAAATGATTGCACAGCTCCTAGATAATTAATTTGCCTACTATTTGATCTTTAATCAACATTTCACATTTTTGCAGCATTTAGTTTTAGTAGTGCCCTGCAGTTTTTCACTTCATTTAGTTCTTATTTTATTTTCAAGACACAAAAACAAAGCAGGCATTTCAATGGCTGAGAAAAGCCCAGCAATAATTAAGTGCACCTAAGAAGAGGAAAACATTTTATCAACCCAAACAAACTCTGAATTTATATTATGATATTATGTAATGTAGATGTATGACATTAAGGATAGTTTGACATTAAGCTGTCATATTTCTGCAGTGCTGCTGTTCAGGCATCTGCATGCACAATCCATTTTCCTGTAAGCTGAAAAATAAATCTTTTTCAGCAACTTAAATGTAGTTTAGAGAGAACTAAGAGAATGAAATAAAGTAACCAACGATATTTATTAAAAGTACAGAAAATGTTGTAAACTTGGCTGTCAAAGGCAGTGCCCAACATGGTGCACAACATTTTTCACTAGAATTCTTTCTTTGTCTACTTTCTTAACAAGAAAAGGAAGTAGAAAAAAAATATAACTGTGAGCACAACTTTAAAATATTCATTTCCATTAGGCTTTAAGAAACCCCAGCAACCTGTAGATTTTACCCATCTCTAAATTTATTGCTATCGTTTATTAAACTTTAGAACATATTTAAAAAATACAAAAATTCAAATGTACCTGGTAAAAAATGTGATTATGTTGATATAATCTACTGCTTTGCTGCCATAAATGCGTTGAGATGCTTTTAAGCAATAAGGCATGACAAGCAAGTACTGTTATAGCCATCAGCACGATTTGGGAGTATAGTCAGATGTACAGCAAGGTGAAGTGTCTCTAGCCATCCAAGACGTGCAGATACCCACCAAAACACATGCCATATCTTAATACGAAGCTCAAAAAATATGTTCAGTGCTTAAAAATGATATACTGTTAAATGGTAATAAGGTCAAATCTTGAGTTAACATACATTACTGTAGCTTAAGAGAAGTCAGTGGAACTACACCAGCTTTGTCCAGCTCAGAGTCTGATTCACAGTACGCAACATAAAGCTCTAGTAATACCAAGCATTCAGTGGGAATTGGTTGGGGTGAGAGTGCAGAGTATGCTGAAGAGAAATTGAGGATTGTTGGTTTTCTTTCCTTTCTCAGCAATTCTTTTTATTCCCCCAAGCAACATCATATAAGTTAGTTTTACAAAATGGAACAAAACCTTTTTGTCTCACTCGGGGATAGAGACAAAAAACTTGAGCCTGTTCAAATTGATGTAACTTTTTTTCATATAAAATATTTTGGGGTAAGGCTAGCACAAAAGAATGAAGGATGAGATCCACAAGTACTCCAGCTATCTCTAACTACAAGTGAAAAAAAGAAAGATATCAGTTGATACCTTTCAGTTGAACTTTAGAATTTGTTGGATAGAGGTATCTCAGAAAAATAAGGAGATACTGTGGAGAACATCACTCCAAAAATATGCCCAGAAAAATGAATTTTATGTATTTTGTTGTCACTTTTCCTGTAATGTAGCAATCTACTGTGAAAATAAGAACATAATAAGGTATAGGCCATCAGGAAATATGTACTGGTATTTGGCTAGGGACACAACCGCTCTAGTTGCTTACAGTTTTCAGCCTGAGGACATTGTTTATGTTAGCAGCCATTTCATTACAGTTCATAAACAGATCACATCAAAACTAATCATAAGAAATCAATGCATTTCTATGCCAACCTAGCTGAGACTGACAGTACCTCCTGTGATTTGAAAATGAGCTATTCCAAAATGCTTTAAGGATCAGAATTGCATTTAAGCCATCTAGAAGGTCAATTACACAGCCTTAGGAAGAGTAATGTTGTTTATGAAGTGGGGAAATAGCCACGAAAAGGCAGTTATACCAAAATAAATGGAAAAAGTGTCTATTTGGTGTTTGTGGGTTTTATAAAAAAGTGTTTAATATTGCATTTTGCACATAGTTTCACTCAGAGAACAGTTACGGTATCACACTCCTCAATGTTTTCAAAACCACTTAGTTTATAGATCCCTCTCAGTTTTTGTCAGAGCATTGTGAACTTTTTTCTGTAGCTCCTCTGGCTACACATACAGCTGGAATTCAAGGTACCTAAGAAGTTGAGAGTGAAAAAGTGCTGCTTATTTACGCAGCAGTTTACAGGAGACCTTTAAGGGCCAGAATTTTCATCTTAGTTACCTCTGCGGGCAGCCTTTAACATATGCCTAAAATTGCAAAACTTTTTTAGGACCAGTAAAGCTTCTCCTGTTTTTCCATTAGAAATGGGTGCTTATGAGTACATTTTAACAAAAATGCCAAAATAAAATTTCTATTCCCATCTAATTTAAAGTTTCTATCTTCTCCATGTTATGTTCTGACTGTAACAGAAGAATTGTTTTCAAGCTTATTTTCAAAGAATCATAGAATTGTTAAGGTTGGAAAAGACCCTTAAGATCATCAGGTCCAACCGTTAACCTACCGCCGCCAAGTCCACCACTAAACCATGTCCTCGAAGCATGTTTTCAAAGCATACTGTGGGATTTAACCAGAGAGCTTATAATCAAATTAATGAAAAATGTGTATCTAAAATACCTAGATTGCTTGAAAACATTTCACTGAGAAAGATGGGGGGTTTTTTTGAGCTGATTTAAGTAGTTGCTATATTTTTTTAACATGAAATTCATTAATATTTCTGCCACCTGGGCTAATTTATATGTTTGGCTCTATATTAAATAAACATGTATTGACGTGTAGGAGTTAATGCACTTCCTGGCTGCATTGACCTATAGATCATACTAAGTGTTTATATAATACATTAATAATAAGTGAGTATGGGTATGCTTTATAATTTATGGCTGCAGATAATTCAGAATTAAAGGTCTTTATTCCTAAATAAGAGGACTACAATATTTCCACCATACAAAATGAACCAAATATGGATTCTGTAAATCTATCAGCCCTCCTTTCTGTAAGTTCGCTGCTCACTAGAGTGAAGAGTAGAGTGTCATGATCACCACTGTGCATAAACTCTTTAGTGATCTACAGCAGGCCTGGCAGGTTACTAAGCTTGAGAGAATTCACAGTGCGTACTGCTCATGACACCAATACAGCAACTGTAGGTAATAGTGAGGGAAGTTTTGATTGCCTTGGTACCTCTAATATCAGTTCTTTGTGCACATACCTGGTAGGTCATTCTGGTAAGGAACATAAACTTGAGATCAGTAGTTTCCACCTGAATGGCTTGTATTAGTGTGCAGCAAATACACTGAATAGGAAAATGTTATAATTTTTGAAAATTTTGCTTATCCTTACTGCAACTTCACTAGGATGGGTTTGGCCCACTGAATAACAGCACCTATAGATAGGTTTTTAAAGTGTCAGAAGGATTCAAGTCTGAATCCAACTGTTTCATTTAAGACTTCTGTTTTATAACCTGGCAGCTTAGGGGATCAGGGGATATATGTTGTTATTAATTTCTGACTTCTCTAGCAGTTAAGGTTTCTGACCAGAACTCATAACTGATGGGATGGAGTGATTAAGACTCTTACATCATTAAATTATAATTTTCTCATTGCAGATTTTTAGTTGACAAAACATTTTGAAATCATATTAAGCTATTTCATTATTTACCACATATGTTTCCTTCTGCTGCTGATCAGTGTTTCCACGAGTCATTCCACTGTATTAGCAGGGAAGCTGACACCTCAAAGGTGACCTTATTGGCCCAGGATGGCCGTCTAGCTAGTCACAGTGTCAGGCTATGAATGGAATCTATTGCTATAATGAGTGCACCAGGGATGCTACTGCTTGGCTGTAAATGGATACAGCTTCTGAAACAGTGTCCAGGCTATAGTCAGAAGGGAGGGCTTCTATTAAAATTAATAGTCTGCTTGCTCTTTTTTTATCAATGTATTATTGAAGTGGTGTTCTTTCAAGGTTACACAGCTGGTTTAATGCTGATTATGTTTTAAGCCAGAGTGGATAATGAAATAGGATAGAATGAGTGTAGGGTTATTCATGACAGAAAAGGTGCCAAGAACTGTACAACAGAGGCATCTTGCTGATAAAACAAAAAGAGCAAAGACAAATTTACTGCAAAACTATTAGTTTATGGGCTGTCTTTGCTCTTCTGTAGAAGAAATTAGCTCTATTAGAACATTTTCAATTTTCAATACATTAAAACAAGTCTCCAGTTGTTACTTCTGTTGCAGAAACTCTTACATGAGGACAGCAAAGGAAAAGCAAAATGGCATGCGTTACCTAAATTTTACAGATTTAAAGCTACTACTAATACAAGACAATGTATTTTCTCTGGTAACCCCAGATCATACAAAAAACAAGCACAAGAATTCTGAAAAACACGTTGCAAAGTCTGCATATTAGACTATAATGTTTCATGTTATAATGTATAAATTTTCATTTAATTAATTGGTTCATTTCAGGGAGAGGGGATTTTCTGCATGCGCTGAATGCTATCTAAGTCTCATTACCATATAACTGCATTTCTTCTTCTTGTTGATGGTGTATCCGCAGTAATATTTGAATACTGCAGTCCTATGAGTTTGATCAGGAAAGCTTATTCACTCAGTTTCTTCCACAACCTTTTGGAAGTAGTAAGAAACTAATTTTATGATTTCACTGGAATCCTACTCAGAGACATCAAGAAGTATTACTTCTGTTTTTTCCAATGAAATATATTTTGATTCCTCTGTTTTCACATTAAAGGAAAATACATAGCAAATCGCCTTCTTCCAAAGGTTTTAAAGGTTTTGTTATTAAAAAAAATGAGGCAAGTTAAACTGTTTAAATGGTCTGTTACCATTTCAGAAGGGGTAACAGGGGCCCACTATATATACACAAAGTAATGTGATGGCATGTGGATCTGCAAAATAACCTGAAACAAGCTCTTTCAGAATTAATGGTTTTAATAAATGACCTGATAGAAATTATATTTCTGTGAGTGAGTGACTGCACATACAGATTTAGACTAGTATACTCTAAGTATCTGTGGCCACTATATTTTGTGGAAGCAAAAATATGGAATCAATGGTGCACTTCGGTGAGCATCCTACGTTGTCTCATTTTATCAGATGAGGTGTGAGCAATGTAGGATCAATGTATAGAAAATATTGTTTCACAGCAGAGAGCAGACATGGACAGAATTATGCTTTTTAAAAAGCAATTTTTATAGCTTATGTAATAGTCTAACAGCAAAATTGGTTCTACAATATTTTGCTGAGTATCCTACTGGTTGTTCAGTCTGTCATAATATATAAAATTTCATTGCTCCGATACTACTGCATCAGCTTTTCTAAGGTACTGCATAGCAGACACAATTAAGAATAAGCTAATATCCTCAGACTCTACTTCTCCAGTCTTAGAGATCTCTTTTGAGAAAAATGCATTTTTTCCTCTAAGCCAGGATTCTATATAGATTGTTAAGCACCTTTTCCAAGTCCTCCTCATTTAAGATTTCACATTCATTACCAACTTTCAAGTGGATGAAAATTATTTTGCCTGAACTTTATCCATTTAATTTCTGCAGTTGTGTGCCTCAGACCTTTACCTCTCGGGAGGGAAAAAAAACCCAAAACAACTTATCTAGAAATTTTCCTAGGATAATGATAGGGTAGAATAAACTGGTATGGAGTAGAATTGAGATTTCTTAGATCTAGAGCTAAAGTACAGCTTACTTGCATTCTTCTTCCTGGAGTTTACCATTCCTGGGAAGGGTTCAAAGCAGCATTAGGGGAGGTTCAGACTTGACATTAGGAAACTTTTTTTTACTGAGAGGGTGGTCAAACACTGGAACAAGCTTCCTAGAGAGGTGGTCGATGCCCCAAGCCTGTCTATGTTTAAGAGGCATTTGGACAACTTAAGAGGCATTTTGGACAATGCACTTAAAAATACACTTTAACTTTTGGTCAGCCCTGAAGTGGTCAGGCAGTTGGACTAGATGATCATTGTAGGTCCCTTCCAACTGAAAATATCCTATCCTATCCTACCCTATCCTATCCTATCCTATCCTATCCTATGTAGAAGTATTTATGTATACTTTAGTAGTATATTATGTAACTGGGACTTTAAGAGGACAGCACTTCCCAGAGTAACTGTTCCAGCTTAAAAAAAGCCTAATGCTTCTAGGGCCTATCTTCAGTCAAACACTAATCAGTATTTTTGTCAGCAAATGGGATGTTACAATGAAAGATATAAATAAAAATTATAGTTTTTAACATTTTTCAACAAGTTGTGAATAGCCTTTGGGGATCTCATTTAGTAGCTTTTATTTACATAGTGTTTCCTATAAGAATTTTAAGCGGGGGTAGCTCTAAAGCCTTACTGGATTAAGCATATATGACACTTATGACTTCCTATTACCTTGAAAGACAGTTATGCTGTCAGACAAAGAAAAAAAATAATTTTAATGTATTGCCTATTTTTTCCACTTTATTTCATATTTAGCACTTATTAAAAATGTTTTAATGATTAGTTCTAGACTTCATTTATACTATAGTTTTGACTTCAACCAAGTCTCCAGGACAGTGAGTTTACAAAGCCTAAATAATGACGTAATAAAGTATACTTGAAGTACAGCTGAGATGTAGCAGACACCAGACCTATGAAGAAATAGCAACCAGCAATTTTTAAAATTTATGGGCAACACCAAAATATGAGGATTTGCAAGCACTTTGCAGAGGAAGTTTAGAAAGAAAACATGCCAAATACTAGAGCAAACGATAATTAAAAGGACAAATAGAATGCATGAATACAAAAAGGGAAATAATAGGTAACCAGCACAGCTGAAGGGAAGATTCTGGGAGGTCTGGGATTATATTAGTTCATAAACTGAAATCAATACAGTTGAAAGAACACTCAGAAAAGTCAAAACTTATTGGAGGAAATATTAAGAGGCTTGTAATATGTAAGACATAGGTTATAATTTTATTTAGGGCCTGTGGCTTAAATGGAAAAATTAGAAAGACTAACACTGATAATAAGAGAACAGAAGAACATGACCTAAGAATAAAGAATGAAGGAACTAGAATCATTTCCTTTTGGGAAAAAAAAAACAAACACAAACAAACCTCAAACAAAAAGGACTGTAGGTGACTTAATATGAATTTTCAAGTATGTATGGCTTGATTTAGTTGCCTGTTGGTGATGTACCCTTTTTCTATTCTTCTGCTTCAATTAATGTTTTAATAAAATGTATAGCATATGATGAAACACAAATTAATATTTACTGGTTCTAAATAGTTTGTTCTTATAGAAAAAAAATAAATAGGGCAATGATGCATTTTTTTCACTATATCCACTGAGGCCACACAAAATCAGCTTAATTTCCAGATTAAAAGATTTAGTTTAGATATTAAAAAAAAAAAAAGACATTCATCCTATAAAAGAAATTAAGCACTGGAATTAGACTTTTAAAAAATATAAGATCTACATTTGCTTAGAAAGACTTCATAAGACTATCACGAAACAGAACATTTATTTTTCAAGGAAAGATTTGAGTCAAGTCATATTTCAGTTTGGTACCTGAACTGTGACTGCTATGCATAGCTTGAGCTATTAATCTGCTAGAGTCAACCAGCTATATCACATACCAACAAACATTTGCTTCTGGTCTGTGCAGCAGATTTTCTCTGAACTACTCAGAGGTTACAAAAGAAAGAGAAACTGCCCTCAGGCTTCTGGCAGATTCTGTCCATCCCTTACTCCCTTCAGGGGAAATGACAGCTTTGGGCAGGAGACAGAGAGTCAAGACAGTGGCTGGAGTTCAGCACTAGCTGGTATAATGAAAAGGTATAGAACTAGGGTGCAGTGGCTGATCTGGCTTGGGGTAAAAATGGGGCAACTTTTACTGAAATTACTGAGATACTTTCAGCAGATGTATTCCTTTGTTTCTCTCCTATATGAAATTATGAAAATACTGAAAAATATATGGGAAGCATTTGTTCTGAAGTGCTAAAAAGAGCACACATTGATAATACCTTTACATTGTGATGTTGTTTTAGAAATGTCCAAATAATACTAATGGTGACTGGATTAGTTTGTAATGAAGAAGGTTGTATAATTCATTGTAGATCTGCAATAAACAACTATGGGCTTTGCTGTATAAATCATGTTTGCTATACTGCCTAATACTATGTTGTTCCTTATTCTCTCCCTGCTCCTGAGACGTCCTTTGCCACAGCAATGTGAAGAAAGATGTGAAGTCTCTGCCTCCAACATACACAGGTTGGAAAAGAAACAGGGATAAGAAAGCTGGAACAGTGTTTCAGAAATCAGCTGTGACTGGAAGAACAGGAAAGCTGACAGATAGTAATCATGTCTTGAGTTATATCTGTGTGGCTGAATACAATACCACAGCCCCATACAGTAGTACTCCTTTGGACTTGGATGCAGTGTGCTGAATTACTACAGTGCTTCTCCAGTAGCTAACTTATATAGCTTCTCAGCAGAACTGATTAATTGAGGTATAATCCCACGGTTCTACAATTTCCAGTTCCAGAAGTAGTCTGTTTGGAAGTAGCTCAGGTATCTGTGAACAGTATGGCATTCTTCCATATAGCTATATGTAGAGAGCTTCACCACTGTCAAGCTTGTATGGACATATCTGCACTATGTTTTTCTATGGATACCGTTAAAATCCAATTCAGATTTTTCCATCATATAATGTAAAGCTCATACTGCAGTCAATGGGGACTTCCAAGAATAGAATTCAATTACAGCTTGTGACATTTTCTGTATAAAACCTATACATTTATTGCTTCCAACCCAGACTGTGAAATAACATAACTCCTGAAATAAACATTAGGAAACTCTGATAGCTTTTAGTTATTAAGCTTTGAATAATATGTTTCAGATTCCCCAAATTTGATCATTATTTATACATTTTGTTTTGTTATTCTGGTAGATTAATAAAATGTTCTTAGTTTTAAATCTTACTGAATATAAAGCTCAATTAGTGTGCGTTCCTGGTACTCTATGAAATTCTGAAGAGCAGTGTTAAACCCCTGTGCACCCAAGAAAGAATCAGATCAACATCATTAGTATTCACCTCATGTTTTGATAACTTGCCAAGTGTTTTAGCAATAGATTGCACAAACACTTTAAAGTGCTGGAAATCTACAGTAATATATACACATATGCAATACAGAATTCAAAATAACTGATTGGGTATCTCCTTAGATTAGATTTAAGGGTCTCTCCACTGATGCAGAAAGAAAGCATAGCTGATGTAGTATAACAACATTAAGGAGCAGTTTTATTGTTATGGAGAAACCTGAAGTTTCTGAATTCTTTATTATATTGCAGGGAGATGAGTTTTATCCTAAGAGAGCTGGCAACTGTGGAAAAGAATCTACGTGTGCAGCATTTCAAATTTACATGAAAGTAAATTTCTATGTCTGCTTTGTTTAGCTGCAGCTCACACTATAAGGCTTTGTTTCAAAAAGCACTTCTGCACACGCTTAACACAGCTGTAGATGCAGAAGTGGAACTGAGTCACCTCTGCCTTTGAGGTTCCTTTCTATTATGTATGCAGTGCAAATAGTGGGAGGGAACAACAGCAGATGTCACGTAGTTAGAACGGGATTGCTTGTGTTTATCAGTGATTTTCACCTTGTAGGCTTATGAGGTGCTTCTCTTGTTCATACACTAAATTCTGTCACTGAGGGAAGCAAGCATAAATTCTTTTACTTTCAGTGGGAGTTTAATACATTTAACCTGAGACTATATAATAATACTCCATACTGTATGGTATATAAGAAGCACTTTCAGCCACTACGGAAACGCAGCCACCTCTGGGATTCAATATAACAGCTGTTCAACAGTTTTGGACAGTATTCCTCTCTTATTATGGAAAATGAAGAGATCGCTACAATTTACTAGAAACCTCAGAATAAACTTTAGGCTAACATAATAATTTTGCTTTGCTGCCTGAATTCCAGTACATGGAAAATATGAGATACCCACTGGCAACTGAATTTCCAGAAACATTTAGGTCTTTGTCTTTTATGTTTCGCTCAAAGAACAAATAACTATTTTTAAACATTAAAAAGTACATTTTCTGTTAATATTTATTATATACTGAATTATTATTTATTAATATTCAAATTAGTATATCAGACATTGTGTTATACTAAAAATATTACTATCCATTAATAGTAAATATATTACTATGAATGTTGGTTCATTTGATCCCCATACAATAAAGCTACAGAAGAAAAATGGGGAACTTACTAAAAAAAAAAAAAGAAAAAACTAATTTAAAACCTAATTTATAAAAGTTGTTTTAATAACAATACATTCTTCTGAAATTGGAAAATGAAGTTTGTTCAACCATGATGTAGCAAAACGGGTCCAAAAACTTCTATTCCAAATACTAACAAAGGAAAGACAGTATTTTTTTTCTTCAGCAGCACTTATTCTCCCTGGATTCAAAATGTTATCATCTCCTTTCTCAATAACAGTTATTTTTGTTAGTCCCTTTTAACTTGCAGAGGAAAAAATTTTGAAAAAAAATTCATTCAGGTGTCAATCTTGTCAATGCAATCATTAACGAAGCCTTAACTGCAGGGCCCAAAATTCTTCCTGTTACACTTATTCATTACAGTAGCGCCTTTCACACATACACATGTGGAGAGAATTTATTTATTATTGGTATGAAAACAAATGTGCCAAAGATTCACTTTTAAACTCCAAGATGAATGAGTTCAGAAGTTCATTCAAAACAAACCTCTTTTTATTCGTACATGGCTTATGAGTGCAAGTTCCACTTTTTAATGAGAATTCAATTTGAAAGCACTGAGACATTGACCAGCGAAGTCCCTCAGTACTATTTTCATACAGACATTATTCAGAAGAGAGAAACCTAAAAATGGTTGAGTTGTGACTAATGATTTCTACTGTATCTTGAGAAAGCTACAGCTAATTCGCAAAACATGTCTGTTAAAGAATCAGCCACCAATGTCCACTTAGGCCATGTGGCAACTTGTTAATGCACTATGACTTTGGGACAAGATCACTGACCAACCGAAGAGAAGCACCTTCAGTCACGTTCTATTACACCATCTCTTCATTAAGTGTTTGTACATGCTTCTAATACAGAAGTTGGACTCCAATATACTCATATTTTATGAAAAGCTCACACTGAAAGGTGGAGACAGAGTTTCCAAAGACAAAAGTTTTGTCAGTAATTAAAATGGCTGAAGGATGGTGTCATGCTGCAGAACAAAGGCTCTGTAGTGGGAAACAGCTAATGATTATTTTTCTGATGAGTTTGTAAGGTGCTTCTCTGGTGTGCCTTTCTGTATGATTTATGAACTATCTCAGAAAACTTAGAGTCTGAAATTCACTTCTTACTTCTTTCCAATCCATAAGCCAGACTCAATAGAATGCAGAGTAAATTTGGTTTTCATTAGTAAATTCTTGTTTGACTAAAGAAGTTACAAAGGCCATAGAGGTTTAAATCTCCTGCTCTTTGTCAGTTTAACTGAACTGCAGTTATACACTAAAACTGTATCTTTTCTTGGAGGCTTTTGGAATGATGGATGACTCACATTGATATTAAACTCATTAAGCGTGTCTTTTGGGGGAAAAACAACTTCAAAACAGGTTTCAATTTAATTCCCCCACCCCTCAAGTGCTTATTAAAATAGAATATTTTCTGGGTCACTGAGAAAATGGTAGTAAAATTTCCTACCTGAAAGCTGTATTCCTTATATTTAATAAACAATATTTCCCTGTTATGTAGACAAGACCATTTATTTATAATGTAGGAAAAGGTCACATACTCTTCTTTTGTTTTTATATTTTTGACACCAATGTGGATTTTTTTCATTGTTTTGGACTGTTTACTTTGTATATCTCTAATACAAACTCCTTTGGCATTTTACTGGACCCTTTTCCTTGTGGGCTGAAGTTCTCTTTCTTTTTAATTAGATTGACCTTTTGATTCACTTGGCTGCCCTCAAAATGACTGAGAATGACTGCTCTTTTGGAAGGTAAGTTGAAATCAGCACAGAAAGATTAAAAACAGTCATGTGAAATAAAAATATTTTATGCAGATATCCCAGCATTATAACTGCATAATCGTTATGCTTATAGCCTCTAACACAAAGAAATACTGGCCTCTGCAAATTTTGTGACATTTTAATGATGACAGGTTCTCATCTTCTTGAATGAATGCTTTTAGAGTGCACTTTGTGACTAATATTTTCAGAGCATATTTTTACCGTCCCATAATGATTTGCCTTTTTTACCCTTCCGAGTTACAAAGGGTAAACTTTAAGTAACTACAAAGCATAAGGCCCTTTGCTACCATCTATTATATAATGTGTATTTCTCTTCTTTTTACCAGCATCATAGAAAAAGATGACTATTGAAGTTATATTTTCTAGGTTAAAGAATAAAATCAATGGACTTTATTTGAATCTGAAAGTGGTTACACATCATTCAAGTAGTGTAGAAAGAAATAAGAGGAGTGTCCTACACAGGCTTATGTAATTGTTCTGAAAGTTTAATAGGTGAGGCACAAACTCTTTTCCACTTTTACCATGAAGACAATAATGAGCAAAATGCACGTTTTCATTTACAGCAATTACAGCAACTTACCTGAAGCTAGGGACCAAAGAAAGTCTTTTCCTTATATCTTAGGGGGTGAGAAGGAATTTATGCCTCATCTCCCTACTCAGTTGAAGGTTCTGTATTCTACAAATGAATATTGGGTCAGGCAGGATTCATTCCCAGTCAGGAAATGCTGCACAGAATTCCCAATAATAATTGAAAGGTGCCTGAAACTCAAGTATGAGTTACTCAACCAAGATTAACTTAATTTGTAAGGGCTTTAGACTTCTCAAAAAAGTCTGTGAGAAAAACCTGTATTTTTGGTACTTCTCCCTAAAACCAGAATAATTAATTATTTTTCTTCATCTAAGGAGTTGTGTTCTCTTATTTTCAGGAGCTTGGCAGATTTTCCAGAAAGGAGAACTGAGTGGCTGATCCAGCTAATCCCTGATTTACTAATTTCCCTTCCAGAACAGTGACCCCTTGCATTAACAGCCCATGTCTCCTCTGCCTATATATGACCTTCAAGTCAGGCCAATGCTGTGCCCTGGAACAAGGTCCCCAACTACCAGTGTTGAACTGCCACTAACAATAGTTGGAGGTTTTGCTTTTTCTTCTTGCTGCTGATCTTTAGAGCCAGTAGTTCACTGAGAAACATTGCTACTTTTGAAATAGTAGAATCACCAGCATCTATCTGTACTTTTTGTTGTTGCTTTGTTTCTGCTTTCGTAAAGACGCATCTTGCTCTTATAGTCATTGATAGGCCTCTATAATTTCATGGAAATTTCCTAGATCCATTTGTAAGCACTTCAGTTAATATCCCACTTCTACTATACCCTTTTAGGATGTTTACTACTTCATCCATTTTAAAGTGTAATGAGCATCATTATTTCCAGGACTACACCAAGACATTTTAGTTCTTGTATGTAATAATCTAAAAGTCTTACTATCAAGCCTTATCAGCCCTGTCATAAGAAAGCAGAAAGGCTTCCCCTCATCTGTTTCCCAGCCTGTTTGCTCTACTCCTGAATAGGTTTCTGGGTAAAACCAGGACACAGAGACTTAGCTGTTTGACACAAAGAATTTTTCATAAAATAAACTTTAACATCTCTAGGAGCAGACACTTAATATCCCCTTACCGTTAGGTTTTTATCCCAGCTGTTGCTAATCACTTACTTAGCTGCAGCTGGAGAAGTAATTGCTCCATCATTAGGTCATTTATTTTTGCAGTATAGGATTTAGACCTCCGTCATGGTTTCTACAGAATTTTGGGTAATGAGTTCATTTTTGTAGAATTTTTAGACAGCATGTTCCTTGTCTGTTGTTAGTCTAGTGAAATTCAGATTGTTGTAGAAAATGCTAATCTAAATATTTTTGTAAATGAAGACAGTGGATTTTATTCTCTTCAGAGGAAGGGAAAAAGCCCTTCATCCTCTGTATGATTAGATAGGTGTAGTTTGGGTAGACCAGAGGGAGTAGCAGATCATGATGTCCTACACTTTCAGGTATAATAAGTCAAAAAGATTAGAAAAATGAAAAGCTCTTTAGACAAACTTTGTTCTGAAGAGATTTTGTTTCATTTTGAGGAATGCATAAAGATTTAGTGTTCTAAAGTGCAACCAAGTGTAAGAAAGCTAATCTATCCATTCTTAAGGCATTAATTAAGTAAAATATTAATTAAACTTTTCAAATGATTGGGAGTAATCATTGCTGCATTCCTTAAGGAACGAGACAAATTATTAAATATCAGCCAAGTATAATATTTGCTCAAAAACTCAAAGACTTTTCATAGCAAAAGAAAACATTATTTTATCCTTATTTCCTGCTATAATAATTTTTAAGAAAAACAATTACATTCTTGAATGTTGTTTAAAACTAAAGATTGGCTTACATGCTTACATGATCTTGTATGTATGTGTATTTTCACATTACAGGAGGAGCTGGACCTAATTCTCTAATAATTTTCTAAAAACATACTAAGATATCCCTTGAACATGCTGAGAAAAATCTTACTACCTCACCCTCCACAGTGTTCAGTTTCCATTACAATGTGCAATGTATCAGATTTCAAATGTAATGTATGCTTTCTCATGAATTCAAGTCTTATTATTTCTATTACCTGTTGAACTCACTGTTTTCTGCTTCATCAGTACAGTGACTTAATTGAAATCGTTTCTCAACATACATTTTGCAATGGTTTTGCTTCATTTTCTTAATTAATACTTCAATGAAGAATTTGTTAGGAGGCCACTGAAGTATTTTAAAGTCTTCCAAAATACTTTAATATGGTTCATGTATTTTATATTGGTTAGTCCTCATAGATACAGATAAATGAGATTTTAATTTACAGCACTTTATTTAGAGCTATAACTTCATGATTCCCAAAAACTTTGGTTAAAAATGAGATAGTTGGTTTAATTTTTTGGTAGATGCATATGTAAACAGTACTGCCTTCCCTCTCTGTGACTGACTAAACCCCTAGGGGTGGAATGTGACTCACTGAATAAACCTCTTAAACAGAGGAAAGCTCAGAGGAGATGGGCAAGGATGACTGTTCCTGTGAAGCTCAGGGAATAATGCAGGATGTCTGACCACAGCTGTTGCAAAGAAGCTGACTTTATTTCACCACAAGGGACTGGAGCATGGCCTCCATTTTAAACAGCTATCAACAGTTGACTGGATCAACCGGTGGTGTAAATGTTTCTCCTTCAGTTCATTAAAAGAACATGAATATCTCCCTGAGGAAATCAGACCAGCATGGAGGGAGTGAATTAGTGGTTCAGCCCAACATAGGGTATAAAAACTAGATAACTAGCAAAAGAATTTTGAAGAGAGGAATGGGCTTGAGCTGGCTTCAACCCACATATTCCTTCCCGGCCACTGGGAACACCCAGTGTTGTGACGGTCAGAGAGTATTGGACTCTGACACTCTCCCCCCATCATACGAACATCAGCGGTTACAAAAGTCTGAATTCCAAGCTATTTTCCGCAAGCCCAACTCACCTTTTTCCTGGGAAAAACCCATTAGCAGCATATACAAAAAAGTCAAATATTCATGCAATCGTGGCCCTGAAAAAGCAGCAAAAAAGGCATGGATTGCAATAGATATAGTTTATTGAGTATACCAATGTCACCAATCAGCTGTCACAAACATCTGACATCTTTGAAATCTGTCCTTCACATAAGTGTATGTGCTCAACATCATATCTGAGCACTCGTAGGTCTCGTAGCCCCAAAATCTTATCTTTATAATGAGGGATTTCTTGGTAGCAACCTTCTCACACAACTGATTGATAGTGGATTTGCAGGAGGGAATTCCAGCCACGCTAATTCAGACTACTATTTAACCCTTAATTCAGTTAATGAATTCCCTTAGATACTGTTTTGCAGTTCTCTAGGGCTTGTTTCCACTGACAATTTTGGTATTTTTCAAACTTATCTAAGTATATTAGTTGTAAACTTCGTCACACATCTAAAGACGTGATTAAAAGCTGAAGGCAACATTTAGGGTAAGTACAAACACAATGTTGTGAAGTGTGCACCAATACTCATAATCCTAAACGTAGTAAAGAAAGAAAGTGGGATGATGCAGAGGTATGGATGTTTTTAGAAGAGTTTGTTTATTGTTACTCTCTCCAGGAGTTAGTCTGTATGCAGTTCTTCATTGTTGGGAATATTAATAATAGTGGCACTGGGCTCATCTCTACGATCTGCCAGTATACAGCTGGTATTCTGGAAGTTTCTGAAATTCCAGAAGCACGTGTAAAAGATAAATTTCATTCAATAAGGATGGAGATGTCATTGTCCAACAGAAATAACGTCTTTCGCTTAGTTTTTTAAGTGCTCTTTGTTAATTTTTGAAATTTCTATATTTTTAAAAACTGCTATTGCAAATTCACAGAAATGTGATGCATAAATACATTGCAAGATTAATACAAGTGCTGTTTATCCCATTGGATCTTATGCAGCATTTACCAATACACTCATTGTACTTCTACAATCTCATCATCTGTGCCACTCTCCTGAAGTGCAGTGAAAACAATGAGACTGGATTCTTGGCTTAAGTTTCAAATTTCCCTGCATTTCATTTTAATGTCATTATAAAATATGCTGTATATATGTCTAGAAAACATAATGTGTTTTCTCATAGATGTTATTTCCTCAGGCTTCAGATGGGTGATGAAAGGCTTGGTGCTCTGGCTGTTCATATGAACTATATCACACATACGGCAATTGTTTTCCTTCATCCCAGAGATTAAAATGTTGGCATTCTGGCATAATGAGGGATTATCATGACCCATATTGCAAAACTGCCAAAAAGAATTCTGGGAAGTGTACCTGCTGTCATAATTCATATGTCCAAATTTGATTTAAGAATGTTCCTTGTTTATCAGCTTTGGGAGTGGTACACAGCAAACCTATATTTTGTGAACACTAAAATTTTCATTTATTACTTCAGCAATCTCATTAAAATCAAGGAGTCCCACAGGTTTGTAAAATTAAACTGGATATACTCAAAATACAAAATGCAAAGCTGTGACTAAAAAATGTCTCTGCATATTATCTATCCAAGACAGCATGCAACAATAATCATGGCATTCTAGTTGCAATAATATTAGTAATGAAGGAAATTTACCTCTCAGATTCCTCTTATTATAAATGAATACAGAATATCATTAAAAGTTTCCCCTGACACAAAATTTTTGGCTTTGTGTAGGAATAGAAAGGAAAAAAAGTGCTTGGTCTGTGCTACTCATTAACAAAGAATCTATTTCAGTACTGTCTTTGTAGTTGGTTTAGCAAATGCTAAATAAAGCCAAGATTATAATGAAATTTAAGTAATTTAAAATTTAATCCTGGATTTTAGTTTTTTTTAGAGGAAGTACAATGTTTAAGAAGCTGACTGAATTTGGAGAATAATTTGCCATTGGTGTAACCATATCCATTTATTGTTGTTAATGTGTTGGCTTTTGACTAATATCTTAGGGTATCAGAATTAATGCACAGCTATGGCACTTTGTCATAGAGATGCAGAAAACTCTACAATTATGCTCATGCAAAATTACTTGGAAAATAAGGGGTGCGGATAGGGGGGACGGGTCAAAGAATGTGTCCTAGTGACTCCAGCAGGGCTTTCAAACAGGGCTATGCAATTTCACAGAAAAAGGGCAGGGAGTTATTGTAGAATTGTCAAGATCTAAATGAGTAGTATTTTAAGTATTTTATACTGGCAAAAATCTCTACAAAATTCAAGATAGTGAAAAATGAGGCTATTCATTTTATAGCACAGTCACCTTTCAGGTCATCCCTTTAGAGAATATAAACTTGATCTTTTCTTATTACTGTTAAACCAAGGTTTAACAGAAAATCCATAGATTGGTTAATATATCTGTGGAGGACATCTTACTTTTTGTTTTCCTGGTTACAGTTTGAAAGACTGATGCCATATTGTGGGGAAAAATAATTGTGAAAACCGTCCTTTCATTTATAACACTTTCACAGGTTGTACTTCCTGGCAGATTTTAGCAAGGTCTTGCTATAATATTATACTTCTCTAATATTAGACAATAAATCAGAATATTATTTGGAATTAGTCTGTTTTTAAAATCTTATGCAATTACGTCTCTTTACTGTTGGTATTTGGATGTGTATACTCAAATTCTAAAATCTGTTCCAGGTACTTCGAACCGCTAATGTAGCACAAAAGGTGTAATCATTACAAGAGCTAAGAAAATGTCCCTGTTGATCTGTCAGCCCCACTATGCCCTGAAGCCTCACCACCAGCTTCATCCCACTTAGTGTTAAGCATCCAACTAAACTCAAAAGATAACCCTCAAAAGACAGGGACAAAGAGCAATTTATGCCACTGAAGGACTGAACCATCTCCTTTATTTCGCTAGCTTTCTCTGTTGACTGTATAGAGAGTTAGTATAACTGTGCTTCTCATAGTCTGCCTGTAATTATGTGGGAAGAATTCATAGGAAGTATTAATGATGATGGTAGTGGAGGGGAGATGGTCTAGTGCAGTTCTGCTCTGCCCAGTCGTAGGACCCTATGCCTGTCTGCACTGCTCTGTCTACAAGAGGTAACAGCTTGTTTGGGGGACTAATCTATGCTTTTCTAAATGAGGAAATGTTCAGCTTTTTGATCAAGAAATGTAAACTATTCTCTGTGTCAGGAAATTAAACATTCTCTTGCACTTTTTATTGCTCCTTCTAAAAAAATTCAGATGTGTGGAGATGTTTGATATTTCATTTAAAGTGTACAGCTTTATACATATTACTTAAAAAAGTAACAGGTACTGTGTAGATGGGGCTCTGAGGAAGCATTATTGAATTTCATTGATTTATCATCTAAAGGCCAAGAGTGTATGGTGGGATAAACTGTAGACATTAATAAACTCCCTGGAAGCTTGATAAGGATATGCTCAAAAGGGAAAGAGAAAACTATTTAGATAAAGCCATATTCTATGAGACTAGAATGTGATTATTTGTCTGGTATTCAGAGGCATTATAAAAGTTATGCACAACTGGCATTTGGCAGGATGACCAGATTGAATAAAAAGGTGAGCTTTACTAAGGCAATCTCTCTCTCTGTCTACAGATTTTTTTTTTCAAATTTAATATAAATGCTGTGCATAAGAGAGAACCAATACAAAATATAGACAAAAATTTTCACTTCAGATTTCAGCCTGTTCTGTCACATGAAAAGAAAATTGGACAAGGACAGAGTTAAATAAACAGTGATCAAAATAACAGCAAAAAGGGTTAATGATGGTACAAATAATGTACCCCAAGTATTTGATCCATTTCATACCGATTATCTTTTAGTAATGAATTCAGCTCCAGATTTGCAAGATTCTGTGACTGAATTTCTCAGTGACTCATAATGATTTAAGATAAACTATTCTCAGGCAATCTTAAAAGGGATGAGACTTTTCATACTTTGCAAACTTACCTTAGAAATATTGTATGTACATAATTGTGTGTGTGTTTGATAGCATTCTGAACACCGTGCACGGGATGATGTAGAAATGCACATTCCTGTCACCCATTATTTCATAAGTAAAGGATTTTGAAGTAAATGCCTCTATGTAGTTGTGTATCACAGTTCACATAAAAGGCAGGCAACAGCTGCACTCCATCATCAGTGCAGTTCCAGATGTTCAGTGACAGCAGAATTTTCTTTTTTCTTACATATCAGTCATGTAATGCTTCATAATACATGTTTTACCGACAGGAAAAGAGAACATTTAATTTGATACATGTTTCAGATAGATAACAGCTGCATGTTTTGGAAGGTCATCCTCAGATATCATTCAGATAGTACTTGCTGTCATAAAAGGAAACAAATTTTTCTCCATCATGCATGCTATTTTATATCAAAGCATCTTTCCTAAATCATGACTTAATTTTTTAACTGTGTCTTCATCAGGAAAGAATTTGAGGCTGTAATTGACAAACTACAGATGACTCCATAATAGTAAATGCTAACAGACAACATGTAGGTTGTTTGGTTGAGTTGTGTCAGAATTATCTCGGCAACTGATGGCTTTTAAAAAATAACATAAAACTAAGGCTTTGGTCTTCATTTTTTAGTACTGTTTATATTGAACATTAGCTCAGATTTTCACTGACTGATAGACACTTTTATTTCTAGGAGGTCATAATTTGCATCATCATGTGGGGCATCCTCTACCCTTTTCTGCAGGAACACAAATAATGTGTTTACTTAAAAAAAGATGTTCATTAATCTTTGCCTCACATTCCTCAGTATCACTTACAGATCCCTTCCTTGCTTTCTAGTAGCAAATCCTTCGAATATACATGTGTTAAAAATCTAAGATAATGTGATGATTTTTCAACATAAATCTGCCATCTTATTTCATTGCTAAAAGAACAACATAATGCAAAATTATAATAATTTTGTCATTTTATCCTTAGACAGTCCAATTATTCAGGCACCTGTCTTGTACACAGGAGTCACCATGAAACTCCTCTGTTTCTAAAAGGAAGCAGTAGTACTAGTGTCAATGTCATGAGCTAAGGATGTCCCAAGGCATGGTTTGTATGTATGTCTTTTTTTAAATAGATAGATTAAATAATGTAGATTTTTAAAATGAGATTTAGGACATTTCGTTCCTTCTTCAGATGTGAAACGGAATCAGCTAATTTCAGACTTAGAATAGAACACTAGGTCTGAGTTTTATCCAGTTATGACCATCATTTAAGCTGCTAAGGAGAAAAGGCTGTTGTACTTGGGGAACACAGGAGCATGTTTGTAAGGTGGGAGGAGATAACATCACTATCCATGAAGCAAAAGAGAGAGGAATATCACATTTGGGACACTGAGAAATGAGGTAGGAGGAAACTGGAATATATAATGAAGTCAGTATCTTTGCTGAGATAATAATTTTCATATCCAGTGGTGCTATGAATTGTAGTTTCCAGGCTCCCCACTTCAAAATATCCCTTAGGGTCAGGACTGAAATCAGAGGTGGAAAGATATTGCACCAAGATATACTCTATTGGTAAGCAGGTGTTCCTGTTTTTTATTGATCAAATGTGTTCATTATAGCAGGTATCAACCGTGTCAGTTATAAAGAAAGGTGTACCAACTGAAGTCTGAATTAAATTGTGACTGCTATATGAACAAAATGAAGAATTGAGACAATTTATTTTATTTCAGGCTCACCCAGAAGTTAAACACAGATTCAACATGTGCTTCATTTTCTTAGGAGAATAAAGTGTTAGCAGGAAAATAAAAGAGCAGAGTAATAAAAAGAAAAGGAAAAAAAAAGAAAAGCCAGTTATAAGAAAAGTAGAGAAATAAGCTGTTGCAGATGCTACTTAGTAACCGTTACTGCTACAAATAAAATAAAATAATAGAAGAATAGAATCTGAATAGAAGAATAGAATAGAATCTGACACAACTGGAAATATGCTATTAAAAATATCTTTTGTCTTGCACTTGAGTTGTAGTTCCAAGAACATACAGCAAAGACAGTATCATATTACTATATATTGGGCTTCTGTTTCTACTATGAATGCACTTTCTCAGTTGGAGCAATCTAATTTACCTTGGTAAAAGCTCAGCAAAATGTTTAAGACTGTTTCTAACTTCAACTATAGTAGGAGCACAATTAAATTAAAATCCTTTAAGTAGCTTACTGAATCCAGGCATGAATGTTTGCTCCACACAACAGTGAACGCAGTGGTAAAATTCTTGAAATATTTTTATAGGCCTTGGATGGAAAAAAAATGCTTCACCCCTGCTTAAAAATATATCTTACTGAGGATACTTTTTCCCATGAATATTTAATTTCACTACATTTTGGCTTTCATGTTTACTTTCTGAAAAAAAATAATTAGTCTTTCATGTAAAGTAAAAAGTAAAATTTATGATGTTCAAAACAAAATCCAAAGTGAAGTTTGAACAGTGATCCCAGAAGCTATAAAAAAACTTCATACAATTTTAATTAGAGATATAAATATATATATATGTGTGTGTGTGTAATTCAGTTGGCCACCATATAAAATGCCAGGTTATGTAACCAGTCAACAAAATAGTTTTGGGTTTTTTTTTTAATTTTGGTTCATAATAAAGCACAAGAGGAAATATCAAAATTAATTTCAAAATATATTTTTAAAAAATGTACAAATTTAACTCCTTGCGAAGATTTCGTGCCTTTTTTGTAACTGTGAATGAATTAATTTCTAGCAGCATGATTTTTTCAATATAGAAGTACATAGTCTCTTTTGTTGACCTAATTGAAACTTGCAGAAACTCTGTTTAATTACTTTGTCATGTAACCGATAAATTTCTCGTTTTCAACATGTTGCAGTATTGTTCCCAAACTGAGATGCCCGCCATGCATTTGACAAGTTCTTCCCCCAAAGTATTATAATAAATACATTTTATGCATGACGTTGTATTTAAAATGTTCATTATTAAAATCCTGTCATGAACCAAAAAACTTCTCATTATCTCTGACACACTCAGATATTATCATACTGGAACTATACAAGGAAAAAACATGTGGGAAGATATGTTGGTAGATGAATCACTGTATAGTTTCTTGAAATTACCATTAACTTGACTTATCCTTTTATTTATGTCATGTCAATGCCCTAAATATGAGATAGAGTTGTTATTATACTGAAGTATTTTCAGTGTGGCCCTCAACAAAGTATATTTTCCATTGTAATTTTATCTTAATAAGACCATGGGTGCAATCAGACTACACTGGACACGACATTATGTCATGACAGCAAGATGTAATCTGCAATACAGTTTTAAAAAAATGTTCTCTGGATGACTTTGGTGTTTTGCTGGACTGCCTATAGGTATGTCTAACAGTTCTTATCAGAGCACATCAAGTTAGAAAATGAACGTATGCTTGGAACATAGGGTCTATGTTCAGGAACCGACATTGACTGACCTTTGCAAGCTATGGTCCATCATTTCATGTTGCCAGGAATTTCAGCTGCTTATGTGTAGCTTTAAAGATTGAGATGTGTAGAAATGAGAATAAAGGACTGTGAAGTTGGTCATGAGCAAATGGAGTGATCTGACAGTGTTTCAGTAGGTACTCAGCAAGAATAACTTTTTTTTTAGAAATCATACATACATCTTGGTGTATCAAGTCCTCTTTCAAAAGTAATCTTAATATGTACATCCAAGAACCTTTGAGGTGTTCAAGCACCTCACTACCACTGACTGGCTCCATAAAGAGCATATTTATCTACAATAGGATATTCCCAAACCACTTTTGAAAATGAGATTGGGTTTCTGTCTTATGCCTGAAGCACTGTCAAAAATTATACCTCCTTTCTCAGGCACATATTAACACCTAATTGCATACTGAGAGTTCTAATGATATAGCAAGATCATATGTGAAATAATACAAAATATTGTTAATACTATGATGGTGAGTTTGCCTAGAAAGGATTAAAATTATTTTTGACTCACTGAAATATTGACATTCTAATACCTATTGTACTTAATGTAAATGGTACCACTCTGTTTAACTAATCCTGATTACTCAGGATTCATACAGAAAGTGTATCTTTCAAATCTTATCCTGGAGATAAAATTGACTGAAAAAAACCAAGCAACCAACCAACCAACCAAAAAAAGATAATGACTGAAAATGTTTTAAATAATTTTGTTGATTGATATTATTCAATTATCCAATCAAATAATAATTATTTTTTCATAACACATTAAGAGGGAAGGGAGAGATAAAGCAAATACTTATTCCTTATATAATTTATTTACTAATTATCATTAAGGTATTTTGTATTATACATTCTAGCCTGATTTCATTTGGTCTCATTTGGCTCAGAAAAGTCTTCAGGCAAAAGATATTGATGGCTTCTTCCTAATTACCAATTATGGCCCTTACACTATTTTAGTGCTACTTGACCTTTCAGCAGCATTTAATAATGGCCGTTGTGGGATCTTGCTATAAATTTTTGAGACATACAGTAGCACTGGTGCTTCTGACTTTTTCAGTCTGCTTCTCCCTCCACTTTACCACTCATCCAGAGTTTGCCAACTTGTGTCTCCCATTTTGCAACTATTTTAATTGAAATTCTATACTTGGATTAAGGTTTCTTGTAAACTACTGCACCCAATTTTGTCACCTTTTAGTCTTTACTAGCATATATTCACAATAAAAAATTGGTGTTACTGTGAAGTTCTTTGTACTGACAACCCTGTAAAAAGGGTTCAGGAAAGTTCAGAAAAAAGGAGTATCATCATATTAATACTAGAAAATTGTGAGTTTCAGAAAATCATGATGGTTACATATTTGGTCCTGGTTTACTCCATAAAATGAAGCTGAAATGCAGTAGAACGATGACATTTGTTCAGGATGAAATTTGCCCATGTGCAGAAAGCCTCTTTTGTAATTAAAAAACTATTTTGGACTTGTTAGTGGGATGCGAGCCTGTTGTCACAGTGGGCTGGCCCTAGGCACAGAAGTAAATTTTATCAGAAAAAGGAAAGCTCAGATGCTCACCAAGGGAACATGGAATAACAAATACCCTTTTATCCCACCTTGCAAGAAAATAAGCTAATAGGGTGCAACAGACACTTATATGTGCCTGCTTCTCTTACAAGTATTAAAGATTTATTTGAGCCTATTGAGAACAAGATTTTCACCTCTATGTGTGTTTCTACAATCTGGGGATGATTGGCAAAAGTTGATTTTGAAACAGGTTCTAACAATGGCAGTAGTTTGAATGGCAGACAAAACAGAAAAAGGAGAAGCTGAAAGCACTCTAGAGGGACTTGGCCACTGGATATTAAGTAAGAGCATATATTGCCATTTAGGAAGGATTGCTACTTAAAAGGAGAGTCCAAACATTTTTCAGCTGTTAGCCATGACTCAAGTCTAAAAACCTTGTTTGCTTTGTAATCCTGTTTGTTCATTCAAGAGATACATAATTTTAAGGTTATCTTTTTCCTGTTTGAATTGAGTTTTTAGTTAGTAGGAATTTTTCAGAAAAAAACCCCGAAGTCCTATTATTTACAAAATAATTCTTTGAGAGTTTACTCTATTATGTCTTTCTGAATGCTCTAACTGCTATAAAAGGGAGAAATGAGAATAAGTGATACTGTATTATTGCCTAAGGAAGCAGGAGTTTTTTGGGTTTGAGGGTTTTTGTTTGGTTTGTTTTGGGGGGATGTTGTTTGGGGTTTTTGTGTGTGGGTTCCTTTTTTTTTATAATATCCTTACTGGAAGAAGTTAACAGAGCAAATCTGAGAAGAAGACATTAGAAATGAGCTTGATCATCTCTTATATTAAGTGAAATTATTTTTAACAATGTAAGTTGAGTTAAATGTATGCATATTTTATACTGAATACCACTGAAGGACACTACAGAGAAAATAATAGGATTGTTTCAGGGGCTATGTATTTGCTTAGTTTTGCTTTAATTGATGAATCATATGAATTTTGAAAAGAGAACTTCTTGAGGTTACTATTAATTTCTTGCCAGTCATGTATCTCCAGTTACCAAGAATGAGATCACTGATGAGGATACTTGTTTTATCAGTATAGTGTATTTTTCTGCAGTAAGTTTGTGGTAGTTATTTGGAGCATCAAATTAGATCCAGGAAGCTTTTGATCTCTTATTCTCACTCATATGTTCAAAAAATAAATCAGTCTGTATTGGGTTTGTGTGGTGAGGTTTTGGTAGCAGGGGGGGCTACAGGGGTGGCTTCTGTCCTACAGAGCCAATGCCAGCTAGCTCCAAGACGGACACATCGCTGGCCAAGGCTGAGCCCATCAGTGATGGTAGTAGCACCTCTGTGATAACATGTTTAGAGAAGGAAAAAAAAAAAACCCTGCACAACAGCAGCCAAAGAGAGTAGTGAGAATATGTGAGAGGAACAACTCTGCTGACGCCAAGGTCAGTGAAGGAGGGGGAGGAGGTGCTCCAGGTGCCAGAGCAGAGATGCCCCTGCAGCCCCTGGTGAAGACCATGGTGAGGCAGGCTGTCCCCCTGCAGCCCATGGAGGTTAACGGTGGAGCAGATACCCACCTGCAGCCCATGGAGGACCCCACACTGGAGCAGGTGGATGCGCCTGAAGGAGGCTGTGACCCTGTGGGAAGCCCATGTTGGAGCAGGATCCTGGCAGGACCTGTGGACCTGTGGAGAGAAGAGCCCACGCTGGAGCAGGTTTGCTGGCAGGACTTGGGACCCATGCTGGAGCAGTTTGTTCCTGAAGGACTGCACACTGTGAAAAGGACCCATGCTGGAGCAGTTTGTGAAGAACTGCAGCCCATGGGAAGGACGCAGATTGCAAAAGTTCATGGAGGACTGTCTCTTATCGGAGGGACCCCACACTGGAGCAGGGGAAGAGCGTGAGGAGTCCTCCCCCTGAGGAGGAAGGAGCAGCAGAGACAACATGTGATGAACTGACCGCAACCCTCATTCCCCATCCCCCTGTACTGCTGGGGGGAAGGAGGTGGAGAAATTGGGAGTGAAGTTGAGCCCAGGAAGGAGGGAGGGGTGGGGGAAGGTTTTTTAAGATTTAGTTTTTATTTTCTCATTACATTACTCTGATTGGATTGGTAATAAATTAAGCTAATTTCCCCAGGTTGAGTCTGTTTTGCCCATGACGGTAATTGGTGAGTGATCTCTCCCTGTCCTTATCTAGACCCATGAGCCTTTCATTATATTTTCCCTCCTCTGTCCAGCTGAGGAGGAAGAGTGATAGAGCGGCTTTGGTGGGCACCTGGCATCCAGCCAGGGTCAACCCACCACACAGTCTAAACAAATGTGTGCTTCTGACGCATCTTCAAATGTCAGTTTGTCAAAGAAGGAATTTCTGTGGCTGCACGGGCGAGTGTAGCACCATCAGACTTTTCAAATTGATTACAAATTATTTAATCAGATAAAGATAAGAATAACATTGAATAATAAAAATTGAATACAGTGGAGAGACTGTAGATTATTAAGGAGTTCTATCTAGCCTTTCATTCTTGAGTTTCATTCTTAGCTGACAAATAAAAATTACTACAGCAGGTAAGTCTTTATACTTCAAAGACTATCTCCAGCATTTTTTTTCCAGACAAGTTAAAATACTGCATAATGTATTACATTTGAATAATCTTTTTCTTGATTTGTTACCATTACAGGAGGACACTGAAAGATATTCTTTCAATGTAGACCTTTCATGTCACACACTAAACTTTCTGTCCTGGAATCTTTGCTATTAAGACAGCCCATTACTTTGGTCCTTGATGTGCCACCATCTTTGATGGTGTCCAGCTTAGTGTTTTTTGCTAAGAGCTTTGATTATGCAACTGAGATATGCTGACATACGGTTGTCTTTAGCTCCTGTTTATCATATTTAAAAGAAGATTGTCTTATCCTACAAAATGTATGTCTTACAGTGTAGTGAATAAAATTTTATACTTATGATAGCACAGCTGTACACAGAGCAATGTGCCTTGCAGTTACTCACTGAGTCTCATTTGTTATGCATTGGTAATAATGGCAGTCTCATTCCTGTGATATTAATGGAAAGAACATGCTGACATTTTAAATAGAGCCTCTGATATGTGGCATTATTCAGCTGAATAACTATTTAAAACTTGCACACAGAAATATTTGCTATACAGCAGAATTACTGAAGTGCATTATCAGCATGAGAGCATCATAAGATCTGTGGATTCTGAACTTTAAAGATGAGAAATGTAAAATTCCTCTTGAAGTGAAAGTGTTACCAGACAGTGTGCGATGACAATGATGATGACGATAGATAGATAACTGCAACAAAGAAGTGGAGATTTTTTTTAAGTCTCTTAGTAGTTTTTGCTATGCACTAAACCTTGAAAATGTTGAATATGCTCTTAGCAAACGGAGGCACTTCTGTAGAGGATTTTGCAAGTGAGTGATAAGAAACATACTGCAAATTTGGAAGAGCTATGAAAAAGTCCTTACTTAAACATGAATAAAAATGAAGATAATAAAAACATCTGTCTAAAATTATCTTTTAAGTATGTGATGAATACCATGTGAACATACGAGAAAAGATTAGTAACATACTTTTGAGAATTACTTTTATTATGTCTTCTCTTATTAATTGTGATTTTTTGAAAGACAATAAAGTTGACATAATTTGCCATCAGTTATTATAGTTTTTAATGAAAAGTTAGAAATATAAATGTACTACAAGGTTTTCATTTCATTAGTGTTGTATATCCCTAAAATATATGCTTTATATTAAATAGATTATATAATGTGTATAGGAGTTGCTAGAGTAAATTAATCACTTATCCTGTGACCATGAAATACCAATGTATTAAGCAACTTATCTATTATTGCAGTAGAAATCAGATATTGCAGTTTTTCAGTACTGTAGATCCCAAGGCTTATTGTATATAAAATATATTCTATTCCTTAGAATTTGGAATTCATTTCTATGCCAGAATTCTAAACATATATTAGTTTGAAACAACCTATAAAGAACAGCATTTTAATGAATAAATTACAACAGCTGAGCTCATTCCCCTTGTTTCATTTGATCTTCAAGAAGTATTCTGTAATCCTCCCTCATTTTGCCAAACTGACATAAGGTAATATAGCCAAAACATTAGGGTGTTTAACTCCTAACCTCTGCCCTGGATTAACAGCTACACTGAACCATCAAAATTCTTTAACAATCTACCAGGATCTTTGTCAATAGTTACTTTATTAGTACACTTAATTTCTTGTCTCTTAACTAGTTTTAAATTCAGAGTTAGGCTCTTTACTCCCTTAGAGTTACAGAATTACTTGTTTATGTAACTCCTACTTGGATCAGTCATTCAGCTCAGCTTCAGCTGTCTGTCTTGTTAACGTAATTTTTGACTTAACCTCTTAATGTGAACTTGTTCTACTGATGGCCACTCAAGCAGAATATCAGAAAGGAAATTAGTCTTACTTCATATGTATTTATATCAATTTATTACTAAACTTAAAAAAGTTCTTTTCTCAGCTTTAGGGATTGCTGGTTTAATTAATAAGATTGATTAATTAATAGTTTGCAACTAGTGTCTCTTTATTCCCTGAATCCAGGGACTGAAAAGGCAATATATGTAAACGGTAACCTGGCATAACTATCCTGATCAAAATGACAGACTTAAAATGTTAGGAATATGGTCTCGATTTACTTTACATTGCTAGTTCTGCAAGGATGATCTCCAAGGGGAAGCTTCCAGAGAGAAAGTCAGACTTCCAGACCTCCCTGATCACTGCACCATTTGCAGAGGGACTGAAAGGAAGTTTCCTTCAGTCATCTGCATGAATTATCACATTATCAGAGATAAGATATATGTCTTGTTCCCACTTTTCCACCTACAAATGTTCACTTTGTCTTTGTTGTTTTCCTTAATCCAAAACTAAAAGAGTTTTGGAACAGCCCTTCTTGGACTGAAAATGTAAATCAGAAAAGCTGCTCTAATTGACATTTTTGTTGAAAATTTTATTAGAGAGATCCAAGAAGGAAGCAGCACAAACAGAAATCTCATGAGCAATCTCTTCAGTTCAGAGCTAAGATAGATAAAACAGAGCTGAATGGCTAGTCCAGAGCCGAGATAGGCAGACCTGAGATACCAGCAGTCTGATGATACTCCCTGCAGTGCATATATTCCATCAGTCTGGCAGCACCGAATTCATTTAAGGGGGGACTCGTGATATATGCCTGATTTCTGTAGCATGCATGTGTAATTTGTTTGCTCTTGGCTAACAACTTTTTTTTTTCTTTAATTTTTTGTTTTCATTCTTTCCACTTTATCTCAATCTTTCTTGAAACAGATGAATCTCAAAAAATAAACAAAAAATACTGGCAGCTTTCAGGCTACCTTTCCATTTTGAACTTAACAGGCAAATGGTATGGAACTTGTAAGCACAGTAGTCAAAGCTGCCTTTGCAATCTGTTGTTTGGCAATTTGCAATTAGGGGGTGGAAAGATTTAAATGTTTTAAGAGATGTAATTTTCCTATCACAGGTCTTAGCACTTCAATTATGATTTTCTTTTTCACAGAAAGGAGTAGGAGAAGAAAGGGAGGAGCAGAGTTTTTGAGGTGGCCAAATGATCTTAGCACTTCTTTCAAATTTTGGCAGCTTTCATGCCCTGATTTTTGCAGACAGACCTCTCAGCCCAATCCAAGGTTTCTGAGTGCAAAATGTGGCAGGATCTTCTGGCAGGAATCATAGTAAAATCTACGTCTTCGTTACAAAGGAATTGCGCATCAGGTCTTGGCTCTGTGGAAATTTCACAGCATCTCTCTCTTACAACCTTAATTCTACAAGGTGCTAGAATATTGGATAATGGCATGAAAACAACCTAAACCAGGTCTCTGTATTTAAAAGGTGGGAAAATTTTAAGGCTGAAGCCATATTTGGGTATATTCTGTATTGAAAGTTATTAAAGTTATGTTCAGGGTATATAAATCAAATAAGGATTGTCAAAAAATAGCTCTCCGGATGGTCTCGTTAGGTCCTGCAGATTTTGTGCCTGGAGTGCCAGCTACTGGGGGGGACCAGCATGAGTGGATTTGGTGCCACCAACTGGAGTCAGAGTAGGGGCACAGGGGACTTCTGCCTGTGGTGCCAGCAGCTGGAAAGAATGGGTGGTCTCAGTGCCAGCTACTGGAGTGGGTGAAGGTCTCTGCTGCCAGCTGCTGGGGCAGGAATGGTGTATGTCCTGAAAACCAGCTATTGGGACTGGTATGAGTGAGGCGAGTGAGAGGCTCAATGCAGGAGGCTGGAGCGGAACTGTGAGTCACAGCCCGTGTGCATAATGCCTGCTGCTGGAGGGGGCCAAGTGTCTGTATCTGTGGGGTTTGCATGTCTCATTCACTAGCAAGCTTCAAGCTGGACCAGCCAGTGGGTGGAAGACCCTTGGTCCAGCAATGAGTACCAGGGCAGAGGGTCTGTGCTGGTATTCGGGGGGACCTGTAAGTGAGGTGTGCCTGTGAGACAAGTGTGAGTGTGTGTATCTGTTTGCTGGTGAGCATCAAGCTGAACTTGTGGAAGACTAGGAGACCCAGGAAGCAGTTTATAGGGCCTGGGATCCAGGCAGTTGTTGCCTCCAGGAGGCGTGGCGACCTAGTTCAGGAATGGCATGGCGGCCAACCCCAGACCGCTCGGGCCACCAGCTCACAGACACCAATGTGGTGGATGGCAAAATGGCGTTTATTGATAAGTAACACAACCTTATATAGCTGAGATTCACAACGTCACATCCGCCTGCTTACGTCATAGGCTAAACGCTATTAGCTATCAGGAGAGGGGGCCCTATTTTTCCGTACAGCGCGACATCTTCCGGCCGCCAGACCCTAACCAACCACATTTCCCCCCTCCCTATGCACAACTAAACTAGCTAAAATATAACAATCTTAGAAAACTTTGTTTTATAACAATCTTAAAAACATATATCATGAACCTGAAATAAGAATAAGGCACAATAAACAAATGAGAGTTGGGAGGTAGCTAGTAATAATGGGGTGTAACTTGGGGTAACTTAGAGATAACTGGGAATAATAACCTTCTCTGGCCGGCTTTTAACAAACGACACGAGCCTATTCAATATACAAAACAACACAAGCCCCTCCCCATGGGGGCTATGTCGCCGTTGTTTGAATTCCGCCGGTATAGAGCTCCCAGGTGTGGATTGGATACTGGTCAACTTGTTGTTCTCTCTTCACCAAGATGTACGGGTGACAGGGGTGTCCGATGATCCGATCCTGTGAACAAAGACTCACAATTTTCATTAGTTTTATTCTGAAGGTCTGGCTTAATAGATCTAAGCGGACACCACTTAACTCTATTATCTTTTTTGACAGCAGCGTACCCCCGCCCTGTAAGGACTAACCTCCACCCTTGTTCCCATTCTCCCAACTCATTTCTAATTATAACCAATGGGCCTTCTTCTAACGCTCGAGTGGCCCAGTATTTTTGAGTGGGGCTGTTCACCTCCTCTCCCCTGGGGAATTGATTCAATGCTAGCAAAGCAGTTGCTAGTAAACGTGTTTGATCTCCTGGGGGGATGGCATTGACAAAACCTTCCGTTTTTGCTAACACCTCTAATTTAGATTTTAAAGTTCGATTCGCTCGTTCTACTATGGCCTGTCCTGTGCTATTATATGGGATGCCATGTATTAAGGTAATACCCCATTTTAGAGCAAATGCCTGGACTGATTTAGAGACAAAGTTCGGACCATTGTCCGTTTTGATCTGATTAGGAACACCAAGCCACGCCATAGCTGTCAGCCAATGTTGGACGGTCACTTTGGAGTCGGTTTTAAGGTGTTGAGTGGCTACGATCACTCCACTATATGTATCTACAGTCACTGCTAGCCACGCTCGAGGTTTCAACAACTGGCAGAGTGTAAAATCCGTTTGCCATATTTTGGAGGCTTTAAGACCTCGGGGGTTTACCCCACTGGACCACAGTGGTGCTTTCTGACAGTGGGGACATGTGGCTACTATGTGTTTTGCATCAGCAACTGGAATCCCACATTTCTTCGCTAGCGCTTTAGCTCCGATGTGGAGAGACTCATGTAGCTGACGGGCATCTCTTAGTGTCCACAGTCCCTTTGCAGCAGCATCTGCTTTATCATTACCAGCTTGAAAAAACCCCTTAATTGGGCTGTGACTGTTGACGTGGATGACTGATATAGTGCCCTTTTGAGACAAAAGTGCTTCTTCCAACATTAGAGCTATTGTAGATGTTGACACGCCGGGTCCCGACATGGCCAAGCAAAGTTTGGCCACAAACATCGAATCGGTCACTATGTTGAGGTGTTCCATTGAAAACAGTCCACACGCTAGCACCACGGCCATCGCTTCTAACTGCTGAACTGAAAGCGTGTAATCGGTCATCTTAATACAATGCCATTCTCCCCCCGATTGCCATACCGCCGCTGCGGTTGAGGTCACTGAGGATGCGTCTGTAAAGATCGTTGGTCCCTGTTGAGGTCGGTCCATAATCTTCTGTGGGAGGTCAATGTTGACAATTGCCAGCATTTGGATCCAGGGGGGCTTTGCGGCGTACCGGACTTCACCAAATCCGACGAGAGCTATAGCCAAATACTCTGACATCGCCACTGATTGCGTTGGAAGTTGTTTGCGGAAGGGTAGATATATCCTAGCAGGTTCAATACCCAGATGTCTTAAAGCGAGCTTTCTGCCTCTCATGATGAGATTACCAAGGCACTCGACTCCCGGGGAGAATGCACGTGACGGTTTTCCTAGGACTATCCATTGTATTGGTTGAGCTTTTTCAGGAGGACCCTGCGCTAATGCTCCTACTCCCCCCCCTTCCGTAAAATGCACATACAGGTCAAGTGGTATATTCGGGTTCCATCTAGCGAGCGTACTTGATGACACCTGTTGCTCGATAAAATCGAGAGAGTTCATTGCCTCTGTCGTCAAAGTTTTTTGTTCCCACGGATTTTTTCCTTTCAAAAGATCGTATAGGGGGGCCATGATTTCGGGAGGGATCAGGACAATGTTGCGGAGCCATTGCAAGGACCCCACTAACTGTTGCATATCATGGAGCGTTTTAATATGTCGATGAATTTTTATTTGAGGTGGATTTACATAAAAACTTGTGATCCCCACTCCCAAAAAACTCACACATGGTCCTTTTTTAATTTTCGCGCTCGCAATTTCAAACCCATTTGTTTTTAAAATTTCCGAAACTGTTGACACTAATTGATCCACCTGAGTTCCTGACGGTGCGGCGATTAAGATATCATCCATGTATTGAATAATAGTCGCGGTCGGATTATTACGCCAGACTGGTGCCAGCGCCCGATCTACCGCAATCTGACAGATGGTAGGCAAATTGATCATTCCTTGAGGCAGCACCTTCCACTGGAAGCGTAGGTTAGGGCGTTGGCTATTCGGAAACACAACAGAAAAAGCAAACCGTTCCTTGTCCTCCTCATGGAGAGGTATCGAGAAAAAACAGTCCTTAATATCAAGGACAGCACAAGGTTGTCCTTCCGGTATCATAGAGTTCATAGGCAACAACGTTTGAACAGGACCCATTGGTTGAATTTTTTTGTTTACTTCACGGAAGTCATGGAGGAGACGAAACCCCTCACCAGTTCGCTTAGGTATTACAAAAACTGGGGTATTCCATGGACTAGTGGAAGGCTCTATATGACCTCGTTGTAATTCACGGTCAACTAATTCAAGAAGGGCATCCATTCGAGGTTTCGATAGGGGCCACTGCTCGACCCATACTGGATCGGACGATTTCCACGTCAATCTAATTGGTGGAAGTGGGTGTACGGCAGTGGCCCTTAGAGTAAATTTGTCACCCTAACTTTTAATAAAGCTAGAGCGTCCCTTCCCAGCAGGGGTGGGACTCCTGACATGACATATGGAAAAAGAGTGATGGTTTTCTCCGGCCCCTTTTTAGTGTGAAGCGTGATTGCTACCAATTGAGCACTCTTCTGAGCTCGGGTTAATCCCCCGACTCCACCTACCATGGGCGCGTCTTCCAATTTCCAGCGTGGAGGCCAACTTGTCTCAGGAATAACCGTAACATCTGCTCCGGTGTCAATTAAAAAGGGAACACTAATAGTAGTGTCATTTGAGGTATCATAGAGGGAACAAATCCCCCATACTACTGGCGGATTGTCACATTTTACTGCCAGGGCCACCCTGGGGTCTCGCCCCCAAGAGGCGGTCCCTGCTGTCCCTGAGATAGAGGCAGATTCGACTGAGCCATCGGTTGGGCCATAAAATTGGTCACTTCTCGAGGGGGTAGCGGGTTCGGGAGCACCTCGCCCCATCTGGGGTTGGTATAATTGGGCCGCCTTGTATTCCAAGTGGGAGAGGGCTGTATGCGGCCTGGCTGCCCTCTCCCCCCCCCCGTTTCCCCGGTTTTTAGATCTACATTCTTTGGCGAAGTGCCCCTTTTTGCCGCAGGCCCAACATGGCCCTTTAGGTTGATTCTGACATTGTAAGGGGCAATTTGCCACTACATGTCCTGTCTGGCCGCATTTAGAACATGTCATCATATTAGATATCGCAGCACGAACAGCTACTTGGATTGGGGCTGAATGCTCTTCATTTGCGACATGCTTAATCATGTTCGCAATACTAGACCCCGCCGGCAGTGATCGCAAGATTTCTTTAGTTGCCGAATTACATTGTTGACGTAAGCATTCTGCAACTACCGGGCCTTTTGCTTCTGCGGGCAAATCTGATGAATCGACTGCCGCTTGAAGACGATCTACAAATTGTGTAAAACTCTCACTTTCACTTTGCTTTATTGTGGACCATGGCGAAGGTTTGGCAATAATTTTAGAAGCTGTGCGAATAGCTTCCCTAGCTGCACGAGTAGTTGTCATAACTTCATGGGCCCGCAGGCCTTGGGCCTGCGCCTGGGGGGTAATCATTGTTGGATCTGTACCCATTAATCGCTGCAGGCTGGAGCCGTGTAGTGGATGGTCCACCCCGGTTACTTGGGCTAAATGCCTCACACAATTATCTTCCCATTCTTGTTTAAAAACCATCATTCCTGCTCCATCAAAGATCAATCTGCAAGTTTGTTTTACATCAAACGGGAGCATATCATCCCCCCCAAAGATACCATCTATGAGAGTTGAAACCATAGCAGAATTAAGCCCTTTATCCGCAATTGCTTTAACAATCGCTTGTATATCTTTAGGATTTATCGGCGAGTGGACCCTCTGCTCCCCGTCCGTCACCCGGACCGGGAACGCTAGTGTAGCTGATGGGGCCCAATCGGCACATGCAATTTTTATTTTCCTCCAATCCGTGAGAGGGATTTCTCCTCTTTGCAGTTTTTCATTAATTTGAATGGGAATGTTTTTACTCTTAGCTCTATTTACTTTCATTTTCTCTTCCCTTAAATGTGAATCAGTTGCGAGCCGCTCGTCCCAGATGCTGTCTGATTCAGAGTCGGAACTCGACTGACTGGTTACTTCCGGGCTCCGATACTTTTTCATTAGGCTCCGGCTCCGCCCACTTCCCTTGCGGGCGGGCTGCTCCCCCCCTCTTGGCTCACCCCGCCTCCTGCGCGCGGGGGTGCTTGCCCTGTAAGGGCATTTTTTCAGATGGCCGCTCTGATTGGTTCTCAGCCTCTCATTCGCATTCCCTCCTCCTTTCCAGTCGCCCCCACCGCCCTTCTCCTTCTCGTTCTCCTTCCCCCTCTGTTTGACTTCCTGCTTCTTCCCGCCAGGAACATCTTCGCCCCGCCCTTCCCCTTGGGACTCGGCGACATATTGGGGCGCGTAGGGCGGTGGTCTAACCCAGACGTCTGCAAACTCCGATCTCCCCACAGCGCTCCTAGCCTCCTCGGCTAACCCGCCCCAGAAAGATTTCACTCGTTTCTGTCCCTCCGTAAGCAAGACGGAGTTCGGGGATTGAGGGGGCATGTCACCCTCTTGCGAATCTGTAGACTCAGCAGAGTCGCCATCGTCTGGTGAGTCTGCCGCGCAGATCTCCTGCGCTTGTATAACTTTCTGTAAAGCCTGTGCAACTTTTCCCCAAGATTCAAAACCCTCCTCACAACCCGAGGACATCGCCTCCTCGGCTAACACTTCAGCGCGCTCATCCCGCACTCCAGGGTGGGAAGTATCCACCGACTGATCAACGACCCCAACTCGTAAAAGCCTCGCAACGGCGAGAATAAAATCTTTGGGTAAATCTGATACGACCTTCACAAGGGTTTCCATCTTCCTTGTGGATGTGGGAGCGTCCTCCCCGCCGGGCTGGTCCCGCCGCTCCGGCCGCCGTTCACCCGTCCAGGCGATGATCCCGGGTTTCGGCACCACTTGTTGCCTCCAGGAGGTGCGGCGACCTAGTTCAGGAATGGCATGGCGGCCAACCCCAGACCGCTCGGGCCATCAGCTCACAGACACCAATGTGGTGGATGGCAAAATGGCGTTTATTGATAAGTAACACAACCTTATATAGCTGAGATTCACAACGTCACATCCGCCTGCTTACATCATAGGCTAAACGCTATTGGCTATCAGGAGAGGGGGCCCTATTTTTCCGTACAGCGCGACATCTTCTGGCCGCCAGACCCTAACCAACCACAGGCAGTGGTATCAGACGGACAGAGGGACCATGCTGTGCCAGTACTCAGGGTGATCCGTGAATGTCCTTGTGAATCTTACAAATCTGGAGCATGGTGTGTGTGTGTGCTTTCACTCATGAAGTTCGGTCTCTACCAGCCAAAGAGGAGGAAGGAGACTTGGCTGTCTGTACTTACATTTTATACGAGTCTTACATATAGGTGCTGTTGAAGGCAGCACCTTGTCTGTGGTAGTCCATGAAGCTGACCATGAATGTATGTGGGACCCATGCTGAGCTTCGCTACTGGTTGAACCTTCAAAAAAGCAGCAGTTGTGTTCCTCAGTTTGGCACAGAGACCTCCTGGTTCCTGGGTGTCCAGGGCTGGGCTTCAGCAGCAGGGCAGGAGGAATTCCTGGGCATGGAGTTGCTGAAAGCAATGGCCACTCCTAACATCCCTTAACAATTGGGATGCATTTTCAGTGAATCTGTGGAATAAATAACAATAAATGATGAGTACTTAAAAATGTAAACCAGTTACAAATTTTAACCATGCAGAGACTAAAACAACGGGTGCTTCCCTTGTTGCATAGCAGCAAATCTCAGTGACAATATCTATAGGAAAAAACCTGAAAACATGGAAATAATATTAATTAATGCCACTTTTCAAAAGCACCTTTTATTCCAAAATATTAGAAAGACTAGAATTTTGATCTAAAGTATAAAATCCAGCAGACGAATCTGAAGTATTCAGTCCATATAGTTGTCCAGAATAAAGCTGTTTGTGATATTGGACTTTATAGGATAGGATTTATTGTTTTAATTTTTCAGTGGGGGAAAATTACTTTAAAATTATGAAAATAAAATGCTTATTTTTATTCCAAAGTGAACTTTTGGTCCGAGAAAGTGTAAGGTGAAAGAGCGTATACAGCAGTATAAACAATTTCTAACACACTGTCCTGATTTTGCCTTATTTTTAATCTCCTGTGGTGTCTGTCTGTGAGGAACTACTCAGTTTTGATTATCAGAGTGAATACTCTCGGTCATGACTAAGACTACATATGAGAGTGTGGCTTATTATTGTGGTCTCAGTATATACTAACACACTGAGTATGAGCAACGACTTACTTACAATTTTTCTTCAAAGTTTCAACCTCAAGATGACTACATGCACAGGGAAGGGCCGGAGTCAGTCCTTGGTAAACAGAAAAAAACACAGAATCAATGTGGCTGCAGCTGGTAATAAATGTACTAGAAATCTCAGATGGAATAAAGCAGAAGTGAAGTAAAAGCATTATAAACTTTCACAAAGTATATTTTGTATTTCCTTTTTTGCCAGTTTGGTGTGTGGAATCCTATTTCAGAGTAGAACAGGACCTAGAATGTGAAAAATAAAAAATTAAAGTTGTTTTCACTCTGTTATCACTGATAAGTATGTATAACCTGGCTTCAGTAAAGTAGTTAGCACTAGAGATTTTCTCTGACATTCAATTAGTAAGTGAGTTTTATAAAGCTATGTCCCTAATTATAAATGCCAACAAATACAGGCAGGAAAAAAATATCATTTGCAGTTATAAAGTTCTGTCCTATTATTTTCTTTAGTGCTAACATTGTCCAGATTACTTATTAGCAACAAAACTGTTTAAATTTCTGTACTTGAATTTAGACATATAATTTATTCAACAAGTTAGCCAAATATGATTTATTCCTTCATCCTTTAATCATCAGTTTCTTCTGCAGTTACAATAGCTAATAATTTCAGCTTCTGTCTCCTGTGCTACCAGCACTTTTCAGAAGACACCAAAAATACTGACATGTGAGTATAAAATAGTAAATTACTTGCAAAGAAGTATTCTGCCTTCCATATAATTTTGTATTTTTGTGTTAAAACCTCTGAACTCAGTAGCTACAAATAATAAGTAGATATCTGCAAGCTACTTCACTCAGACCTTAGAGTACTTGACATTAGCCTGGTCTGGTCTGATCTACTCTAAAAACGAGTGATTCATAGAATCATAGAATCATAGAATCATAGAATCATAGAATTGTTAAGGGTGGAAAAGACCCTTAAGATCATCAAGTCCAACCGTTAACCTAGCACTGCCAAGTCAATCACTAAACCATGTCCTCAAGTACTGCATCTACCCGTCTTTTAAATACCTCCAGGGATGGGGACTCAACCACTTCCCTGGGCAACCTGTTCCAGTGCCTGACTACCCTTTCAGTAAAGAAGTTTTTCCTAATATCTAACCTAAACTTACCCTGGCGCAGCTTGAGGCCATTTCCTCTCGTCCTATCGCTTGTTACTGGGGTGAAGAGACCGACCCCCACCTCTGTACAACCTCCTTTCAGGTAGTTGTAGAGGGCGATAAGGTCTCCCCTCAGCCTCCTCTTCTCCAAACTAAACAACCCCAGCTCCCTCAGCCGCTCCTCATAAGACTTGTGCTCCAGACCCTTCACCAACCTCGTTGCCCTTCTCTGGACACGCTCCAGCACCTCGATGTCCTTCTTGAATTAAGGGGCCCAAAACTGAACACAGTATTCGAGGTGGGGCCTCACCAGTGCCAAATACAGGGGCACTATCACCTCCCTGGTCCTGCTGGCCACGCTATTCCTGATACAAGCCAGGATGCCATTGGCCCTCTTGGCCACCTGAGCACACTGCTGGCTCATGTTTAGGCGGCTGTCAACCATCACCCCCAGGTCCTTTTCAGCCAGGCTGCTTTCCAGCCACTCCTCCCCAAGCCGGTAGCGTTGCCTGGGGTTGTTGTGACCGAAGTGCAGGACCCGGCACTTGGCCTTGTTGAACCTCATACAGTTGGCCCCGGCCCAACAATCCAGCCTGTCCAGGTCCCTCTGCAGGGCCTTCCTACCCTCCAGCAGATCGACACTCCCACCCAACTTGGTGTCATCTGCAAACTTACTGAGGGTGCACTCAATCCCCTCATCCAGATCATCGACAAAGATATTGAACAGGACCGGTCCCAACACTGAGCCTTGGGGAACACCACTCGTGACCGGTCGCCAACTGGATTTGGCTCCATTCACCACCACTCTCTGGGCTCGGCCATCCAGCCAGTTTTTAACCCAGCACAGAGTGCACTTGTCCAAGCCATGAGCAGCCAGCTTCTGCAGGAGAATGCTGTGGGAGACGGTGTCAAAGGCCTTACTGAAGTCCAAGTAGACAACATCCACAGCCTTCCCCTCATCCACTAAGCGGGTCACCTTGTCATAGAAGGAGACCAGGTTAGTGAAGCAGGACCTGCCTTTCATAAACCCATGCTGGCTGAGCCTGATCCCCCGGTTGTCCCGCACATGCTGCATAATGGCACTCAGGATGATCTGCTCCATGACCTTCCCCGGCACCGAGGTCAGGCTGACAGGCCTGTAGTTCCCCGGATCCTCCTTCCGACCCTTCTTGTAGATGGGTGTCACATTTGCTAGCTTCCAGTCATCTGGGACCTCCCCGGTTGACCAGGACTGCTGGTAAATGATGGAGAGTGGCTTGGCAAGCTCCTCCACCAGTTCCCTCAGTATCCTCGGGTGGATCCCGTCTGGCCCCATTGACTTGTAAGCATCCAGGTGGAGGAGCAGGTCGGTGACTGCCACCTCTTCAACAGCTGGGACTACATTCTGTGTCCTATCTCCATCTCCCAGCTCAGGGGCATGAAAACCTTGAGGATGATCAGTCTGACTATTAAAGACTGAGGCAAAGAAGGCATTAAGTACCTCAGCCTTCTCCTCATCCTTCGTGGCCAAGATTCCCTCCGCATCCAACAAAGGAGGGAGATTCTCCTTAGCCCTCCTTTTGTCGCTGATACACTTGTAGAAACATTTTTTGTTGTCCTTGACAGCAGTGGCCAGTTTAAGTTCTAGCTGGGCCTTTGCCTTTCTAATCTTTTCCCTGCATATCCTCACCACATCCTTGTAGTCCCCCTGAGTCACCTGCCCCTTCTTCCAAAGGTGGTAGGTTCTCCTTTTCTTCCTGAGCTCCAGACAGAGCTCTCTGTTCAGCCAGGCCAGTCTTCTCCCTGGCCTGCTCGACTTGCGGCACATGGGGACAGCCTGCTCCTGTGCCTTTAAGACTTCCCTCTTGAATAACATCCAGCCTTCCTGGACTCCCTTGCCCTTCAGGACTGCCTCCCAAGGGACTCTGTTAACCAAACTCCTAAACAGGCCAAAGTCTGCCCTTCTGAAGTTTAGGGTTGTGGTTTTGCTGCCCCCCCTCCTTACTTCTCCAAAAATCGAAAACTCTACCATTTCATGGTCGCTGTGCCCAAGACAGCCTCCGACCACCACATCACCCACCAGGCCTTCTCTGTTTGTGAACAGCAGGTCCAGCGGGGCACCTCCCCTGGTTGGCTCGCTTACCAGCTGCATCAGGAAGTTATCCTCCATGCACTCTAGGAACCTCCTAGACTGCTTTCTCTCTGCCGTGTTGTATTTCCAGCAGATATCTGGTAAGTTGAAGTCTCCCACAAGAACAAGGGTTAGAGACTCTGAGACTTCAGCCAGCTGCTTGTAAAAAACTTCATCTGCTTCCTCATCCTGGTTGGGTGGTCTATAACAGACTCCCACCAGGATATCTCCCTTGTTGGCCTTTCCCCTGATCTTTACCCATAAGCACTCAACCTCGTCGTTACCTTTGTTAAGCTCAAGACAGTCAAAACACTCTCTGACGTACAAGGCTACCCCGCCACCTCGCCTTCCTTGCCTGTCCCTTCTAAAGAGCTTGTAGCCATCCATTGCAGCACTCCAGTTGTGCGAGTCGTCCCACCATGTTTCCGTAATGGCAACCACGTCATAGTTTCCCTGCCGCGCAATGGCTTCCAGCTCCTCCTGCTTATTGCCCAAGCTGCGTGCATTGGTGTAAATTTCCTTATAAATATTTTTGTAAGAACTTCACTAATTGTTTGGTAAAGTCCCTTGGACTCCTTTTTCGTTGCATCAGTATGTCCCAGAATAAGCACATTTTCTAAGAATCATAGAATCATAGAATCATAGAATCATAGAATTGTTAAGGTTGGAAAAGACCCTTAAGATCATCAAGTCCAACCATTAACCTACCACTGCCAAGTCCACCACTAAACCATGTCCTCAAGTACTGCATCTACCCGTCTTTTAAATACCTCCAGGGATGGGGACTCAACCACTTCCCTGGGCAGCCTGTTCCAGTGCCTGACTACTCTTTCAGTAAAGAAGTTTTTCCTAATATCTAACCTAAACTTACCCTGGCGCAGCTTGAGGCCGTTTCCTCTCGTCCTATCGCTTGTTACTAGGGAGAAGAGACCGACCCCCACCTCTCTACAACCTCCTTTCAGGTAGTTGTAGAGGGCGATAAGGTCTCCCCTCAGCCTCCTCTTCTCCAAACTAAACAACCCCAGCTCCCTCAGCCGCTCCTCATAAGACTTGTGCTCCAGACCCTTCACCAACCTCGTTGCCCTTCTCTGGACACGCTCCAGCACCTCGATGTCCTTCTTGAATTAAGGGGCCCAAAACTGAACACAGTATTCGAGGTGGGGCCTCACCAGTGCCAAATACAGGGGCACTATCACCTCCCTGGTCCTGCTGGCCACGCTATTCCTGATACAAGCCAGGATGCCATTGGCCCTCTTGGCCACCTGAGCACACTGCTGGCTCATGTTTAGGCGGCTGTCAACCAACACTCCCAGGTCCTTTTCAGCCAGGCTGCTTTCCAGCCACTCCTCCCCAAGCCAGTAGCGTTGCCTGGGGTTGTTGTGACCGAAGTGCAGGACCCGGCACTTGGCCTTGTTGAACCTCATACAGTTGGCCCCGGCCCAACAATCCAGGCTGTCCAGGTCCCTCTGCAGGGCCTTCCTACCCTCCAGCAGATCGACACTCCCACCCAACTTGGTGTCATCTGCAAACTTACTGAGGGTGCACTCAATCCCCTCATCCAGATCATCGATAAAGATATTGAACAGGACCGGTCCCAACACTGAGCCTTGGGGAACACCACTCGTGACCGGTCGCCAACTGGATTTGGCTCCATTCACCACCACTCTCTGGGCTCGGCCATCCAGCCAGTTTTTAACCCAGCACAGAGTGCACTTGTCCAAGCCATGAGCAGCCAGCTTCTGCAGGAGAATGCTGTGGGAGACGGTGTCAAAGGCCTCACTGAAGTCCAAGTAGACAACATCCACAGCCTTCCCCTCATCCACTAAGCGGGTCATCTTGTCATAGAAGGAGACCAGGTTAGTGAAGCAGGACCTGCCTTTCACAAACCCATGCTGGCTGAGCCTGATCCCCCAGTTGTCCCGCACATGCCACATAATGGCACTCAGGACGATCTGCTCCATGACCTTCCCTGGCACCGAGGTCAGGCTGACAGGCCTGTAGTTCCCCGGATCCTCCTTCCGACCCTTCTTGTAGATGGGTGTCACATTAGCTAGCTTCCAGTCATCTGGGACCTTCCCGGTTGACCAGGAAATGGAAAGGGCATTTCAAGTTACAGAAATATTCATATATGGAAAATCACATGCTATTTCTCCCATGTCTGTGAAATTCAGCCAGACTTACTTTCATATAAACATTTCAGAAGAGCAGAAATATTTTCTCTATTTTGTTCTTCAGCAAGTTCCTTTTTTGTGCCAACTGGCCATGGGGTACTCTGCCCATGGAGTATACAAAGCAATGCCTATTTCAGAAAAAGAGAAAAAGAAAAAGGAAAAAGTGTAAAAATATTTTACCTTCATTCTAGTTTCACTAGCCATTTCATTCTGATCATTGAATAGAATGCTTTTTTTGCACACATGCCTATCTCCTGGGTGTTGCACATACACTTTGCTACAATACAGGAAAGAAAATATATTTGTGCTTGGCTGAAGTTGCAGTTAACAGCATATCAGCCAATGATCCTTATGGTTTTTTGTTTCTTTCATATTCATATTTTATATACACACTAAATCAATAATTTGGGTGTTCCACTTTGATAACTTGCACCTGATTTTCTGAAATTCTTCTTTTTAAATAACATTTCATATATTCAGAGCTGTCCAGTTCAGTTGTTGCAGTGGACTTGCAACATTTCTGCCCCTTCTCTCCCAGTTCAAGTTTCTAAAACAACGGGAGAAACAAAATTCTTAGCCACAAGAACAAAGTAGTGTTACTGCAGCAGTACTCTCTGTGGGACTTAACTGCAAAAAATCTATGATATGTTAGCAAATGGAAATTGAGATTTTTCAAAGGTTTTATTTTAAACAAAACCTTTAAGCATACATTTGGGACAGTTTTCAGAAGAACAGAAAAATCATGTCTTGATATGAAGATAACACACCTGCTGAAAGTCTTTTGCTGTTTTTGAAGCATAAGTATTTTTCAGCTTCTTATTAAAAGGCTGCCAGAATTTTTAACATTGGCAAAGCAAATATTTTCTTCATTCTCAAAAGTGAAATTAATATGTTAATGGAATATTTATTTAAAAAAAAAATTAAAAGGTTGCATCCAGAGACTAACATTGGATAGCACTAGGCAGCATTGCAAATGATTGACAAGCATTTAGCCTAAAACCCCCAATGTCTTATAATGGGAACAGTTTGTCAGCTTTGGCTGACAATAATGACTTTTAGGTGTCCAAATTTTTTTATTAAGAAAACTGAGGGTTTTTTGGTAGAGTGTTTTAGTTTTGGTTGGTTTGGTTTGGGGTTTTTTTTGGGGGGGGGAGGGTTGGGGGGTGGAGGGGTCATCTTCCTTTCAGTTAGCAAGGTTGTATACCTCCCTGCTTGTTGTGCTCCTTCAAATTCAAGGTAAACTATTGGGATCTGAATAACACCTAGAAGACCAGCCAACAGTTTCATCATAACTCTCTGTAATAGTCTCTTTACACCCTTACCATGCTTACTATTTTCTTGTAACTGTCTTTTCGCTTTTAAGTATTTAACATTTTGGCTCACATAACAATTGCATTCCACTTCTGGATGGACAATGTGTTTAGCTGAGTTTAGAAATCTGTGGGTGCTAAATACCACTTCCAGTAATCACTGTAAATGGGAACAAGACCACACCCTACCTAGTGGTTCACATGAAGATGCAAGATAGAAGGAGTAACTGGAACAGGCCCTTCCTGAGATTCATTGCTTAGAGAACAAATCAACTTGCTCTGAATCACCTCAAATCCTGAATGTTATTACCAATTAAACTATAAATTGCTGCTAAAACCATGGTTAGGTATTGAGACAGTAGCTTATATCTGCTCTATATGAGAATATTCCAGATAACTTCTCACCATGCTCTAGAAATAATGAGCACAACTGTTGACATCAAACGAATGACCAGATTTTAAAAAGAAAAAATCAGGCATTATAAAATGCTGTAATAAATGTTACCCAAGCATGGAAAATGTAAGTGATTCTTTTGCTACCACACTATATCTCCTTCTGTGAAGAAAATAGAAACCCTGAAGAAAATAATCTGTTGCCCAAGGCAGCTCTGTACCATTAAAATCTATTTCCTTCCTCCTGGAGAATTAAAAGAGGATAAAAAACTTAAAATGAGGTAACAAAATCATTGTCAGGAAACTGCAGTTGGATGATGATTATTATTATTTTATTTTGTATTTTGTTTTCAATCATAAAGATTGCTTGAACTGTTGTTGGTTGAAACCTGTCTAAAAAGTCAAATAAATTAAATGAATAGTACCTCCCCAGTAATTGCTTCATGGAGATCACTTTTATGATTCTGAATTTTGTTTTTGCAAAATGAATCTTTCTATGTAATCGACATTTTAAAGCTATTATATAGAAAAATATATTTTTTTCTGAGTGATTTTGAGTTTAATTATTTGACCTTTCTCACTGTTTCATCACGCTTGTCTTCTCACTCCATTTTATACCAGTTCACCAATATAAGAGAAATGCTGGATTGCAATGCCCATAATGCACATCATTGTGTCCCCAGAAATTGAACAGACACAGATCAAGACAACGATTTGATGATCACTATGCATCTTTTCTCAGCAGGGAACTACTTTAGAATTAAGACTAAATCCTAGAAAAAAAGCTGTAATAGAAATCACAGAAGAGACAATGGAAACAAAGGTATATACAAATTAGTGCTGTAGCAAGTCAAAATGAAGATTTTTTCAAGACAATCACAAAAATCAAAGTATCATGACCTATAAAAATTTAAAAAAATCATTTTAACTAGAACTTTCTGAATGAAACTTTCGACAGGAAAAGTCCAAGTGATGTTATGGGATGGAAAGTTTTGCAGAAGTTTTCTATTTGACATGAAAGCTAAAACTGAAAGTTACGCATTTTCTGCAAGATTTTTTTTTTAAATACCCTATCATATTAAAATCTTATACATGTGAAATAGTTCATCTTTATATGTGAAGATATTGTCTTGCATAATTGAAGAAAAGTATGTACATATATCTTTGCAAACTGTGGGCCTAAAATTGACCAGTTTTTAGTTAAAATCCTTTTGACTTGTAGGGTGTTCCCATAAATAATATTTTAACATTCCTTAAGTGTTATGAAATTTCCAGCATTTGCTGGTTGCCTTGGTTGCAGCGTGTAACAGATGTTTCAAAACATAAGCCAGGTCATGAGCCACAGAACTGAATAAACAGCTTTAAAAAAAAAAAAATATGAAATACTATCTTAGTTTATTATGCTAGCTAAGTTGCAAAATTTCCACTGGCTTGGCTCTTCCTTTGTCTCCTGCTTTAAACAGATCCAGAAACTTAGTCTGAGTCAGGCAAGCCCCAGTTTACATTACTCTGCCAAATTTCAGATGTCATTTACTCTCTGTCATTAAATTGTAAACAGGCTTTCATTTACTGAAAATTTAGAAGTGAGGAAGTATGGTCCAAAACATTTATTTTGGAGCAAGGGGTTCTACAAAATTCTGGGATTTCTAGTAACCTCAGATGTCTAGAGGAGAGGGAGAAATAAAGTTTCTAAAGTGCATTTTGCTCTCAAATGCTCATAACATCTTTTTTTTTCATAAAAATAACCAGCTCTCACTTATGTGCTGCATCTTGGGTCATTCTTTCTTGGTTGGGTTCCTTGTTCACTCTTTTCCCTTGATTGCATACATCTATTTGTAAGTGCTAATGGAAACGTGGACATATTTGCATAATACCAGCATTATCTCAAGACAATACTTTTTTTCTCTGCTTTTGCAGGCACATTTTCAGTTCACAGAAAAGCTGCTACTGCTTTGAGAGTCTGACTACAGGTGATGGTGTTCATTATTGACCTGATACTGTATTCAAAACTCCCAGTGTTTCTATTGGAAAAGCAGAAATGTTTATGAGGTGCAGTGAGGTTTTCAAGGTATTGTATGTTAATACAGTGTTTTTCACCAAATGATTTTGATATTAAACCTGCTTTGGGATTTATATTGGGTAGAGGACCAAGGCAATAGGCAATTATTTTATATCTTTTCCAGTTACGTGTGTCTAAATTTGCCAGAGAGTAGTGTTGTAGAAGATGACCTAGAGGTCAAAACATTTAGAGTGCTTCCCTCCTAATTCCTTTTTTATTATTATTTTTCCATTGATCTTCTTGAAATTTGGAGGAGAGCTGTGGATACTGCAGGTCTGCAGACTTTTGAATAGAACCTGAAGCTGTGTAAAAGAGACTCTTTGAATCCGGTTAAAACAGTTTTATCTGACAGTTCACTGATTCCTCTTCACTGGTCATCATCTGCCTGTGGCAAAGCGCTTCTCCTCGTGATTGTGAAGATTACTCTCCACGATGTTCCTTCTGACAGTGTGAATATTGACTTGCACTTATAAAGGTCAGGCAGCTCCTACAGTTATTGGGAGTGAGAACACTAACTCCAGCAAGGCTCTCTGAGAAGAATTTAACCTTCAAATTACAAAACAGAGTGCTCAGCAGAGCCAGGACTTCAGCCAACTTGAAAGTTAACCTTACTTCTCTGCAAACACAGATGTGGACTTCAGTGTTGCTCCAGCAAAGGAAAAAAAAATCAAACAACTAAGTGGACAAAGGATCCAAGAGATATACATCTAGCAGGCATTTTATTTTATTTTTTAAAAGATTGGTAGACTGCATGGAAAGAGTCACTTTTGGATTTCTTAGCTTCCAAAACAAATAATGGCTCCTTCAGCTTTTAAGAGCCTTGTACGGAAAGATAAACCATCCCATACATTCCTTTTCTCTATTGTTCTGACATTAGATCAAAGAAGTTTATTCCCAGTGAAGCACAGCAACTGACTTAGCTTACCTTTGAAAATTCTTCTGTATTTGCTATCATGTGGATTCAAGCTCAGAGCACAGCTGAGGTAATTTAAGGTCTGTAGGAATTTGGCTGTCTATTAGCGATCATGTCCTGCGGTACAATACAAGAAGGATGACAGTGTAGAAGCAGAACTGCAAATGAGAACGAAGGCTCACTTTTCATCTTGATGGAGTGTAAAAAATAATATTTTTAATTTTTAATGCAACACATTTATATTGTGGCAGTAGTGGCAGTAGGCTCATGTTGCATATAAATGAAGATGATTCTTTGGTTTGTAGGAGAATAAAGGAGACATTATGATGAAGAGTATACTGGGCAAGTAATAAAAAGGAAGTATATGTAAGTCTTAGCTGCCTAGGAAAGGCATTGCTTTCTGAGTTTGGGCACTTTTTTTTTAATGCATTATAACTTTCACAGTTTTAAGTTTAACATCTGGCAGATTTTAGATAGTGTAAAAATCATCCTTAATGGCCTTTCTGCCTCATCAGTGGGGCCACTATTCAAGTAACAAAGTGCCAATCAGTTGCTCTTGTTCCTCTTTAGCTTCAAGATATTACTGGAGAGGTTTTTGCAGAGATCATGATCTCTCTGCTTGATATGCCGTTTATTATAACTATAGTTAAAGGTCTTCAGGCTTATCCATTATAACCTCCTAATTTTCTTGACTGACTTTTTTTCTCCAGGATAGGACATAGCATGTCAAGTTTCATTCTCCCTTGACCATCCCCACCTCCCCTCAAAGAGCAGATTTTACTATATTTGAATAAAATATATAAGGAAAGGAAAATATACAAGGAAAAGAAAAAAATAAAACAAACTTAACTGTGCTGTTTTATTTGAAATATGAAAATGAAAGATTAGCAAACAGAATCGTTTAAGGTGTTTCATTGTACTGCTACAGATCTAATTAAATTGATTTTTTAAATGAAAATGAAATTTCATGGGCAATTAGAGTGTGAAATAAATCACTTCTTCTGGAAAAAGAATACAGTATGAAATCAGAGAAAAGATGTGAATTATATGCACATGTTTAACCTGAGTGAAGAAATTAACCAAGGGTGTTCCTCTTCTCTGGACATTACTTAAACCACTCTGTCTTAGGTATAATTTGTTTTTGACTTATCAGGTTAACTCTGGTTAATACAGTCTTACAGTGCGCTGGATAATACAAATATTTATTTTCCAAATATGTGCCAAATGGGTCATTTGTTTCTGAAAATTGACCAGAGCAAATTTACGATACTCTCTTGGTATAAAATTACCAGAATACTGAACTGCTTTTCAGCCATTGCAACATGGCAATAAGCTTTCTGGGCTGAAAACTATTAAAATCCAGTAAGCAGATATTAACATAATAGAGCAAAACAGTACAGTTCACTGATACTTGAACCAAATGTAATCATCTTTTTTATTGTCCTGGTTTTGGCTGGGATGGAGTTGGTTTTCTTCCTGGTAGCCGGTATGGGGCTGTGTTCTGGGTTTAGGTTGAGAACAATGTCGATGATACACTGATGTTTTGGTTCTTGCTAAGTACTTGCTAAGTGGTGCTCACACTGGTCAAGGACTTTTCAGCTTCCCATGCTCTGCCAGGGGCACAAGAAGCTGGGAGGGGCACAGCTGGGGCAGCTGACTCAGACTGGGCGGGGGCTATTCCATACCATGTGACATCATGCTCAGTATATAAGCAGGGGAGTTGGCCGGGGAGGGGTTCGATTGCTGCTTGGGGGATGTGCTGGGCATCGGTCGGCGGGTGGTGAGCAATTGTACAGTGTACCGCTTGCTTTGTATTACTACTGTTCTATTTTTTATTTTACTTTAGTTATTAAACTGTTTTTATCTCAACCCACGAGTTTTCCCCTTTTGCCCTTCCGATCCTCTCCCCCATCCCGCCGGTGGGGGGGGTGAGCGAGCGGCTGCGTGGTGCTTAGTTGCTGGCTGGGGTTAAACCACGACATTTATATATGATCATATTTACCAACACCTAACTCCATTTTACCAACACCTAACTCATACAAATGTAACATAGCATTTAAGCACTGGCTTCCAAACAGGTTTTTGTATTTTATTTTAAAACTTGATATTTAGTTTATAGAACAGAAGTATATGTTTTCTATATACTGTCCTGAATAAAAGTATCCTAGTCAAACTTTTATTTATTTGGGTTTATACAGCTAAAAACTAAGCCAAACTCTCAGAATAAACAATGACATTTCTGAGTTACTATATAAAGAAAATAAACACCTTTCTTTAAAATATTGTGCAATATAGGAGACTTCATTTTCAAAATTAAAAATAACAGAAAAAATATCTTCTTTCTTCTCTTATTTTAACTTCAGAACTGTTAATTTCTGAATATCTTCATTGTCAAGGAGATTACACTGCTGATGAATATAACACCATTTTGTTGGTCTACACTCAAACTCACTACCTGAACCACCTGTCGCTTGTGTATTACTCATTTTGATATCCAAGTTGCTTCCAGGCTTCTTCATCTGAAAATGAGACTTGGTTTGTAGAAGTTCTAGGACATACACCAAGAAGAGATGATATGAAGCTAAAGATTTCTAAAGCTATAGGGTCAGCCCAGGATTCCAGAAGCTTAAAAATACAAAATCTAACTGAGAAAGGAGTTGCACTTGTTGTTGAATCCTAATTTCAGCTACCTTGGAAATTAAAAAAAAAAACCCAAACCCTCAATAATTATTGCCTCACAATTGTAAAGAGGAATGGGCAACCACAAAGTGGTCAGCTTTCCAAAAAGAGGAAGAAAACCAGGCCTTTCCTTGCTTGAATGTCATTGTCCTGGTTTCAGCTGGCATAGAGTTAATTTTCTTCTTAATAGCTTATATAGCGCTGTGTTTTAGATTTAGTATGAGGATAATGTTGATAACACACTGATGTTTTAGTTGTTGCTAAGTAATGTTTATACTAGTCAAGGACTTTTCAGCTTCCCGTGCTCTGCCAGGTGCACAAGAAGCTGGGAGGGAGCATAGCCAGGACAGCTGACCCAGACTGGACAAAGGGCTATTCCATACCATATGACGTCATGCTCAGTATATAAAGCTGGGGGAAGAAGAAGGAAGGGGGGAACAGTCAGAGTGATGGCATTTGTCTTCCCAAGCAACTGTTACCTGTGATGGAGCCCCACTTTCCTGGAGATGGCTGAACACCTGCCTGCCGATGGGAAGCAGTGAATGAATTCCTTGTTTTGCTTGGCTTGCGTGTGTGGCTTTTGCTTTCCCTATTAAACTGTCTTTATCTCAACCCACAGGTTTTCTCACTTTTACTCTTCTGATTCTCTCCCCCATCCCACCAGGAGGGAGTGAGTGAGCAGCTGTGTGGTGCTTAGTTGTTGGCTGGGGTTAAACCACGACAGTCATTAAAAAAGAATCAGGTACTTTTTTACCATTTCTTCAACATGCTGCTTTGCCATTTCTTAGATTAACATAATCACTTCAAACAATGTTGAATAAAACTTTGCAGTCTACTGTACCAGATGTATCTGGGTTGATCAGGTAAACCATAGTGACTGATGCAATGATTATCTTCTTTCAGTTGAATGACTCACAAGAAGGTTTCCGAGTTGGCCTTATCCCAGTAGGCTGAAACAGCTCAGGAGAAAATTCATTTGTAACACTGCATTTCCTATTATTTTATGACTTTAAAGCACTCCCTTTAATTTTAGTGACATTTTTACATCATTAATTAATAGTACATTAAATAAATGTGATTTAGGAAAAATATACCTTTAAAGAGTCATTGAAAACTTGTGACTTCCCTCACTTTTGAATTAATTCTTAACTGATGAAAAAAGGAGCAGTGATCTTGAGTAGCAGCAATTGAATTGATATACTGGGATAAGTCACACTACTGAAGTTTCTGGCACAAGGCACCACTGTTTATTAGATACTCTTGAAGTTATTTTGGAGGGATTAAATTGCAACAAAGTCACTTAAGATGTGGCTTTTAGATTCCTTAATAACAATATTATTAGAAAATAAATTATTACTAACTGTTATAAATAATTTTCCTGAAGCAATATTTAGTATTTTATAAAGGATAAATCAATAGCTTTCCTCAGCTAGAAGTCTTTGGTTCAAATTCCAACCTCCTGACTGCTGTTTAAATAGAACATGTGGGGAGCAGCATTATAAGGAAATCCTTCATAGAACAGATCAAAAGTCCATCATGCCCAGCAGCCTCAACCTGACAGAGACCAGGAGAAGACACTTATGGAAAGACTATAATGACAAGTAAGCATATGATAATATCACTACAGAGGAATAACTTTCCAGCTTTTGTCAATCTGCATTTGAGGCACTTCCTGCATGACTGATCATAGCTGTGTGCTTACTAATGCTTGATGGATTCTTTTTTCTTGAGTTGATGTAATTTCTTGAATTCGTGTTTTAGTATCCACAATACCTTACAGTACTTTGCTCCAGTTTACATATTTAATGAAAAAAAAATCTCATTTTGATTGTCTTGATTGTACCACCTGACATAATTTTCATTTGATGTTCCTCGGGATGCTTTATTATTAGAAATAACAAATAATTATTTCCTATTCATCTTCTCTGTGTGCCTCACAACTTTGTAGACCTCTAGCATAAAGCTGACTCACTACACTAACATTTCTTTATCCTTTTTGGGTTCCTACAATTGTAAAAATTCAATTTCTGTGAATATCTGGCCAATACCAGTATTTTTAACACTTTATGCTCTCTTTAATGAAAACATACTCTTTTCCAATTTTCTAAACAATCTATATTTACCATCAAAAAGGCCCTTTACTATGACACTGTGGAATATTTTTGAATACAAATATAATGTAAAAAAACATTTTGTAGACAGACCATATCTTGTTTCTATAACAAAACTGCATTTTCAGATATGGAAGCCAGTCATTCTCAAGATCATCTAGATATGAAAACACTGGTGATGAATTTTGTGTGTTTGAGTATTAGATATTTTTTCATCTGCTTCTGAAAATTATTAAAACTGTCTTTAAAATTTGAAGCTTCCAATATCAAATATTCTCTACTGTTTTTTCTGTCTGTTTTTTCCGTCTGTTTTTTCCTTCTGCTACCAACAATACTAGATTATTAAGAAAAGTAATTTTAAGTATGACAAAAAAGGCATTTGGGAGAGTACAGCCTTACAAAAGATTCATAAATTTTTTGCAAGAATGAACTGGCATAAATAGATTTTCATTCCCTCTGGTTACTTTTCCCAAGTGGTAGTCACTAAGTGACTCACTAATAGCTACATTATGCCTTTCAACAGTACATTGATTTATTTCATGTGCAATGACAAGTTTATTCTTCATGTTCTTTGGACTAGCCTATCCAACTTTTGGTTTCTGCCATTTCAGCAAAACTTAAATTTTCCAACAGCTACCCTAGAGGTTTTATTTTCTGCAACAGATGAGTAGTTTTGTTGAACTAATAAAGCAAGTTTATATAAAACTGTACCTCATTTCGAAAACCACCTAGCATAAAGTGCAGTTCTTTGACCCAAAGATAAGATCTTAAGATATTATCCACTATATTTCATTGTATCAGTTTCTCCTTTGCCCAAATGGGTGAAGACATTGTAATTTAAGTGTTTCATTGCCACTGTTCTCACCTATGGACGAGGTTCCCTTCTCAGACAATATTAGCCATATGCATGACGATCTCTTGTCTTGCTAATCTATCATTTGATATTATGGGAATCTCTGGCCATAATGCCACACTAGAATTGAAGTCCAACTGGGAAACTGGTCCACATAGGCTATCAGCTTTTCAGTATTCATGGAGTTTATTTTGAAGGAAAGAGGTCCTTTCCCACAAAACCAGATATTTTTCAAAAGAAACTTAATTTTGTTGAAAAGTTATTGTTTTTTAAACTGAAAACCAGTATAGATAGAAGTGTTCCAACCAGGCTTCTTAATCTTAAAGGTCCAGCCTTATGCTGTTAAAGCTTTTGTGCACCTTCATAATGTATCTTTTGCAGTACAGCTTCTTTTTTTGTGTCTGTAAATTTATAGTTTGGAGAGATCTGAGAGTACCATAGGTTTTTAAAAGCTTCATTTTCCTGTGTTCTGTTTCTCAGTACATATGCAATTGTGCTAAACTTTATACCATCTCTATGATGATTTCCTATATTCCTTTGTCTATCAGTCTGTGAACTTTTAAAATAAGAGAAGATAGCCAGTAATTCTTATTTGTTCTTTGCTTTCAAGGAGACAAACTGTTTCTTCCAATTGCAGCAAAATGTATTGAGGGGGGCAGGGAACAGAAACAAAAAACCACCTTCTCCTAGACTTGTTTTTTAGATTGTTTAGTAGGAGGGTAATGGCTTGAAATTCATTACTAGTTTTGTTATCTTGCAGATCCTCTACTCTCAGGAGAGAGTGATGATCATGTTGTGACAGTGCCAGCTGGAAGTAATGTCATGTACAGGGCGTAAGCAGCTATCTAACACCCCAGGTCATGAGCTGGAGGAGGGAAGATTTTTATCTGTAGGAATTCTCAAAGAACACTATTTCTAAATGTTCAAACTTTCTTTGTTCTCCCTTAGGCCTGAACTCTAATACAGGTCCAGCTGCTGAAGTTGAGAGAAAGCAAAGTGCAAGAAAGATGTAACTGGCAGGAGCAGAACAATAGCTAAGCAGCAGTTAGGAGGTACTGCGGGGTTATTAAAGTTAAACTATGCTGCCTGCTGACGTCAGATGGAACAATCTGCCTCCTGTAGCATCCTATAAATATATATGAATATACATGTTTTACTGTGGATATATTTGGGGAATTTGGAAGTTATCATCTAAAAAATGCAACATGCCTTAGTGAAAGCAATAACTATAGCTCCTCGTAACAACAGAAAAGATGATTAAAACGTTATGCTACTCTTATATGCGTGGTTGTACATGATGCTGCTGATTCTGTGAAAAGGAATAAATAGCTAGATTTCCAGTACTTTTGGCTTATTTGTGGAACAATGTTCAATGACTAGATTCTCCATTGCTAGACACTTTCTGCTTCCTGTGAATGCTGCCTTCTTGGTGAGCACAGTCCTGCTTAAATGCAAATAATGTAACTTTTGCTCTCATGTTACTCGTTGGCTCACAGGAATCTTGAATATGTTTTTCAGTTGAATTTGATATTTTTTCTCGGCTTTGCACTATACTATGGCTTCATAGATCCATACTCCAACTATTATTAGCATTAATCTTACAGTGTCACATAGAATATCTTTGTCCAGTAACCACTGGTTGTTGTATTGTTACTTTTATTCTGTTTATAAATTAACACCAACACACAAGCTTTACTTGTCTGGGGAAGGACAACCAGTGGTCTAGAGAACACAGGATTGAACAGCGCATTTGTTCCTCTGCTGTGGGGATTTGAGGTGTGACCTTGTGCAACTCAGTTAACTGCTCTCTGCCTCAGTAGTCACCATTTGTGAAACAGAGATAATAAGTACATTGTTGGATGAGAAACTATGCATCCTAACTTCAAGAACACTGTTGAAATACTTTCATTGCTGACTTTGTTTTACAATGAATCTTAACTGTGGCTTGAATAACAGGTAGATTTACATACTGGAAAAACCTAGAAAATCTAGGCCTTGCAGCCTGTCTCATGCTTGATTCAGCTTCCTTTCTTCTGATGACAGGTATTACTAACTGGCCAGCTCCATAAGTCCCACTGAGAAAGATTTCTCAGCTGCCTTCAGAAATCTCAATCCTGTGGGTGTTTTGGTGTGCAATTTGAACGTGCACTTATGAATAAATATTTTATTTTCAGAAACATGTGGTTTCTTTTTCTATTTCTATTTGCCTTGTATGTGGAGCTTCCATTTTAAAATAACAGAGTAAAAGAGCTCTATTACATAATGTAATACAAATTATTATAGTGGTCTGAATACCAATGTCAGTCTGTTCAGAAAACTCATTGTTCCCAATAAATCTCAGAGTCTAAGACCTCTCTCAGGCCAGTAGAAGAGTCAAAAGTTCTGCCAGACACCTCCTCAGTGGATGCAAGACCCTCATTCACTACCATAGAGAGGGTATCTGCACCACACCCGGTGGGGCTTCAGGAAGAAGGGTAGAATGTTCTCTTGTGGAATCGGAGGGAGAAATTGTCTCCCATCTCCCACTACACTTGTTCTCTCCCAAGATGACACATTTGTACTAGGGGCAAAGCACTGAAACCAGTGGCACAGAGGGTAGAAGTATAACAGGAAAACAGAATGTCAGAAGAGGGTTATTTCATCCCTGCAAAAAAAAGCCTAGGTGTGGAATTGGTTTTTCTACCCATAAAGACCCTCCAGAAGCATAATTTAGGATGTTATTGTGAGGTGTAATTCAGGAAGAGATAAGAAAAAGGCTTGCAGCTCTGCCACTAGAATGGAAATCACACAAAGCCTGATAATTTTGAGATCTGGTTATCAAATCCTTGCAGAAACAAAAGTTGCAAGGACTTACACTAATTTCCATTGCAGCAACATTTGTTGTGAAATTTATGGTTAGATCATCTCTTGGGCAGCCACTAGAGGACAACCTGATCACATACTTTTAAGTTAGTCCGATGTTTCTACCCACGGCAGTACATAGGCACCAAGAGCCTTTGGTCTACAACCCCTTCACTCTGACTGACAAAGCTAATCTCTAAACGGTATGAAAAGTCAAAAGTTTTAAACATATGAAATAACAAGCATCTCACAGCTCTATGTGAGAATCTGTATGAACCTGACCCATAGGTTTTACTCTGTAAAAATATATGGAGCTAAAAATGGTAGATTTTTGCCCAGCTGGCAGGAAGCAAAGGAAAGGAATTTTCATAAAAGTAAATAAGCAGGAAATATGGAATAGTGCAGCCTCTGATTTGCTGGGCCTGAACTGATGCAGGTATTCTGAAGTACCTTCATCTTAAGTTTTTAATAATATTTTACATAAATGTACAGTAACTAGTCTACTGGAACATATTTATTACAGGAATGCCAAAAAGCCTCAATTTCCCACATGTAGTAATAATATACAGTGAGAGTTTCTTCTCTAGAAGCCTTACTGTCTGAACAGTTAAGGCAGAAATGGTGATAAAAGGAAAAGGGGGAATAAAGGGTTCAGTGCCACCAGCTGAAACTGGGGCATGAAAAGAGAGGCAGTAACAGGATCTGTTCCATGCTCCTGGTACCTCAGAGGTATTAGTGCTAGGAATAGCAAATACTTTCTCCCAGAAGAGATTTCTCTTAATTTTGAGATGAGGGTATTTCATAGCTCCTGCCTTTGAGAAAAGCAAGAATGTCTTTTTTTTTTCTGGAAATCACTCATTTATATTGTTCTATAAGTGTGACTAGGTTGTTATGCTCATTAGAGATGCTGACAGAAAGAAAATTACCTATTTTTCTAGCATCCCTTTCTCTTACGTCTAAGAGTAAATTTTTGTCTGACCACAGGTTTCTACAAACTTCTTTTCTAAGCTAGGACAGTCTTACTTACACCTATTTATCCATGTAAAGCACATTGTGCAGTCTGGAAACTTCCCGCTCTCAAATGTATTTCCTTCTTCTTCCTATTTTTGACAGACTGTCCCCTGGAATAACTCTCATTACATCCAATTTCCATCTGTCCACAGTTTTCACAATGTGAGGCACCCTCTGAAGACCTCTTTATCACTGGGATCTAAAAAGGGTTTGTGTTTTACCTTATTTTATATTGCATTAGACTTTGCAACAACAAATCAGGGCTTCAGGCCCTTAAAGGGTTAGTAACTAAACATGCACTGAAAGCTCACTGGGATGGGAGCAGCAAAAGCACAAAGCATTAAGTCAGAACAGTAACAGAGAAACAATGTCAGCACAAGGACAATAAACGCTGTTATTCTTAGTGCTCCAGGAATAACAGTGATTGTTGTTCTTGTTTTAACATCATGTTGTTTTCATAATTTTTCTGGACAACAGCATAGTGTAAGAGGAAGCGCTGAGGTGACCTATATGGAGATTTTAAAATTATGAAATGGAGAGGGACAGAAATGTGTTTTTATTCATGTTAATTTTGCATTGATGGGACTTTAAGATTGCTGAAACCAAAACACCTAGACAGATGTGCATACATATTTATTTATTTGTTCTTGACAATAACAGCTTCTGAATTATCCTGGCACACAAACGGCCATGTGTATGGCCCCATAAAGGATCCCTTTCCTCTCCCTCATTTGCCCCCTCAGCCATTCATCACTCTCTTACACTTTGCCTTTTAATAAGATTGTAAGATTTTGAAAGGGAGATCCTGTCCATAAGTGAGGCACCAGACAAGTTGAATGCTGTTGAATAAAGCAGCATATTGATAGTGTATCACTGTTCCCCACATAAACATTGATATTGAACAGGTACCAGTGAGAAAACTGCCTTTTATCTGTATCACTGTATTTACATACACTGGGATTAAATGGATGCTGTGAATCACTATAAACTTTGTCTATACTCATACTAGCTGGCATCGTAAAACACTTTGATTATGTTCACAGTTACACCATACCCAATAGCACCTGCAGTGTTGCTCAAAGGCCACCTCACCATACTAAGGGAATTTGCCCAAAGCAAATTTCAGTACCTTGTCATACACTGAGGTGTCCACTGTGCACCACTGCATTGTCACTGTAGACCTAGCAACACAGTATAGTAGCTGTAAAGTTACAGTTCAGTTCTCCCAGTGCTATTCTACAATGTTCCAACTCACATTTCAGTGATGATTTGGACAGCTGAGAGCCAAGCGCCAGCTGCAGAAAACACTTACCAGTTTCAGGCCTGAAAGCATAGCTCAGCACAGCTCAGGCTTCTAATTTTCCTTAATGCCCTTTTTGAAACACTTTTGTTAGCACCTGGTTCTATCAAACACCCTTCCACAGGATTAATTCCTGGGATACCAGGACTGATCTCGGGAGAAACATATCAAAACACTTGTAAAAAATGAATAAATAAAATAATTTTTATTTTCTTTCATGTTTTTCTTCTATTTTGCAAAGTTACTTGACAAAACCAACACCACGAAACAGTGTAATTAGTGTAATCATTGAGCGGTTATTTGGTACACGGGCTCCATCTATTATGTTATATTGGGGATGTCTGTTCCTCTTATTTTCCTGAAAAACTCTCAAAAAGAAAAGGCATAGGAATTAAGGCAGGCATTAAGTATTCCAGACAAAGACTACTCTGCTTCTTCTTTCTTTCCAGAAAGCCCAAATTACTTCTTTCTCATAGTGTTCTATAAATGCTTTGTCTTTGTCTCTTTTGATTTCAACTGCTGTGGAAGCAAAGGAGAAACATGGCATAGACTGAATTATATTGAGGGAACTTTCACCTCCAGAAATATTTTACCTTCACAACTCAGCCCCTTCCATTTCAAGTCCTTGTCAGTAAGCACATGAAAGAAGAGCATAATTGCTAAGGCCATGAACAAGCAACAGAAAAAGGAAACAGGAAGAGAAAAACATGAACAGTATTGACTGAACTGGTCTGATCAGAAAGAGCAAAAAGAGATAACTAACAAAAATCATTCAAACAAAAATCAAACGCCTTTTTTCACATGAAGCACTTAGGCAATCTGAAAGTGGGATGTAGCAACGCTGCAGTTACACAGCCCTGCCCTAAGCAGTATGGTTCTTGCCATTCATAAGGCATGGAAAAATCTTTGTGCAGGCCATACCATTTCAAATTATGGAATGGAGGAAATGGCGACAGATGTAACAATAGATTGCATATAAAAGGCGCTTTGCACTTACGCTGGAAAGCAGTGCCAAGCATTGCAGGGGAAGCATGAATCTGAAAGGACATCTAACCTTCTACAATGCATTGGTGCAAAGCTGCATTGTACACAGGGAGCAGATAGCCTTTTAGCTGATATAACTACCTTTCTCCAATACTCAACTGACTATAAGTGAATCACCTACAAAAGGAGAGTAGGAGGAATGGTGAGACTGGCATGCAATGAAGTTTTGCCATACAGGAGTTTACTTCAAAATCTTGAGCGTTGAGCTCAATCACAGGTTGTTTGTGAATCTGGGACTGAAAAAGCACCTTCCAAAAGAAACTTTGGGGCACAAGCTCCTGTCTGCTTCAAGGCAACTATACAGTTGTGGATGTAATTGCCTGTATGAGACAGATGTTTACAGAGAGTGGTCAGGCACATAGGTGTTTCTAACCTTTCCATGACTGGAAAATACACAGGAGACTATATTGCCAGCAAAGGTATGACTTCACAGCTCATATAAACCAATCTAAGCTGGCATTAGACTGTCAGATTCCAGTACTATTTTAGTCATTGCAGAGAGTAGATCCAGCAACACAAGTATTTACCCCAGGGTCTGATGCTAGTATTTCAGCTGTCCATATAGTTTTCTACACCCTAACTCAGATACTTTTACATAATCACAGCTCTGACAACCATCAAGACCTACCAACAATATCTATATAGACTCCAAAAAAGCTAGCACTTTTCAATGCAGCCAGAATAAAGCATCACAGAGGCTGCTCATGTTCCCCAGCTTTTACAGTCAATAACCCTTAAGTTATTTCTGGAGACTGACAGAAGTTACATTAGCAAAGGCTGCCTTTTCATTAGCATTTCCATTAGGTTGTGCCCAGCTCTTATGATTGACTTTGGTAAGGTTGGTCAGAACATGACAGTAATCACATGAATGAGATAATTATAGACACAAAGAGATTTTACAGTGTTGACTCTGCTAGCCAAATTAGCTGCTGGTGGTGAGGGCTGCAAGATATCTGTTATTCTTCCACTTCTTAAAAACGATTTGTCAAAACCTGTAGTGTTTATGACTATAAAATGAAACAGTGGAATAAATCCTTGATTTCAATCAGTCCAGGTATATTAAATTACTCTGCAGCTACTTAACCTTATCTCTGGAGAAACAAAGAAATGGGAGTCAAAAATGTTTTTTTTTTTAATACATGCCACTTAATGTTTCTGGTGAAGAAAATGCAAAAGTACCTATTTTGGGTCTATAGTTTTCTAGCTAAATGTGAATGGAGAAGAGAAAGAACAGAATGGAGGCAGAAAAGTAGACAAAGAGAAAAGAAAGCAAGAGCAATATTAGGAGAAAAAGCAATAATAATTGATTTTAAAACCAAATAAACTCTGGAAAGATTCCAAATGAAACTGCTTCATAGAAACACAAAAGACTGTATTAAAGAAGAATGTAAATTCTTCAGGAGTGGTTGCAATAGACCCCCTGGATTTTCTGTTTCAGATATCATGAATTCATCTAATTAAAATAGGATTATTTCTCAGATTTTCCATGGCTTATTTGCTTTGCTGCTCTTTTTCATCCCGACATTAAAGCAGTCACTTTGGACAACTATCAGATTAGGATTGAGTAGTATCAGCTAATGTTTTAATTCAGAATCATTATGGAATCTATCAGCAGGAGCTCAAATTTTAAATAATTTTTCTTTTTTTTTCTAAATCTTGTACCTTTCAGTAGATTTCTTCCTGAAGCGTGGGTGCAGAGGTCAGAGTCTGCTTTTTGGCTAGGTTACCTTTACTCAGTTAACTACAATTGAGAACACACTAATGCTCTCATATATACATAGATTTCCATCATCTTCTTAAATTCTCTTTTTTGAGGCAAATGATTACTGTTCTTTACATTACTTTCTTTAACTTTGATACAGCAAGTTTAAAAAGGCCACATCTGACTTTGAACAATTCTGCAGATGACCCTTGGAACATTTTTTGTCAGTGTCACTTAGCATTTCCAACCAAGGGCTGAACTACATGCTGAGTTTGATGGGTTTTTATTACTAGTCATATCAGCCCAGCTTCCCTGCTGGGTATCAAGATCATGTATCTAACTTCCCTCCCTATGGCAGTTTTCCCCTTAACTAAGCATGAGCCTGTTTGTCCCTACAGACTTCTTTTAGACATATAATGCTTTCTTGGTTTCACATAGAATGAAAAACTATGCCTTGGGGGCATCCTAATTTACATGCTTTATCTGAAAATACCCTGTTTGTAAAAGAGATACCATGGCATCATATAAATATACTCCCAATATAATTTTCTGTCCCAATATTAATTTACTCATCAAAACAATTTTTTTGCTCCTTTCTGTAATTCATTTTCTAGTTCTAGTATGGCAAAGATAAAATCAACATGTGCCTGATTTATTTTAGTGATGAGCTAAGACCTTTTAAGTAACTTTGATACCGACTGAAAAATTATTTCCCAGTTGCACATAAAGTGATGTTTATAGTTTGGGTACCTCAAGGGCTTTCTGTGCTGCACTGAGTTTCATTTGATTGTGTCAGATTTAGTGAAACAGGTTAATTATTTTCCTGAAGGCATAACTATGTTTTGTAAAGACTTAATAAATGTTTGCAGTTTTAAATTTCAAAAATATTTAGACTAGGTATGGAGACTTAGCAAATACTTTTAAACATGAAACACTCATGGCTTACCTCTGGCCCTGTGGGCCTTAAATAAATCAAGGGAAGATGATGAGTGGGAAGAGGCTTCCCTGTAAATTAGTCACTGGGAGCACAAAACTCTGTTGAATGGACGTGGGTTGTTAGTTGTAAGACAATTTCTGTCATGGTAATTTTAGCCAGATAAATGTGGCATCAAGTGAGCTCCTAGTATAAAACATTGTTATAAAAATGGAGACTGTTTGGATCATTCAAGTTTTACAATCATAAACAATTTTCACAAGTATTTTGATTCTCCTTAAGAAGGTCCTTTTATTTTTTTCTCTTTAGGTGGAAACTAAAGAATCTTTTAGCTCTTAGAAAGCTTTTAGCTCTTAAAAAGCTGATGGAATTTTTTTCACACAGATGTTGAAATCCTGGACTCAGTTAAGTAAACAGAAGTTTTACCAGTGAACTCATAATAGGATTTCCCCATGAAGTGTGCCCTAAATAAGAATTTCTTTCTTTCTAGTTCTTTTGTGGACAGCTGTAAGTTAGATTAACCATCCCAGATATTATAAAGCTTGTATAAAATTATGTTAAAAGATTGTGTCTTTTTAAAATTATTTTTTAGCTTTTAAAGGCTTATCTATCTCCATTCTTCTGGGCTGAAAGAGAGGTAACCAGGAACTGTGGAAAAACCTTGTTAAATAAACACTGGTCAGGGAGAACTGCATTTTAAAATGTAATATATTTCACACATAATAAATGTAATGCAGGAGTTAATACAGTGAAGCAAAATGCCATGACATCTCTTATTTTTTGCAGCCTGTTACTACCATATTGGAGTTTCAAAATGCAAGACAATGTGACATTACTAATCACTAGTATAACTAATATGGGAAGCAGAATAAAGCCCCAATAATCCAAGAGGTAACAGTTACCAATCTGCTACTCCACCTAGATGCCTACAGGTCTATGGGGCCAGACGGGATCCACCCGAGGATACTGAGGGAGCTGGCGGAGGAGCTCGCCAAGCCACTTTACATCATTTATCAGCAGTCCTGGTTAACTGGGGAGGTCCCAGATGACTGGAAGTTAGCTAATGTGATGCCCATCTACAAGAAGGGTCGGAAAGATTATCCGGGGAACTACAGGCCTGTCAGCCTGACCTCAGTGCTGGGGAAGGTCATGGAGCAGATCGTCTTGAGTGCCATCACACAGCACGTGCGGGACAATCAGGGGATCAGGCCCAGCCAGCATGGGTTCATGAAGGGAAGGTCCTGCTTGACCAACCCGATCTCCTTCTATGACAAGGTGACCCACTTGGTGGATGAGGGAAGGGCCGTGGATGTTGTATACTTGGACTTTAGTAAGGCCTTTGACACTGTCTCCCACAGCATTCTCCTGCAGAAGCTGGCTGCTCACGGCTTGGATAAATGCACTCTTCACTGGATAAAAAACTGGCTGGATGGCCGAGCCCAGAGAGTGGTGGTGAATGGAGTCAAAGACAGTTGGCGGCCGGTCACAAGTGGTGTTTTCCAGGGCTCAGTGTTGGGGCCAGTTCTGTTCAATATCTTTATCCATGATCTGGACAAGGGGATCGAGTGCACCCTCAGTAAATTTGCAGATGGCACCAAGTTGGGTGGAAGTGTTGATCTGCCTGAAGGTAGGAAAGCTCTACAGAGGGATCTGGACTGGCTGTATCAATGGGCTGAGGTCAGCTGTATGAGGTTCAATAAGGCTAAGTGCCGAGTCCTGCACTTGAGTCACAATAACCCCAGGCAACTCTACAGGCTTGGGGAAGAGTGGCTGGAAAGCTACCTGGCAAAAAAGGACCTCGGGGGTGCTGGTTGACAGCTGGCTGAACATGAGCCAGCAGTGTGCCCAGATGGCCAAAAAGGCCAATAGCATCCTGGTTTGCACGAGAAATCATGTGGCCAGCAGGACTAGGGAAGTGATCATCCCCTTGTACTCGGCACTGGTGAGGCCCCACCTCGAATACTGTGTCCAGTTTTGGGCCCCTCACTACAAGAAGGACATTGAGGTGCTGGAGAGTGTCCAAAGAAGGGCAGTAAAGTTGGTGAAGGTTCTAGAGCACAAGTCATACCAGGAGTGGCTGAGGGAAGTGGGGTTGTTTAGTTTGGAGAAGAGGAGGCTGAGGGGAGACCTTATTGCTCTCTACAACTACCTGAAAGGAGGTGGTAGCGAGGTAGGGGTTGGTCTCTTCTCACAGGTAGCAAGCAACAGGACGAGAGGAAATGGGCTCAAGTTGTGCCAGGGGAGATTTAGATTAGATATTGGGAAAAATTTCTTCACGGAGAGAGTGGTTAGGCATTGGAACAGACTGCCCAGGGAACTGGTGCAATCACAGTCCCTGGAAGTGTTCAAAAAACGTGTGGATGTGGTGCTTAGGGACATGGTTTAGAGGTGGACCCTGCAGTTAGGTTAATGGTTGGGCTCGATCTCATAGGTCTTTTCCAACCTTAATGATTCTATGATTTTATGATTCTAATAACACCCTGTACAAACGGATATGATTATATTCAGCTTAACTCATGGATATCCAAGTATTTTTGTTTTGCTAGGAATAAGTAAATATTTTTTTCCTAAGTTTCATCTCTCTGTGGTTTCCTATAAGAAGTTCAAGTACTGAACACTTTTAGTAACTAACGTGAAGATTCAAAGAACAAATTAGGTGTACTGCATACAGTCTAAAGTAATTTAAACTAAAAAATTTACATGACTGATTAGCTCACAGCAAGAATGGTACGTACTAAAAATACTAGAAAATAATATATAATGAATGAAAAATTAGCCGCTTTACAGTTGTATTTATTTGCCTTATTCTTTGTTAACAAAAAAACCAAACCAAAATCAAAACCTAAAAACTATCTTCCCTCCAAATCTTTCTAGGCCAAGTCAAGCAAATTACACTTAACAGGAAATTTGATGCTTTAGTGCAGTGATCCTGTTTCTTTGGCTAATTACTTTTATATACTTTTGCATAGCTGCGACATACAGGTTTTTTTGTCAACAGGAAAAGAATTCTGAAGCTGCTTAGAGAATTGGTTCAGCCTCTCAGAGGAAGTTATGAAAATGAATGTATCACCTTTTTTTTGCTCATTTTCATCTGCATTTATGTTTTATTTTATTTTCACACTCAAAGTGATCACTTGAGTTACCTATATAATAAAGACATTGGATTACATTCATCAGCTAGCTAGAGACATAGCGATCAACTTGACATTGCCATGCAACCTAGACAAGCCTATGGTTGATTTGGTTCTCTAGAGAATTCCAGTGAGTATAACCTTTTCGATCTGTTGCTTAATCAATGTAGTTATATCTGTTAATAATGGGACAAAATGTGAAAAATAATAATAAAGAAAGTATATATCTAGAGTTCCTTGGGCAACAAAATGCCTGAGGTATATATCTTTGCAGTTTCCAATTCTAATTAGAGATGATAGGTGTGAAATGAAAATCCAGATTCAAACAACATTAACTAGCAGAAAATCTGAATTTTTATCAGATATTAAATTTTCAGCAGGTAAAAATTTAAATCAGTTCAACTGATAATATCTGAAGCCTTGGTGTTTTGTTTCTCAGCCTTCTGCCACAGAGTGCCCTACACTTCTTGTATTTCAGCATGCCCTTGAAAATGAGAAATCAAATCTCCAATGGTGTAACTTTATGATTTTATCCATCAATCATCAGTATATATTGTTAACAATATTTTTCAGGAACTGCTTTATTTGTTTTGCAGAAGTGGTCAAAAATTGAAGTAAACATCTTAGCTCTCATTTGTTATTTAATCTGGTTAATAATTTCCTATTTTTTCCTTCTGTCCCACCCCCTTTTTTCATACAAATTCCATATATGATCTGGACCGAATGAGGAAATAAATAAATAATAATAAAAATCTGCCAAAACCCCCTGCTGTGCTTTCATAAGCAGATATTTCCACAACAAATTCTTCCACAAAAATACCCCCCTTTTTTTTTTCTTCTCCCAAGTGTGCTTATCAGTATTTACCAATATTCTAATTCAGTTCCAACACTAATTTTGATAACTTTCAGGCAGCCATGAGCTAGTGCTTTTTAAACGCTCAAAAGTATATGCAAACCATAATGCCCTAATATACTAACTGGCTTTAGTAGTTCTTGCTGGCAATGAAATATCATCCAGTCTGTGTTTGCAAAGGGTCTGAACTTCACAGCAACATGGTGTTGAGCTGTGAAGGAACTAATACAGTGATTGCCAAAGCTCTCTTTTCACATCATGATTGTAAAAGATATTTCTGGATCTTCCAGCAACCCAGCACCCACATGTTTTGTTTACAGTGTATTTAACACTAGTGATGCCCTAGCTCTTGTGTGTCATGGGCATAGAAATGTATTGCTAATTTCCTGGAAACTGGCAAGGGACAGTTTGTACCACCCCCTACACTTACATTGGAGTTGTCTATGTCACAGCTAAATGAGGAAGATTTATTGAGGGGGTGGAGTATGGACTCTAGGTGACTGATTCGTCTATTTTGTTCCTTGTGGTAAATCCTTTCAGCGAGCAATATATACACTCACTGTGTACACCTTTTTTCCTATTTGTTGGATAAATTCGTATGATATGTAAAAACACTCATTTACCCTGTTTTGTTTGTTATTTTTTAGTCAAATTATTAAAATTAATATTATAGGAAAAAGTCACTTACAAAAAATAATTAAATAATGGACTCCATGGCCAAATAATTATTTATCAGCATGAATTTGCTCCCAAAGCTTATGTAAATGAAAATGGATTGAACTTTCAGTGTTGATCAGAGAGACAGCATTATGTACTTCTCCCAAACCATTGACAAATACAGATGGGAAAGGGTCAGTCCATTTTTATTCCTAGCTGTTATTTGGACAGACGGCCAGTCACTGCAGTTGTTGAAACTTTTTTTTTCCCTAATTTAAATTTAATGAAGTGCAAGAGATCCACCAAAATGATTTTATTTTTTAAATATTTCCTGGGGGAAATAAATGCTATTGCTGTCTTTTGCCTCCCTCCTCCTACAAACAGCATTTCTGTCTCACTGTTCAGCTGCTGCTTAGAAAATTAAGAAATGCAGCTCTTACCTAAATGAAGCTCTTGATTCTAAGAAAAACGTGAAATAGAATATAAAATTTTGTCAACATCTCTACAGTGACACAAAGACCTCTCTACTTGGGAAGGTTCTTTTTGTTTGGGTTTGTTTGTTTGTGATTATTTTGTGTGTGTGTGTCTCTCTCTCTCTCTCTTTTTTTTAAAAATGTATGTATGCAATTTAGACCCAGTTTTGACCTAAGTGAAACTGAGGAGAAAATATCTTCCAGGTTTTTAAATGAACTTATAGATTTTGAGATCATACGTCTCTAGCACTTTTAATTTGTGTATGGAAATGTAGTCTTCCAGCCAGAACTGTTAACTCAGAAAGTCTATTCCCAGAACTATATGGACATCACTGATGATGCAATCACAGATGCTTTTGACAAATAAAATTACAGTCATAAACAAGTAAGTCTCATTGGCTGCAAATCAGGAAGAAACAGGGAAAAAATAGTGTTTATTGGAATGGAAATAACCAATCTGGAAAAGAAAAGGATGTTTCTAAGAAGATGGTAAAAACAGTGAAGAAAGAAGAATAAACATCAAAACCAAATGATTGGCCCAAACAAAATCCCTGGATTTCAACAATCCAGAACTTCAGAAGAATGTGAATGTGAATATAAACATATAAGACCTGTCTCAATTAAGCCATATTTTACATAAACTCTAGTAGTAACTCTTAAGCACAGTCCTTATCAGTTGGCATTTTTACATATTATTACTGATACTATTTTATTGGCTACAAGTGAAAATCATTGAGCTGGAAATAAAAAAACCTCTTCTCTGCTAATACTACATTTGGCTTGCTTTCCATTTTAGTTCCATTGTAATTGAGTAGAGCTGTCATCTCTAACCATCAGTAGAAGTATGTTTTCAATATTCATGTTAGATGGTTCTGTGGTAGGTGTGGAGTACATGGAACATTTTTGTTGTCTAGATAGGCAACTGCAAGAGAACCTGTGTAGGACTCCTTTTAAAGGAGAGATATGTGTAATACCGCCTTCTCTGAGCGTATGAAACAAAGCACTGACATTCTGGAGATAGCAGTGTGCCAGCTCTGAGGAAATTTTTTTCAAAGTACAACTACTCTTCATTTCTTCTTTTACTGGCATAGACATAAACAAAAAGACAGGAAGGAACAACATTTTTTTTGAGCGTAAGAAAGACCTCTCTGTCTATTAATTTGCTGAAGTGATTAAAACAACTGTTCTCAGAGCCACAGTATGAGCTGATTGATGCTCAAGGGAAAATCCTGACTATGTCCTCAGAATAGCTTCATCTATTAGACTAAAAATAATAATGGATGAAGAGTATGGGGAAACAGTCAGGCAATCTAAAAGGTATGCCTCTGCTTGCAAAACAGAAACAGGAGCATAATATGTCCCTACTAGGTTGGTAGTGAAAGAGTTAATACAAGCTAGCGAGCTTGGGTTGAGCTCAGTATGTTGACACAGCTGCAGACTGCAAGAATATAATCAAACTAAGTAAGGGTGGCTTTTGGCCATGATAGCTTTGGGGTGGAGGCAGGCTTTGTGAGGTACCTTTATGCGTCACTGTCAGATGAGTAAGTCACTGGGAGATATTTTCAGAAAGCGCTAGAAGTTCATGTTGTGCAGTGAGCAGAAACTTCCTTTCATTTGTCTTGTGTTTTTAACCAGAAATAAGAGTCCACGTGATGGACACAGCCTATAGTAGGACAATCAAAGGTTTGTTTGGGACCTTATATATGTTGATATGAAATTCTGTAGGTGGCTGACAAACAAGGACTCATTGGTTGCTACTTGGACAAAAGGTTGCATTATGGAAGAAGCAGACCTTTGCAAGGACCAGAGCAGTAACAAAGACTGAAAGTAGCGATATCTTCTTTAAACTGAAAAAGGTGTTACACTTTATAGAATACTTTCTCCCAGGTAGCAACACTTTCGCTTCAAGTGGTGCAAAGGACACTGTGTCAATAAGTTGTTGGAAACCAGAAACCATGTACAGCCCTTCTCTGTTTTTAATTGATGAGAGATTTGGGCTTTTTGGCTCCATTTTGAAAATTGAAAAGTGTAAAGAAATTTACAGCCTTGATCAGACTTTAATAAGTAATGAAGTATACTTGTAAGAATTGCACCAATGGGGCTTTGCTTTTCAGTTTATTTGCCATAAACCAAAAAGGGGATGAACAAGTAGCTTTTATTTCTGTCTGTTGTGAAACCAAATTGCAAGTACAAAATTTGGTATATTCACCAATGAATGGAAGTTTGCATAGTTTGTAACCAGACTTGTTCTCCCATCACTTTCACCAGGTCTGTAACTGCATTGTTGAGGCTCAGAAGATTAAGAACTGACTGCATGTGTACAAGTTTTGTGATACTACCTTGCTCTCAAGGATTGTGGATAGAATCTCTGGTTCTCAACTAATTCAATTTTTCCAAATACTACTCTGAAAGTCACATTATTTTCAGCAGTATAGAAGGCTGAGCTTCTGTACGACTTCTTATGCCTTCTGACTGCTTGTAAGTAGAACGCAGTGGCAGTTATTTGTTTTGTGAAATTTCTTCATATTAAAAAAGTAGCAATGAAAACCCATTTCAAATCATCCTTCAGTGGAACATGTAGGAGAAGACGACTGTAAACTCCATAATATTATGGTGATTATAATAGTTGCTCAGAATGGAGGAAGCTCTGTGGAAACTGAGAACTTCAGTCTGTGTTTCAACTGTTCATCCAACTGCAGTACCATCTTCTACAACAAACTACTACTCCCAAAAAATTCTACTCCTCTCTAATTTCATTTTTCCAAATTAAGAAGTATAGGCATCTGTCAAGATGGAAGATTAAATTCTCCACAGTTAAAATGCAGTATTAAGAGAAACACTTTTTTCCCCTTTTTTCCTTTTCCCTTTTTCTTTATAAATTTGAAGCTCTGAGTGTGCACATAGAAGTCACTTTGCACACATGCGATCAGTAAAGAAGTTATTTACACATCACATAAGATACAAAAGTTCCTACCCAGTCAGAGGAACACGAAAAATAATTATATGAATTGTAGCTTATTTGACAGCTTTTTTTCTTCTGGTTGAACATGTGCAGAAAACTGGCATTTTATGTATATATTTATCCTTTCTCATTACACTTTTTTTCCAGTCACAGTCTTAACAAAACAAAGAAAAAAAATGCAGCTTATAAAATGCATCTTTACATGATACTGACCTGAAGTGCAACTCCATTCACTGCAGGTTATATAAACCTCTAGTTACTGAGCTAGAATATGCTTTCAAAAAAAATGCCTTAAGGTTTTCTTCAAGCACAATGACAAAAGACTTTTTGAGAGAAGTCTCCTCACCTCCAATAATTTTTAAATGGAGAAGCAGGCAAGCAGTTAACTTTTCACATTATGGTGCATACTTATGTTAATTCTTTGGAAACTATGGACAAAGATTACAATGTTGCAGTCATGGTTACAGCAAAAACTTTCCCCTAGCCCTTCCCCAAAGCTTTCCTGATTAGTATAGATGTGTGCAAGACACTTTGCTACTCAAATTGGGGCAGGATGCACAAACAAAACACTATGGACTGAGGCTGCATCTATACTGTTCTCTTAAAGGTCTCTCTTACAGAGACCTCAGGAGTGAATTTACTGTTTTTTTCATTTGATTTGCTCTTGGAGGACACTTGGAGATAGAACTAGAGAAGCTAACTCAAATGAAAAGAGTCTCTAGGACCGTTTGGCCTTATACATTTCTGAGGCCCTATGGTTACGAGTAATATTCAAGGATTTCCCTACTGAAAAGAGGGAACATATTTCCAGCAGGTTGGTAAGGTAGAGAGCATATCATCATGTTAAGGCTCCATTATGTTTCTTTAAAAGTTCCAATCCTGTAATTTATTGACCTTCCTTTTCTGACTTGCTAGAAACAAAAAGGGCTGCAAGAAAGATGCCCCCTGCATCACAGAGGACTATGATACATTACCTTTCCTGGGGTTTAGTTCCCAGCTGTCCCAGCCCACATGCCTTTCATCATCACTCCAATTTATCCCTGTCTTTTCATAGTCCTAAGAAGCAATGCTAACAGAAAATCAAGAGGTATTTGACCTTGGCTGTGGATAAAGACATAAAATGGCTTCAGGACTTATCTATCCTCACTTTTTTCCAGACAGACATCTCCTTTAAAACTGTGTCCCAAGTGCCCAAAAAGTTGTTAGGTGACCCAAATCTTCATAGACCCTTGTCAGGGCAGCCTTGGACAACACAGGCCAGCTACAATCTAATCTTTTGGTCATTGCTGTCCACCTGAGCATCCTTGAAACTACTTCAGTAGCTATTGAATACAGAGAAGATCAATGTGTGTTCAGCAGTATGTCTTTTCCTTCTCTCATTTATGATGACTTTTCCAACAATATTATTTTGAACAGAGAAATGCAGACAGTGTTCATGATTATAGGTAGTCATGTAGACAAAAGCCCAAGAGGCCTGAGTTTTGATCTCTATTAGGAATAAAACACTCACTGTGTTACATGGATTTTGCTTTCCCCAATTGTCAGTTTCCTCCTTCTCTCCAGTCTTGTCACATGCAGCAGAGGTGAGCATGGCATGTAATCCTCCCTGTTGCACAGACTGATAAGCCCAGGCTCAGGCTGATGGTCTTTCCACTAGAACTATCACCTCCTTTCCATTCGTGCCATACCTTTTCATCTCTTGATGGAAAACATCACAGAAAAGGGGAATATGCCATTGGTTTCGAAAATAACACCAGTACAGCAAGCAGTATATAATCTTTCTACCATCACCACTCCACCCGTGTCTCAAGTATAAACACAATCTTTCCATCACCACACCCCTGTCTTGGGCATTAGTAGTTTTGTTCTGTTTAATTCATGTGATGGTGCTATGTTCCCTGGCAGAGAGCCGTCCACAGCTATTTACCCAGTCCACCCCTTCCTCTGTAAATCCAGGATCATCCATTGGTTTAGTTTACTCTTCAGGCCTGGGAAGCGTGCATTTTGATAGTTAGATTGAGAGTATTCCTGCTGATTCTAGTAAGCAGTTTACCCACTGTTGTTTCACTGAGTCTTATATGGCTTTACCTTCTACATGCTTATCCCCAGCAACCTCTTTGGCTTAATTCAGCGCTCTCATGAAAAATATCAAAGGAGTACATTGAAATACAACTATAGACATATAGGGGGAAAAAAAAAAAAAGGTTATGCTATGTCCCCTTTTCCACCACTATTTTGCACAATTGTCCAAAGAGACTGGGTATTTTTATATTTACAGTGCTAATGCTAAGTAATACCTATGACCTGAGATTAAGGTAATATATAAGTATAAATTATTTCTGAGGAAATATTAATTTTGGCTTTAGAAGCAAATGGAGGAAAGACTGAAGTAAATCACATGTCAAGAGCTGAAGTCTTCTGTTTTCTTCCAAGAAATTCTACTGAAGCAACTCTACCATGATTATGAGAGAAACAGGAAAATAAAATTCCTGCAAGTAAATATGGCACTGGATTATATGTCCTGTAGGATTAATATTATATCTAGACAGATTACTCATTTTATTTACTATTTTTTAAATGCTACTATGCTTCTTTTTCTTCTTGAGCTTTAATATATTTGTGCTGATGGTTTAAGACTCAACACAAAAAGCATCTTAGTCAACCCTCAGCTAAAAAATATGCTGTAGCCACAAAAATAAAGTCAAGTCAAAAGCAGAAAAATGTATCTCCAGAGAAAAACAATCATTTAATTGAATGATAAAAAGAAAAACAAAATCAATTTCCTCTGTGGAAGATAAGGAATTGCAGGAAAAACAAAAAATTACATACTATGTCAAAATACCTTGCTGCCCAAAGGAGATGCAGGCAATCTATAATAGGAGAATAAGATTACCAAACTATGAGGACAGTCAAAGCAAGAAAATAATAATATAAAATAAGCTTTAGCATACTCCATGATATGAACTTGAGACATGAAAAATAGATGAAAGAAAATAAATTTTGATACCATTTGAAATGTCAAATAACACTGAAAAAGTCTTAAAGCCGTGAATACGTTTGTGTGTATACCTGTCCATGCACTCACTTTTCTGTTATGCATGTCCGTACTATAATGAACGGCAACAGAAGTTACACCAGGTTTTTTTTTTTGTTTGCTTTTTTTTTTTTTTTTTTTTTTTTTGTGTGTGGTAGTATTAGCTGCAAAACAAAAAATTAATATGTCAGATTCCTTTGGGACTCCTTTTGTTTCTGGAACTGTAGAATACAAATTGCATTTCACACCAATTAGCCTAACCAGTTAGTGTGTTATATAGAAGTCTCTGATTATTTTCCTTTTCACTGATTGTGATGGATACATTTTCCCGTAGTAATTTTTTCCTTTTCACTGGTTATGCTTGATATATTTTCTTGCAGTCAACTTTCTTCCCCAACATTTATTGGTAGTCTGTTTACTCTTGTTGTAGCTTCAGATGTTTTTTGAATCTTATGTTGATTTCTTTAACATATAAAAGACTACATATAAAGAAAGCATAAGAACAGTCACAACTCCCAAATCACACCTAAGTAGAGTTAAAAACCATAGCATTGTCTAGAATTTTTGCAAGACTGAACTGCAAAATAGTCAGATGCTGAAGGCTTAAGAGAGCTAGGGGACATATCTTGATTCCTGCTGTGGTACAAAGAAAAACAGAAATTTCACAGTCTAAATTAATGCATAGGTACAGTAGAGCCAATATAGCTGATTACAAATCACTATCCATTTGTTAACCTTAAGAGGACAGAACAGGGAGAAAGGAAAAGGTCAAAGTACCCTGATCACAGCTTAGTAATATTGTCTTTTAACTTTTGTGAACTAACATTAATAATAACAGTGAAAGCTCTGAGAGACTATAGGTACTTCAGGCAGGAACATCTCCACTACTTTCAACAGTATGCCTAGAAAATTGTCAGTAGTTGTAGAGACATTGTTAATTTTCATCATGGTGACATGGCATTGATCCCAAAGGGAAAAAAATCAAAAGCAATTGTTCTGGCATACAGAGTAAGAGCATCATTTAACTAGTCTTATAAATAACTGATTAATGCAAATGATACAAACACTTCACATGATTAACATTAGTCATAAATGAGAAATAAACGTGTTCTATCATGCTCAGATTTCTAAAAACTCTTATTTTTTCTAGAGAGAGATCTGATCAAGTGATCCCTGAGTCTATCACCTCAATTACTATGACTGTGATTGTAACTCAAGGCACCTGAGATGGAAAGCAGGTGCAAGCACAAGACTGTCAGTTGGTCCTACAAGAGACAGGTGTCAGGAAATAGTGAAGTATCCACAGAACTTGTTTCATGCTATGGCTTCATGTGTGCCAGCCTAGTTTTGATAAATGCCATTAGCTGTATATATCCTCTTTGTTATGTGTGTGTATATTTTTTCTTTTAAACAGGTAAGAATAGTGTTATAAATAAGTTCTACCCAAGAAAGCTTACAGGTTGTTCAATGAGCCAGCAGTTGCAGAGTTTTGCAAAGGTTCAGAAGAATTAACTGAGTTACTTGTAAAGCTTTAAAAAACAAATATAGCAATTCATCCATTCAGATCTGCAGTTTGTAACTTCAGACTAAAGTATGATAATGTCATTATGCTAATACCTTCAATCTTAAGAAAAATGTGTAAATATTTCTTGGCTCTTTAATTGCTCTCAGTACATGTGGCTCTCAGTACATTCCAAAACAGGAAGCCATTATTTGTATGTAATATTTTAATTCTCAGAATATTTATTATAAGCATTCTAAGTATTATGGATTGCTGATATAGTTTTTTCGACATTTGAGTAATTTGGATAACCTATTTTTATTTTACACAAATTATGTACAAATAGTATATTAAAAGAGCATCAAACAGTCAATGCAGTCAAAAGTTAGGATATGGTAAAATTATACTTGCCTGTGCAACCTTTTCTATGCTCCCCTGTGTACTTGAATTACACTGTTTTGTGATTCTGTGACTGGATTTTCTCCACACACTGTTTTTCTGAAGACAAATTGAAAATATTTGTCAGGGCCCTGAGGGTATGCACAGCCCTGCCTGCCCGCCCCCGCCCCAGGGCTCCCCGCTCCCTGCCCATTCCCAGGACCCCATGTCAGCCCTCCGGGGCCTGTCAGCCCCTGCCCCAGCGATGCCCTAGTGACACCACAGCAGGGCCGGTCTCCAGCTCCCCATAGCCCTGCCCTGTCCCTCCGTGGGCCCTGCCAAGCCGGGCCCACCAGCAGGCCCACGTCGCAGCCTGGCTTCAGCCAGTCCCCATCCCCAGGGATGCACCCGATGCCTGGGGATGGGGCTGCCCTGGTGCCCCCTGCCTGCCCTGCTCCTGTCTGGGGGCTGCTACAGGCCCTGGCTGCCAGGCTCTGCCCTGCTGCCAGTCTGGAGAGCCCCTGCCACTCCTGGCCCCAGGCCCACATGGAGCTGCAGCCCGTGCAGCCTGTTGACAATATTTAGTGAAGGAATCTTGCATCCTTTGTGGTAGCACTTGATATCATACAATAAATAAATACTGTTGCGAAAAAAATATAAATTGCCTCAGGATTAAGGAAATGGAATGTCATACTAGAAAACTTTTTTTTTTTTAATTATGCCACTGAATTCCTTTGAGGTGTTGGAGAACAGAAGAGAAATGCTGAATGCTTTTGCTGAAGAAGTCGATTCAAATTGTTCTTTATTGTAAAGTTATACTTACAGGGGGAACAAAGAGCTACCTCCATACAGCAGCACAGGTCCTTTGTTTTGAGACTAACTGCAGGGAAGGTCACTGTTATGTACTAACCTGGGTTGTTTATATAGTCCTTGCATGCCTTTGGCATGTGCCAGCTAGAAACCTTCTAAAGAATTGCTTGGTTTGGAAGGGTGACTGCTCTGGGGACCATTCCTGTAGTCAGTCTGCATGCAGCCTTCTGTGCTGGAGAGACGCATGATCACTCTGTGATGGCTGGTCTCAGTGCCTGAGAATGCTCCTGAGCATGTGCGGTTTCCTCGTAGAGATATAACCTTGGGCCTCCTACAGTAAAAGGACCAATCGCCCAAGGAAAGTCAGTGTAGATAGTTGCCTGAGCTAGCTATTAGTCAATACTAGACAACGGTGTGCGATTTAAGTCTTTATTAAGCATCTATTTGGTTAAATCTGGGACTTAGCTGTGTTCGAAATTCAAAACAATCAATCAGATGTGTGCGTGGAGTTAAGCACATAAACCAGATTGCCTTTGCTCCATCACAAACAAACAAAAAAACCCCCATCTCTAGAGTCAGAGGTACTCTGCTTCAACCCCGTGATTGAAAGCACCAATAGAAGGTGGAAAACCTAGGTTTGAATCCTTTCTCTGCTTAATGTAGAGCATGAAGCTCAGTTTCATAAAACTATTGGTCAGTTAGTCCAGCACAAATTGGAAAAATGTAAAATAAAATATGAAGTCAATAAACATGCAGATAAATGACAAAATGGAGAAAGTTCAAGCAGGGTATTGTAGGAGAGGGACGCCCAGGACTCAGAAATCTATTGCAATCTTTGTAGACATCACCAAATGTATGGGGAAAAGAAACTTGGCAGATATAGTGCACTTAGACTACTAAAGTTTTTGATGTTGTCTTAAAAAGATAACAATTTTTCTTGCGATAAGAAAGAAAGTCCTCTTGTAGATTGATACATGGTTAACAGATAGAAAATAAAAGGTAGGAATAAATTATTAGTTCTCACAATGGAGGTTGTTATCTGCTGAGATACCTGTTCGGTATAAATGACCTGGAAAAGGTGATGAACGGTGATCTGACAAGGTCTGCTGATCGTTTTTACTGCTCTGAATAACTGTCATGGTAAAATGATGTGAGAGTGTTTCAAGAGCTGAGTGACTGAATGATAAAATGACAGATGAAATTCAATGTCAATAAATGCTAAATAATGCACATGAGAAACAACAGTCCTAACTAAAAATACACAGTGATGAGCTCTGATTTAGTTATTACTGCTCAGGAAAAAAAATTTTGTTTTCATTGTGAGTGGCTCTATCACAATGTTATCTCAATGCTCAGCAGCATTCAAAACAGCAAATAGAATGACTGAAATTTTAAGACAGGATTAGAGAAAAAAAAAATGCTATTCTAAAAAGCTGTGATGTATCCATATCTTAAATACTACATGAAGTCCTGGTTCTACCTGAATTGAGACATAAAATTGTAATACTAGGTAAGAACAGTAGCAAAAAGAATGGCTTCTGTTTTGGAAAACAATAAAAATATTCCCCAAATTCATAAAATAATAACTAGATGACTGTGGGAGAATGGCTAAGTGAGAAGGGACATGATCTTTTCAGTGTGAGCAATCCTGCTTTTAGTGTATCAAGAAGCACAGAGGATACTATAAACTGACCTTGAACAGCAACGGACTACTGGGCAAACAACATAAGAGACAACAACTAAGTCCGGAATGTGCTAACGAACCTCTTCGCGTGAACAGCAACTCTGTACCAATCATATAACTGTCTTAAGCGCGTGAACACATGTAATGAACCAATCATATAGATATTGCTACTGCGTGCTCTGCTGATTGTCTATATAAGCCTTGTAATTGTCTGAAATAAAGGAGAACGATCATACTCGCATCGAGGTTACATCGTTACTCCAGGTCCGTCCTTCCCACTCCGACATCTGGTAGCAGAGGATGGTTACTTCGCCTGCGATTTCCGAGACTGCGGTGAGCAGCAGAGGAAGGTAACGTCGCTCGCAATCTCCGAGACTGCGGTGAGCAGCAGAGGAGGGTAACATCGCTCGCATTCTCCGTGACTGCGGTAAGCAGCTAGAGGAGGGGAGTGGGAAGTTTCGGCTGAGAGAAGCGCTGCTCGGGTCAAGAAGGCAGAGTAGACGCCGGCGTGAGGTCGCTCCTCACCTCTCAGGATAACGGGCGCTGTTCGGGTCAAAAGGGCAGAGCAGACGCTGGTGTGAGGTCGTTCCTCACTAGGTGCAGCAATGGAAACAGAGGCTGCAGCCACACTGCTAGCTGGAATACTCTCTAAGAGAGGGATAGAGGCACCAGTGAAGCAATTGTGTAAATTAATTACACTTGGACAGCATTGGGGTCATTTTACTGACACTCATCTGTTATTTTCCGTATCGGAATGGCAGGACTTTGGAGGGACAATGTGGCAAAAAACGATTGAAGGAGATGAAAAAGATGAAAAAGAAAAAAAGGCAGTTCGTATACTTTGGAACACCGTGTTAGAGACTTTAAAAGCGATGAAAGCAGAAAGAGAAGTGGCATGCGCTGCTGCTCAAATGCTGGGTCCAGGAAAAGTTATTGAAAAACCCCAAAGTAAACCAGGACCTATCGCGCGCTTCTTCGGACTGCCTGCCGTAAGAGGAATGTCTGGGGCTATTTGTAAAAACGTGGGTGAACTGCAGGAAAAGGAAAGTCTTAACTCGCCGGGCGAAGTGGAGGGTGTGCCGCCGACCCCGGTGCGGGCACCCAGGGGAGCGGAAGTTTCTCTTAGCAGAGCCGGAATAGGATCTGAGGCAGAGGCGGAAGTGTCTCCACCAGAAACTCCAAAAGGGGCGGGAGCAACGTCAGTTGCTAACCTCATTGACTTAGGCGGAGCGCCCTGCCGACCTTCCCCTGTAACGGGAAGAAGGGAGGCACCGTCAGCACCCTCAGCGCCTTCATCTCCGCTGTACCCACCACTGCCTTCCTCTGGGGAATCACCGGAGAGTGCAACTTCCAAGAAAGAACTGCAGCAACCCTCAGATGTTACTACAGAGATGTTACAAACGGTTCTAAAACGACTTGAGAAATTGGAAACACAAACAACTACGAAGGAAGAAAGCGTGCCTCCATGTTTAATGAAACCATCAGCACACCCTAGAATCACGCGCTGGAGTGGCATTATTAAGGATGCGATTTTAGAAGGACAATGAAAAGCTGTTAGGAAAAAAAAAAAAAAAAGAAAAAGAGAAAAAAAAGAAAAAAAAGAAAAAGAAAAAAAAGAAAAAAAAAAAAGAAAAAAAAAAGCGAAAAAAAAAGGGGAGTCCTGCAACATTGGCATTCCCGGTCATACAAGAGAACAATCAAGGAAAATGGGAACCTCACGATTGGAAAATTTTCATCATGGTCTTTCCACTGAATTTTGCAATTACCAATCTCCTTAATCATATGTAACGGGAAAGACTCACCATATGCAGTCATCTGTCAGTGGCAAAAGAAGAAAGGGGAGTCTACCTCTCCTCTCCCATTGGATGCCACTGCCAAATCCACTGTCAAGAACAAAAGTCCAGAAGATATGTTGAATGTACTAGAATGGGTGTTTTTAAGCGTGCAGCCAAAAACGAGTATTCAAACGTGAACTGAGGCAATAGGAGAATGAATACGTAAAGGAAGGTCACGAATTATAGAAATCAGTGGTCAGGAGCCAGAGAATATCAGTATACCTGTTAGCGCCATAGATATAGAATGGTGGCTCCGTAATGCTGTTGCCATACAGAACGCCTTATTAGGCTATAATGGCAGAATACACTCGCAGCAGCCTCAAGGAAAATTATGGCAAGTATTAAAACGGAATCAATGGATAGAAAAATCCAAAGTAAGTGAAAAACCATTACCAGATGGGGTAACCATCTATACTGATGCAGGCAAGCGCCTACGGCGCGCAGCTTGCGTCTAGAAAGAAGGTGATCAATGGAAACAACATATTATAGAGGGACAACCTCAAGATTCCCTTCAAACTTTAGAATTAACTGCAGTAGTTTGGGCTTTGACTAATTGGCTAAACACTCCTTTAAATGTAGTAACAGATTCAATGTATGTGGCTGGAATAATGCCACGGTTAGAGGATGCCTTGCTAAGGGAAACGACCAACCCTAGATTAGGAAGTCTATTTATCAAGTTACGATCTGTATTAAGTCAATGAACAGCAACCTGTTGTATTATCCATATTTGCAGTCATCAGTTAGATCTTGGACTTGGCCATGGTAATCAACTAGCTGACAGCCTAGTTAGTCCTGCATGCCATGTGCCTCCTATGGATAAATTTCAACAGGCCAAAGTCATGAAAATTTTCACCAAAGCGCAAAAGGTTTAAAAAGGCAATTTAATTTAACAGAAAATGAAGCCCGAAGCATTATTCAGGCCTGCCCAAAATGCGGAAATCATGGGCCAGGTATAGGAGTAGGAGTAAATCCGAAAGGACTAAAAGCATTAGAATTATGGCAAATGGATGTTACCCATGTTCCAGAATTTGGTAGGTTAAAGTATGTACATGCAACAATTGACACCTTTTCGAAAATGATATGGGCAACTGCGTTGCCTGGAGAAAAAGCACATCATGTATGTAAACATTTGCTTGCTTCCTTCGCTGTATTAGGCGTACCAGAGCGCATTAAGACTGATAATGGTCCTGCCTATGTTAGTCAAAAGGTGAGAGCATTCTTATCGCGATGGGCGGTCTGATGTGATTTAGGGGGTAGCTAGAAGAACAGTTATAAAATAAGGGGGGCTCTGGGATAATTTCTTTACAGACAACTCGGCCTTGGGAGAACAGATGCACGGAACCAGGAAGATAGGAAGAAACAGAAGAATGGCAACAATAGTCTTGAAGGACAACATCTATGTGATCCTAGGACTGAGTTTGCGCAGAAGCAAAGGTCAATCAGTGAACACAGTGAGGAAGACTACGAGCCTTCATCTGAAGACCCCCAAAGACCACCACAAGAGATGACTGCGCATGCGAATCAGATATTTACATATGTTAATAAGTTCCTGGAAATCTCATGTTTATGCATAGCAATTCTTGGAAATCCTATGAATATGCATGATTGTATAGTATATATTCTCTAAAAGTTCAGTAATTCGTTGGAGCACTTATGGTGGAGAATCCCCAGTGCTGCCCAGCGCTGCAATAAAGAATACCTGCTTAATAGTAACTTTGTTGCTATTGAGTTTCATTTCAGGGACTCTCTGAGTACTCCGTTTCTCCCTTGGGGAGATTCGGACTGTGAGGAGAAGCATCCGTGGATTTTTTGTATCAGTTTTGGCACCCCAGATGGGACCCTCTCTGTTCGGCTGCAGGACCCGTTGAGAACAGGACTCCCTAGGGTACCCCCGAAAAAATTTCATAGAATCATAGAATCATAGAATTGTTAAGGTTGGAAAAGACCCTTAAGATCATCAGGTCCAACCATTAACCTACCACTGCCAAGTCCACCACTAAACCATGTACTCAAGTACTGCATCTACCCGTCTTTTAAATACCTCCAGGGATGGGGACTCAACCACTTCCCTGGGCAACCTGTTCCAGTGCCTGACTACCCTTTCAGTAAAGAAGTTTTTCCTAATATCTAACCTAAACTTACCCTGGCGCAGCTTGAGGCCGTTTCCTCTCGTCCTATCGCTTGTTACTGGGGTGAAGAGACCGACCCCCACCTCTCTACAACCTCCTTTCAGGTAGTTGTAGAGGGCAATAAGGTCTCCCCTCAGCCTCCTCTTCTCCAAACTAAACAACCCCAGCTCCCGCAGCCGCTCTTCATAAGACTTGTGCTCTAGACCCTTCACCAACCTTGTTGCCCTTCTCTGGACACGCTCCAGCACCTCCATGTCCTTCTTGTAGTGAGGGGCCCAAAACTGAACACAGTACTCGAGGTGGGGCCTCACCAGTGCCGAATACAGGGGCACTATCACCTCCCTGGTCCTGCTGGCCACACTATTCCTGATACAAGCCAGGATGCCATTGGCCCTCTTGGCCACGTGGGCACACTGCTGGCTCATGTTCAGCCAGCTGTCAACCATCACCCCCAGGTCCTTTTCAGCCAGGCTGCTTTCCAGCCACTCCTCCCCAAGCCGGTAGCGTTGCCTGGGGTTGTTGTGACCCAAGTGCAGGACCCGGCACTTGGCCTTGTTGAACCTCATACAGTTGGCCCCAACCCAACAATCCAGCCTGTTCAGGTCCCTCTGCAGGGCCTTCCTACCCTCCAGCAGATCGACACTCCCACCCAACTTGGTGTCATCTGCAAACTTACTGAGGGTGCACTCGATCCCCTCATCCAAATCATCGATAAAGATATTGAACAGGACCGGCCTCAACACTGAGCCTTGGGGAACACCACTCGTGACCGGTCGCCAACTGGATTTGGCTCCATTCACCACCACTCTCTGGGCTCGGCCATCCAGCCAGTTTTTAACCCAGCACAGAGTGCACTTGTCCAAGCCGTGAGCAGCCAGCTTCTGCAGGAGAATGCTGTGGGAGACAGTGTCAAAGGCCTTACTGAAGTCCAAGTAGACAACATCCACAGCCTTCCCCTCATCCACTAAGCGGGTCATCTTGTCATAGAAGGAGACCAGGTTAGTGAAGCAGGACCTGCCTTTCACAAACCCATGCTGGCTGAGCCTGATCCCCCGGTTGTCCCGCACATGCCGCATAATGGCACTCAGGACGATCTGCTCCATGACCTTCCCTGGCACCGAGGTCAGGCTGACAGGCCTGTAGTTCCCCGGATCCTCCTTCCGACCCTTCTTGTAGATGGGTGTCACATTAGCTAGCTTCCAGTCATCTGGGACCTCCCCGGTTGACCAGGACTGCTGGTAAATGATGGAGAGTGGCTTGGCAAGCTCCTCCGCCAGCTCCCTCAGTATCCTCGGGTGGATCCCGTCTGGCCCCATTGACTTGTGGGCATCCAGGTGGAGGAGCAGGTCAGCGACTGCCACCTCTTCAACAGCTGGGACTACATTCTGTGTCCTATCTCCATCTCCCAGCTCAGGGGCATGAAAACCTTGAGGATGATCAGCCTGACTATTAAAGACTGAGGCAAAGAAGGCATTAAGTACCTCAGCCTTCTCCTCATCCTTCGTGGCCAAGATTCCCTCCGCATCCAACAAAGGAGGGAGATTCTCCTTAGCCCTCCTTTTGTCGCTGATATACTTGTAGAAACATTTTTTGTTGTCCTTGACAGCAGTGGCCAGTTTAAGTTCTAGCTGGGCCTTCGCCTTTCTAATCTTTTCCCTGCATGTCCTCACCACATCCTTGTAGTCCCCCTGAGTCACCTGCCCCTTCTTCCAAAGGTGGTAGGTTCTCCTTTTCTTCCTGAGCTCCAGACAGAGCTCTCTGTTCAGCCAGGCCGGTCTTCTCCCTGGCCTGCTCGACTTGCGGCACATGGGGACAGCCTGCTCCTGTGCCTTTAAGACTTCCCTCTTGAATAACATCCAGCCTTCCTGGACTCCCTTGCCCTTCAGGACTGCCTCCCACGGGACTCTGTTAACCAATCATAAACAGGTCAAAGTCTGCCCTTCTGAAGTTTAGGGTTGCGGAGGGACTCCTTGCCTCAATCGGATCACTGCGGGAGCAGACAAGGACCATCTTCGGAAAAAGGTATTCTTTCTCAGGAATGTGGTTAGGACCTGTCCCGGTTATATTTAACGGTCGAGGATATATGTGTGTTTCCACAGATCATGGTCCAGTGTGGGTGCCGAGCAAGAGCGTAAAGCCTGTTTTAGCTCATCATGACTCACCCCACGAGCAAAATGGTCAAGCTCCTGATTCTAGAGATGCTATTCCCAATGGTAATGACTCTCTACAGGATTAAACCCAGAGAAAACATGTGGGTTACATGGGCAAACAAGACAGGACAACAAGCTTTTGTCTATCGCTTGCTTCTGCGACAGAGCCTTTTCGAACATGTTTAATAGGGATACCTGGCTTCAACGTAGGGGAATTTCATAGCTTTGCCACGCAAAATTGTAGTTTGTCTATTTCTGTTAGTAATTATAGTGCCACGCTTATTAATAGCCTGAATGTTACCTGATAAGTTTGCTTACCGAAGGAATTCGAATTTTAATCACTCTTTCTATTTTAGGATTATGCTTTTGTATAGCATTTAGCTGTGTTAAACGAGCTTTGTTAAAAGTGGTAAATCACGCCTGGATTGCTCAAAAACAAGAAGGGGGAATTGTGGGAGAATGGCTAAGTGAGAAGGGACATGATCTTTTCAGTGTGAGCAATCCTGCTTTTAGTGTATCAAGAAGCACAGAGGATACTATAAACTGACCTTGAACAGCAACGGACTACTGGGCAAACAACATAAGAGACAACAACTAAGTCCGGAATGTGCTAACGAACCTCTTCGCGTGAACAGCAACCCTGTACCAATCATATAACTGTCTTAAGCGCGTGAACACATGTAATGAACCAATCATATAGATATTGCTACTGCGTGCTCTGCTGATTGTCTATATAAGCCTTGTAATTGTCTGAAATAAAGGAGAACGATCATACTCGCATCGAGGTTACATTGTTACTCCAGGTCCGGTCTTCCTACTCCGACAATGACATTACATGAACTTATTGAGCAGAAATTTTAAAAATATTAAGAAGAAATAATTTTGTACCAAACTAATATAAGACTCTCAAATTCAATACTACAGGATACTGTTGATGTCTAACATATAAATAGATTTAAAAAGTGATCAAATAAATTAATGGAATAAAAGTCCATCAAAGTCAGTTAAGCATAAAAATAGTGATATAATTTCAGCTCAGAAATTCCCTAAGAATGAAAGACATTCTAAGAAAGATATCTATCTCCTGGGACAATTCCACTTTTATACTGAACAGTAATGGTAGGGGGGGTTATACCAAAATGTCGGTTATTTATAAAACAAGTTGTTTACTTAATAGTTTATAAATAAAAATATTTTTAAATAAATAAAATATAGGGGTGTTTTGTACTAAACACTAACAGTAAGAAGTGGAGAATGACTTTCCCATGTCTCTGATGTTATGGAGTCATCTTTGGGTTATGGAATCAAGTCTTCACTTTTGCTTGCCTTCTCTAGGTGAATGCCAGTATCTTATAGAAACTTCAGCAGCAGTGATGGTATTTGCTAAGAAACTGCAAATGCATATTTCAGATCTGGTAAGAAAGAGATCTCTGACAAGCCAGATGAAGTGTTCGAACTAGTGGGATATTCTGAGAGGATTCTTAATCACTTTTTCTAATGTTATTTCATTTTGTATAGAACCTTTAAATAGTTATTTAGACGATAACTCTGTAATGTGGTGGGATGTGCCTTCACACAGGCTATATGTCATTTCAAAGCATACTTGGATATTTTACTATGAAATGGAACAAAGTCAATGTGAAATTTTTAAAGCAAACTACCCAAATCCTACACAGGGATAAAACTCGCTTGTTTTTTTTCACAACTAGCATCCCTCCCTCTGACTTTCTTCCTGAAGGAGGTGATTGTCTTCTCCTGTATTGTGTGGTTTAACACTACCTTCTTCCATCTGGCTATAGGATCCTACCTCACCCTCCTGCAGCAATACAGGAACACTTGGAAATTTTAAAGTAGTATGCCTACAATAAAGGGTGGAAGAAGTGTCTTTGCCTTTTCATAGGAGATGAGTCTTTTGTTCTGAAAAGCACATATGCAGACAGTGAAAAAAAAACCTACAGCCACTGCCCAAAATAGATATATGATGATGGAGAATCCATCCCCAAATGCCTACTGAAGTCACATAGGGTAACAAAGAAGTAGCACAGGAAAGCAATATTTTGCAATATAATTTGATATACATACCTTACTATTATTTTATACGTACTAATAAACTCTCAACTATCTTATAATACAAATATATCTTGACTTTTTCCATACTATATAACAATATAAAGTATTAAGTTCTACTTTATTTGACTACAATATACATTTACTGTGCTTGTGTGTACATGTTGAATGTGTCTCTGCCCTAAATCTTCTATGTATGTTTAATAGTCCTTGCCTGTATTGAAACTCTATTTTTCTGTTAATTTGTTTGTGTTCAGACAGATCTTCCTTAGTAATTTACCTCTATATCCACTTCTATTCCACAAGTTCCATAAACAGGTTTAGTTTCCAGATTAAAAATAATAACAATAAAAATCAATAAAAATGTCTGTGTTTCTGATCAGTTCAAGTACCACAGATAGAGGTTTCTCTCCAGCAAAACACATAAGCATGTGCTTAATTTTATACAGATGATTTTTTTTTCCAGTTTAGGATTTAGTTCCCTTTTCAGTACACTTTCCAAAGAATTTGTGACTTTTTCTTCATCTATATTTTAGTAAGACTGGCATTACATTTCTGACTTATCAAATACATGGTATTTTTTTAAACTAATATTTCTTTAATTCCTGGAATTGAACCTATTCAATCATTAATTCAACTCTGATGTAATTTCAGAGTATAGTCACCAGTAGTATCTATCTGTTCTAGGCTTCTAGCTAGTGTTATATGTCTTCTTAACGCATCTTTACTATGTATCTTATATTCATGCTGAGGTCTTGCAAGTCTTCTTGATATGTTTATGAAAAATTCTCAGTGGTAGCAAGAGCTATGCAGTGGAGAAAGATTTATATATTCCAAATGTAGAGGAGAACAATATGTCAAGTAGGCAAAGAGTGAGCCTGTGTATTATACTTTACAGAATTTGGACTGTAAACTTCTTCAGCTTTAAGAAGTCTTCTTAATTCTTGATAAGAATTATTATTTGTTTTGTACAGTGCCTAGTCTTTTGTAGGTATGACTTAAAACGAATAATAAATGATAATGTAAGAACATATGTAAGATCTTAAAAGATATACTGACCCTACATTGAAATAGGAGGAAAAGGAAGTGAAAGTGCAGAGAGGACTTTCATATTTTAGCCACAGAAATAGTGTAAATTTATATATGCTGACTCTGGGAGTGGAAGAGAAACAAGTCTGAATATCAAATTAGGAGATGTAGAGGGTGGGAGGAGGTTTATGTAAAGGGCAGAGAAGGTAGGTGGTATAAGGGAGAAAGATTTCAGAGAAATCAGAAGAAAAACAAGACAAAATATATCTCAGAGGCTTTAGGCAAAGACTCATCACTAAAGATTCCATCATCTGTTATACTATCTATTGGCATCAAGCTGTCACAGACTGTTTCATATTAAGGACTGTTTTAGCATGTGTCTGTTGTAAAATAGTTGTGGGATTTAAAACCAGAGTAAAATCAGTGTTCTTTATAGCCTTGTTATTAGGATTCAAAGTTTCTGCAACAATGAAAAATGCTATTGAAAAAGAATTAAATTTAATAATCAGACTATTAACCAAGGATATTTGCTGCACATTACACAGAGACAAATGAAAAAGATTACAATAGTTTCCAGAAAACATCTGTTAAACAATGTCAAATTGATGATAAAGAAAATTGAGTTCCCTTTGCAGTTAAGTTTAATTCAGCTGTACCCAGCTATAAAAGGCAACTATTCATTTGTTGTTAATTCAGGAAATGTTATCACTATGACTGCTTAACACCAGAGTCCTAACTTTCTGCCAAGTTTTTGTTTTTCTGAATTGATGGAAGCATGGATAGATGAATTGACCTAAGCTCCTGCTTCTAGAGGATAGAGGTACACCTTTATTGTCTGCCACTAGAAGAAAAAGATATGGAGCCAGGTTTCATTTTCCTTTGACTTCAAGTAAAGAAAAAAGATATCTTTTGTAAAAAACAGCAATTTGTGAAAAAAACACAGATGGTTTGTTTTGCCTGACCTTTTAAAATATTGATGATTCAAAAGGTAAATATAAGATTTCATATTGATGAGCTATCATTTGTTTTTCAATCTGATCCAGTTTTCTGTGAAGTCAATAGAAGAGTTTCAGTTGATGTTACTGAATTTTCATCTCTTACAAATCTCATCTAAAAGATATTCTTTGTTTGGTTCGGTTTTTTGGTTGTTTTTTTTGTTTGGGTTTTTTTTTTTTAGGTATAAGAGGGGCTTTAATTCCTGAAAGCAACTGCTATGTTCATGTCAGTAAATAAGAAGAGATCTATAGAGTGGCAGTTGGTACTGAGACCTAAGTCCATGCTATATGCATTTCAGAAGGTACTACTTTGGACTGGTTCTAGTCTGGACTTGTGGACTGAGTGCCCGTTAGGAGTTAAATTCAGTTTCTTGATTTAGTTTTGTCCAAAAGAAATACAATTGGTAAGCTCTAAGACCTGTCTGCAATGTGAAACAAAATGCAGCAAGAGGGAATTATCAGGAGACTGTCCTCAGAAGCACATGTGTTACCCAAACTAAAATACTAACACAAAAGCACATGTGTTACCCAAACTAAAATACTAACACAAAAGGAACCCAGTATGACTAGTTTATGATAAACTAGGTGCTATTAGCTCATGCTGATTCACACCTTTCCCTACAAATAGAAGCATTAATTTCAACGATGGTATCAGGATGGTAAAATGAACCACGATTCCCCCCTCAATCCCCTCCTCCAAGGACCTTACTGTGTAGTTCTACACTTCCTAATAGTTCAATTTGAAGATGTTTTGATTGCCTTATAGTTCCTTTTCTTCATTGACTTATTGTAGGATTTCTTTTTTTATTTCTTTGTTTGATGTGGAGAACTTGTTCCTGACTTATGGATCTATTTAACCTATTCCTTTGAGTAACAGAGAACAACTACCTAAAATCCCAGCAGTTTCATGTGGTAGAATTGGTTTGGTTTAAGTTATACTTTGAAGAAAGTATTTTTGGTAACAAGCTCCTGCCTTTACTCACCAGTGGCCAGGGTAAGTAAATTTTTAACTTCTGAAGACATAGTTTAGATCTTTATTAGACATTGTTTCTTTTTTATCTTGAAAAATTTCTTTTTCCATTCCTCTTTCCCATTTTCCCCTCTCAAAGTTGATATTGATAAATGTAACACTAATAAAAAATAAAATTCTACAAACTGAAATAAATAAGAGTTACAATAATGACATAATTAGACACTGTAGAACCCTAGCATTATAAGACAGCTCCGGCTGGAAGGCACCTCAGGAGGTCTCTCAAAGCTGGGTCAGGTGTAAGGTACTGCCAGACAGCTCCGGGCTTTATCCATTATGGTCTTGAAAACCTCTGAGAATAGAGACTTCACAGCCTCTCTTGACAACCTGTTTCACTGCTTGACTGTCTTCATGGTGGAAAAAAAAAATCCCCTTATATTCACTTTGGACATCTCTTGTTTTAACTGACTCTGTCTTGATGACCTCCTTGTAGGCATTGGTAGGCTGCTATTAGCTGCTCGCCAAAGCTGTCTCTTCTTCAAGCTGAACAAGCAAACTCCTTCAGTCTCTCCTCACAGAGCAAGGCCTCCAACACTCTGATCATCTTCGTGGTACTCTACTGAACAAGTATCAGCTTATTAATGTCTTTCTTATATTGGAGGGGGCCCAAATCTGGATGTAGTATTCTAGATTGGTCTAACAAATACGAAGGAGAATAATGATTGTCATGGCTGTGAGCACATTCCCTCTTCTAGGAGCTGAATTGATTGAGTCCAAGGTTGACCAAGTCCAACTGCTAAGAGCTGTTGTGAAGAAAGGTGGAAGTGAGGCTCTGCCCCTCCTTCCCTGGGAAGCTCCATTTCAGCTGAGGCTCTCACACTTGGCCCCCACCTAAGCAACGTTGCAGTTGTGTAGCAGCCAGATCTGCTCCCAGGCACATACTACCTTGATTCTGCCCTGATCTTAAACCACTGACTTGCTTTCTGGATTGACTTTGGACCTGCCTCATTACAATGGACTTGCTGTGTGATTACAGAATTTAGGCTGGTTCTAATCACCATCTCCACACCTATCCTGATCCTGACTTACTGACTCAGCTCTCTGACTCCTTGTCAGTGAGTTCGGTGCCCTTTTCCACTCTTCTCCTACCCTCAGCTCCCAGCTTGCCCTTCCTCATGGAGCAGTCTACCAATGCAACTCCCTGACAATCACTTCTGTTGGGCTACTGGCTGTGCTTCTGGTGTACCAGAGCATGCTGTGGGCTCATGTTTAGCTTGCTGCCTACCAAGATTCCCAGGGTCCTTTTCAGCAGAGGTGCTCCTCAGTGAGTCCCCAGCTTGCACTGTTGCAAAGGGATCTTCCTTTCCAGTTGCAGGACTTTTCAGTCATCCTTTTTAAATGTATTGGCTTAATATAATATCAATACAAACTATTTACATTATTTCTTAAGAAAATAAACATGCATAAACTAAATCTTAAAACCTAATATTCTGCAAGCAAGCAATTATAAAAAAAGTGTTCATTAAAATGAAAACCCTAAGACAAGCATTATACTCACATATCACACAAAAGAAGCCCAGTTTAATGGAATTCATTTCCATAATACAAATTGTCTTATGGAAAGTAAACAAATCAAAATGGAAACAGCAGCTGTGGCTCAAAATTACCATCAAACCCCTAAAAAATCACTGAAAATAGTAATTAAGAGTGAAAGTCCATTGGCAGAGCTGACAAAGCTTCTTGCAATGCTAATATCATTATCAAATGCAAGAAGAATCAGTCACCACAAACAAGATTATCATGGCTACAAATTTTTTACTACTTTTTTTTTCCTTTTCTGCCTTTATTAAACATAAATAACCTAAAATTTGCAGCTGATAACACTAAAATATATGTTATTTTTTTTAAACAGGGTGTTATGACAGGAATGTTATGAGTATTATGACCAATTACAGGGTTGGTAGGTCCTAATTCAGCACACTGAAGTTTAACAAGCATCACAGCTTTAATGAGGTAAGGGTATTCATATACTTAGTGTTAAACCTTTTTTTGTAGTACTTTGCAGAGTCAGGCCTTTAGTGAAATACACCACTTGCATCTATAGCAAGATAATATTTTGGGTGTGACAAATATATGTCTCTTAAAAATACATTGTGCAACAGAGATTCATTGCTATACTCTTCATGGGAAGAATTTCCTTCCTTGGCCTTATGACTACTAAATTCCATAGAATATCTCTCTTAACACGTATTGACAAAAAATAGGGTTTGTGTCACTATAAGTATTCATTTTACAATAAACATTGATTTTTCTCAAATCCTCACATACGCTTTACTGACTCACAGGTATTAGGAACATAACAACAGTTTCAAATTAAACATGGATACATGGGATTAGTTGAATGGGTGGGGAAGGGACAGAGACACTGCAGTGCTTAACTTTCATAGAATCATTTAGGTTGGAAAAGACCTTTAAGATCATCAAGTCCAACTGTTAACCTAGCACTGCCAAGTCACCACTAAACCATGTCCCTAAGCACTACATCTAGACATCTTTTAAACACCTCCAGGGACAGGGACTCAACCACTTCCCTGGGCAGCATGTTCCAGTGCCTGACTACTCTTTCTAAACCTCCCCTGGAGCAACTTGAGGCCATTTCCTCTAGTCCTGTTGCTTGTTACTTGGGAGAACAGACTGACCCCCACCTCGCTACAACCTCCTTTCAGGTAGTTGTAGAGAGTGATAAGGTCTCCCCTCAGCCTCCTCTTCTCCAAACTAAACAACCCCACTTCCCTCAGCCACTCCTGGTATGACCTGTTCTCTAGACCCTTCAACAGCTTCATCGCTCTTGTCTGGACACATTCCAGCACCTCAATGTCCTTCTTGTAGTGAGGGGCCCAAAACTGAACACAGTATTTGAGGTGGGGCCTCACCAGTGCCGAGTACAAGGGGATGATCACTTCCCTAGTCCTGCTGGCCACACTATTCCTGACACAAGCCAGGATGCTATTGGCCTTTTTGGCCATCTGGGCACACTGCTGGCTCATGTTCAGGTGGCTGTCAACCATCACCCCCAGGTCCTTTTTTGCCAGGCAGCTTTCCAGCCACTCTTCCCCAAGCCTGTAGTGTTGCATGGGGTTGTTGTGACCCAAGTGCAGGACCCAGCACTTAGCCCTAAATTCTGAGCATAAGAAGAATTATGCACTTCACAGATGGTGAATAGAGAGCTGCAAGCCTCCCAGCAGGAAATGCTAAGAAGAAAATGGTATCTGATGAATGAATCTGAGAGCTCTGAATAATGTTTTTGAGAAGATGCCTCTGTCAACAGAGGAAGCAGAACCAGGATTCTCATTTACAGCTCATTTCAAAATGCCGAGCACCCTTTAGGTAGGCACACCCTTGATATTTAAATAAAACAAAATTTTCCTGAACTAGTGTTCTCCTTTTACAACAGCTTGCAAACTAAAGCATTCGTCCAGAGAGAGGAAAACCCTAGTCTGTTTTCTTCCTAACCTCAACGGATACAACTACAGTTCTTAAACCACACAAGCCAGAGTTGCACTCTGCACTCTTGCCTTCACTGGACAGCTGATTCACCTGCTCAGTGCAAGATTCATGGGGCACAAAGGAACATGACTCTAGAGGTCTGTGTTTAGTGACAGTGAGAATTCTCATTGTTCAAGATCCAGTGTCTACATCCAAGATAATTTTTGTAATTTTTATCCAATGTGGATGGCTACAGTGTAGAATGCATAGAAAGTGGTGAGATAGCAGATTGGAGCCTACATCTCCCAAATCAGTGTTTTAAGATGATAAATGACCTAACAGTAATCTACAGTCACATAATTTGTGATATCTCTTTTTTTCTAGCTTCATCAGTCTTGAAGTCTTTCCAATACAGTGGTATAGCTTCCAGAGGTGCAGCTGAGAAAACAGTAGCTATTAGTCTACTATATGAAAATGTGGGCATCTATGTCACTCGTTCAACTGCATTTTAAAAATTATATTACCAATGCTCATAAGACATCTTCAGGTCCTAGAACCAGACTGAACAGAAGTGTCTTTGGCAGTCAAATGCCTGAACTGTGTTACAGAATCACAAAATGGCTGAGGTTGGAAGGGACTTCTGGAGATCATCCTGTGCAACCCCCTGATCAAGGAGGGTCACCTAGAACAGATTGCCCAGTATCATATCCAGATGTTTTGTGAATACTTCCAAGGGTTCAGACTCCACAGCCACTCTCGGTAACCTGTGCCAGTGCTGTCACCCTCACAGTCTCCTTATGCTCAGACAGAACATCCTGTGTTTCAGCTTGTGCCCATTGCCACTTGTCATGTCACTGGGCACCACTGAAAAGAGCCTGGCTCTTTCTTATTTACACCCTCCCTTCAGACATTTGTACACATTGATAAGATCCCCACCCTGAGACTTCTCTTCTCTAGGCTAATTGGTCTAGCTCTTTCAGCTTTTCCTCACAAGAGAGATGCTCCAGTCCCTTAATCAATCTTCGTGGTCCTTCACTGAACTCTCCCCAGTCTTTCTTGTACTGAGGACCCAGAATTGGACACAATACTACAGGTGTGGCCTCACCAGTGCTGAGTAGAGGGGAAAGATCAACTTCCTTGACCTGCTGGCAATGCTCTTCCTAATGCAGCCCAGGATACCATTAACCTTCTTTGCCACAGGGACACATTGCTGGTTCATGGTCAGCCTAAGTCCTTTTCTGCAAAGCTGATTTCCAGTTGGTCAGCCCCAGCATCTACTGGTGCATGAGGTTATTCCTCCCCATGTGCAGGAGGGAGACAAGTGAAAAATGTGAAAAATGTTAAAGCACAACAAGAAAACATAGCTTTGTGCTGTCCTGTGGTTTGTATTGACCAAAACTTTATGAATCCTTAATGAGCATCCGGGATTTTCGGTTGGCCCTCTGGGGTGCCCAGCTTCCCAAGTGCACTGCATAGAGCAGATAAGCAATTAAATGAATTTCTTGTCTGGTCCCTGTTTTTTTTAATACTCTGGTTAGCCATGTAGGTATCCTCACTGTCAAGCACTTCAAAATATGAAACTCGAAGTACCTTTTATTGAAGCAAATCATGATAATACAATTTAAAATGGTTAATTATTTAATATTCAGATTGTCAAAACCTGAACTAAGAGTGAATGGTATGACTAACCTACCTATGAGGTCTGTTTCTGAACTCTTTTTTGCTAAAATATGCCTGCCCACCAGCCATTTCAGCAATGAATCAGATTAGGTTTTCAAAAAACTTCAGAGGGCTTAATGGTATTTTCCACTTGCCTGACACAATACGTTAGAGTCTGCACCACTTGGAGCTGAGAGTTAGGATAGCTCCATCAGTTGAGCTGTGGCACGAGTTTGGCTCTTCTACTCATCTGAGTGAACTGTAGTGTGGATTTGATCTTCAGAAGTAATTTTGCCACTGGTAGCCTGATTTCACATGCAAAAGAATGCAGAATTTTGACCCAGAATGGAAAGCCTGAACCCTTCATAATCACTGGACAGAGCCCTAACAGTTACTTTCTCTAATTTGTGCTCATCAGAACAGGAGTCAATTCCTTTATGCCAAAGCTCAGGGCAACTTGCTTTCTTTAGGCTTCATCCTTCATAATCTATCCCTCCCTTTCATCAATTCATTTCCATGCCCACCTTTAGTGTAATTTCCAAAAACAGAACTTGAACTCCAAGCAGTCAACATAAAAGACTACACAGCAAACACTGAGGTGAAATGATAATATACATAAATTAAGCCCTTCAAAGCTACTTTTTATTTTTGTTTCTATTCACTGTCTAGAGTGGAAAAGGAAGTTTATTTTCAGTTCAAGTCCTCTAGCTATAAGACACAGGTTTTGTTCAATAAGTTAAGGAGATCTAAACAATTGATATTTGTATGGACAGAACTATCTTGAAACAGCTATAGTGTAATTTCTAAATACCTATTTTTTGATACCAGAGAAATATCAAAGCAGATGCGATTATTTGGTCACTAGATGTCAGCAGTATGTGGAATTAATGAAGCAAAATCATGACAAAAGTAGAACTTCCTGTTATAAAAAGACAGAAGAACTGTTAACATAGTGACACTTTCTTTTAATTACCTATTTAGAAAATTATATAACCCTCATCATAATGATAATGCAGTTCATCAGTGAATACAAACATCAATGGCCTGATAAATAAGACAATCCTCAGGTTATCTCCATGGATGTTTTAATATAATTTCAATATAGTATTATTAATTATTTAATCTGCATCCTAGCATACCCACTCATATCTAGTGGCAAGAAAGATTTGCTATCCCTAGAAAATTTTCCTGCTATAGCTACTGAATAAATAAGCTTTTTAAGGGCTGTGGAAACTTTCATGGTTTTATTTTATTTTATTTTATTTTATTTTATTTTATTTTATGTTATTTTATTTTGTTTTATTTTTTTATTCTTCAAGAGGGACACTTAAAAAAGCAACTCCTATCTATGCTTCTTATCATACACTAGGTATAGAACTGCAATATTCTGTATTTCACTGCCTAATTGCTGTAAGAACAAGAAGCTTTTCTGCATCCAAGAAAGTCGGTGTGGTTCCTTTTCTTCACTTTCCGCTGAAACATATAGAATTATTTTTATACACCCTGGTGCATTTTATTAGTGCTCCTTGTTCCTACTGTAGGACATGTTTCTGTGACATGCCCCTGCTTCATCTGCCTCTATTAATTCAGGATCTTGATCAAGATAAATCAAGATCAAGAGGACTATATCTTGCAGAATATACTATTTCCAAAGAGAAAAAACGCAGTATTTTTTGTATCATTAAGATGAGGCACAAATACTATGTCTGATTTGTACTGTGTGTGCTTTGAGGTGGCTGCATGGGCCTACCTGCAAGACTTCTTTAGTAAGAGACTAACCCTTTAGGCCACACTTAGAGTGAGTTTGGACTCAGCATAAGTGTGACAGGAAGAATTCCAGGTTATTCTTGTGTAGTAGCAAAATCTAAAGTTGAAAACAACTTTCAGTTAATATCATGTTCAAAATAGCAATGTCAAATCTAAAATTGCAATCATGCAGAAAGAATCCTCACTGAAATGAATCTACTTTACTGTGTTCCCATAACAATAGCAGACACTATTATTTTATTCAATTTCTGATATATCCTAAGTATGCGTGCATCCACTTAAAAATGAAATAGCTCAGTTTTCCTCTTTTTTAGCCTTGCAAATACATGTGAAAATGTTCAGCCAATGTATCTATAATCAACCTTAGGGCAGTGAATATGAGGCCAGATGGCAAATGAGTCGAGTCTCACTATAAGTAGCATGGTACTCTTCCTGCAACAATGAGACTTTTTATCTGTGTAATGAAATATTACTCAATACCAGTGAGGGTGAAAATTAAACAATGTGTCGTCGTTTAACCCCAGCCAGCAACTAAGCAGCACAGAGCCGCTCGCTCACTCCCCCCACCCCAGTGGTATGGGGAAGAGAATTGGAAGGGTGAAAGTCAGAAAACTTGTGGGTTGAGATAAGAACAGTTTAATAATTGAAGTAAAATGAAATAGAATAGTAGTAATAGTAATAGTAATAATATAATAGTAATATACAAAGCAAGTGATACACTATACAATTGCTCACCACCCACCAACCGATGCCCAGCATGTCCCCGAGTAGCAATCGTTGCCCCCTGGCCAACTCTCCCCAGTTTGTATACTGAGCATGACGTCATATGGTATGGAACAGCCCTTTGACCAGTCTGGGTCAGCTGTCCTGGCTGGGCCCCCTCCCAGCTTCTTGTGCATCCGGCAGAGCATGGGAAGCTGAAAAGTCCTTGACTTAGTGTAAACACTACTTAGCAACAACTAAAACACCAGTGTGTTATCAACATTATTCTCCTACTACATCCAAAACACAGCACTATACCAACTACTAGGAAGAAAAATCAGCTCTATCCCAACTGAAACCAGGACACAATGTCAACCTTCACGATACTTTGCAAACCGGGAAAAAGTGCTGCATTTATGGCAATGACTCAAAAAAACATTTTATCTGGGCTAATTCTACCACCAGGTAACATCTACCACCTTCTGGCTGCTTGCCACGATATTTTTGTAATAAGGTTATTTTTTAGAGTTCAGCCAGTCTGAATAAAGATAACACTAAAAAGCAGCTCTATATAATGCAGTGCTATGAAACATTTTGTCATTTCTTGGACTTTTTTTTTCTCTGTTGTCACCACCCTTCTGTTGGTCTATTATGCTTTGAAGCCAAGGGTCATATAATACTTAAAAACAGACTGCATAGTATGCCTAAAAAAAAGATAATGCCATGGCCTATAGCAACATTAAATATTCTCTTATAGTTACAGATGTGAAGAGAATAAAAGGAGTAAGCTCCAGATATAGCTTAAGGAAATGCTTTTTAACCTGTCCAGTTCATTTATATATTTACATTTTGAAAAATACAATATTTGGTAAGGGTAAATTTTTTTGAATATTCATTAAAATAGATAGGAACATTTTTGAGAAACTGGGATAGAAGAAAATAATAAAAAATGAGGAACATCTATATTAATGAACAATGTTCTATGAAAAAGCAGAAACAGCTTCTGCTCCCATTTAAGCTGGAAAGGGTTTGGTTTTTGCCTTCAGTGGTTGTTGCATTAGAACCAGTGTGACCTTGTTAGATCTCATTTCTTTTTTGCTCTTGTCTAATGCTGATAAACCTTCTTCTTGGCCACCATTGATTTTAACTAGAACAACAAACTGTATAAAATAACAGCATGAAACATGCCTGTGGAAGTTAATGCTGTCACTGGCAAGAATCTAGCTTTTTTGAGCAGCCTTCCAATATGAAACTGAAATTATAATGCAATGGAAAGGAAAAAATGTGGAGAGAGATCTTGATTTCAGATATAAAAAGGCAGGCATAAACAATGATATAGAAAGGAAAGATTTAAAAAGTATTAAATAAGCCTTTCTTATGTCTGTTTTCAAAGATTGTTTACCTAATAGAAAACTGCTGGAGCAAAAATAGTATTAATGATAAAAAGAAAAATTTTGTTGTAATTCTCTGTATTTTAACATAACATAATTATAACATACCAAGTAAATTAAACTCCTTAATCATCTTCTGTATTTTCCCATTTTATCTAAAGATTGCACTGTTGTTCATCTATAATATTAATACCAGAAATAAAATCATTAATTACCTTGGCATCCAGAAAAAGGGGTTACATTTTATTTCTTGTGATCTCTAGGGTACAAAACCTGAGGAAGATATTAGTTTTTAATAATTCTGATTCACTGATCTGGATTTACCATGTTGAATATACAGGTACTCCTCCTTCAATAAATTTCAGTGTAGTGCAAACAAAGACGACATTCACAATTGAATGTTGTATTAAATATAATATATCATAGGGTATGTTTTCCCCCAATAGGATTAATATTGAATGAAAAGTGAAAGGCATTCATACTGACAAACTTTACATTTTAATTACCTATGTTATGAAATAGATTCCATAGGTTTCTTCTGCAGTATGTGGAGAAAGACAAACTCCTTCAGAAAACAATTCAGTGCACATATATTAGGTTTCTATCTGAAAAATTCTGTAGCGAAGCTACAGATTGTACACGTAAAAGGGATGTAGAGAGACTGGCCAGATAAATTCTGTCCCTAATGTTAGGTATTATGAATAGCTCCCCGAATTTTTCTCTTAGGGAACTATCTCTTTCCGCTGCTCTGCTCTTCAATTTATGAGGTCTTGCTGATTGTGGAAAATTCAGACATTGGTGGGTCATATTTCCAGAGCTTCTCTTCCCACAGAACCCTGGAAGACTTCCATGACACAACTGAGGGAGAACTGAAGCTATGTTCATTTCAGGAGCCTTTATTTCATTATTTCAGGCAGAAAAAAAATCAGAGGCACGCAGGTTTTTGCTGAGTTACTTCTATTTCAGAACTCAGGATCCTGAAGCTTTTGGGGAATGTTGAAAGAGCATATGTAAAATACAAAAGATCTTCCATGCATTTAGGTTCTTTTGCAGATGAAGATACAGAGATGATCAGAAAGCTTTTAGCTTGCCAAAGGGAACTACTACAATTTCTAGTGCTAATTTATTTTGCTGCTAACAGTGATAGACTGAGTAGAGCTAACATACACAATAGTCATATGCATAAATCAGTAATACATTCATCTGTACTAATGAGTTTCATTTTCTTTGTTAAAACACAAAGAACCCACTGAACAGGGTGCTTGGAAAAGCATGTTTATCTTCTTTGAACATTGATTACTACTTATTGTATCCAAAGACATACAGAATTAGAAAGTGAGGGCTATTGTATGTAGATATTTATTCTGTAACTAATCATGGTGGGTTGGCCTTGGCTAACAGCCAAACTCCCACCCAGCCACTCACTCACTTCCTCCCTCAATGGGACAGAAAAAAATAGGAAGAACAAGAATGAGACAGCTTAAGGGTTGATATAGAGACAAGGAGATCACTTACCAGTTAGTGTCGTAGGCAAAACAGACTCAACCTGAGGAAAACTAGGGTACCTTATTGCCAATTAAAATCAAAATGCAGTTAGCAGTTCAGGTAGTGGGAAACAAAAAGACAGACATTAAATCAACACCTTTCCTTCATCCTTCCCAGGTTCAAATTCAGTCCTTTGCTCCAAATCCCTCTACCCCCCAACCAGTGCAGTGGGTTGGGGATTGTTACAGTCAGCATGTAGTAGTTTCTCTCTGCTCCTACTTTCCTTTCACACTTTCCCTCTGCTCCAGTGTGGACTCCCCATAGGTGACAGTTCCTTTGGGAATATCCATCTGATCCAGCATGGTCCTCTCCATGAGCTGCAGGGGATACCTGCTCCAGCACCATGGAGCACCTCCTCCTCCTGCTCTGACCTTGGTGTTCCCTTTGTTGCTTCTCATTCTTTTTGTTCTCCCCCACTCTCTCCATCCAGCACTTTTTGCCCTTTCTTAAATATGTTTTCAGGGAGGTGCCACACACTTGACCTTGCATTGGGTCTGTTTTGGAGCCGGCTAGAACCAACTATGTCCAGCACAGGGCAGCCCCTGGTCTCTTCTCACAGAGGCCATACCTGCGGTCACCACACTACCAAAACGTTGCCATATACAGCCAATACACTAAGAAAGAAGTAACTGCACCAGAAAAGCAAACTAAGTCAATTAAGTAGGTTTCTTAAGTGTCCTAGGTATTGTATTTAAAAGAAAAGCAAAAGCCACCTGAATGCTCTCTCTGTGTCAAGCCCCTTTCTTAATTTTGCAATTTACATGTAATGAAAAAAAAATCATTCCATATTGTTAGAATTCCCTATTGAATTGTTTGAGATTTTTGGTATTTTTAAATTTGATTTTAATAGTCAATGTGGTAATTTTTAATGTAGGATCTGATGCATCTGTTACCTTCAAAGTATAAATAATTTGCAGTGGCCTCTCTACCTTTCAGTAAAGACAGTTGATTCAGATTTGTTGCACTTCCAACAACTCCAGGGATAAGCACATCTACAGAAAATATACCAGTAAGTTTCACATCATTTTATTATTATTATTCCTGTGCAGACTTCCAATATTTCTTTTTCTTTTTTTTTTTAAAGTAAACTAAAGCTAGCTTAAAAAATATGGTTGCCCAACTTCAGCAGATAGAGAAATTACTCTGCTCACTTCTGACACCATTGTTTACAATTTGCAGTATGTGACATCATACTGTGATCTGAAAAATATTACCAGTAGAAGTGGAAATACAAAAAACAAAAAAACCCACCCAAATCCCAAACTATTTAACAAATTTGTACTTCAAACAGTGGAGACAGAGTTGTCAGTAGTATTATGGCATCAAACAGGTCTAATTAAAGAAAAGATCTACCTCCAGAACAAAATGGAAGAATGTTCATAGTTTCAGGAAATTCAAAAGGCATGCTAGCATATTTGAGATTATGGACATTTGGAAAAGAAATTCTTGTAGAGACCCTCAGCTGGTACTTTATGATTTCTATCCTACATGAGTAGATTAATTCTACATTTTCTTTCAGCCTCATAAAAATGTACCACCTAGGCACAATGTTCAGTGTGTGTGTACCTTTTTGAAAAATGTGACAAACTTTTCCATGGCAACAGTCTCTGTAAGAAAAGACATCAGTCTCAATACTAGGTAGTGTACTGATTATATTGAAGAAAAGATTTTCCCTTAAGTAAGGAAGAGGAAAGAAAACTAATTTCACAGTCTGGAGTTTGATTCTCCCATTGTCTTGTATTGCAGGTTACCTCCTAACACCTGTATGAAGTGGGTGTCAAATACTGCCATGCTGAGCTAGTAGCTTCTTATACTCCCTTTGCCAGGTGTAAATGACTACAGTATCTTTAGATTCTAGTTTTCATTTCTGAACAAAAAAATCACCGATTCCTATTATCTAGCAATTAGATATCACTGCAGTCCATAGTTTGGTTGCCATAGCTACTAGTTACCTGCTAAGGACTGTTGTCTTTTTCCTAGGATTTCCTTAGAAAATAAACATAACTCATAAAATATTTGGGTTTTTGAGGACCACATTTCTAAATAACAAGAAAATCTTCATTATTGAAGAGAATTCTTTTTTAACTTCAGCAGAACTGGCAATCCAAAAATACTGGTATCAAGTGGTTATTTAAAATTCAGAAATAAAACTGACTTGGGAGACCAAGTTGCAGCAGTTGAAAGCTTTTTAATCTGGTTCACAGAGTCTAGCAGCATAGTAGTTTGTGAGCTGAGGTACACAGAAGTAGATTTAGGGATTAGTAACCAGATGTCCTGGTTTAAGCAAGTAAGCAAGGTCTTAGGTCAGGACAGAAGATGCTGGAAAATGGGAAGAACTCACATCATAGCAATGACTTTGATTTCCGTGACCCTGACTTAAACAGCAGCACTGACAGCCTCAGCTCCAGCCCTCTGTTGAGGTCTGGCAGCCCTACCTAGAACAGGGGCCGCCCAGCCTGCTAGAGGCTTCCAGCTCTACCTTCTATGAGCAGTGTCTGATAAGTAACCTGCCCTTACCTGGAGAATCAAATTTGACTGTTTAATAATCTCTAGGCTCCTCAAACCCTAGGACAGTAACCTGGCTGCAAATTGTCATTTCTCAGCTAATTGGCTAATCTTCTTTCTCATAATATATTTGCATGTACTTATACAAACATGTTGACTTTATTTCTTTTTTCCTGCTTTATCTTCTCAATATCCTTTGTGTCTTGACTACCTAATCAGGCAAAATCTTAGTTCCCACAACTGAACAATTATATAGTATGTGTGAATTAATATATATTTACGATTGAACAAGTAAGCAGAGATTATGGGCCGGATCTTTGTATTAAATACAGAACTGCTGACATCATTTTGCCTAGGTAAACATCTTGCCAGTTAGGTACTGAATGCATAAGCCAGATAATTATGCTTATGTTTTTTTATTAAAAAAAATCAAAAACCCCACCAAAAACCCAACAAAACCCACTACGCCCTCCCCCCAAAATAAAAAAACCACCAAACTTCAAAACCCATTCATGCAACTCTGGGAACAGCTGAAGTAGAAAAAAAATACAAAAATGAAATATAGAAAAAGCTATTTCTAATGAGGGGACGGATCATATAAAGGAAACCTTTCAGATGCTGCACAGCAGCAAGAAGAAAGTTTTTGCTGGGAGAAAGCATGCTCAGTACATATAATTAATTATGTGTTAAAGATGAAAGATATTGCATATAATAAAATACAGCAGTTCTAGCTAATCTAGTGAATCAAAATAAGTTTACAACAGTCTCAATGCATAACACTTTGAAAGAAGCTTTTTCCTCTGATTCTTACACAGGTAGTTAAGAACTGTGGGAATCTGATGATTTCTTTATTGAGATATCTGGCTAGAATCCTGATTAAAAGGCCAAGTTTCAAGAGTTCAGGTTTCAAATTAAGATGTCATCAGGAGCATTAAGCTTGATGGAGAGGGTGAGTTCCTGTATTTCATTTTGGTGTTTGGACTGGGCTATAAATGTAGGATTTTATATTCCTCTTTATCCATAATGGAGTATTCTGTGATCTCTAAAAGATGGGTAAAATATGACAGAATTAATGTTCCTTTTTCATACATAACAGTCTACTTACAAATATTTTTTAAAAATTCAAGTTTTTCCTACAATGACCATGATGTGAAAATAGGCTCACAGAATTTCATATGGATAATTCTACCTTTTGTAGTGTTTATTAGTTATCCATTACATTTCATGAGTCAGTTGATTATTTACAACTATTCTGGTCTTTGGATTAGTCATGCACTGGATGCACATCAAGAAATTGATGCTTAATGTGTACTTACCTAATTCATATTTCTTTTTAATCTTCCTTGATGAATGACTGTTAAATATCTATTTTAGAAAACCTTACCCATTGAAAAATCTAAGTTACATAAACAAAATAATTCTGATCTTGGTTTTTACAATAATGGAAATTCTTTAGCTTACTTCAGGTCACTTATCTAACAAATGCAAGAGAAATCAGAATTTGATTTGGTAACGACTAATCCCTCCATCTCTTTATCATTCTCTGTGTTTCTATACGTACACATGTATGTAAAACATAAAAACCTGGGACCTTTAGATTTCCTGTTTGTTCTGCTAACTGTTGTCTTCACATACGATGGTATTTGTGTGAACTATACTGTATACTGTACATGCTCAATTCATTGAAACAATGACAATTGAAAATTGTCAACATATTAATGTAACTGTGTGAACTATTTTCATAAGTAAATGGCTGCTCCGATGGTCAGGATCATTTTCTGGAGCAATTTTATTTTTCTATGTCTCTATGTCTGTAAAAGTTTGGCTATTATTTTTAATAGCAGAGATGTTAGCTAATGGTTTCATTATGCACTATGCAGAGTATTAAGTAATGATCACAGATAAACAACTCTTTTATGACATTCCTATTCACTTCAAAGGTGGGCAACAGCACAGACTGTGAGTTGATTAAATGTTGGGAAAGTGATATTTGTTTTCACTTGTATTGATTTTTCAGTAAACCCCACAAGACCACTGCACCATAACAAGCAATAGCATGTGAAGAGAAGGTTCAACTGCTTCCATCTAAAAGCTATGCTCCCTGCTTTATTTTCAGTATTGTGGTGCAAACAATTACACTGATATTTGTGCCCATTGTGTTCATGTGTGTCCAAGATAACACAGTTGTTATCTTGTAGTGAGGTGGGGGTCGGTCTCTTTTCCCAAGTAACAAGCAATAGGACTAGAGGAAACGGCCTTAAGTTGTGCCAAGGGAGGTTTAGGCCGGGTTTTAGGAAAAACTTCTTCATTGAAAGGGTAGTCAGGCACTGGAACAGGTTGCCCAGGTGTCCTGGTTTCAGCTGGGATAGAGTTAATTTTCTTCTTAGTAGCTGGTATAGTGCTGTGTTTTAGATTTAGTATGAGGATAATGTTGATAACACACTGATGTTTTAGTTGTTGCTAAGTAGTGCTAGACACTAGTCAAGGACTTTTCAGCTTCCCATGCTCTGCCGGGTGCACGAGAAGCTGGGAGGGAGCACAGCCAGGGGGGCTGACCCAGGCTGGCCAAAGGGCTATTCCATACCATATGATGTCATGCTCAGTATATAAGCTGGGGGAAGAAGAAGGAAGGGGGACATTCGGCATGATGGCGTTTGTCTTCCCAAGTAACCGTTATGTGTAATGGAGCCCTGCTTTCCTGAAGATGGCTGAACACCTGCCTGCCGATGGGAAGCAGTGAATGAATTCCTTGTTTTGCTTTCCTTGTGTGCACAGCTTTTGCTTTCCCTATTAAACTGTCTTTATCTCAACCCACAGGTTTTCTCACTTTTACTCTTCTGATTCTCTCCCCCATCCCACCAGGAGGGAGTGAGTGAGTGGCTGTGTGGTGCTTAGTTGCTGGCTGGGGTTAAACCACAACACCAGGGAAGTGGTTGAGTCCCCATCCCTGGAGGTGTTTAAAAGACATGTAGATGTGGCGCTTAGGGACATGGTTTAGTCCTAAACTATTCTATATTCTATTAAATGCATTTTTTTTCTGTATGAAGACAGAGGAGACAGCCCTTAACTCTTTTCTTAGATACATTTTCTCTCTGAACTAAGAGAATAATTTCATCAAATCTAGACTTTGCAGCTCAATGACCAGTTGAAAAAGTCAGTTTCTGATATTACAGCTCTTCAATAGATTGATTCTTCCATTCTGGTGCCTCAGGAATGAGTAAAGGAAAAAAGCTGTATTTGAAAGATATAATAAATTATCTAGCCTTCTTTTCCTTGGAAATCAAGGGGAGTTTGAATGTAATAAATTTAAATTATGTTTGAATCATTTTCATGAACAGAAATGAGAGTAACTCATATGATAGAGTGACATGCTGCAGGTTTGAGTACATACATGCTATTTAAATCACTTAAGTTGCACCTATTTCCATCTAAAATTCATTTGGCCCAGAAAGCATTAGCACACATTAATATAATGCAGATGAACAACTGTTCCTGTTATTCAGCAAATATGGGTGGTAGAGACTTCAATTTAAACATATTTCTTCTTTCCCCCTTAGTCTAGCACCAGACTGTGACATAGATACTAGATTTGGATGACTAATGTAAACTGAGTTTTTCCTGGACAAAATGTATAACATATACTATGTCAGATACTTTGGCTTTTAAAAGTATCTTGCTTCACCTACAAAAAAGAAACAAGACAAAGAAATCCTACGAAATCATTAAAAATCCAAATTTTATAGAAAAGAAATCCATTATTCAAAATATTACTGGAAACTTTTTGGATAGTTTTGTCAAGCTATGAAAATTTTGTAGCCAAATACTTTTGTCCTCTACAAATCTTATTAAATATTTAGTCTTCTAGAGAGAGGTTTGTGGAGAAAGTTTGATGAGAGTGAGGATCAGACTCTGGACCTCTCCACCACTCTTCCAGAACCACTGGAGCTACTGATTTCCATTGTATCTCTTTGTATTTAGTCATTGCTACCCCATAAAAGACTATCTCCTGTAGGTTTTTTTTTCTATTACCCCATCTAAAGTAAACAGCATTGCTCACAAAAGGGGAGTGAAAATCTTGTGAAATTTTCCACTGATATGCAGCTTAACCACAAAACTAAACATGCACATGCCCATGCATTATGTTAGTGTGCAATTATCTATACTGGTGAACTATTATCCTTCTCCCTGGAGGAGAGTCCTTCCTATAATAGCAGCACTCTTCCAAATAATTATCAGGAACGGCTTACAGATAATTCCAAATGGATAGTTCATTTTGTATGGAAGAGAGGAGGAGAAGAGAGGTTGGCCATATTGATGTTAAGAGAAAGTACAGCAGTATTGAAAAAATATGCAAATAGATACAACTAGTTATCTGTGACTGTTAGCACCTTAACTATGTAGCTATTATATTTGGAAACCTTTTCTAATTTTTTATTCTCCTTTTCTAAATATAGTTTTTATATTATAGTTCTTGAAGTAGTGTCTTCCTACCTGTACAGCTTCCATAACACATGGAGGCTCTTCTGACTACTACACAATCACAATAACAAGAGATTGAATTAGGAGTGTGGGGAATTTCAAGTGTTCACAACACTAGAAAGGTAATGGCTATAGTAAATAATTGTTAGAATTCATATTGAAGTAGAACTCTATCATTGAGTCTTGAGAGACTCAAAATGTTATTACACCTCCTTTAATTAAACTATGTGGCTTGCTTAATAAATAAGTAAAATGAAGCATACAAGTTACATATCTCCACAAATGTTATAAACCAAATCTGCAATAAATCTGAAGTTGTCAGTCAAGCACCCTTAGTCTCAGGCTCTGCTGCAGACATATTGCAGTCTAGGTCAAGGTGCTTAATCTCATTAAATGAAATGTATTCAGAATATTTCCAGTCCTTCCCCAAGAACATTAGAAGAAATAAGTCAACACCAATTACAGTCCCAAAGTCCTACAAGCAAACCTATCTGAGGAGAGATTTGTAATCACATAGAGTCCAACCATTTTAAATGATTAAAAATATGAAAAAAAAATCTGAGAAATTATGGATTCTTTCGTAGGTTCTAGGTAACCATGAAAAATTAAGAATATCCAGCAATTTTAAAAGAGCTCGTGGGTTAAGGAAAAGAACTGTAAAGGGATTTGAACCATACAAATACTAAATCTCATCTAAAATAAATGTATGACTTCAATGTGAACCCAAGTTGCATGTATTCCTTCAATAACTACTCATTTTTTTTCCCTCTTTGCAGATGGGTGGATGCTTGAAATTAATAGATTGGCCAAAAAAAAAAAAAAAAATCGAATTCTTGTCTTTGCCACAGGCCAGCTGATATTATAGATAAATGTATGTGATCAAACTGAGAAATTCATGACTAATGTAGAAGAAGAAGAAAAAAAGGGAAAAAACTTTCTGGTATCTTAGTAATTGCAAAAATAGTCAGAGAGTATACTATGCCTTCTGTATCAGTAAGGGCCATTTTTACACTGCAGATTTTTTAAGAATAACTTCATAGAATTAGTCAGTTTAGCAATAAGCAGAAGCCTCTCACCCTGATAGTTCCCTGAATCTGCTTTGGATGACAGTTGTTGGATATTAAAGTGATTGGATTGTGGGAAGATAACAAAAAAAGTGGTGAACACTATATCTTTAAACACCTTGCAATGTAGAATCACTAGAGAAATTTATAAATGTTGTGTTAAATAGGAAATTCCTGTCCAACACACTAAGACAATGTAAAAAATATGTGCACTAATTCAGGGGGTGTGGAATATGTTTTAATATTTGGTTTAATTTCCTAAGACTAAAAGTCTCCATAAGTTTTTGTACCCCTTCCAACAGAAGTGATGTGGGGAGAAGGGAAAATATGAAAGTGAACTTCCACTGTCAGAAGAAACCAGCAAAACATACTTCAAAGACTATAACTTTGGTGTGTTATTTCTTTGCTGGCTTTCTTTATTTTCTCAAGAATTTGATCTTTTTATTAAATTAGGGGTCTGTGTAGTATGGTTGCCAAGTGGCAAATTTCTGAGTTATGGACTTCTTGAAGATGTACAAGAACTGTAGATCTATAACTTAGAAGTCTGTTTTTTCTGCTTGTTTGGTTGATTGGTTGTTTTGTTGGGTTTTTTTCTGTGTAAGCCAAAAGCCCTATTTTCTAACCCAGAACCATTTTTCTGACAGTAATCAGAAAAAAATGCTTAGGGAAAGATGGTAAGAAGCAGAGTGATTCTTTTCCAGGGAGTGTCCTCTCGCAGTGTGTAGCATTCAGTGGATTTCCTGAGACAGGAACTGCAGCAGAGTCTTCTCATGTAACAGTTACTGTTGGACCTGTCCTACACAAGGCCATCTCCTACCTATTTGAATGTTATTTATATTCTTGGCCTCTGCAAAATTTAGTGACAATAAGTTTCACAAATTGATGACATACTGAGTGGGGAGTCCAAAAATCACCAGACTTCTTGTTTTATATCTTCATATTTCTTCATTTTGTCTTTAGTTCCTTCAATGTAATAACATAACATGTAAATAATGAAAAAAACTTTACTGATTCATTTTCTCCAAGCTTTGCAAAATTCAACCATGTTTCCTATCCTTTCTCTTTTTTTCAAGACAAGAAATTGACATTTACCTAATTTCTTTTTTTTAAGAAACCATTTCATGCTTTTGATCATCTCTAATGCCTTTCTCTGTACATTTTCAAGGGTTATTATATAATTCTGAGGACTGAGGACAAGAACTATATTAAATCTTTATGATGTGTGTGCATGCCAAATTAAAATAGTGCTATAAAGTTTTTCTCTGTGCTTTCCTAGTAATTACTAATATCTTATTTACTATTCTGACAGCTACTGAATCTTGATCATTTTAAAAGCTATTGAATCCTGAAGTTTTCTAAAAACTATCCTCACTGATCCCAACATAATCTTATTGTATGGTAATAGATAACTTCGAGCCTGTAATTGAATTTCACCAGTCATTTTATCATCTAGCTATACATGAAATATCATGAGATCTTTTTTTATTTCACATCTTTGCAGTTAGCTTTGTATTTGATTTTCTTTAATAATTTCATATCATGTGCAAATTGTGTTGCTTCAATGTTGTATTCAATCTCTTTTCCAGCTCCAGCCTGTACATATAATATATAAACCTGAGCAGGAACAGTACAGATCCCTGGATGACCTGATGTAGTAATCACCCATATCAATCACTGTGAATATTTTTCTCTACTCTGTTTTCTATCTTTCAAATATATCTTTTAAATCAGAGGTGACCCACTCTTTTGAGAGCTTTGAGCTTTGTTTCTCTCAAAGAGGGTTCTCATGAGGTTTGTTTGGGTTTTTTTGAATATTCAGAAACATTCAAGTCGTGCATTTTTCTTGTTCTGCATGTTTCCTTGGTGCCTGTATCTCATATATTTGCATTGTGCACAACAGCTTCTCCCGTAGTTCATGACCCATGTGCCAGACACAGGTATTTGACTGGACCTATGATCATCTGTGACTAATGTGCAGAGGAACCCATCAGAGAAAAGTCATAGCGTTCCAGCTACTGGAGTAAAAGTGGAAGATAAGATCTTCAGACCCCCCATCTCCCGCCTCTCCAAAGACTCATTCCCAAGCAGCTGTGTAATGTCTTATGTTCTCTCCACGATAACTGATTCATCAGAATTTACTGTAGCCACTGGAATCATATAGATCAGTATTCTGAACCCCATATGTTGTTATTCAAAGTAATTGAGAGTCCTAAATATATGCACAGAAAATGAATACCCTAAAAGGTTGTAACTATACTTTTTTTAATGTGGATTTCCTTATTCTGTCTCTGTGAACTACTTAGGAGAATACATTTATCATACAGTCCCACTTCCATATGTTTATTAAATGACTTTCACAGCAAAAGATATATTTTGAATGGTTAATATATTTCCCCTCCATCTTGTACTAATCTTCCAGTATAGTCTAGTACAGCATGGCATAGGTTTCTGAATGTCACCACTCTCCTTGCATTTATCTTTGACCAGACTATTAATAATTATGAAGGAATCATGAGTGAAAAATGGTATTTATCTTTCAGCTAACACATTATCTTGACCCACAGTGCCACAGATAGTGTTGTCTCTTTTTCATTTTGGGCCTTCCATATTCACCTGTCTCAAGGTCAACAGGATGACACAATAATGAGAAAGTAGAACAAACACTGTCTAATAGAAGTAGCATTTCATAAAAAGCTGTGGTGGCAACTCTACAAAGACAGCAAAGGAATGCAGCTTTTTAACTGAGCACTACCTGACAGATTCAATAATCAGGGGAAAGCCTTAATTGATGACATTTCATTAGCATAATGAGTTGAAGCTGGGAAAAGAGAGTCTCTTATTAATTAATCAAACAAAGCACGAACTGTTTCAGTCCCTTACTCTCTGCCATTTTCCATTAATCATAAGACTGTGTATTAAACTCATTTGAATTCACTAGGTGTTGAGTATTTCTGTGGGAAAAGTATTGGCAGAGTGGCATGCTCAATTGAACACACTTATGCAGGTATGGAACACATTACAAATTAATGTTTGTGAACTTAAACTCTCATCTCTGCAGGAAGTGCTGATAATATTTCTTCAAAAAACAGCAGAGCTCAGTAGCCACTGGTATATAGATGAAAGCTGCCTCCTCTCTAACAATCTGTTACCTGGTTGCAGGTGTTTAATCCATCAGGGTAAATTTTTAGTACAACATGGAATGCAGGGGCTATGCTGATTGCTGTCAGAATAACCTTTTAACAACACAGTTTGCCATGTATTGAACAATTTTCCATGTTATTCCCAGCAGTATTTTCGCTGTCTTTTGCTTTGCATTTTAAATATCTAAAGAAAAGTAAAACCAGGGGTATTCAAGAGCTCAGAAAGGCTTAAGTTCTGCTTTTGGATTGTTGTTACATTTCTTATTTTCTGGAGAACGTTTGTAGGCTGTGATGGTGACTGCCTCAGTACATTTTTACTAGCTTGGAAAATGGGGATAAATCAGGAATTTTCCATGTTCTAAGCATAAAGACATTTTTCCTTTACACCTGTAGGGTATCTTCCCATAGGAAGAGAAATAAAATATCTAAAGACCAGAGATAAGCAGCCAGAGATTTTTATTCCTTTGTAATAGTGACTGTCTTGGAGAGGACACCCATTTCCAAAGGCTGCATATTCAATTTCTGCAACTTTTATTATTAAATTTATTATCAACTTTGTAAAAGACAGAGGTCCTTTTCTTCTCTCATGCATCTGGTTATTCTAATCATAGGCTAGAGAATCATGTTGCTTCCCTGTGAATCCTGAATTCTTTCTTAAAACTGGCTCAGCTTCAGTAAAAAAGAGAATAACTTTATGCAGTTTAGGATCTCATAAAGGTTTCGTTGGATACTTACTGATGAGAGGTGATTGAAGTGAGGTCAGATACAACCAGAGTACCTGTTAGTTAATTCATATATTTTAGAGGAAAAAGGCCATCACCTTTCTTTCAAGAAAATGTATTTGTTGGCTATATTTTTTATGGAGCTCTATTCTTCATGCACATTGGCTGCAAGCTCAGCTACAGGATTGGACCTTTGACAAGCTGTAAGTAGATTCTCACTAGATTTTGGTAATTGCTCAGTCCTTCCAAGATGGCTGCAGAGCTGTGAAACTTTAGGCACATAAAAGTTTTGGTGCTGAAAACTTTGTTCCAAAGAGCGTTAAGGGCTTGACAAAGACATGTTTATAGATTTAGTTGCCTAAGCTCCTTATTCAAATATATTTTCATGTCTAAATACCATTGAAAATCTTGACCCAAATATTTCTCTGCTTGCTGGGTGACAAATTTCTTTTCCATTTGAAAACAGAATCAATAGAATAAGAGAGTCATTTCTGATAAGCCTCAAGTAAAGCCACAGAAGAAAGACATCTAGTCGTGATGAGACTGCAGGCTTTTGCCATTGTACTTGAATATTATTACAGCAGATAACAAACTCTGAATACACTTATAAAGAAATGTTTTTTTCATACACTAGCATCAACTAATTTAGTATTGATGGGATTGGTTTAGTAGATAGACATGTTTGGCACTAGCTAGGTTTGTTTTCAGTGGTGAAGTTGATGCACTGCAGGTTTATAGAGTTTATGCACTGCAGTATAGGACAATATAAAAATAGCAGTGCTGCACACTTTTCTGCTCTTCGTTTTAGTATCTAGGCTTTTATGATTTTTTCTAGTGCCAGAAACAATACGTTTTTATTAAGGTCTTCATAGTCATTGCAGAATTGTATTTTTTTCCTTAGTTTCAAAACTTTTATGTTAAATTTGAAGCTTATTGTACTATGACTTCAGATTATATATCTGTTTCTCTATATTCACATGTATATTCTCACAGTTCACACAGAAATGAATGATATTCAACACCACCTTATTCAGTTGTACCATCAATGGAAGTGAAGCAAGAGTGTAGAATTGATCAATAGACTTAATACTTTCAGCTATGGATAAAGAAAGTGAATCAAGCAAAAAGTAATACCTTATTCAAACTTTGTGTACATTTAACATGGTCCTTAATCTGGTCAAGGTTCCTGAATAAGGTCTCTGTATGATTTAAAATCTGCTTTGCTTAATATGTATCCAAGATACAGATAATAAAAAATAGAGATGTTTTTTCTCCTAATGATATAGCGTAAGAGTGCATGTACTCCATTTTCCTTTATTTATTTACAAAACATTTTCTGCTCTGTCATAGCGTATCTGAGAAAAAAGAAAGCTCCATTTTAAAAGCTTAAGTCGATTTATCTTTTAATATTATCAGTAGAATTAGGCAACTTTTAGTCACCTCCAAAGATCTGTCCATCTGATATCTTGGGGTTAAGATTTTTTATTTTGGTTTCGTTTTTTTTTTTGAGCTGCATAAGAAGAGAGCACATGAATTTTTCTGAATATTTCTATTGCAAGCTAATTAAAAAATCTGTCAAAACTAGGCAATTCAATATCCAACTTAGAATCATAGAACCATTTAGGTTGGAAAAGACCTTTAAGATCATCAAGTCCAACTGTTAACCTAGCACTGCCAAGTCCACCACTAAACCATGTCCCTAAGCACTACATCTAGATGTCTTTTAAACACCTCCAGGGATGGGGACTCAACCACTTCCCTGGGCAGCCTGTTCTAGTGCCTGACTACTCTTTCAGTAAAGAAGTTTTTCCTAATATCCAACCTAAACCTGCCCTGGCGCACCTTGAGGCTGTTTCCTCTTGTCCTGTCGCTTGTTACTTGGGAGAACAGACTGACCCCCACTTCACTACAACCTCCTTTCAGGTAGTTGTAGAGAGTGATAAGGTCTCCCCTCAGCCTCCTCTTCTCCAGACTAAGCAACCCCAGCTCCCGCAGCCGCTCCTCGTGTGATTTGTTCTCTAGACCCTTCAACAGCTTCATCGCTCTTGTCTGGACACGCTCCAGCACCTCAATGTCCTTCTTGCAGTGAGAGGCCCAAACTTCGAGGTGGGGCCTCACCAGTGCCGAGTACAAGGGGATGATCACTTCCCTAGTCCTGCTGGCCACACTATTCCTGACACAAGCCAGTATGCCATTGGCCTTCTTGGCCACCTGAGCACACTGCTGGCTCATGTTCAGGTGGCTGTCAACCATCACCCCCAGGTCCTTTTTTGCCAGGCAGCTTTCCAGCCACTCTTCCCCAAGCCTGTAGTGTTGCATGGGGTTGTTGTGACCGAAGTGCAGGACCCGGCACTTAGCCTTGTTGAACCTCATACAATTGGCCTTGGCCCATCAACCCAGCCTTTTCAGATCCCTCTGTAGAGCCTTCCCACCCTCCAGCAGATCAACACTCCTGCCCAACTTGGTGTCATCTGCAAACTTACTGAGGGTGCACTTGATCCCATTGTCCAGATCATTGATAAAGATATTAAAAAGAACTTCATTTATAAAGATATTAATCAGAACTGGCCCCAATACTGAGCCCTGGGGAACACCACTCGTGACCAGCCGCCAACTGGATTTAACTCCATTCACCACAACTCTTTGGGCCTGGCCATCCAGCCATTTTTTTTATCCAGCGAAGAGTACACCTGTCCAAGCCATGAGCAGCCAGTTTCTCCAGGAGAATGCTGTGGGAAATGGTGTCAAAGGCTTTACTAAAGTCCAGGTAGACAACATCCACAGCCTTTCCCTCATCCACTAAGTGGGTCACCTTGTCAAGTTAGTCAGGCAGGACCTGCCTTTCATAAACCCATGCTGACTGGGCCCAATCATCTGGTTGTCCTTTACGTGCCACATAGTGGCACTTAGGATGATCTTATTCTAGTATGAAATGATCAAGTATTCATACTTTTTAAATAATGATTGGTATTACCAATGAATACTATAAAAAGCAATACTGACAGGAATGTGAATATTTTAGGACTTAAGATTACTTCCTGAAAATTTATTTTCTAAGGATAATTCTGACCATTATGGAATCTGTGGAGGACTACAATAAGATGAAAATCACGTGAGCAAATAAAAAAGCCTATGTTTACTTCATTTGAGAAACAGATATCCCTGAGAATGCAGGAAGGTTATGTGGCCATTTTGTAACAGGGAGTTTTATATATCCTTCATTTGGATGAGTTGCACTAATGGCCATATTCCAATCCCAGACTGAACACACTTATAAAAATGATGCCAATTCAAATTCAAAGTAGATCACTGAATCTTGTTGAATTGAAAAGCTATAAGGAAAATAAACATAGAGTGAAATTATCCAGACAGTAGTGGCAGATGTATAGAGTCCTTCCAGTTAAAGTCTTTGATCATACCCAGTTAGGGTGGTTCATGTTTCCCTGCTTGTGACTGATTGTTAGTGCATACAACCACCGAAGTGTGTACAAAAAACAGACACCAAACTAGAAAAGGTCTTTCCCCCTATTTTATTCTAGTGATGTCTCCCAGTTCCTAAGTAATGTATTATCTAATTTGTGGCCTTTGTGGTAACAGACCAGCGCAGTCCCCAGAAAACATTTTGGAAAGAGCTGATTTCATAGGTGTAGAGTGAATATGGACATGGAAGTAAATAGGTTGGAAAAAAATAGAATGAAAATCCTACTGAGAGTTGTATTTGAAAAAGGTGTAGGGCTCTTGCATGTGTCTGCTGGCAGAGAGTCAGGCATCTTATGAAGCTTTCCTAACTACGGATAGTGGGTGTCTACTAAAGGGCTGAGCTTTTAGGCTAAATCCCTTTTGTAGATTTAGCCCACAGTGAGCTGTTATGTTTTAGTTGTCCCTGTGAAGTACTATACTACTCATTTGTTTGCAAGGCATGTTGTCGTAGTGAAAGAAATTCATAGTTCCAGATGTAACCTTATATTTTGCTGTTAGGAACTTATTTGGAATTATTCTCCCAGCATTTCTCAATGGGTTTTTATGAAAATACCATCTGTACAGTTGGCTTTCACACTAAATATAAATGCAGACACTAAAGAAAAAAATAAATATAGTTAAAAACACGTGTTGCCAAGAGGTTTAATTAGAGAAAGAAAAAAATATGAATACATATTATCCCCAAATCTGCACATCCTATAGTACATTCTAACATATGCAATGAAGGTTGCTAAAATCAGTGCAAGATATCAGAATTGAACATTCTGATATCAGAGTGTGCTTGTTTTGGCTATTTACTTCAGGAACTTTTGAGAAATGAGATACAGTCAGGGGAATCACTGGATTTGGTATTGCAGGTTACATCTCTTGTCACATGGAGTATGAATATCTGGGCAGTAGCACCATATGAATGTAGTTGAATTTCTCCATGTTTGCATTATATTATATCCCAGGAACATGATTAATATTTATAGGCAGTAATCAAAGATAACATGTGGGGGGAGGGGTTATTCCTGAAGCATCCCTCTACTAGGGTAAATAATCACTTGAATAATTTCATGCAGGATAGAAATAGTGAATTGAGCATATTAAGAATGACAAAGTAATGCTTAAACATTGCAAGCACAAATTTATTTTCAAACTGCAGTATTTCAACTTCTCATAATAAAAATAGTTTTGATAAGTTAATTTGTAAGATTTTTGTCTAGTCATAGAAAATTAACTTCTTGGAAGATGCAATTTTAAACATGTCTTTATGATTGATTTAATTTATTTCCTGAATGTACAATGTTAGGTTATTTATTGCTGTTACAAACTAAATTCCTATTATACATCTTCTGCAGAATGTATGATTTTTGATAAATTTTTGACAATAAGATTTGTTTAAACCAACACAATAATTTTAAGCAACTCTTTTAGAAGTCAAGTAAAAAATAAATTAACTTGCTTCTTAAAGAAACTCCTTTCCATAACAAAAAATTATATTTTATATGCAAATATAGTGAATTATATATCATAGGTGAATGTGAGAATAGTTGTAATCATCTGTTTACAAAGAAAGAATTAAAAATTTTTACTTCATAGTTTGATTAATACAATCTAGTTTGAATTAAAAAAAAAAACAACAAACAAACAAAAACCCAAACAGGTGTAAGTTTGTATTTTACATGAGGTTTTGTGCTCTGCTGAACCTGTATCTTTTTCATGAAACTAACACTTGTCAAAGTCAGAGGAGCATTTTCAAGATCTATTTCATATCCAAGAATTGAAAGCTCTTCCCGAAATTTTCTGTGTGATACTTGTGGTCAACAATTTATCGTAAGATATTGCCTGAAATAGACATATTTTATAGTTTTCTACAAAAATGTTATAGGTGTTCAGAAATGCTGCAGAACTTCTGGTAAGATCTGCATCTGCCTTTTATTAGCATCTGCAAGTTATTTTTGAAAGCTGAAAAAAACCCAAAGCTTTCTATACGAAATCACTGCACAAAAAATATTTGTGTGTAGGTTGTGCTCATTCCTAAAACATAATTGATAGCAAGTGTTATGGTCCTGACAATCCTACATCTATAAATATAGGCAAATTAATATACATTTTCTCATAAGAAATTGTTTCTGAACTGGATGCAAGATGACAGCTATTTCCACTTGACAAAAAATACTAGGAAATATTTAATACACTATGTAAACTCTTTTTTTTCCTGGTTAGCATTTAAAATTTTCCTAAAACAAAGTATTGCTAAGTTTTAGTTTCAGTAACCTCTGATGATAAATGTGATCCAGAAACTATACAGAGCATTTCCGTGTGGACAGATAACTCCATGGGGGAAAAAAAAAATGAGGACAGAAAAGGCAGATAATTTTACCCCCCAAAAAGATGTACGTGACTTGTGCATCACATCTAGTGGACTTGATAAAAATGACAAAGATTATTTGAAATAGAAATTAATAACAGTGAGTAATTATTATTTATTACTTACATACAGTGAAATGCCCCATGTAAATCCCATTTGTAATCTGACCAGATTCTATGCCAGTCTTTTTTGTGACTTGTCAACATTTCTGCGTGACTTCAACATATAAGTTTGCAGCAGCTGTTGCCTGTTATCACTGTGCTTAGTAAGACAGACAACTGAAAAAGTTGCCTCACAAATATTTCTAATGTAAATTTAGCAGTGCTTGCTTTTATTTCTGGTTGTTATTGTGATAACCACTTACCAGGATTATATTAGCTTGATTTTACCCAAGTTGTAAACTCCTAGAATTTTTTGTCATCTGTTTTTTTCTTTTTACCTGTTTATTCACCTAAAATCCTGCAACTCTAAACCCCCAAATTACTTACACCTCTTAATGTTTCCTAAATATTTTTGCACATTTTTTTCCATAGGTGAGGAGGCGAGGTAGAAGGCCAGCTTGGCTGAGTAGGGATCTTCTTCTAGAACTAAGGTGAAAAAAGAAAATGTATGGCCAGTGGAAGCAAGGTCAGGCAACATGGGAGGACTACAGAGATGCTGTTCGCCACTGTAGGGAGGACATTTGCACGGCCAAAGCTCAATTAGAGCTGAAGGTGGCCAGTAGTGTGAGGGACAATAAAAAGGTCTTTTTAAAATATGTTAATAGCAAAAGGCAGGCCAGAAATAATATTGGCCTGTTACTTGATGAGCATGGTCACCTCACAAACAGGGACATAGACAGAGATGTTTAATGATTTCTTTGCCTCGATCTTCAACACTGATGATGGGCTCTGGGACCCCCAGAGCCCTAGGGTAGAGAACCATGACTGTGAGAATGATAAAATCCCAACTAACCCCGAACTTGTTCAGGATTTGCTGCTCCAGCTGGATCCCTATAAGTCAATGGGGCCCGATGGGATTCATCTGAGGGTACTCAAACAGCTGGCTGATATCATAGCGAGACCTCTCTCAATGATTTTCCAATGTTGTTGGGAATCTAGGGAGGTCCCAGTTGACTGGAAGCTGGCAAACATTGTCAAGAAGGGCAACAGGGATGACCCTGGTAACTACAGGCCTGTCAGTCTCACTTCTGTGGCTGGCAAAATTATGGAGAAGATTATTCTGGGAGTTATTGAAAAACACCTGAAAGACAACGCAGTCATTGGCCCCAGCCAGCATGGGTTCACGAGGCGAAAGTCCTGCTTAACAGATTTGATTTCTTTCTATGACAAGGTTTCCCACCTAGTGGATCAAGGGAAACCAGTCGACGTAATCTTCAGTAAAGCTTTCAATACTGTCTCTCACAGTATTTTCTGGACAAAATGTCCAGCATACAGCTGGATAAACACATAATGCAATGGGTGAGCAATTGGCTGGTGGGTTGGGCTCAAAGGGTTATAATAAATGGGGCTACATCAGGCTGGTAACCAGTCACTAGTGGGGTTCCACAGAGATCCATCTTAGGGCCAGTGCTCTTTAATGTCTTCATAAATGACTTGGATGCAGGACTTGAAGGTTTGTTATCAAAGTTTGCCGATGACACAAAATTGGGAGGAGCCGTTGACACTCTTGAGGGCAGAGAGGCCCTGTGGAGACATCTAGACAAATTAGAGAGCTGGGCAATCACCAACCATATGAAGTTTAACAAGGGCAAGTGCCGGATTTTGCACCTGGGACATGGCAACCCTGGATGTACATACAGACTGGGGAACAAGAGGCTGGAGAGCAGCCCCGCGGAGAGGGATCTGGGGGTTCTGGTCAACAGCAAGTTGACCATGAGCCAACAGTATGCCCTGGCAGCCAAGAGGGCCAACCATGTCCTGGGGTGCATGAAGCACTGTATTGCTAGCCGGTCGAGGGAGGTGATTGTCCCACTCTACACTGGTGCAGCCTCATCTAGAGTACTGTGTGCAGTTTTGGGCGCCACAGTATAAAAAGGACAAGAAAAATTACTAGAGAGTGTCCAGAGGAGAGTCACGAAGATGGTGAAGGGTTTAGAGGGGAAGCCGTACAAGGAGCGGCTGAAGTCACTTGGTCTGTTCAGCCTGGAGAAGAGGAGACTGAGGGGAGACCTCATTGCGGTCTACAGCTTCCTCAGAAGGGGAAGAGGAGGGGCAGGCACTGATCTCTTCTCCCTGATGACCAACGATATAACCTGAGGGAACAGCAGGAAGATATGCCAGTGGAGGTTTAGGTTGGATATTAGGAAAAAGTTCTTTCCCCAGAGGGTGGTGGTACACTGGAACAGGCTCCCCCAGGAGGAAGTCACAGCACGAAGCCTGACAATATTTAAGAAGCATTTGGACAACACCCTCAGACATATGGTGTGAATTTTGGGGTTGTCCTATGCAGGGACAGGAGTTGGACTTGATGATCCTTGTGGGTCCCTTCGAACTCAGGACATTCTATGATTCTATGATTCTATGATTTTATGATCTAGAGTATAAACAACTAGATAGAAATCCAGATACTGTTGATATTATGGACACAATTGAGAAAAAAAACTGAAAAAAATTTCATTTGCAAAACTGAGGGCTCAAAATTATGACAAAGCCTTGAAATACTAAAAGAGAAAAAATGTTTAATATGATAGAACAGCTCACCAATTTCAGCAGAACTTTAATGATGCATGGAAACCTCATAAATGCAGTGATATCAAGGTAAGAAAAAGTACAGACTATTGACTTATCTTAACAGTGGATGGACTCAAAGGCTCACAGCAAAGATTCTTGCCAACACTGAGACATTTCAACTCAAATATATTGATACATGACTGAGAGTTTAAAAGTGTTTTGTAGAAAAAAAGATGCCTTTGAAACATAGCTGAGATACATGAAAATATTTGATCCACTAGCTCAAAATTAATAATTAAAAGGCAACCTTGTCTGATTCCATTTTCTGTATATAAAAGCCTGAATTAGGTGTGAAGTTTTTATCTCAATTATGCTCTTAGTAACTAAATGTTTTGAAACAGAAAAGATGATGCATCAAAGAGTGACATGACAAAAACGTCACATAAGAACATTAAATTGACTAAAACTTGCACACAAAAGATGGAGAAGGAATTTTTTTTTAGTAGATCTCACATATGCTGTGAAAGAAAAATGGAAAAAAGCCAGACTCCTGACTACACAGATTAATCTGAACATTCTGACTCTATATTCTAATCTGATTTCTAACTCTATCAGAAAGTTCAGCAGAATGTTCTGCCTAAAATTGCGGCAGTGTATCAACAAACAAATGAAGTAGAACAAAATTAGTCTTTGATGTTTGGAACCCAATATGGATAAAATTATCATAGCCAAAGTGAAAAACAGACAGAAGTCACCGTCTCATATTCTCTATTCACCAACACATCTATACCCTTCAAATATCAACAACTGAAATGAGCATATTATGAAAGGAAAGGAATGAAAACCTTCCCATCCCTAGAGTATGACACTCCTTACTGTCCCAGCCATCCCTACTTTGACACTACCTTGTAGTTGGCTTAGTAGATATATACTGGTTTAGGGACTCTACAAATATAACAGTTATTAATTCTGTTATGCTAATGTATGCATGTACAGCTTATTCACAATGTCAAATGTAGCTGTTCTATCAGTGACCACTATCAACAGTAACTGGTGTCTCTTCAGATGTTTTACCCTAACTCCATTGCACTTATTGTTTGAATGAGGAATCTCAAGTTTAGAAAGAAAAATTATTCCTTACGATCAACAAGAATATTTAATTAGTAGTAAATGTCTTAAAGAATAACTTTCCTAAAAATATCCTTGGGGTGGGAGAGAGGATCTTTAAAAGGGGGTGTGTTAATCACTCTTGTCAATCTTTTTTTTTTAAGTCTACCTGTACTTAGGAATTTTTTAACCATTTTGGATACGTTTATTCTGTCTCAGTTCTTAGCTTTCACATGTGACCTGAGCAGAGAGAAGTCTTCTATAAAATACCTTTAGAATGTATTTTTCTATACATACTTGCTAAATCAATGCACTCAGAACTGAATAAAAATGACCACAATCACCATCTGTTACAGTCATTTCAGAAGCCAGCTCCAACTGGCATATTGACTGATGCTCTGAGAATGGCCTCATGGTTAACAGATAAACCTGGAAGTCAAGAGACTCAAGCTATTCCCAGGTATCCCAACCATATCTCAATTTTTTTTATCAGAATAAAACAATAATTTTTATGGTCCTCATAGGCACATTTTAAGGTGCTGCTTAGCTTTTTGAATTAGTTTTTTAAAATTGTGTTTAAATCTCTCTATGAAATATTTTTCAAGTTCAACATTTTTAAAATAAATATTTTTAAATAAATGAAAAGTACTTGTTTTCTTTTTTGAAATTGGCTTATTTGCTACATAGTGAACCTGAAATATCTCTCATTGTCTCACTTTATCTGTGATCTTTTTCTGAGTAAGTTTGTTTCATTGGTTGATATGCAGCTTTCTTCTATTAACTTTCCATTACTAAAGTTCTGTTGGTGGATATTTAGACTGATCTTTCCATATTCTCGTTTCCTTTTTTTCCAAATTAATTTCCTAAGCCAAGAAATGAAATATATTTTTACTAAAGTCTGGTTTTCATGTTATTTATTTTTAGAGTATTTTATCCAGGATAGATAAAATAATAATTTTATTTTCCTAAGAGTCAAGAGTCCTGCATTTTATCCAAGATGGATAAAATAGGTAATCAGGTGCCAGGGGCGCAGGCTGGGGGGGAGGTACACCTAACTGCACACAATCTATAAAGAAAAGACAGGTTCTTAGTTATGTTAAAAATATGAACTGGAACCATGCAAAGATACAAAATGGAGAGCATGTCTGCATTGCCATCAGTCTGCTAGAGAAATACCTAAGCTAGCTTTAAACTAGTTAGATCAAGTACTAGCCATGACCTAGCCGACGCAACACATGGCTCTATGCTTTTCCCTTTTATGATTGTTATCACTATGTAGACCTATCTGGATAGCTACTAGCCGTTTTTGTGCCATATTGAAGGTGTATCTTGCCCTTCCTTCCATGTTAGTGAAACTTAATCTGTAATTTGTTTCAATAACTCCTTAGCAGTCTAATTGATACCAGGAATTTGTTGCAGGAAAAGGTTGCTTTTCCCTGAGAATATTCTCAAGAAACAAGCAATGCTATTTCAGCCTTATTGCATTAGAGGCTTTATATCACCTGCAGTGCGAGAAAATTTGAGACCACCATGTATGACTCCAGAATAATTCAGAGCATCTGCTCTACCTTTCTAATGTTAACTAACCTGAAACATACACAAGAAAAATCATTATTTGCCATAAAATTAATGTGATTTGAAGTTGACCAGTTCATTCCATCAGTTACTCTTAGAAAAGCACTTGTAAAGTAAGATTTGACAGAGCATCTGTCTGGCTTTTCTCTGCTTATTTTTTCATATTTTATGACACCTGTATTATATCCTTTTTTTTTTTCCTTTGGTTATCATTGACATATTATCATTCTTTTTCCTTCTATGCAGATATGAAAGATTTCCATGTCTTTTCTCTCCCTCTCCCCACCCTTTCCATTGCCTTTTTTTGTATTCTTGATCCTGGTTCTTCTATATCTCATCAGATATGGCAGTAATCGAGTCTCCCGCGGTGTTCTTCCTGAGTGAAACTCAGAACGTTCCTAGTAGGACTGAAACATTATCGGTGTTATTTTTAACTTCTCTGTATAATATTTTAACATATTTGGTTTTACATGTTTCCATATGCATGGTTGAGGTTTTACTCATAATAAATATTGTGAGGTTCATAATAACTCCTTAAGCCTTGCTTTAGAGTGGCCATACACATCCTTCTATATCCAAGTATGATGTAGATGTGGAAGGGTTTGTAAGTTGGTAGTGATTCCAACAGCAAAAAAATGTAAATCTGCATAGTTTAGTTATTAATCAGTTATTAATCAGTTATTAATCCAGTACTGCTCTTTATGTCAGCTTTTTTTCAATGTAATTTCCAGTGACTGTTAGGAAAAAGAAGATTGTTGGTTGGGTACAGGAAATAACACTGTGGCATTCTAGATTTCCAATGTTATAAATCTACTTCCACAGCAAAAAAATGGCTTCTTAGATGATGCAAATCAGTGTTAATTCCTTTGACAACAGTGGTGAATGTGAATTTGCACTACAGAAATGTTTAAAATACAGTATTTGTTGATGCAGCAGTAACTCTGGATATAGTTCTTTCACATCATTAATTTACTTTTAATGTATTGTTTAGCTGATCCTAAATGTAGTATTGATTCAAATACTATTATTCCTGTACTCACATGTTATTTGACTTTACTGATTATGGCTGTCCTGGAAAGCAATCTGGAAGAAACTGGTACCTGTTTTAGAAAGAAAACAAAATGTTCAATTACAATCTCATTTTGACAGCAACTTTCATGCTATTGTGACATCTCCAATATTGTATTTTGTAGATTTCCTTTGATTTGTTTCACCTTTAACTTAATTTCTTGTTATGCAAGTGAAGATCTATGTCAAATTGCCAATCAATCCAAATTTTGCCAATCAGAGGGTTATATTTATTGTGCTGATTTCTCAGTCTGGGATGTCATATTCTCTTAATGTGAAAAATTAAGACGAACTATGTGTTTACTTAATTTGTAAGCCTAGCTCTTTTTTCACATATTGATCAGATTAACAGATCTAATTTGATCCTCTTATGGAAAACATTCCTATATGCTATTCCTATGTATTTCTGTGTGTCTGTATATATGGTTAACAAATCTGGTTGAGTTCATATTTTATTCACAACCATACTGTATTTTAACATTTACTGTGCGTATATGTTTGTACGAGGGGAACAATCTGGGTTGTTATATCATAATGCCTCATCTTAACCAGAATGCCTGAAACAGATACATTAAAGGTAAGGTATTGCTAGCAGTTGGTTTAGAACTCATGCTGGGAAAAGTATTGTTACACAAGATGTTGGAAGAGCAGCAGTGCCAGATAACAAACTGTCGTGAACTACAGACATTTCCAACTATCCCTAGATAGAAAACAATGGGCTTGCAACCTCCCAAAAGGAGCCAGCCTAAATAAGAAGCAATGAAAAAACATCAGTCTTTCCTGGTTAGGGGACAATTATTAAACACGTCAGACAATGTTAGAGATGATCCTTTTTAGGGATTTGTGTACTACTTGGTACCTCACTGGTGGATTAATAAAAGGTTATGACTTGACTTGATGTGGTAATGTAGATAGAGCATTCATTTCATGTTTATGGAACAAGAATAAAAGTAATATTATCCAGATTGCCTTCTGTCATTGTAGGACATAGATTAAGTGTGTACTTTTCACTCTAGATATAGAGGCACTTAATTTTTATTTTAGCCTAAAGGATTTGAATGAACCCACGGTCAATGATAATACTGCTTGTTTTCTCAGAAATCTATGAAAGACTTAGGACATCTTTACCATAACAACTCAGTGAGGGGCATCTCACAAAGTCTTGTCCTGACCTCCACTTTGAGATTTTCTTTTATTTTGAAAGTCCATGGAGATCTTACCAGTTTGTTCATTGAAGTGTAGTGTACCAAATTAGCCATAAGGCTCCAAAGTTTGATCATGATTTTTCTCAACAATGCAGAAGCTTATGTATGTGGCTTCTTCATCTTATAGGTATTTCACGGCAGAGTCTGTTATTCTTTCCTGATAATCAGATATTTAATCAGGAGCATTTCAGGGTTCACTTAGATTCAGGAGCTGTATTTCAGTCATACACGTATGAAATATCATCTTAAAATGGGATTTTTCAAAGATGGTTTTCCAAGAACACCAGTGTTCTCTCTGCCATTACCTATCTCTTACTGTAATCTTGTGTCCCTACAGGAGGCACCACAGGCTCATTCTATATAATGCCCGTTGTTGGCAAATGCAAGCAATGGAACAAATGCCAACCCTTCCAAAGCCAATGCCTGTCAATGCCTGCTCCCTGGTTGGCAGTGAGCACCCTACTCAAATGCTGAGAGGTTTGTTGGCTTCACCGCCTGCTATAATTCACACTGTTATGGAAGAAAACAGCTGTCCCTCGATCATGACCTGGAAACCTGCCATAACAACTCACTGAGTTAAAATCCCAACTTGACTGCTAGTACTAGGATTCAGTCTCATGACTGTTGGTGAATGAATTGTAGTCTTAAGGGGATAGAGTATAATTGATTAATTTTTAATGCTGTGTCTGTAAAATGGTTTGCACTTGAAAATCTTTATTGCATGCACAGTTAACAGACCTCTGACATTTTATGTGTTCAGAAGGCAGAGAAGTCAAACAAAACCTTCCTAGTGCAGCCACACCTCCTATCCCCTGCAGATAGATGCTAGATGTTATACATGCTGTAGGATTTGTTATTCAGTTGTCAGATACAGATACAGACTGTGATCTACCCATGAAACTCTGAGAGACACCAATATATAGCTCTAAAGTAAAATAACTCACCTTTCTCCCCAGAAGGCATCTTTCTACTTTCTTATCTAATCTGCACATCAATTCAATACCACAATGTTGTGTTAAAATGCTTTGCTCAAGAATTTCACACCAGTATTGCATAGCCAAATGGATTCATATTCTGAATACAGAGATATTAATTAAGAAAAATATACTATAAGACTAGATTTGGGCCTTCAGTGGCTTTAATCCTTTATTTATTTCAGTTAATAATAACCTTTAATTTAAAGAAAAAAAAATCTAGCCTATGTGGCATAAAGAATGACTCGGGATCAATCTGTTCCTAGAATCTTTATAAGTCTGAAGGTCACCTATGAATTTTTTAATTTGCTGCAAGTTATTCTCAAACTAGTTCCAAAGCACAAACTTTCACTGGAAGAGCTGATTTATTTTTCACAGTAAAAGAAAAATACAACAAAAAAACCACAGAAGAATCTGTAAAAGAAAGAATACTGACAAAATTATATAATGTCAGATAAATGACTGTCAGTTTATATAGTTCATTTTAGGAGAATCCAGGTATACCTGCAGTCATATATGCAGATTGATGGAGTACCAGATTGTTTGCTTTGACAAATTAGTTAAATATAGGAATTCTGAAAATGGAAAATGAATGCATTTTTATGGATATCTATTTCATTTTTGTGAGTATCTACTTCACCTCTGGTAGTAAATGTAAGTTATGTTGGGGGTGTGTAATTTTTTAATACAAATATAGATCTAGACTGAAAATGAAACTGTTTATTTAGCTATGTCTACTGTGAAATTTCACTTTGATGTATCCAGTGACATCTAGAGTAAGTTCCAACTTAGAACTCTTCAGGGCAGGAGCTTTTTTAGAATTCTATAATGAACTCATCATTCATATTTTTATCACCACATAAGAAATAATAATTATAATAATAACATTTCTTAAACATAAATATTTACAATCTCATAAACCCCTCACCTGGGGAATCATTAAGAGAGATGTATGTGAGATTTGGGACAGCCAGTTTCTTCTCCTGTACTTGCTTACCTCCACTGATTCAAATGAACAGCTGGAGATTCCCCCAACCTGGAAAAAAAACCCAAAGCTAGCATAAAACTAAAATAGCCCAGTGTTTAGCATGCCTAAGAGTCTAAGCCACAATGTTTATTTGTGTTTGAATATCTGCCTCTATTGTGCGAGGAGAACTAAGTGCCATTAATAGAAAACAAATTTATTATCTAGGTATCCTAAATGTCACCACAGTTTGCTTACAATATCTAAACATATTTTTTTCTCTGTCTCTTTCTTCTCAGTATCATTCTCTAAAGCCTCGTGGTGTAAAAACACAAAGTGATTTGTATTTTCTAAAAAGAGGAGGATAAATGTGAAGAGAGCAAGAAGAAAAAATTAATAGTTTGATTCTGATCCTTTCTGTAAAAGCCATTGAAACAACTTTCATAGTACGGTACCACTTACTATGATTAAGAATAACAGAATCTGGACTTTAGCACAAATATATTATTTCTTGCTCTCTGATTAGTTTTTATTTATTTACACAAAAAGTAAATTTGTATAGTACCATTATAGGGTTATATGAAACCAGAAACTTAGATCTGGAATGGTATTCTGTTACTAGAAAGAAAATTCAGACCACCAGACCCATTCAGTTCCACAGGCATGGAAGCTGACCAGTACTTTGGTCATAATTTGTGACTGGAATGCTTCCTTGTCAGCTAGTGACAGGCTATATCCAGCAGCCTGACATGTAGAAATCCAGGGCAGATGCTTCCCATATATGACACATAAAAAATCTACTATTGTTCATAGATGTGTAGGACACCCTGTGTGCACGATGAAGAGTCTATCTGTTTATGCAGAGTCGAAAGTATTTGGAACATGTTGGATGCCTGATACATCAATATGTACCTGACAGGAGTCCAAGGCAGAAGGTGTTGAACTGTTTTCGTTTGAACCTTCCAATGGTGCTCTTGCTAAGTATTTGTTCTGGCAATTTACTGTAGCACATTTCCCAGTATTCTTCGGAGTACTTGAGAAAATATGAAAATCTTGCTAATCAGAACTACTTTTGAGTGTGATAGTTTAATTGCTAACACAGACATTCATTGCTAATGAGCAAAACCAGCACTGACATTTCTCAATGGAGAGAGATCTAAAGAAAGTTAAAAATTAATAAATTGGACCTTTTAATATTACTTTCATATTAAATTATCATAGAGTACTTTACAAAGGTATTAGTTAGAAGCTGATAATGCATAGACTATGCAGGCAAACAAGACACTGTTAAGATCAGTTGTAGTTCAAATACTGGTCAAAGAGCAGATGCTATAGATAAGAAAAGAATCTTTCATGGAATACTGAGCTCCTTCCACAGTGATGCTTAGCAGACAGAAAAACTACCTTGTCTGCAGTACCAAGTACCAGCAAGGATTTGTACTCATGAACATTATAACCTGCTTTATTGAAGAAAGGGACCTTCATCAATTGCCGTGTAATGGGCTTCACTAAGAGGCTGATATATTTTACTAGCATTTGATTTTACAGTTCAAAAAACTTAATGTAGCTTCATTATAAATGACCAGTTCAACAAACTTTTGCTGGAATTCCCATTAATGTTCAGTAGTCTTCCTTATAAAACTACAAGAAAATGAAATAAAACTACGAAATAAACCGCTTTTAAAAAACTTAATATCATAAAATATATGTATTAAAATAGTTGTAAAACATAAATTAATAAACTTATAATTATAAATTGTCATTACAGGCAAATATGGCATAATATTTACACTAACATTTTATATATTTAAGTGTCTTTCCAGGATGAAATAGTACAATTTGCTTTTAGTAATAAGAATCATTCCTATTCATCCATGGAAGTGATGATACACAGGTTTTTATTAACAATTCCATCTTTTATTTGTGTATGATGGGTGAACCTCCAAAGACTGGACATTTCCAAGCAAATGGTGAGTAGATGTAGTTAATGCAAACTTCAATCACCAAATGAAGACCTGCAAGTGTAAGCTCTGATCATCCCCTCAATCCCCTACTAAATAGGAGTCTTCACAGAGAATTTATGAAGCAAGCAAAGAGGGTCCATGTCATAGAAGAGTCATCAACAAGGAAGACTCACAAATTATTTATATTAAAATTTCATGCTGGCAGTGTTGAAAGTCATCAACCACAAGATCAACTGACAAAAATGTTGAGCTTTTTGCCCTGCACATTCCTAAACTTGAAGAGAAAATTACAGTAATTGAAAAGCCTTATCAGTCTATTAGTAACGAAAGTCTAAATTTAACTATAAGCTAACCTAAAACATCTAAATTTGCTTCCAAGTAATATCACTTTACATAGCATATATGAAGAACTACCTCAGAAACAGATATTCAGTAGGACATGCTAATAAATGAAAGACTTGACGGAATTCAGTCTGAATACTGGAAAGCTGTTCTTACCTGTGAAATTGGGAGGCAATTACCACCAATTGTTCTTACCTGTCCCTTGTTGACTGTTCTTACCTGTCCCTTGGGAGGCAGTCCTGAAGGGCAAAGGAATCCAGGAAGGCTGGATGTTATTCAAGAGGGAAGTCTTAAAGGCACAGGAGCAGGCTGTCCCCATGTGCCGCAAGTCGAGCAGGCCAGGGAGAAGACTGGCCTGGCTGAACAGAGAGCTCTGTCTGGAACTCAGGAAGAAAAGGAGAACCTACTACCTTTGGAAGAAGGGGCAGGTGACTCAGGGGGACTATAAGGATGTGGTGAGGACATGCAGGGAAAAGATTAGAAAGGCGAAGGCCCAGCTAGAACTTAAACTGGCCACTGCTGTCAAGGATAACAAAAAATGTTTCTACAAGTATATCAGCGACAAAAGGAGGGCTAAGGAGAATCTCCCTCCTTTGTTGGATGCAGAGGGAAACTTGGCCACGAAGGATGAGGAGAAGGCTGAGGTACTTAATGCCTTCTTTGCCTCAGTCCTTAATAGTCAGACTGATCATCCTCAAGGTTTTCATGCCCCTGAGCTGGGAGATGGAGATAGGACACAGAGTGTAGTCCCAGCTGTTGAAGAGGTGGCAGTCGCTGACCTGCTCCTCCACCTGGATGCCCACAAGTCAATGGGGCCAGACGGGATCCACCCGAGGATACTGAGGGAGCTGGCGGAGGAGCTTGCCAAGCCACTCTCCATCATTTACCAGCAGTCCTGGTCAACCGGGGAGGTCCCAGATGACTGGAAGCTAGCTAATGTGACACCCATCTACAAGAAGGGTCGGAAGGAGGATCCGGGGAACTACAGGCCTGTCAGCCTGACCTCGGTGCTGGGGAAGGTCATGGAACAGATCGTCCTGAGTGCCATTATGCGGCATGTGCGGGACAACCGGGGGATCAGGCTCAGCCAGCATGGGTTTATGAAAGGCAGGTCCTGCTTCACTAACCTGGTCTCCTTCTATGACAAGGTGACCTGCTTAGTGGATGAGGGGAAGGCTGTGGATGTTGTCTACTTGGACTTCAGTGAGGCCTTTGACACCGTCTCCCACAACATTCTCCTGCAGAAGCTGGCTGCTCATGGCTTGGACAAGTGCACTCTGTGCTGGGTTAAAAACTGGCTGGATGGCCGAGCCCAGAGAGTGGTGGTGAATGGAGCCAAATCCAGTTGGCGACCGGTCACGAGTGGTGTTCCCCAAGGCTCAGTGTTGGGACCGGTCCTGTTCAATATCTTTATCGATGATTTGGATGAGGGGATCGAGTGCACCCTCAGTAAGTTTGCAGATGACACCAAGTTGGGTGGGAGTGTCGATCCGCTGGAGGGTAGGAAGGCCCTGCAGAGGGACCTGGACAGGCTGGATTGTTGGGCTGGGGCCAACTGTATGAGGTTCAACAAGGCCAAGTGCCGGGTCCTGCACTTCAGTCATAACAACCCCAGGCAACGCTACCGGCTTGGGGAGGAGTGGCTGGAAAGCAGCCTGGCTGAAAAGGACCTGGGGGTGATGGTTGACAGCCGCCTAAACATGAGCCAGCAGTGTGCTCAGGTGGCCAAGAGGGCCAATGGCATCCTGGCTTGTATCAGGAATAGTGTGGCCAGCAGGACCAGGGAGGTGATAGTGCCCCTGTATTCTTGGCACTGGTGAGGCCGCACCTCGAGTACTGTGTTCAGTTTTGGGCCCCTCACTTCAAGAAGGACATGGAGGTGCTGGAGCGTGTCCAGAGAAGGGTAACGAGGTTGGTGAAGGGTCTAGAGCACAAGTCTTATGAGGAGCGGCTGAGGGAGCTGGGGTTGCTTAGTTTGGAGAAGAGGAGGCTGAGGGGAGACCTTATTGCTCTCTATAACTACCTGAAAGGAGGTTGTAGAGAGGTGGGGGTCAGTCTCTTCTCCCTAGTAACAAGCGATAGGACGAGAGGAAATGGCCTCAAGCTGCGCCTGGGTAAGTTTAGGTTAGATATTAGGAAAAACTTCTTTACTGAAAGAGTAGTCAGGCACTGGAACAGGTTGCCCAGGGAAGTGGTTGAGTCCCCATCCCTGGAGGTATTTAAAAGACGGGTAGATGCAGTGCTTGAGGACATGGTTTAGTGGCGGACTTGGCAGTGGTAGGTTAACGGTTGGACCTGATGATCTTAAGGGTCTTTTCCAACCTTAACAATTCTATGATTCTATGATTCTATGAAATCTGAAAAATCCATTACAGGACTTGTAGTTCTTTCTCTGCCATTGTAGTCAAAGCATTTCTTATGGTTGGGAGAGAAAGAGAAGTGGATTCTGAAAGACAAATTGAGGCTACAGAATGGGTAATCTGCATTAAATAAACACCTTCTAGTAATCCTCTGACATTGAAGAAGATATTTCAGACTGACCTCTCACCTCCTTCTATATGGAAATAATTTAGCTATCCCCACAACAGTAAAATTAGTCACTCCTTAATTCTTGCTGTGTTCTTAATTTTTTTCTACCCTGCTGAGAGCTTTGAGCTGGCCCGGAATACTTGCAGCTTTTGGTACTTGTCTGTCACTTGCACGGCACAGGCCACCCCTATCTGGAAGGTCTACATGGCTACAAAACTCAGAAATCTCTGCAGTAGCTGATGCTGCCTGGAGAGCAACTTCAGACTCTCCAATGAGAATATAAAATGAAGTCTGAGCTATAAGCTTGGTCAGGTCACTAGACAATATTGTATTACAGGGGAGAATATCAATACACAAAGTACTTTCCTCACTGTGAATATTATTTTCAAACCTAAGTGAAAGCTCATTCAGGCTATTGTAGAGTAAGATACAAATTCTGTGTAACTATAGACCCTTGCTGTATACAAGTGCCCTCTGCTTCTTTCATCTTTTTTTCCTCCATTCTGTTTTCTCACTGTGATAAAGAAGATGTATACGGTTTTCACATTTCAATAATTGCATTTCAATGGAATTTTAACCGCAGCTTCTGAAAATATTATTCATACAACTACAGGCAGATCTCATGGGTCTATTTTGGCATACTTACAACATATTAATAAATATCCCTTTCCTTCATCTCTGTTTGTTTTTAATTTATCTTACAGTTTGGTTTTCCTAGTGATAAATAGTCTCTCTGACAGGGAGAGACTGTTTTAGTTTTGCTTTAAAATCGGTGACCATGAGAAGACTTAAGTTAGAAAGGGGGGTCATATTTCAAATAATGACATCATTTTGGCTTTTGTCCTGTGTTCAGGAATATCTTTTGCATGTGGTGAACTTATGGAAATATGTATTAAATCTCCTCCTTTTTCCATCTCCACTTGTTTTCACATACTTGGGTGTACTCTGTTCACTTGAAAGCAATGCTCTGACAAATTTAAATGTATGTTACTCAGAAAACAATAAGTGATCATGTGTTTTTTCCTCCAGACTCTAGAGCCATAGATTTAATCTTTGGTTAAAATGTTATGCTTTTATCTGGGAGAGTGATGCAAAATAAAGTGGTTTTTTTTTTCTTATTTTTTTCTCCTACTATGATGTTCTCCTTTGAAAATATTAACACTATGCTCTTTATTTATGTAAACTCCTCAGGTTATTTATCTGTAATAAACATTACATATTCTTGAACAGATCTTTATTTGGTATAAATCTGTAGCTGTATAGGTTTCATTGGTGCTCTGTCAGTGTACCCCAGCAGAAGTTACAGAGCACAATATTTTATTACAAGGGCATGCTCAAGAAGTAATAAGCGCCTCATCAAAAGCCTACAAGGTCTTTTAGAAACATTAACTGAACAAGCTTTATTTTGCCAATGTGTGGTAGACAAGCATTATTAGATTCCTTGGCATTTTCTTTATCAAACATTTGAAGTTGTTATGTTTATAAACTATTTCAAGGGAAGGGAACTACTTTTTAGAGAAAGTGAATATTAAAATGCTGTGTCTTAAAATAGCATTTCTAAAGCAATTACTGAAGTTAACAGGAAAGTTCACTCAACTTTAACTTGTCCCAACCTGCACAAACTTCTAGCTGACCACCTACCAAATTGCAAAGGTGACATAAAAATGTTTCAATGAAGGAAGTTTAGCTAAACATCAAAAAGGTTGCAGCCTATTGCTTTTTACATCCTAGATCAGATTAATTGCATTGACCTACAGCCAGCTGGGGGAGTGAAGATACAAAGCACTGACTGAATGAGGAGTTATGTGATTCTTTTTTTGTGAGGCTTGTAATGTTTTTATAAACATATTTTAAAAGAATGATGTAGAAGATATGTACTTTACTAGAAATTGAATAACTAAGGGAAGTGTCTGATCTTTATGGCCCTTTCATAAACCAGAAGGGTTGAAAAAAGTCTTGTATCATATCTAGAAATATGCTACCTGCTTAGGAGTTCTCCCACTGTTACCACAAGTCATCATGATAGTAAGTCATATCTCCCAGGTTGCAGGGCCACTTTTATCATCAAATGTGTTTCTTTATCTACCTTTTCAGGTTGCTTTGAAGATCAGTTTTCTGTCTGTCTCCCTGTCTGTGCTTTGCTATCTAGCTATCATTTCCTCATGTTCAGTATTTCTTCCTAAATAATCTCTGTTATGTTATCTCTACATGTATATGTTCATATTTTTATTTTCTCACTCTAAGCCTTTATCATGCCTAAATCACAAACCAGCCATTAAGTAGTCCAGTCTTCTCTAAGGAAATATTGTTAATTTACTAACTGGTCTCCTCCTTGGCCTGTTTTCCCCTTTATTCCAATGCGAGCAAATGTACAGTCTTAGTTCGTTTCTGTTTTGTTTTCAAATAAAAAATAAAGGTGGTATTTTTTATTTCTCTGTCTTGTCTGCCTTGTTTTTAGTGCATACTGATTTTCTCTCTCTCTCTTATACTCAGGTTACCTCTAGTACAATTTAAAAAATATTTTTATTTTTCTGAATGAATTTTTCGTTTTTCTGTCTTGATCACTATTTTTCTGTCTTGATCACTATTTTTCTCAGTTATTCAGTATTGAAAAATGATTATTTTTATCTTTTCTTCCTCAGATATATCTGCTTTCCTGTTCTTCACTGCCTTCCTAAAAAAAAAAAAAAAAAGCAATGTCTTCAAATAGTCTATTGCTTTATAACGTGGAACAGTAAAGGCTGTAAAACAGCCTGGCTGGGTTTCTCCCTTAATAGAATGAAATGACTTTGCCCACTGAGGTGCATATCCCTTCTCCCTCACCAAACCCTGGCTTTTTTATTGTTTAACTTTACGGATTCAGCTCTGGACATATGAGCATCACTCTCAGTAAAGAAAATTAGCAATTTGGGGCAATACTGAATTACATTTGGTCAGTGAAACAGACAGAATATATTTTTAGGCAGTGCTTGTTTATAACCTAATTTTCTCTCATTGCTTTACAGAGGTGACCTTGTTTTAATACCTTCAGCACCTGATGTTATAAAAGTTAAATTCTTTTCAAATCTCCTCTGTTAATGTGTTCCTGCTCTGAAACAAATGCAAGATAACATTAACATTCTTCCCACAAAATACCTGCTAATTTGCTTGCAGTGAAGATAGAAAGCTTTTCATTACATATCACAAACTTCATTTATGTGGAATGAGTCACCAGGCCTTCTGAAAAGCCAAATGAGTACCTAATCTCTAATGCTGCCTTCAGCTATAACATCAATCCTCCCTGGTTCTATGCATCTTCTATGAGCTATTCAGTTTTTAAAATTTTCCATTCTGTTACAAAATTGTGCTGTTCATCTGTCAAAACAGCTTTGATTTATGTTTTTTTAATATTAAAGCATGAGAGAAAAAAACCCACAGAAGTATACTGTTTTGTTATTAGAGACAATCAAATCAGTGTAACGTAAAATGATTAACTCTGTTTTGCACAATTGTTGACATAATTAACTTAATAAAAGTCATACTGCTGATAATAAACTCTGTGTGATACTCATCATATGTATTATTTTCTTAATTTTTCTCTTCTGCAGAGATCATGCTGGAAGATGTGTATGCTGTGTACATATACAAATATGGTAGATGATATACACAAAATATATAAGCTATCTATAAGCTCTGATTTAGCTTATAAATTAACAGAAGCTACCATCTTTAAGTTTCTGTACAACTGAAAACAGGTGCATGAGACCATGCAAACAGAAACCCTAAAACCTATGAGAAATTAGTTTGGAACCGGTCAAAGTAATCATTAACAACAATATTTTTGCAAATAGTTTACTGGATGAACAAAGCAATTTACAGTGATTTGAAATTACTTGTGTATTTTGATCCGAGCTCACTGAATAGTTTCAGCTGAAAAATAGCCACCTGGAAGGGAGGAGCACAAAGCTCACTTCTGAAACCAAGAGCTATGTCATCTTTCATGCAACAAGCTCAAGGCCAGGAGGCTCATCCAAGATATCCAAGATGTACAAAACTCAGATTCTGTTCTGCTTCCTAAAAGGACATTGCCAACTTTTGAAGCAAGCGTCCTATTGGTTAATAGTCTATAAAAGAAATGAAAGGAAAAGGAAAAGGAAAGGAATTGAAACCCACATGCCCCAAATTTGCAACTGTGCTGTACATAAGGATATAAAATCACAGAATCACAGAATCACAAAATGGTTGAGGTTGGAAGGGACCTCTTGAGATTAACTGGTCCATCCCAAAATCTGTGGTTATTTTTGGATTACTAATTAGTTTAAGTTTTTGTATGGAGTAGCTGTGAATATTTTACTCCCCAGTGTATTAGAGAATGGTGATGGGAAAGCTCCCACACAGGGGAGCAAGTTTGGTTTCCCTCAGGCAGAAAGGTGTCTCCCAAATCCAGTTCCCTGTCCACTGACCTACCCAGAGAAAAAAAACGTCATCTTCCCCCTGATCCATATAAGCCTTCCCTTCTAATTTCAGCTAGCTTAAAAAAAATACAAGTACCTTCCATGAGAATTAAATATTGTTGTTTGATCATACGTGGATCACATATTTATTTCAGTATAGACAAACAATATAAACATAACAAGAAAATGCCTGTTTCTGTTAGATGTAAACTACTACACCAATTTTTCAACTGGTTTTCATATAAAAAAAGCTAGGACAGCTCTAGGGTCTGCTGGTCTAGAAGATCAAAAAAAAAAGAATCAGTATGTTACTGCAGAATTGAGAGATACTATACTGAGAGAAATAATGATCTTACATAACAACAACGAAAACACTGAGAGAAAAAACACTGAAAGAAATAACAGTCTTCAAAAATTGGGAATCCCTTTGTTTATATGCTTCCTTCCATAATGTCATACATGCAATGTTATGCTTCATTTTATCATTAGCAATGAGTGTCTAAAGAGTTATTAGGATGTATAGTCATATGACTCTTCTGTAGCTTCTTGTAGGAAGGAACAGAGACATATTTGCTAAAAACCAAGGTATCGGAAAGGGCAGGTTGCCTTCTTTTAGTTAAGCCTTCTCTAGCACATGGAGACCACCGAGGGCACAGCTAGTGTAAACTTGGATTTTAGATTGTGTTTTTAGGTAGTCTAGCTGCCCTCATGCCGTGCACGGGGTGAGGAGACAAGTATTGGGAAGGTGCACACTGAGGAGCTATCTCCCCTCTGTGTTCAGATTGTGAGTAGAACCTGCGAGACAACTGTTGCCTCTTAGTTACAGCACAAGTTACAGACATCCTTGGCGTGTTTATTTATACCAGCCCTGGGTCTTAAGGGTGGGTGGATAATCAGAGTATATCTGACACTCTTGTCAATCTTCTTGTCAAAGGCAAACAAGGTACTTGCCTAGAGCAACCAAGAAGCAGCAGTAAGATAGCCATGATCCTGCTGCCTATTTTGCCCATGTTTGAGTTGTGGCTAACAGAGGTGGGGATGTGCAGAGATCATCAGCTGCAATCCGTTCTCCACTCTAGAGTACTTCTGCTGTGTTTCAGCTACACACTTGTTCTCTCCCTCTTGGGACAGGACAACAACAGACCCCTCAGCCTGACCCCAGACATTTGCTCTTTTCAAGGATCCGTGTCCTATTCAGTTGCCTAGTCTGCATAGAAACAAGCACTTTTCACCAAGTACATTTTTGGCAAATCACAGATTCTTGACTTTTAGAAGTCCTCAACTGTCTCTTCATACAGCACAAAAGAGATGGGAGTCTGCTGGAATATGTGCAATGATGTCGATTAATTAAGCCATTATAACAAGGCTGGGACTTGTAATTTCCTCATCTGTCTGGCACCCAGAATGACTAATGTAACCTTAATGCCTATTGCTTCTGTAAACTCTGGCTTGAACTACAAATTGGTTGTATGACTTTTTTACCATGCAACAGATTCAACAATTCTGTAATTTCCTTCATGGAGGTTAAGAAGATACTGAAAATTTATGTAAGTTCTTTAGTTCTACATCTAACCAAACCATTAGACTAACCAAATCATTGCACTGTCCAGGATATTATTACTATTTGTATAATAAAATTATTTGAGTAAAGCTTAATCCTCAACACACAGAATATTCTTTAGTGAGGAAGTTTCTATCTTTTACTAAGAATCTCATCTGAGTACATGGAGTTTGACAGTAAGGTAATAATATTAAAGATGAAGAAATAACTGGTATGTAATATTTAATCAAGATTTCAGATTATATATTTTGTTACAGAATTAATAAGAAATTAACTATTATTTTGCATTTGTATTCTCTTTGTCCAGTTAGAAGAAAGACAAGAATTTTCTCATAAAAATTCACTGGAAAAAAGCATATTCAGGTAAATCTGAAGAATTTTCAAGTTAATTTTTAATTACAGTAATTGAGTAAGAAGAAAAAACAAACAAACAAATTCTATTTAAAAATGAAACATTTCAGTTTTTAATTTCCAAATTATTCCTTAAGAAAACAAAGGACAAAAAGGAATAAAATGTTGAAAGAATAAATTTTTCTATTGTCACAAAAGAATGTTTAGAGTAGCCCTAAACTGAAAAAAACAGCAAGCATAAAGATGTCCATAAACAAGTATATATGAATATGTACATACATATGTATATGTAAATTTAATTCATGATCAGAGCATACATGTTCATCTGCCCAGAAGGTTTTAGAAACTTCACTTAGCATTTTCATATATGTTCTTTCTACTGCTACATGTAATATAAAGTCTGTAGTTACGAGTTTAAAACTTGGTATATCACACTAAATTGTATCCCTAGAGGTCACTGTTATTCTAGGTGAACCCACATACTAACAGAATTACCGGGCAGTAAAAACACAGGCCTTAGAAGTGGAATGTACAAAAATAATTTCTAGATAATTGGGCACAGTGGTAGTTCTACTACACAGGATACTACTTACAGTGCACGCTGTTTCCAAATTACTTGATTACCCTTCAGATTTAGATAAGGATTTATATTTTGATAGGTAATTAAGGAATTAAGTTTCATAGGAAACTATCACCTTTGGAAAAAATTGGATCTCATTAGAGGAAATTCTTATTATCCATATACCTATGCTTAAATTTTAGAGATGAGATAGCAAAATATTTTCTCTTGGTGTTCATAACTCAAAACGCTAAAGATTTTCGTATTGTAATGAGATATTCCTTTCTATATCATGTTTGAATATGAACAAGACCAAATTTTTAACCTTTCATATTTATCTTTTTTTTTTTTTCCTTTTTGAAGGACATCCTCTTCTTGATGTTCTCATTCTAGATTAACCTGGGTCATCCTGCACTTCATACAATATTTCCTTCTTCCCCTCATGATAAATTGCATACCTGGCATCTCTGTTCATCCTCATGTTGGTACCTTGCCAATTCTGCCTTGTCAAGGGGTTCATGAATTAGCCACACTTGGTAACAGCTTACTTTGGCCAGTGCTTCAGCCAGTCTTTTTTTCAAACAGTAAGCATTTGCAAATGCTCCAGTAAGGTTTAGGGGCAACATACATAAGAAATAGAGTGTAATAGTTAAAAATATGTATCATCAACTTTGTTGTACTTTGGCACAGAAAAGCAGTATTAATTAAATGCAATGTTACATGCTGCATGAGCTAGGATTATTTCTTTTTCCTCATGAAGAGTATAAATTTTAATTAAAAATGAAAACTCAACTATTTCACCCCATCTTCAAGATTTTACATCTGAAACTAGACTATTTGGATTCTGAAATGCACTTAGCAGTGAGTGGTCCACAAATGCAGTTGCTCTTTTTTGAACCCTTATCATCTCCCTGAAATTTCAAAGAGGGCCATCAGCCTTGCTGAGTATTTTCAGCATCACGCCAGCTATATGTCATTAAATTCACAGAATTAGTGCTTGATTAGTCACTGATGGGTTTTGTAGAGAGTGGAGAAATACCATGGAACCAAAGAATTGTTTCTGGCAAATCACATCTTTCCTATGCTGGTATTTTTACATGAGCTTGTCATCCTCTTGAGGAGAATCGTTTGTGATTGTATTACCAAAGTCTATGATATTAAGTAATTTTGCAGTATTTTTCGAATGTACAAACATGTTTTTTTACCTACCCATTGGGAATGCTTGCTGATGAACTTGCAGCAATTTCATGAAGTCAAGACAAACTCTCCAGTGTGTATATTTAGTAGTAGAGGGATGAGCAATGCACGCTGTGTATGCTTCACAGACTAATGACATATGTTAAATGACCACTTGCTAAAAGTGACAGAAGAGTCAGAGTGAATTGCCAAAGTTTAACTTTCTTAGCTTTTAAAGGAAATGCAGACAGTTCCTCTTACTTCTTATTGGTAACAGCCTGTAAGAACACCTTGAGCGAGAAAATGCTTTTTCATGAGGATTAGCATTTAAAGAGTCTTTATTGACAATCTGAAGCTAACGAAGAAGTGCAAGTGGTATATTACCCTCTAAAAGCCTTGCTGTTGGTTGCTATTTTTAAACTAATGTTTTGATAATCAAGAAGATAAAGTGTGTTTTGATTTAAAGACCATAGTCTTTCTATTGTGTCAGTTGACTGCATTAAGATCATTTTGTTTTCAATTATCGTCTTTCATTGAGTACCATTATCACCCATCAGCCCCTGAACAAATATCACATTGTCCATCTTCCCAGGCAAGTACTGTAATTACTCAATAACTGCAATATTGATTCTGGAGAACTGAGTCTTACTGGCTGGCATACCAAGTTGCTTACTAACTCAGAATTGCGGCAGTCAGATAGAGTTGTTTTTAATGTAGTTCCAAGCAAAAAGTCACTCAAATTAAATTTAAAGTTTTCTCTCCTTATTTGATGCCTAGAGTTGCTAAGATTGTATTCTTTAATCAGATTGTAAATCACATGTGAACTGAAAGCCTCGAGCTTTGTAAAGCTTTGCCAGAGGCCTGCAGAGCTTAACGTAAGCAAAAGCATATCAGAGGTTGCACAGCTCCTTTTAAAAGCACATCTGCAACGTATTACCAAGATGTCATATTGTGAAACTTCAAACCCATGAAGAGGAATCCTGGAGTAAAACATCACACAGCCATGGTCAGTACATAGGCAATGCTTTCAGCTTCTCATTTGCAAAGCTGTTTTCTCACTCTTGCCTCACAGAACTTTCTCCTCTTTGCAATGCTTCCAATGGGAAGCTAACAACACAGACCATGTAATTAAAATGGAAATCAATTTATTCAGCACTTGCATGTGGTAAGACATGGAATCCATTTTTGAAAAGTGTCATTGAGTTCATATAGCTTTGCCAAATATTCTGAAGTAAATTAAAAGATCACCACCAAAGGATGTCTATGAATCTGGCACTGATGATTTGCTGCAACTGGGGAACTGGAAGGCACCCCAGATACAGACTTGGAGGCTGCAATTGTCTCCAGCAGATCCATGACAGAGGGTGTTTAAAACCTGTCCCATGCTATTTAGAAGCTGTCTTTACTGGATGGATTCCTTTCTGATTTTTGTTTCCCTGAATGGGCCATTGAATTGTTGACTGCTAACAGTAACACAATACAAGATTTGTATGCAGAAACAATGTGTGGAATAAGAGCCGTACAGTGGGACCTACCTGAAATAGTTCCTTTTTAAAAACTGTTGGCGCTCTGTCATGTAATCTGTGTATATGGGGAGGTGGAAAAAATCCATTCTGCTTTGTAGGAAAGCTTCAGCAGTCATTGATCTGCCGATCACTGATTTAAGTGTCAGGTTGGTTCTGTTTCAGATTCTTCACTGTTTCTCTCTTTTCTCCATCTTCCTAGCTCCCCTACAAACTACTCCCCCTCACAAACTGTCGTCTGCAATCAGTACACACTTAGAACAGCTGACTCTCAGAACTATTTAGTCTGTCCCTTGCTGCCATTATTTTTTTAAAGGCAATGATAATGTATTTAGTATGACTATAGCAGCTCTGAATCTGAGAGACCAAGAAGTAAATGGACTGGCAAAATGCACACTGAAGTGAACAAGTCAGTACTACAAGCTCAGTCATAATCTTTATGCAGTATTTTTATTTTGATCATAAAAAGCAAAGTCTGTATCACTATGCTAGTACAAAACTGATGCAGCACTGACAAAGTCAACCTCTCTCCTGCTTTGGAGGATTTTGTGTTTTGGAACCATCACAGAAGTCCCATACCTATGCTGCCGACCAGAAGTATGTTGTAATGCCACTGTGACCTGTTGAGAGATGGGTGCCATTTTGGCCACAGCTATATACCTATACAATGATGCCTGAGACCTCTTTCTGAGTGGCTATAGCTTATTGAAACCTAGTAGGGATAGCCATATTTTATTTTATATTTTTCTTCCCAGTGTTCATTACATAATATTTACCAACAAGGAACTAGAATTGCACTTGTACTCTCCCCCTCACTCGACTTGTTTGAATCCCACTGATATTTTTCATGTCCATACTATGGACTTGTATAACTGTGCTCTGCAGATTTTGCTACTTCTCTAGGCTATGAACAAGTGTACGAAATAACTTCAGGCCTAATGCAGAGTCTTGAAAAATTTTAATATACTCTGATTTTGATAAAATTGGTCATTTTTCCATCTCTATTTTTTCAAATGTTTTTAGCTCTTCTTAGATTGAGCAGATTTGGGCTCCATTAGTTTTGTAGAATAGGCAAAAGGTTTAAGACAGTCACACAGAATTATACACAAAATTACTTAAAACCTGATTCCATAAATGTTAAAACCTTTTATGCACCTCTAATAAAATTAAAAAAAAAAGATAGAATGTAAATATATGTCATTCTTAAGGGCATTTTATAGAAACAAAGAAGATCTTACAAGTATTTAATAGTCATGTCCCCAGTGTTTCCAATTGCATCTTGGAAATTACCCAATGTTTTCTAATGCTGCTATTACCATGTCACGTTCAGTTACAGTTAGAAAGAAGCTAACTTCTGTGGTTATAAAAAAGTTACCTCAATAAAAAATCAGATTCAACTTCAGCTCTGGAGAGCACTGAAATAGATTGTAGAACATTTTAAGTAATAGTATCAATCATGGGGAAATAATTTATAATAGCTGAAAATAGAGGACAAAAGCTGAATTTCCTGGAGGGTTTTCCATATTGGAAAGTGGTCTTCATAGGACAGCTACCACTAAGGAATCTCTACACTGCAGGAAACTAACATAAGCAGACTGACACCAGTCATTTACTTTGCATTCAGATGATCAGTATAGGAGGATTACAGGAAGGCATATGAGAAACAGAGCAGGAGCAGATCAAGTTATGCATCAGCTCTTTATGTACTTTGGGCCCAGCAAGTTCCACATTGGAGAAGAGAAGAGGTGACGGAGACCATGCCTGGAGTACAGATTTGGACCAGCCTGAGATCAAGCTTATTCACTGACTTGTTTGCTGTACAATTGCAATATGAAACTTCTACATTTCAGAATAGTCCAGCTGAGGATCTTGACAAGCTCTCTTGCAGAAAAGTCAGAGCTCCCTCTGCTATCGGTGTGAACTCAATGATGAGTCACAGCAAAGAAGCAGAATAGAAAGTTATTTCCTACTACCTCTTAGCATTAATTACCACTTCCCAGCTGAGCTTGAGCTGGACTGATCTTCTTTTGTTGCCCTGGAAAGCAGCAGCCATTAGCTCCATCTCCCAGCTGAGACCAGTATGTCTCCATGTGGCCACCTGGAGACAAGGAGAGGAAGACTAATCTCAGGTTTTGTCTTTATTCTTAGCTGAGAAGATACAATTAAGGGTACTTTTCCCAAAGTAGAGTGGAGGTTCACAATGTGACTTCTCTCTTTAGTGCTTAGCTTGCAATAGCTAACAGCCTAGAGCTTTTCTCCCCCTTAAAACCAAAGGAAAGAGCCAAGCTTTTTTTTACTTTAAACCAGGAAAAGGTGCTGTTAGTTTCTGCTTTTTAGTGAGAGCAACAGCATGATTTCTGTGCTCTGTTCTACCAGTGCCTGAAGTGAAACAGTTGAGCATAACAGTAGTAAGCTGCTTGGGTATGAAGTGGCCTCTTAGCTTGTATGTATTAGTTCCTCCCACATTCTGCTCCAGACAGTAGCTAAAAAGAAGTTATCTGAGTTCAGGAACTAGTCTGAGCAATGATTATCAGTAGTGGTGCAAAATACAAGTCTAGTGCTTGCTTTTGTACTGATGAGATGCATGCCTAAGTATACTGTAATTTGGATGAAGGAGCAGTAGACTCACATGACCCAATCCCAAGGCCCTGTTTTATAATATGGATGTAGGCAGAGAAATAAACAGCAGTATTCAGGATCAAGTCTATTAAACCCTTTGCTGTTTCTTCAATTATTTTTCACTTCTTGGTTGCTTTTCTGTGCATTCAGTACATAATAAGGCAGCGTGTGATGATGTACAACTTTTCAGAGAGCTAACATAACTGCCATTTTGGGGTAAATTACTGAATTTGCATATCATCAGCAAATCAGTGGAGATGTATTGCTCCAGATGAATTTCTGCTTGACCTCTAAAGGCAGCCTAGCTCCTAGCAGCAGCTGAGCTTTTCTTCCCAGCAGAAGCTAGACAAGATGGCCACTGATGAAAAGTGATGATCATAAATTTTGCAGGAGCCAGTGGAGCCTGACTCCCAAGGTCCTGAACTCAATAAATCCTGAATCATGTTGGCAGCCACAAGTACAGTGTGAATCTGCAAGCTCTAGTTCACAGGTTCCACTGAGTGCAAAACTCATCAAGATGAAGATGTCCTCATCTCTCACAAGTGAAACATCTCTGGAGCTCAGGAGAAGCTTCACAACCAGCAAGAGCTGGAATCCCCTTCCTGCCACAGGCAATGACTTCTAGCTCCCACTGCATTCTAGCTCAGCAGGAGCTGGGAGGAAAGCAAAATACTTCCAATCAGCCCAAGAGTGAATGACTCGCAGCTCCTGCTGAGCTGAGAACCTTATAAACATGATTTTTTTCCCTACCATTCAGGTAAAGTTAGAATTCTGTAGTGTGCTGATAGCTTACACAAACTCCTGCTGAAATCAAAAGAAATCTTTTGAGCTGCTTCAAAAGTCAGTGTGTCAGGTCATACACATGGGCTAAATCAGGTTGTGCTTTAAAACCCTTCCAGAAGATAATGATTTTATTTTTTTCTTTCTTTTTCATCTAAGGGTATCACTTATAGGAGAAAGTGACAAAATTGGAAGTTACGAACCTCAAAAGCACTTTCAACTGCTGGGTAAAAATTTCATACAAGAAAAGAGTTGTCTTTCTAACATTCCACCTGATGTTCACAAAGAAGTTCAAAGTTGAAGGATTGTTTTCCATTCAATACAGTTTAAATAAAGACTAAGGGCATCAGTTTGGCTAGTGTGAGATGAGAGTAAGACAATAAACCATTCAATACATAATAGGAGAGAGAACTAATCTGGTGCCGTATAAAGTGATTTTGTTTCTGTTCTTTCTAACAGTCTATATTTTAACTCTACCTTTTACTCTTTATCATATGATTTAATTGCTTTTCTGGAAATGGTTTCCAGGGTAATTTTTTTGTTTGTTTTAATTTCTGCATTCATTAACTGGCTGTGAATGTTGGTTTTGGCTTGCTGCCTCTTTCCTGCCTTGGGGAGTATTTCTCGGTGGCTAACAGTAGGTGCTGAGTCCTGAAGTGTCGATTCAGAGCAAAGGAGACAGGTGGGCTGTCAGCAGGAGTAGTAAAGTGATATGCCACCATAAATACGAAACTGTGACAGCCCACAGAAGCAATCTATTTTTCCTTTCAAACTTCAGGCATGACAGCTCCTAAAATCTAAAAGCCAGATTCAGGGAAAAAAACCACCATAGTTCAGAAATCTGTTTCTTATTTTAAGAATTTTTCCTCCATTGTGATATGTAGGTATGTATGTATGAACAGTTTAAAAGCAAGAGAACAGGATAAGTCTCAACACATGGATATTCAAACGGCTGCATTTGGAGAACAGCTTTTCCCCTCCTCCCCCCCTTCCCCCCACTTGGAGACAATTGCAAATGAGGTAATGTTTCTCCTTGAGTAAATATACAGAGATCTAACATATTTTATATGATACTCTAGATAGGAAGAACAAATAAACACATTATAGTTATTATTAGTAGTATTACTAATATTATGCTATTATTTGTTTTTGTCAGTTTTGAAGTCTGGAATTGTTCTAAATGAGCTCTCTCTTCTTCCTCCCCCTTTGTCCTAATACTCACATAAACACGCATACATTACTTAATTATCACCAATGCTGAAGCAGAGAAAAAAGAAATACCTCCAGCCTGCTGGAGAAAAGAGTTTTGTTTTCTTTTTTCTTTAATGGAATGATTAAAGACATCTTTAATATTTCCGATATCTTTAAGAATATCAAACTGACTGCACATTTTAAATCTTAGAATATGTCCATACTTGGGACCCTATGATTTTAATGAATGAATGGAATTTCTTGGCTTTCAAGATGTTAATAAACCATTGGAATGCTGGTGAGAGGAAGATGAAGGGGTCACTACAAGTTTTGTTACTAAAAGCAGGAAAAGATTGTTGTTTCACACTCAAAAATGCACTCCCTTTCTTATAAGTACTCTGGTTTGCTTACTAAGGCAATAGAGTGACAGCTTTCACTGTTCACTGAGAGCCCTTCTTCTATGTTCAAAGCACACAATAGAAAAGAAAATTACTTGTACTTAACATCTTCATAGAGCTCCCTATGTGGTAGTCTTGGCTGGGGTATCTAAGCAATTACAAGCTACCCATAAATAAAGCAAGAGCAAACAGGTAGCACTGTAGCACCACCTAAACAGGCAGTGCCATTCACAGATGAAAAGGAAAAGCAATAAGAGAACCTGAGTGACACACATGAAAGGCCGTGGGTGAGATACTTGTATTTTATCAGCTTTGTTGCCTTGAACTTGTTACGGTCATTTCCATTTCTTAGAAACACTGGAAAGAACCAGTACACTGTCTTTTTTCACAGGAGGAAATGTGAAACTCTTTCTGAAAAAGACTGTTCTGTCAAGTGAAATTAAGAGCAAGGGATGTATCAGCAGTTTTATTTCATAAATACAATATGAAAAAATTCATCAAAAAGAGTAGTAAAATGTGATACTAAAAATCCATAGCTATTTTTCTTCTTACCTTTGAATATTTATGGCAGCTTGCATCTGAAGATCTTTGTCAGTTATGATGCTGTCTTCCCAAATAGTAAATCAAGAAGTTCCTCTTTCATGTCTTATCTACTTGAAGCTATTTATCACATGGAATCAAAATTCACTGTTAGAATGCAAAAATAATTCTAACAATGGACCATTACATATCAAGGTAGTTTCATTACTTAGCAGGACTCAAAGCAAGAAAAGGATCATTTTTAACAGTGACACCTCCCTTGTAAATTCAAAGTAATACATATAAAAATAAGAAGATACTCAGCTATAGGATATTCAAATCCTTTCAGTTCAGTGCAAACAGAACACTCAGGAGAGTCTGTACTTTATTAATTGAAGCCTGGCTTCTTCTAATGATGTTCCTTTGTTTTTTCCTTCCCCTCCCCCCTTGCATTTTTGTTGTTTTTCATTAATACTCATTCTTCAATTTAAATATTTTAAGAAAGGCAAAAAACTAATTATTATGCCTGATGCCTGAAATGTTAGAACCTTGGGATACTTAAATACAAGAGCTTAACTATTTCCTGCTCTGGTTGATGCTGAACTCAGCATTACCGCATATGAACACATAGTTCCATGATATAATATTTCATCCATTTCTAGAAAATAACTGTAAATACAAGAAGAGTTGTTATAAAATATTGCTGTGTTCTGTTAAATCACTATTCCATCCCAGTGCAGAGGTGGCATTTCATTGATGGGTTAAGTGATTCCAAAATAACGATTAAGTAGATACGGTTTTTAAAGTGTTTTTTGAACACCTTTAGAGTACTTTGTGAGGTAATACATATAAATATAAGCTCATTTACTGCTATTAGTCTCAGAGAAAATGCTAAGTTATGCATAACTTTTGCAGTAGAATACATAGACTTTAAATTTTTAAGTTTCTTAGACAATTATGCTGTATGAAGGGTAGAGAAAATTTGCAATAGTAATCAATGAGTATCTAAAGTGCAGCAAAATATCTCGTATTGAGTCTTGATCAGAAATCATAAGCTCCAAATTTAACAAATCTTTCATTAAAGTTAGTCAGACATGTTAGTACAAACAATAAAACCAATCTGATTACCAGAAGACCATGCCATAGTGAAGTCAAGGGGAATTTTGTCATGTAAGATTTACACAAGTGTTAAATTGGCCTGTGTGCTACAGATTTGGCTCTGCGTCTCATTTGCACATTCTTGTATTTGAATGCATTGATTATTGTAGCAGGTTTTCAAACTATAAGCTATTTATTAACTGATTAAATTGATTATTTGCATTTTTTTTCTTTTAGCTAAAAAATATGATCTGATACAAAAATGCAAAATAGATTTAATTGTTTGGCTTCTGAAAACTAATAGCTGCCTTTTAAAAGTTTATGTTATTGAAAACCATTTTTAAGCTCACATCACAACTACTTTATATAAACCTTATTGGGTTATGTTTAAAGTTTATGCCAATTTACCCATGCTGGTTTCTTCTGAAATAAATGTGTAAGAAATAGTCATAAACCCATTTTCCTTTGCATTTATTAGAGCTGCTATATATTTCAAACCAATTCTATGATAATTGTTTTTCTGCATTGCAAAAATGGTTAAGAATTTAGTGGGCTGGGACGGGAAGGAGGTTGCTACAAAAGGATTCAATTTATATGGTGGCTAAAAGAATTAAGATCAATGGTTAGCGATACTGGTTAGCCATACCAATTTGTACAACACTTTCAAAGATCAGGATGTAGATATATGCTGTAAGGATTTAAAGAACAAAAGATATTGGGCATGCACACATGGCGAGATCACTTCTGTTAAAATGCAGCCTTGTCTTGGGTTTTAGAAAGAGCTGGATGAATCTATTAACTCTCTGTAAAAAATTTACAAACACCAAAACTAGAAATAAGAAAAAAACATTATTTTTATACTGTTACTATTGCAAATAAAATTTTCTTGTAACAGACCATTTTATATTCATAGAAATATAACAATTAGATTACTATAACCAACAACTATAATTTAATGTATGAAAATTTAATAACATCATAGTGAATAGAGCTCCACACTGCATATAAAACCACCAGTTTTTAATCATGTGCAGTTCCTATTTCTGGTTTTCTTGTTACTGATAAATCTTTTGAGGAAGGTTTTAGCACATGAAAATGTTTTTGACATTTATTTTAAGATCCATCCAAAATTATAATATGGCTTCTTTAAATGTGGAATTCTAGCAGTGGATCAAGACCACCAGATAGCAAATGAATGGTGAGAAGAGCTTAAGTAGCACAAATATGCTTCTATGTTATTTGAAAACTAAATAATACATATATACATGTACCTTTTTTCCTTAAAATACAATAGTGTGGTTCTTTATTGATTGTGAGTAATTATTAAAACACAGGTGTGTGAGGTGGAAATACATGAGAAGAAGAGACAGATTTGAAATCTAATAGAGAATTAAAATGTGAGCAATTTAAGCTCTATTCCATACTAAGCATACTGTAAACTGGGTTTATTAATAAGTCAGAAGCATATTTGTAAGCTGAGGGAAGTTATTGTTATAACAAATACATACCCGTATAACAAGTGTATGCATTTATATGTGTTTATACAAATACATGTTTTTATACATATTTGCTTTATATAAATGTATTCTAACAAATATATATGTATACTTATCAGAATTGAAAGTGAAGCTGCAAAATGTACATCCATACATAAAAGCTCAGGCTTTCTCTGTTTCTCTCACAGCAAATGGAACAAGTGGTAAAAGTACAGTTTTTTTTTTTTTTCCCAAAAAAAGGAGTTTTCTGAAAAACTTTATTTAATGAATGCTCACCCAGATTTTTTGGCCTGCCAGTAGTCTGCCTGGAAGGCTCTTTGTGCCTGCAGCCAAAAGATTTACATGTGGCAAAAGCCTCTGACGTGGTGGTAAGGTGGGTTGGAAGCTGCTGCCTGCATAGTAATAATGAAAAGAATCAAGAAAGCTGCCATTGTCCCTTTCTGCAATTAAAAACTATTTGTTCACTTTGATTTAAAAATTTTCTGGAGGGAATTTTGGTTTTGTAAGATGGGCCATTTTCCATCTGAAAGATAGAAAATATCTGTCCAATTCTATTGTATAAATGTCTGGTAAGTAGGCATATTTTGACTGTTTCAGAGAATTATTGATTCCTGGAACTATTGGTAGAAAGGCAACAAAATTAGGCCTGAAATTAATACCAGATATTCAGAGAATCCTCCCAGGTATTTTTGGTCCTGAGATTCCCAAATGTTGATAGTTCTATACTCAGTCACTTAAGCAGTCAAAGTGACTACTTTAAGAGGAAAACACTGACTATTTTTTTCTTAACATATTATTATGAATCTATGTGAAGAATATCCTGGGAATATGAGCCGTCACCTTACATGGAAAAGAATGTGGAAAATCTTACATGTTTTCTAGTGGGAAATCTTTCCTTCTAAAAGGAAATTTCTACACTGGAAATGGTCTCTTGATTCAGTGTATTTTTTTCCTAAATATCTTCTATGCTGCTTTTTGTGGTTTGTTTGGTTTTTTTTTTCTGTTTTGGTTTTGGTGTTTTTAGGGAGAGAACTGAGCACTCCCAAATAGAAAATCTAGTGTTGTATTAACAGTCTAATGTCTCATCTGAAATAATTTGGTTTACTTGTGTGACCATACCATTCTGTGGCTGCAGGTGGCTAGCTGGAAAAGACACAATGCATTGTGTGTACTCCGTGTAGATTCAAGATACATCTTGGGAGGTCTTTGTGTCTTGCCATGGAATCCAGCCTGTAAAAAAGACTGAAGTATGAGATTCTAAGCTAGGGTTCCCTGGAGGTCATATAATGGCATTTCATAGTTTGGCTGAAAATTAATAGTTTTCATCAGAAAATGGTTTGGGCTTTCATTTCCTGCCAGAAACTTATATATTCTACAGGACAGTAAGAAACAAATGGACAAGATTTATTTTATTTAAAAAATAAAAAGAATGAGACACTCTAATTTTATGTCATTCAAGTATTACTGTCCCCTGAAGAAATTCTTTTCTACCTGCTTAATGAATCTTTCTGTGCAGTTTATACCAAAAATATGGCAAAGCTTATATTTAAGAACTTAACACAAAAGAAAACAGAAGGGTGCTTACAGGGTTTAATAGAGAGTGAAACAGAAGAAGAATGAAACAGTTGTTCTACAGAGCTAAAACAGAGCAATTTCTACTGCTGCATTGCTGGAGCTCTGTAAGTAAAGGCCAGTGTTTGGAAAAGAGTTTTTGTGGTAGGCACTCCACAAGTACACGTTCCTTTCCCAAAGAGCTTACAATCAAGCTAGAAAACAATTTGCCATGACCTCAATGCTGAGTACTTACTGCCAGACACAGTAGTAATTTCTGAAATTTTAACAATTGATGGTAAGATGTTAGTCTCTGAAATGAAAAGAAATGGAAATTAACTAGGCTTCTTTTAAAAAACAAGAAGTACTGTTAAGTTATGCAACATTAAACATAGACACATGCTCTGTGCCAGAGGCAAATCCCTGTTTCAGATAATAAAGACACATTTAACTGCTGGAGAGGGTGTCCTGCCACTAGCATGCATAAGAAAATGTGATGAGCTGTAAATTTAAAAAGAACTTTGAGATTTTTTTTCACTGAATGTAATGTCCTTAAATAGGTATTGTAAAACAGTTCTTGACTTGTTGGAGAGACATCTGAAACAGTTTATGACTTGTCCTTATTTAATAGTTACAGGAAAAAACATTGTCATCTTTGTTCAGGATACCCTGGATTCCCTGCAGGTTGAGAATAGCTTTACTGTTCTTTCTCACTCTGAATTTTTAATATACTAAGGAAAACATTTGGATTAAAAATATGATGATGTTTTTAAGTTTTCTCAGTATTTTGATTTTTATCTTATGTTATTATTTACTAAAAAGAAAGGAATGTTCCCATTATTTTAGTCTTTTTTTAAGCCTTGATTTGCCTTTCATCTTAGATTCATTCACCTTTTCTTTCCTTTGATTTGTTACATGTGGCTGGACATAAACTTTCATCAAGACCCACTCTCTCGTCTGGGTACAAAAGTTTTCTCTCCCTGAAAAGTTAGTAGAATTGGTGTAGAAGCAAGTCCTACAAGATTCTGGGCACTACATTCCTCACTGGAGAATCTATATTGTATTTTTAGCATGGACCTGTATTAAAACTTGATTTGTGTAGACATTATCACAAATTGCACTTAGAAAAAACCTAAGGCTAGACATATCACAGAATCACAGACTGGTTGAGGTTGGAAGGGACCTTTGGAGGTCACCTTGTCCAACTCCACTACTCAAGCAAGGCCACCTAGACCCAGCTGCCCAGGCCTGTGTCCAGACAGCTTTTCAATATCTCCTCCCCAGGTGCAGGACTTTTCATTTCTCCTTTTTGAACTTCATGAGATTCCTGTCTGCCCTGTTCTCCTACAGACAGTACCTCAGAGTGCTGCTTTTTACTCAAGAAAGCTGTAATCCCAGCAGCTCTGCAGACTGAATTCCTCTGATTATTCACAGGACATGAAAAGAACATACACAGATTTACCCTACCCTGAAACAGAACCACAAGGCACCAGGGGCTTTTGAAGAGAAGGCAGAGGGCTCTATGAACCACATACTATGATATCTATTGTGATTCTGAGTACAAGGGAATGAAAACCCCATCAAATCAATTATTCTTCAGGTCTGTCAAGTTTTATCTCCCTATGTAACCAATATAGAGAAAAAACTTTAATACTGCAATAAATATAATGACTATAATGCCTTCACATCTATGACTATCTCAGGTATAGGAGATAGTATAGGTATGGGGTTTGACAACATTTCAGTGTTCCTACCATAAGCCACTACATAGAATCTGATTATTGTTAATTTTGCATCTTCACTCAGTCCTGTGCTATTTGCTGGAGAAAATAACAAATTCCTGCTGGATTATGAGCTTATGAGAACTGCATTGTTTTTTTTATTGTTGTGCTTGGGTTTTTTTGTTGCTGATGTTTTGTTTTTTTCTTTTTTTTAAATACATAGGAATTTATTAGAAGTCTACTCTAACCTGTTTCACGTCAAGTCCCCTAATGACCACTGGATGCCTGACATATAAGATCCTAGAATAATGTTTCTAAAAATTTTCTGGAGTTATTTGTTTCCTTGTAAATGAAAATTCACTTCAGACTTTTTTATGTATTTGATTTCTTACTTCATTAAGCTATCTTTTAATGTCCACTAAGAAATTGTATCTGAAACTTAGTATAATACTGGAGACAAACTTCTGTGGCCCTTTCTTAGTTTTGGGAACAGACTTTAATGACAATTTTATAAAATAAATTTTACATATAGACTGTAAAATTTGGTCCAAGGGTCTTAAAATTCCTTTGCTGGGCTGAATATTTCATTCTATGAGGGTGGAATCTATTGAGTAAAAATATTCTTTCTCACAAAAAAACCCCCAGCACTTAGAAGTTCCAGGGAAATACATTAAATATCACTCCTAGCAATTTACAAATACAGATGTACCCAGATCCCCAAAAGCATACAATTACAGAAAACTTTGTTGAAAGATGCTAAAATGTAGAAAATATAACATAGAAAACACAAAAATTAATATCAATTGTGCAGCCTTAAGTAGACTCCCTTGAGTGCATGGATGATGATGATGCCATCTTTAATTGCATAACTACATGTAATTTTGTTCCCATTTCCCCCCCATTTTTAAAAATAATTGCAAAACTGTTATTTTGTTCTTTTATCTCACTCTCAAGCCAGCTCAATTGCTGTTGTTGGAGAAGACCCTCAAGAACTCAGCCTGAGAAAGAATCAGATGTTGTTCCAATCAGTAAACATTTGTAAAGTTACAAACCATTGAAACCACAAAAAATACTGGACATCTTTTGGTAATAATGTAGGACTGGATTTTGATATCTGGTCCTTACTGGTGGAACTATGGGTGGTGTCCTGACCTTAGACTGTCCTCCTTCCTGGTACAGTCAGGTAGGGAGCGGAGGTAAGAGGACATACGCTTGCTTTGGCCCAGTCGCTTTGTTAAGAAACAGTGTGGTGCAGAGCAGTGGTGTAATTTGCTGTGGATACAGATGAAAAGAGACTCATAAGAGGGAGCTCTAATCCTGTACTGCTGGGGCTTATCTGTTACTTCTTTTTGTGAGCTGTGCCTAAAAGTACAAATTGGTATACTGAGTATAGCATATCTGAAGAAAATGTTTGCCAAGAGGTCTGAAGTGATGGACAGTTTTATTGCATATATCAGAACCGTCTTGAGTTTCCAGCTACAAAAATTTGACTTCAACTCTTGGGGGGATGGAACAGTATATTTTAAAATTTAATTTGCACAGCCTAGAAATATGTAGGACCTATATAATACTGTGTCTGATCTGAGAAAATCTGTTCCTTTTGTGACAGAAGCATACTGCTGCACTCAATCATACTTGAACCTGAAGATCTAGGACAGCCTTAACAGAAAAAAGCAAAGGAGAAACATGACACGAGGTCAATTTTGACAGCTTAAAACCGTGGTATTTGAAAAACCAATGGGATCATATGATTTCTGAGAACATACAATGGATTATAGGAGAATACAGCCTGCAGGCACTCTGTTTGGATATATGCCCAAGACAGACAACAGCATATGCTTAAGCACAGGGACATCAGGGTAATGGAATATAAAATAACTGTGCGCTTATCATGAGATGTGGGAAGGCAGCCAGGGGCCTGTAATCCCTAGAGGTATTTCTAGGGGCTGGTGTTTGATACTATGTGTTTGGTACTAGGTGATACTGGTGTTTGGTACTAGGTATCCGTATGTCATTTTCATATGGAATGGAATATACAGTACTAGCAACCAGAGGAGTGTCAGATCACCTTCAAGCACCAAGCAATCCTGTCGCCAGTAAACAATGAGAAATGTTAAGGACTAATAAATCTTCATGATGGATCAGCACAAAATGACTTAGGACTGGTGATCGTGTAATTGTGATTCATTCGAGGGAATGCTCAGTGCCTAATGGCCCTCAAACATCTACATCCGCCTGTGCATTGCAGTTGTTGATGTTAGTTGTTTAATTGTGTAAGATGGAAAAGTTATTTTTTTAAGACATCCTGAGGGATCTTCCTTTTACTATGTATTTTCATTTCTTCTTCTAGGTGTAATTGTTTTCTCAGCAGAAACATGAGAATGTCCGTAAGAGAAATATTGATGGATTTTCTTTTCATTTTTAGGCTCTTAAGGAACAGTATTTTAGCCAAACAGCATATCTGGTCTCTTCCTCTTGCACTCAAACACCTAAAAGCTAGGGTTGATAAAGCAATGCATTTGTATGCTCAAAAGGACAGATTTACAAAAAGAGTCAGACAACACCTACAGCAAAATCCAGAGCTAAAGTTCTGCATCTGGTACTAGGGTAAAGCTATGTGTCTGAGAGAGGGTTTCTCAAATGATCAGTAACCCGAAAAGGGAATCATCTTCAGGACTCAGCTACAAATTCTCATGTAAGGACTGTTTCTTAGCTCTGTCTAAAACTAAATATCTGCACTATGGGAAAATGCCTCCTTCTGTTTGAGAGTTGGAAAGAACAATTAGTTGCCTGTTTATGCTTCACTGCACTACTCCTTGAACGTCTCGCAGATTTTGTAGTCCAGAGGAGGAAGCAGTCAGGCATGGATTTGAAGATTTCAGCCATTCAAATGGGATGTAGACTTGGTCTTGAATCTAGGATTCTGAACCAAGTTTACAATACACTGTCAACGTACTTGCTGTCTAGAAGCCACCGATTGTGCAAAGTGCCTAAAATCTCCCTAGCAGGGGATAAAACCTTTTTTTGGGGATGACAGCCCAAACGTATGCTTTTAGTAATCCAAATTCAATTACTCAGTGGTGTGATACAAATTCACATTTCCCACCTCACCTAAAAAGATCTTCAGCTACTGGAACTGCTAAGAAGCTCTGCAGGATATACTCTTAAACCAATCTGTTAAAGTGCCCTATTTGTGTTGCATAATTAAAAAGACATGTCAGCCTGTCTCTTAAGCCAAACAAAAGCTTGGAGTGCTTATCTGGAATTTGCAGTACAGAGGTACTGGTCTCTGAGCCAGAATGGTAAAAATATACATCAAGAACTTTCTTTGCTCTTTTTATTTTCCTTGAATATTTCCTATGAAAGATTGTGCTATACTTTTAACTGAAAATAACATCTTTTTTATTACTATTATCAATGAATATATTGTTTGCTATGTGCATTTAATGAGTTCAGCAATACAGCAATCTGAACAGAATTCAGACTCATTTTGAGGTGACTGTTATGAAATTTAAGATGATGGAAGAAAAAGTTAATATAAAAGTTATCAATTGTCAGGGTGAAAGGAACACACCAACAAAAAGAGAAGTTTTGCTTCCCCTGCCACGCTGGAGCCTTTTGCTACTGCTTAGCAACGGATAAGATGCCACTTATTTTCAGACAGGAAACAGAAACAGCAAGAAAGCTGCACACAAAGCTGGTATCACTGCAAGTGTCCTGTGCAGCTCATTGGTGCACGGAGACTTGGCCTATAATGAAGTCATTTGCATTCACATGCAGGCCTGGTTGTGTGGACATCAGTCCAGACTCTGGGAGCTGTTGTTTCACTGAGTCAAAAGAAATTTGCACATGAAAGCCACATCCGCATTACTTAACTCTGCAGCTCACTCAGGATTGCCTTCCTTTTAGACCAAAGCAAATCTAAACCTATGATTAAAACTTTGAGGATTTATTTTATTTCTTGTGGATATCTGCTAGACTTGACAAGTGGTGAACATACTCCATGCAAATATAATTTGAGGTCTTACTTACCCACTCGCCATTTCTGAATATTGTCTTCCTTAGTATAAAGCCACATAATTGCAGAATTTTCTCAAACTTCCCCAGCCAGCTTTTCTGACAGTTGGCAATGTGAAGGCATTCATCTTTTCAATATCTCCGTGCCTTTCCAATTTAATTGCAAACTTTATTCTCATGTGTAACCAGGAATGAAAGGAACAGGCATGCCTGGTGTTAAATATTGATTGCATTAGATTGAAAAAGACTGCAAGTTGTGTCACTATCAGATTGGTAATCCAAAATAAAAAGTTATACTAGATGTTAACACTGGACCGTAATGTACCTAAGGCTAATTATCCACACGGTCAATTATTTTGCCATCAACACATGTACAAAGTACTGTTTATGGCTTCTCAGTTGCAAAAATACATTAGCAATTCTCTACAGATCCTGACACTGATACAACAATTTGCACTAGATGTGGAGGTGAGTTGTTGACCTCCTTGGTTCTTGCCACTATTGTATTTCTGATATAAATTTATTTTCTCTCTCTCTCAAATAAATAAATAAATAAAGTAGAAGAAAAACCCTCGGTGTTTGTAATGTCTGGGGAAAGCATCATATTACTGAATTTAGTCACAAAGTCTTTTGCTTATTCACTGAACAGCTACAGCCCCAGCACTGACAGTGGAAATTCCTCTATAGTATCCTGTTAATGCACTTCAATCCTGACCTGAAAGAACCTTTATGGCTGACAGGATAGTTTAATTTTCATGCCCATTCAATCTTTGGCCTCTGTGCTAAGACTGCCAACAGGGGTGCAAATTAACACCAATTATTCTGATGTTTTATGTACTGGGCTGAGAGCACCAACTCATTTTACACAGGCCATCACCCAGCTGTCAGATGTTAATGACTTTTGGTTACTTCTGACCTGCTTCAGATTCATCTGAGTAGCTCAGAGTTGAAAGGGTCTCTATTTCATTAATAAGAAACTGACCTGTACAACCCTCTTATCATTCCCTTTCACAAATTCAAGTGTGAATGTTTATTTTCCCATTAAATAATAACACAGGGCCAAAGCCCAGCCTGTTGCAAACTCAGTGGATTTATGCCAGTATAGTATTTAGTCTATTCATGTCAGCTGCATTGGGCATGGACAGCAACAAATGTCCCTCAAAACTGATCAAATAAAGAGATATATATGTATATGTATGCATAAATATTTTATTCTGAGCATGTGTCATTTAAAAACCACAAGTAGTGTAACAGCTGAATATTATGTCACTATCTCTGAGAATGGAGGAACAATAAAGGCATTTGTTAGCAAATAATTTATTTATTTGACATTCACTACAGAAATTATTTGTTTACTATATTATTTGCTAACACTACTCAATCAGCCCTATGTTGTGCGGATATACCTTTCCTGCTTAGAGCAAGGGTTGCTTCAAGATGCTCTTTCCTTATAACTACTGTTAGCAAGGATGAGGTGTTTCCAGAATAGACTCTGAAGAAGCTGATAGAAGTGTAGTTTTGTGGGCCATCATTTCTGAGATTCACTTCCTTCAGTTACATGACATAGGCTGAGTTTTGCAGTCTGCAAACTTATTCATCTGCTAAGGTTATAAAACCTGTTGAGCATAGGGTCCAGGTATGGAAATGGCCAGTGACAGTACAGAATGTATAGCACTGCATGGCGTTCTGCCATATAAGAGTCAAGGCAAAAAGAGAAGATGAATGAAGTTCCTAAAGCCGCTGTACATTCCCTTGGGGTTTACTTATCTTCAAATTATTCTATTATTTTAGGATTCTAGGAAGGTAAGCAATGTGTGCAATGATAATTAGGACTTAGTTGAAGATAGTTGAGAGAAAATGGCCAAGTTCAGTGACTGGATGTACTGAGCTTCTTTATTCCAGAGAATTCCAGAGAGAGACATGATAACGGTCTTTAAGCATGAAATGGAGCTTAATCTGTTTGTCATATCTATGGTTGAGAAAATGAGAAATAGGAGCTTAAACTGAAGAGAAGGTTAGGTTGGACTTCAGAAACCCCTCTCAGGAGGCATTTTTAAAAACACATTAGAAAGGCTGTATCAGGACGGTCAGGAAACACCCTAGTTGATCTGAATATAGATACAGTTACCTGTCTTAGAGTATGAGATTTAACTAGTTGATCTATTGAGTTGACTAAATTTCATTATTTTGTCAGCTGACTACAATGAACGAGGTAAGATCACATTGCTTACAATACTACCTGTCTACCGAGAGTGTTTTACATCAGGTTAGGTAACACAGATCTTTAAACCCATGTTCTAACTTAAATTTAGCCCCTAGGGAAAATAACCCCACAGAACAACCAGGATTTGTCTCTAAATTTGAGGTGATGCCTGTATCTTTCAGGAACTTAGTGAGTTGACTGTGTGTCAGTCTGTCACATGAGTTGTGACTACTGCCTCTTCCACAACTCCCCAGAAAATCACAGTGGTTAGTATCTCAGGGGCATGTGTTACTACACAGACCTGGGCTAAAGGAACACCCATTGGCATGAAAAGTTTTTAAACATTTTGGCACTTCATCTTATATACATCTTTGGGGAGAAAGCCTTAGAGTGATGTTGTTAGTCACTAACCTTGGTAAATCTCAAGAGCTGACAGAGCTCTGTTCATATCCCACCTCACAAGGAAGACAGTCCTAAACACTGAAGACTGACACTAGAAATGGATGAATGTGTGTCAAATTCCATGTGGTAAATTTGCTTAGCACTAATGCAGTACCTGCAGTAACTACAGGACATGTTTGGAAGCAATCAAATGCTTAAATGTTTTAACTGTGTCCTTACTTAATTTAGGTTTTATTAAATCAGGTGTGGTAAGCAAAATAATTACCATTGGATTATTGAAATCTTATATATTGAAGATTAACTATTCAATAGATGATAATTAAAGGGTTTTTTTTTTTTTGAAACAGAGAATAATAATATTATAACAGTTCTTATATACAGAAAAACCCCTTGCACTGCATCAAAGCACTTACGGCTGCACAAGAAGAGAGCATACAATTTTGCGGTGTATGGAAATCAGGAAAGGAAATCTGAAATAAAAATTAACCATTGTGTTTCAGACATTAAACTCTGATCTGTTCTCTTCACTCCTTCCTTTTTAGTTCTACAGCTTTTTAAGGTTTTGAGGAAAGTATTATAAGAAAAACATAATGAATATCTTCAGTGGTGCTGCCTGGTGAGGTACTAGAATATATTTGTAGAATTTATGGTATCAGTGGTAGTACTCTTGCCAAAAACTCAACAACTGTGTCACAAGCCTCCTGGCTTGCTTTCCAGCTATAGAATAAGAAAAGATACCAGAAGCCTTTTTTACTGTTTCCAGCATTCCAGACTCATCAAAGTATAAGGTGTTGTTATGGAGCGGCTTTGGTGGGTACAATGCAAAGATACATTACATTAACATTGTCACACAATGTAGTCATTTACAAAAATGTAATTAATATTCAGCCCAATACTCTTCACTGTCTTCTTCATAACCACAAGTACCTTTCCATATGTGGGTGTAGTAATTTTTTATGCTGCTGTTCCTCACAATTATAATGCTCTTCACAGCAAAAAGTAACTCAGCACTTCCTGAAATATTTCTAAAGAAAATGGGAACACTGGTAATCATTACTTTTTACCATGCAAAATCTCCAGCGTGTCAAAGGGCTGCTTATTTGATTTAGAAATATAGCACTGTGGGTGTTGAATTTTCACATGGAGGGGCATATATGTATTGTAAACTCTTTTTAACATAAGAGGTCAACTTTATAATTAGTAATAGTTTATATTGCAAGAGATCTGAGGGTTTCCAAGTCAAGGAGCTAAAGTGTCTTCTTTTAGCTACCGTGTGGGGTTAGAATACAAGAAAGCTGTTGCTCAAAGAGGATAGGAAAACAAAATACACAAACAAGTAAACGTTAAACAAGTTCTCCAGTAAAATAGCAGAAAGCGCCTGTAAAAATTTAATTCCAGTTTTCTTATTTCTTCCCTTCAGTCACAACTATGTTTTGTCCCTTAATGATTTTACTCCTCTCTATCCTGAATCCATGCCAACCAAGAAAGCTGCTTTTATGATTTTTTTTTAGTACCTTTAATGATGCATGCTTTTGCATGCTTTTTACAGCCAGATATAAATATCATCTGAATTTTTCCATTTAGAAAATTTGTTCTGAATCCTTAAGCATCCTGATTATTTTCTAGGCTTAGAGAGTCTCATCTGGGTCTCTAAAGTCCAAAACATAGATGGAAATGTTCCTTCATTTTTTTTTCCATTTTCAGCAATAAATCATAAGACAATCTGCTAGGTCTTTCCTTCCAATGCTTTTTTAGTGAAATATATAACAGTTTAGATCAAGGTTAACCAGCAAATTTTGTGTAGCTGTATGATTATGAAGCTTTTTTTCAAAGTTTTACAAGATGAATCATTGTCTAAACTTTCTTCAGAGACTGGGAAATACTTTTTCAAGATGGATAAAGTATGGCAGACAGCTGAGAGCTGGAGTTAAAGCATATGTCTTGGAGGGTAACAGGACACTCTACCAGAACAGGGACTCTTCAGTATTCTTAGTAATATAAGCAAAGCAATCACACAGTGAACCATCACCTTTTCACAGAGTTAAAAGATATTGGAAGTGTCAGTGTTAGGGATAGCCAATAAAACAGTGACAATTACCGCCATCTATCAGAAAATGATGAGTACTTTTTTCTTCTTTTAAGCTTGCTATAATAAATACATGTGAGGTACAAGAGCCCACTGTATAGCAACAATTAGAAAATATTTACCCGTCATAGCAACAACTGGAAAACTGTTATGAGGGTTATGTGAATAATTTAGAAGGAATTTGTAAGAGTTAGTAACATCCAGTAGATTTAATAGTCCATCCAGAATTTGCCCATAGAAATTTCAGATTTTTCACTGAGGTTTAACACCATGCAGTGACTGTGAAGAAATTATTTTTTCATTTGTAGTTAGGCAAGAGCTTGTCTGGTATGGAGATAATGATACTGATGCAGTACTCTATTTGTTATTGTATTGGCTCTGGCTGAGATGGAGTTAATTTTCCCCATAGCAGCCTTCATAGTGCTGTGCCTTGTATTGGTAGCTAGAAAGATGTTGTTAATACACTGGTGTTTTGGCTACTGCTGAGCAGTGCTCACACAGCATCAAGGCTGTATCTCCAACATTCCGCTCCCGCCCCTGCCAAAGGCCAGTAGGTTGGCGGTGGGCAAGATCTTGGGAGGGGACATAGCCAGGACAGCTGGCCCAAACTGACCAAGGGGATATTCCAAAGCATATGACGTCTGTTCAGCAGTCAAAGCTAAGAGAAAGGAGAAGGAGGCAGGGGCATTTGTTATTATGATGTTTGTCTTCCGGAGCAACCACTACATGTACTGAAGCCCTACTTCCCGGAAAGTGGCCAGACATTGCCTGCTGATGGGAAGCAGAGAATAAATCTTTTGTTTTCCTTTGTTTCCACATGTGGCCTTTGCTTTTGCTTTATTAAACTGCCTATATCTTGACCCACAAAGTTTTTTTTTCTTTTTCCATCTTATTTTTCTCCCCTTCTGTCCTGCTGAGGAGGATAGTGATAGAACAGCATGGTGGGCACCTGGCATCCAGCCAAGGTCAACCCACCACAGCTATTAAGCTAGGAAAAATATATTTATATTACTTTGCATATTGGAGAAAATGAAAGAAGGTATGTTCTGTAGTTCAGATTCCTAGGACTTTAACTATACTGAAGTAAAGAAATTTATCTTGCCAAAACAAAAAAAGTCACAATCTTTTTTCTGTTTTTGATTTCTTTTTAAGCAATGACAATAAAATGATATGGTTATGCATGTCAGCTGAGCTCTAGGTAGATTATTCAAGTTCCATTTCATTTCAGAAACCTTGTGTCTAAGATGTCAACATAGAAACTTGTTGCAAAGAGGACTTTGACACTGAAGAGACAGAAATCTGTTTTATTGCCTTTCAGTCAGAGAGAAACTTCTGTAGCTTTGTTTGCTTGTTTGTTTTGCTTTAATCTATTGCTTTCTCACACTTTAGGAACACCTGAAAAAATGGCAGGGGAAATTAAAACTGACAGGATAGTCTCTGGCTCAGAAACTAGGAGTATTGTGCCTGTTTTAATGTCCTTAATTTAAAAATTCAAAGGGAAAAATGTGAAAAGATGTTTCCCTTTTACACAACTGTGAAGTGTTTGAATGAGTGTATGAATATGCTGTAACACAGTGTCCAAAAACTGAGTAATGGCACCACCTGGACACTCAAGGCTGACTCATGTGTATGGCATTTCTTGCTTCCATTGGAAGGAACTCATCTCTCCTAAGTACAGAAAGTACTTTTTCTAACTCAGGAAGGGAATGACATTGCCTTGACCTATTATCCAGCTGCCCAGAGAGTAGCTCACACACAGGTCTTAGACTGTTCTCCCAACCAAAAGGAAGCTTTGGATGAATTGCTCATTCATCATTCCAGCATCATTAAATCAAGCTCTTCCTCTGTGTTGTTGCTTTGTTACTCCTCTGTACTAGCAAAGAAGCCAAGTTTAGCTAAGACTAAGACAAACAAGATAACTTTGTACTCCAACCTATTGTTCAGTTAGCTTTCAATACTGATCTGTCTTATGGTAAGATCCTGAGTGGAGGAAAGATGAATAGAGTATGTGTTAAATTTTAAGGCTCGTGTGTCTCAGACTGAAAGGGATCTGTACTATCTTTTTCCCTTCTGCTCTGTATTATCTAGTACCTCTTTTCTCATGCACAAGAACTCAGGATATAATCAATCCACATACTAAAAAAAATACATAGAAAGAAGAGATGCTCAGAAAAACTCCACAGAAAAACAAGAGTGCTCTTCTATATTCTATGCAGAAAAGTGATCAGCAGGACCACTATATGTACAGCAGCAGGTCTCAACATTCACACCAAAGAGATGACTCGATCTTGTAATTTTTTTCCCAAATGTAAGCAAGACTCAATTCATGAAGAAGAGGTTTTAGGAGCTGAGCTGAAGATCTCCTGAGTAGTGTAATAAAAGTGCTGTAAGTTATTCACATGCTATAATTTCAAACATTTGGGCATTCAGATGGAATATATATATTGACTTAAAAATTAAATTGAATGCTCTTTTTTTTTTAAAAAATAATTTGTCAGTATTTTCTGATCTGTCCGGCTCATAAACATCTCAAGTAGTCCAATTGCTTATGTGGGTTCTGTTTTCCACTCCTGGCTAATGTTAATACTCACAATGTCAAACAAGAAAAAAAAAATTATAACTTTTTAAAGATATAAAAAATTTCTTCAAGTGCTGAACAAAAGGTTGAATCAATTTTCTTTGTAAATTATTACTTACTTTCTTCTTTATTCTCTTCTTTAAAGAATGACTTGCCTCAACTGCTGTGTCAATATGCAGTATAACATATATTTTCTTTCTCTAAACTGACCTAATTTAACTTTCTATTTTGACAGAATAAAAAATACAGATGTACATTAATTCACTTTAATCATTGCTTAGATTAATACTGGACGTTGGAGGCTTCATCTGTAGCAGTACAGTCTGAGCTTATTTCCACTGAAATCAATAAAATCATTGTTTGTGACTTTAACGATGCAAATCTAGATGCTGTCAAAATTGCTCTATAGCTTGAAAAAAACCATATACCCATAGAAAAGTTTCTCCACATGTCTAATATTAAAGCTCTAGAATCTCTTGTCTGTCTCCAAACTGAGTCTTCTGAATCAGTTTCTGGCCCATCCTAATGACAAAAACATTGGTTTTGTTATAGCATTTGCCCTAAACATTGTTGTTGTTTGTGTATTTGATAATATAAATCAAACTATTTTCAGTCTTATCATGCTCTTAGACACTTATAAGCTAGGAATGAAATAAATATTTTTCCTGATATAGACAGATGTTTTTCAACAGATACTATAATAGAAGAAGGTTATTCTCTTTCTAGATATTTGGATAGCTGTGACTTATGTGAATAGGTTTCTAACGGTTCCTAGATTAGATTGGGAATAAATTTTTCTGAATGTCTAATTAGCTGGAATAGATATTTGCACATTGGAGCATAGGCGACCTACTAGAATCATCTTAGTTTTTCCCCATAGAAACAATTTTATGTCAGTGAAAGCTCTTTAGACATTCACAGCATTTCCACCTTTGTGGTTCTGCCATTCTGGGACACAATAGTTATACCTGAAGATCTGAATACTGTAGCTGCTGGTTTCAAAACAAAGCAAGCTGAATGAAATAACTCTAATCTAATGTTTTAAATTAGAAGAGTTAGTGGTCCCTTATTACCTTAAAATCTATGAAACTAACAAAACTCTGAGTTTGCCAATCTCTTTCTCTTGTTCCTTTTTTTCTTTAAAAACCACAAATTTATTTTTCTGACTTCTCCTGCTCACTTTTCATGGTCTAGATTTTCTTTATATTACCCCAGCCTGCTTCCATACATCTCCATTCAATTTCTTGTCAAATTATTCCCTATGCTTTTGTTCTCTTTCCCTGTGAATGCATGACCTTAGCATGCCCCTCCATTTCTTTTTATTTCTAATAATTCCATTTTAATATCCTTTTGTAGCTGCTTCACCTACTTTACACCCCCCCCCAAAATAATCTTTTTTTTTTTTTTTTAAATCTATCTTTGCATTCATTTTCTCACATCTACAACTCCCAAATCTATTTTCAGTTACTTTTCCAAACTTGGTGCTCCAATATTATTGTTATTTGTCTGCCCAAATTATCTTATGTTTCTTCCTTTGTGCTGGTCAACTATAGTTTCAGCCATAATAAATTCCAAAATTAATCTTTTAGCCTTTAAAGTTTGAACATTTTATGGTAACCTTAAATTCTTTGTCTCTTCACAGTATTTTCCTTACCTTCTGCTCAAAATCCCAAGACTTACAAAACCTCTGTTTCAAACTGTTATCCTCCTCTTTCTTCTCAGTTTCCTTTATCTCATCCAGATCATCATCTAGTTAAAATTGTCTTTGGAGATTTGTGCATAAACCATTACTTCATCCATTTTCTGCCAGTTAATCCTCTAATTACATCTTCCTTCACATCCATTCTATTCAGTTTATTACATCTGTCATCTACGCAACTCTCTGCCTCCAGCAGTTTTCCTACACGACATCCTTTAAGAATTTTTCTAACTTAGCTTTCAAGTCCTTGCCTCTTTCAGGTGTATGCAGGGAGAAAGAAGTCCATTAGTTGTATGTATTGTGTGGCAGGAACAAGAGTCAGACTTAGAGAAGGAAACTATTCCCATTCTAGTTCCCGGTCCTTCCCTTCCTCATTATTGGCAGACTGGGATTGTTACAACGGACAGTATTGAGCAGGACAGGAGGGAACCCATAGCTCAAAATAATATCTTCAGGGGCTCATTAAGAGGATGTAAGATCTCTCCTCCAACAAACTCAGAGTTCAGCCAGACCTTGGGACTATGGAGCTTCCATCTCTCACAGAGGAGTAAGATATCTAGTTTATGGAAGACTGTATCTTGCAGTTGTGAGAGGCAGAAGCTCTAAAAAGTGCACTGCTTCACTAAGTGTTTTTTGTCATGATCTTTCAGGCACTCCAAATTAAGCCTTTTTCTCCCAGAAAGAAGGTACATCCAACTTAAAAAAAAAAAAACAAACCAAACCAAAGAAAGAATCGTATATTACTCTCTTATCCATTTCAAGTGTTAAGGCTGAGCTTCTGGATTTCTCTGTGTGTGTATATATATAGATAGATATATATATTTTTTTTTTAGCTGTTCATGGGGAAACAAATTTCTTCATCTTTATTTCTGGATATAATTTAGCTGAGATTACTAACCCAGACTGACCTCATCTGAGAAATAAGGCTTTTGGATGTTGCTGCGAAGTCCACATAATAATGAACAGATATTTAAGCAAGAAGTACAGACTATGCTATTTTGACTGTGTTGCCTCTGGTTACAGTAATTGCAGTCAGATGAAGTATGTCAGCTTATGCTCAACACGCATTCTCAGTGAGAAGGTAGCATTTTGTAAAATGGGAAAGCCTCTCAGTAAAAGGAAAGGCCTCTCAAAGCTTTCATCTGGCAGTAGCGCACCACCACAGCAGCTCAGTGTGTGTCAAGCTGATCACTTCACTGACAGCCAGGCTACATGTCAAAAATACCACAGTCCTTCTGATCTACTACTAGAAGCTATTTCCTTCTGCTTTTATTCTCTGACACTTGCAGTCTTAACCCTGTTAAAATGGAGGCTATTTCTTCTTTGCAATTAGAAGCTGTAGAAACATGCTACAATTATTTATTAACCAGGGAAATAGCCCATGTTTTAACTACTAGGGTTTTCACTATAGGTGAAAAAATATTATGTGCATGGATGAGTGCAACCTATTCATTGGCTAACAGACCCACAAGTCTGCAGAGAGAATTGGATGTCCACCTGATGCCCCAGCTGCTGGAGCTCACATATGAATCTTTGGGTTAACTGATAGATGTGTGAAAACTCATGTAGGCAGACAGACAACTCCCTGCTAAGATCGCTCCATGGCAGAGGAGGCTTATGTGAATTGTTAACTCCAGTACACAGACTCTGCTGTGCTTATGAGTGATTAGCTTCAGGCAGGAGTATAGACAGGCAAGCATGCTGGACATGAATCTCTCCCAGTCCACCTATTATGGCACAGTATTTGAGCAGGATAATGTAGGCATCTCAGACAAGTATGTTAATCGACTTGTGTTATAATAAATGTACGTATTTGAGCCCACAGAAGAATTTTACTTTTTCTACTGGCAGAATTAGATTGGCACACTTCTGGAAATGCTTCCCTCCCCACATCAACTGTGATGATATGGAAGTGATCTAGCTTATATTTGCTGTCAGAAGCGTCCAAGTTGTGAGTGAACACCCGTGCTCAGCTTTTTCTTCTGTAAAAGTAATGAAACAAACTCTCAGCTTAGATTACTTCTCATAATGCTGAGTGGCTCAAAGCAATTCAGGAACAACAGTTTAGACCACTAAAGGCTGCCACTGCCAGTTCTGTTAAACATGTCCTGCTGCAGGCAGCTGGCACTAAACATCATTATATCCTGACTGATGGTTTAAGTAGAAAATGAAGCATAGAGCCACATTATAAAGACAAATTCTTTCATATAAAGGAAACCTTAATCATGAGAACAGAATCTGGCCTGTGAATGTGTTATTTTTTTCATACTGGTACTATAAGGCAATTGTCAAATAAATTTTTATATTCAGTAACATAAACCATGATTTGTATTTCAAAATCAAGACATGTGAAAGCAATAGAGATAAGCAACACATTCTAGATGGAAGATCCAGAGACTTAGGTTTATGCAGGGTTCTACTACTGGCATACCCTATGACTTTATACAAGGCCTTTCACTCAAGTATCTAAATGTAAAGTATGGTTAATGGTATTTTCCCTTCTCCTATAAATTGAAAGAACAGTATGATTACGAAGTGTTATATTGTGTAGTCTTTTTTGGTATCTATAGTAATAACTACATAAGCTCTACTCAACTTTGATGTCTTTGATATCTCAGTGAAAAGTTGAAGGAAAATATTTGGAAATAAAGGTTTAGGAGGAAATGCAATTCCAGGAAGAGCAAGCAAGGAATTAAGTTTGTATCTAAGTCTAAATTAAGCCTAATATATAAGCTTTTAGTTTTGATATACAGTATCTATTAAGGGGAAGTTATGATAAATAAAGGTAACATATATATTTGTTACAGAACTTTTTTCATATTTTGAATAACATAACCTTTAGTCCAATGAGCAAAAGTACACAATTATTTTCACTCTGATGCTTCATTAGTCCACAAATATAGACATACGCAGACACACATTCACACACACAAATCTAGGCTTTCAAATAATTTCTTATGGCTTTAAGAAAATATTCTTCTGTTCAGTCTAATTTATTGAAAGAACATTGATTAATATTGCCAGTAGAAAATCAAACAGACTTAGCTGCTTGCAAAGGAAACACTATAACCAATATCTTTGTCAAGTTCTCTCTGCTGCTGCTTCAGCTGTCAAAGTCAGTGGTGCACTGCAGCATTGAAGGTAATTTCCATTTAGTGGTAAAAGCTGTTCTCCTCAATTTTTTGGCTTCTTTGTCTTTTGCCTTCTTTGTCTTTCTACTTCCCCCTTATCCATCTAATACCACTCAGATGTCATTGACACACTTACATTTACCACACCCCAGTGATTTCTATCCACCTACATGACATGCCTATAGCACAAATGCTGATGATGCATTATATGTCCAGCACTTTTTGTCGCAGTGACATTCCTCAACAAAGTACTGCCTAGGGGCAGCTGCTGGTTCACAGCCACTCTCTTATGCAGCAATTATTCTGTTCGATTACATGTTGATCTTAAGCTATTAAAAAGCACTCATACAGGACTTTTTATTTATTTATTTATTTATTTAATAATCATGACATTCTTTTTTTCCTTCTGCCATCTACAAATCTAATTTGAGACCAAAAAAGAAAAAAAAAATCTGACAGGTTCTCAAAATTAATGAATGTAAATATATCTGTATTAGCCATAGTGTTTCTAAAACAAAAGCTCAGAGAAAGTGAGAGAAAGAGGGAAAGAAAGAAAATACTTGTATTCAAAAAGTCACATTCACTAAATAGCATGTCCCTTGTATTTTCAAATTAATTTAGAAATAGCAGAATGATAAATGCATGCATAAATCTCAGGTTTTTAGGTCTTATGTTGATGAATTAGCCAGATACCAAAGAATCTGAATAGAATTCTGGTGGGCAAGATAAAGCTAAAAAACCCAAAACAACGCACCTCAGTTATTTAGCTAGTACAACTCAGTATGTGGTAGAGTCAGGGAGAACCTCAAATAGGCCCTCTATATTATATAGAGACAGCATTCAGAACTAGCTCTCTTGGTTTATTGCTGTGTGAACTTGAATAAATGCCAATTTCAATTTCTTGTGTCTGTGTCTTTAAAATGGGATTGGGAAAAGAGAAAGGAAAATGGTGCAGATCTATAAAATGATCTGATATTTAAAGCTGTCTATATTACAGATATAACAGAAAGGGAGGACCATAACACAGTCAATACTTGGTTATATGGCAAATATGAAGTGTTAAAGTGTGTTAAAAGAGAAAAAAAAAAAACAAAACCTAAAACTAGTAGAACTTGTAAGTGATTCAGAATGAACAGCAGAATAACTTACTTAAAACTGCTAGACCTGGCAAAAAGTTGTAAGATTCATAAGTTTATTACAGAGTTCCAGGTATTTTATTTAACAACAACAAAAAACCCTAACAGTTTTATTTTAAGGGCTTAGTAACTGTTCCATATATGATCAAACATAAAATTAATGTAAACAAATATTTGTTCTGGAGTCAAATAAATTAGTAAGACCTTAAAAGCACACTTTATTACAGGTCACTTCAAGCTAGAACTGCCAATAAATAACTAGCCTTTTAAATCAATGATCATATAATATTAGGACTGCAGATAGGTAAAGTTCTTCCAGACAAAATAAAATGCCCTGCTTGTGTAACCTGTAACCCATTGGCTTCACCTAATTATGTGTATTAGGTAAGAACTGTAAGTCTAAGTCCTCACTTTAGGCTAAAAGCTCCCAGTCTTATGTTCTGAGTAATACATGAGGTAAAATATATCAGTTTGTGCAGGGCTGATTCTTTTATGGTGGAATCCCATGGCTCCTAAAAGTGAAAGGAGGAAAAACTATACCACACAGTCAACAGCCATGTTGGAAAGGCAAAGTAAAGTAATAATAATAACACCAGTAGTAGTAGTAGTAGTAGTAGTAGTAGTAGTAGTAGTAGTAGTAATAATAATAATAATAATAATAGTAATAATAATAATAATGGCAGGAATGCCATTTGAATTAGTTGACATTTTCAGAAATCTGTCTATTTGAGTTAAAGCTACTTAGCTTAGCAGAGGTGCAAGTCAGTTTTTCTTTAACTGCAGTTTTATGCATATAGGTCTCCTTGCACAATGTGTAAGAGGGCCATGCAGCAAATTTGAGGATGAACATTATACAAACAAGAAAAATATCTAGAAGTTAGATACTGCAAGGTTATCCCCAAGGGTCCTCTGTAGAATTATTCTTGAGTCCCAAACCTATGAAACAAACAGATCCTGAACTGAAGCCCATAGTTACCACCTCTTTTATGGATATTTACAGAAAGTATTCATAAAATACCTAAGCAGTTTTCGGGTAAACCATTTTGCCGTCTAAAAGTCAGTAGCTGCTTTGATTCTTCCTGTCTTTTTCGTAGCCTGATTACGAGATAGTCTAGCTGTTCTGCCAAGTGGAAGAAAGGAAAACCATTACTGAAATGTCACTCTGACCCCATTCAAAGAACCAAAGATTTTTCAAAGAATCAGGTCTTGAAGTAAACCCAAAGATGATCAGCCTTTGATTAATGCAGTTTATTTCCTCTTGAAAGAGCTGGAGCCCTAGCAAAGGTAATGAACTGCTCCTGCTACTGTGCATCAGCAACATGCAGTAGCTTTGAGGTGAATACTGTCAGTACAAATGAATTGGCATAAAAGCTCTATCAGCCAATTCAATGTTTTCATCTTTTTTTATATATGACTGAGATATTAACAGACAACAGGGAGAAGGCAGCTGGACCACACAGTCATACAGTGTCACAGCTGGAATATGTGGAAGGGAGATATTTGATATATTTATAGAATTCAACATAGAACCATAAGGACAGAGCACTTTGCCAAAGGATTAGAACGTAATCGTTTTTATAGATTCAGCTGTAGATATATTTTTATCCCACTGGAAAAATATGGATGAAAATGTATTTAAATCTAAAATTAATTAAAGAATTTAAACAAGACAGATATCTCTTCTAGTGTTTTAGAAACTGTGAAGAATTAAAATCAGAACAGTCTAAGTTTAGAATTATGTTACCAAATTTGTTCTTTTACTTTATACTGGAGAAAATTAACAAAGATTTTCCTAGCTGTCTATTGTTCACCTCCTCTAATTTACTATTTCATAATGCATGTAGTTAGATTAATTACAGCTTATAATTATTTTTTAAATTCATTCCTTAATTTTATTTTTTAGGTGAAAGTTGCTTAAAATATGATTAAATGTCTATTTTAATAAACTTGTAGCTTATTTGTTTCATATGGCCGTTTTCAGACTAGAGAGAGTGCAAAAGATTCCTATTTATTTTGATTTATATGGTAGAGCGCACATTACTTAATGTCAAACACTCTTCAGTTCTTTCCAAAGTAACCTGTGTATAGTGGCACTCTTAAATAAACTGTAACCTTCAATTTTCTAAAGTTTATATGGGGAAAAAAAACCAACAAGGAATATGAGAGGAAATTAATTGAGTGTTGGTCCATAAACCTTAAATAAAATTTTTAAAAACACATAAAATTAAACACGTTTTGGGTACTGTAATCATGCAAAAAAATTAAGATTGAGCTAAGTAATAACAAAATGCTAGTTTTTGATGCACTTCTTTTAGTTCAAGTTATTGTAAATTATAAAAAAGACTTTGGAGTATCTTTTGGATGCTTTTGGAGTATAAGCAGATAACTCAGTAGTTAAATAATCAAGAGACTCTTTAAAGACCCTGCACTTTCTGGATGATTTCGTGGTCTATAGAGAGCCATCCAAGATCCCCAGTGTCACCTGCTTCAGCAGTTCCATGCACAGTGACATCTCACTGTAGTTCATAGAGATTTACTTGCTGTAGAGAGATGTACTGCTGAGCCAACAGGCTTTGGAGAACCTGACAGTTCCTCTCATGGGACCATAACAGGGCAAAAGAAGTGAAAAGGAACAGGCTTTGCACAAACAGTTATGCACAATTCACTTAACTGTAACCCCTCATCTCAGGCAACATGACCCTTTTTGGGGAAACAGAGGAATTTGAATAAGTTAACAGAGGAATTTGAATAAGTGAACTTTGTATCATCATGACTATGCAATAAAAAGTTTACACGTCATAAAGATCTGCCAGTCTATCTGAAATATTGCTTTCTGCTGACAGAAGGAAAAGTTATAATCAAGAATTTTCATTAATATAGTTTAGCATTATATATGATATTTCAAGCTGTTCCTTGCAAGAAAATGATCGGAATTGTGACAAAATGCTTGTTTAAGAAAAAGGTCACCATGCTATGCTATGTGAAGAAATGATCTACTTGACAAAACTCGTTGTCAAAGGTTTTTGGAACAGAACTAGCAAAATATAGATTTTTTTAAAAGGAAAAAAAAAAGAGCAGCTTACTCACACTGTAATTTGTACCATCAACACTTCCATGTCTTATAGAAAATAGACTGAAATATATAGAATAGCAATGTAGAAATTTCTGTATATAGCTCCGCTGGGTAAAATCTTTCCTTAAAACTTAAATACATATCTTTAGCTTTATCTCATGCTAGAGTGACAGTGAATATCAATCTTTAAGGTAATAAAAATCAAATGCGGCCCATCCTCAGGACCCTAGTCAGCTGTCTTGCTGCCAGTAACTACAACTTATGGCAATAAACACTTATTTTTTAAGTTTTGTGTGCAGCAATAATTTTTTTTTACATTTATTGCTTCTAATATATTAGAAAACTACATAGAAGCATAGAATTTGCATGCAATGCAATATATCTAGAGTTTGTTCCTTGTACTCTGCAGTTCAGCTTTCTTAAAAATATATTTTTGTGTGTGTTTGTGTAAGCTTTTAGAAAGGAGGAGGACTGTGAGATATCAAAATTCCGGTTAATCCTGTATGATACAGTTTGTTGGCTTGGACTTAAAACATGGGTTTAAATGTCTGGTCACATGTGAAAGTAGGAAAATTAGAAATTTAATGAATGCGTTTTTGTTAGGATGCTGAGGATAACAGAGAGAGAGACTTTCTCCTGCCTAGAAGATAGTTTAGAGGAACAGCTCATCTGGGAAGGAAGCTGTAAGCCTTTCTGGGTGAAAAGCAGGAAAAATATTTGAGTAGTCTGTTAAAGACAGTCAAGAAAGAAATTGGGAAGAAATTTACATCTCATCACAAGGAAATGGAAGATCTGAAATTTGAGAAAAAGTTTAAGGAGCAGAACCAGCAGTACAAGGCTCAGCAGTGTGCCCTTGCAGATATTCTGCATTCAGCACCTCTGGTGCAACGAATCCAGGCAGGAAGTACTAACTGACGTATAAAAGCAAGCGCAATAGCATTTGAGCAGGGGAGTTAGGAGGGCAGTGAAAGACAGCTCAGGTAAGGCTGATGACAGGGGGAAAAAAAAAAAAAAAACAAGCACAAATACAACCTCTTCAGTAAGATCATTTGATTTGTTTAAATATTGTCTTTAGAGGAAAGCATTTCAGGAAAAACAAGAGCACTTAGTGAGATCCTCTTCAGCAGTTAGCAAGATATGTAGAGATGGAGGCATTGACTGGGATAGATAGATATCCATTGATTGGGATAGATACCTGTTGTGCCCAGCCATCCATGTCTAGTGCCATCTGTACTCTCACCTCTTTCCTGCATGCTCCCTTTAGAAAAGAGTACAGATGAGTAGGACACATCCTCTCAGCTTTGGTGGCCCTGAATCTAAACAGAACAATCACAAAAAATTATGAAAGAGTTATGGTGGTAACTGACCCAGGCTGAGATCCAGTCAAGGCCATGTCACAGTCCTTCAGAACCTTGACCAGTGGAACTGATGTACAGTGAGTAGCAGGGACAGGAGGGTGGCATCCTAGAAACCCAGGAAGACATGTCTCTTTTCAGGCTATTGTGAGGACATCTATGACTTTCTTAGATTGGCCATTAGTGTAGACAGCATTAAATGAAAGACTTGCTGTAGAAAATAATAGGTCTGCCTCCCAATGGGTCCAGAAGGTACTGACAACATTGCTGGACTCCCAAACTTAGTTGTTTTGCTTAAACTAGAAGCCCAAACAGGGACTTGGCAGTGTTTAAAAATATAGAAGGAACTGCAGTGTTTAAATTGACACAATTGTCTAATTGTGACATTTTAGAATTTGTGATTGGACTACTAATTCACTCCCCCCATGCTGGTCTGACTACCACAGGGAGACATTCATGCTCTTTGAATGGACTCGGGGAGGAACATTTACACAACCAGTTGATCCACTCAACTGTTGATAGCTGGTTTAAAATGTAAGCCACCCTCTGGTCCCCTTGTGGTGAGATAAAGTCAGATTCCTTGCTACAGCTGTGGTCAGTCACACCCTGCATTATTACCCGGGCTTCATGAGCACATCTCATCTGAGCTTTCTTCCATTTTAGGGGTTTATTTGTCAGTCACACACTGGAGCAAATCATAAGACACACTATTAGTCCTACAAATGATAGTGATCAAAACAGTATTGTTGCCATATCTCAGTCATCAATGAGACATCATCTTCTGAATCTAGTCATTAGCAGGGAGCAGATAGTTCTATATATGCAAACTTTGATGGTCAGTTCCTGTGCCATCTGTTGTCATCACAAACTGGTGATGTTTTTATAGATCCTGACAGTGATGCCTGCCAACTATGCTTCACACAGGTGGATAAATGAGTCTGTAATTACTGAAGTCAAATATGTATGTATTAGGACATCACATATAAATGCAAATGTTGCTGTTAATGAAGAGCACAGATTCAAGATTAAAGAACCCTACTTTTTTACATTTAAATTTATGAATATAGTAGAGTGACAATAAAGCAAAGCTTTGTAACAAAATTTACGTACAATAGATTTGCATAGCCTTGGAGTTAGCTACTGACTTCCTTCATGTAGTACTTTAATACTCACATTTAATGTCTCAAATTGACAGTTGCAATAGAAATATTGGATGTTTTACAACCTACCGAAATAAAGATAGTTAAGTGAAACACAATTCACAACCACTAAGAAACTATTTTTGATAGTCTGATAGTCAAGAATTATGGGGATCTTGAGAGCTTGAGAGCTAAGGCATTTAGTTCACCCTTCTTTACCAAAGGCAGTTTGTAGCCTTAGGATACTGATCACCACATTTATAGACTGAGCAATCAAGCATGAATACATTTAGGTATTTATGTCCATTTTTTAATTAAGGGCTTGATGGTAAAAATACAGATTGCCAGTCTCTAAGAGTAGGTTCCTATGTTGGAATCCACAGTCTTCACATAAGATTAGAAGATCTCAGTATAATGTCTGGGAGGTGGTATGTACTTCAGAATAATCTTAATCTAAAAAAATCTAAAAATCTGCCAGCTGGATTTGCCAAGTAAGAAATGGCATATTTTCCTTCCCAAAGCTTACATATCTTAGTAAGGAATATTTCTATATGCTTTTTTTCTATATGCAATACCTTCTATGGTTCAGGAAGTCAAGATTCATAGCTCTCCGAGCCTAGAAATGAAAGCAGTAGGAAAAGCATTGTACTTGTTTCTCCAAGGAAAATTAATCTGTTTAGCAGACACTGCAGTCAAACTTCCAGTGCATACTCCTCAACCACATTCAGCAGAGTTTCTGTTCTTAACAGAGTCTGTGAAGAACCAGCTTGTGTGTCTCTGCACCTGCCAAGCCCTCCATTCTGAAGCATGGCAAATACACTAATTTTTTTAGAACTTTGAATATTTTGATTCAGATCTATAGTATTCTTTCAAGTAGAATGAGGTACATTGTCGGAACCGATTATATGCATGAGTTTCTCTTATCGTGGTGACTTCCACATTGATATATTCTATCCTAATGTAAGAACATTTTTAACACTATAACTAGGATGGGGGAAAATAACTGAAGTAGTGTTGTTATGCTGGTATAACTTCGGTGCATAATCAAAGATTATATCACTGCTTTAAAAATAGTGTTTGTGTTCCTAAGGCAAGGGAGGTGCTTTTAAACTATTTTCTAATATATTCTATTTTCTTCACATTTTACATCAATTTTCTCAAATCTATGCAATTCTGCTTCATCCTGATCTTTTATTCCAACTATGATTCCCGCTCGAAAAGCTGCTTGGAACTCACTGCCTTGCAGTTCTCAATGCCTTGGTAAATACGGCAAGTGCTCTAGTGTCTGGCACCTGGTATGTTTCTGAGTGATTCAGTCCAGCCTACTCTAAGAGAACATTTGCTTTCGTGATTGCTTCAGTCTCAGCTTCTACAGCTGTGCCCTCATCGTCTGCAGTTACACACACTGAAATTCTTTCTCATCAAACCAGTTTTTGGTCTTTTTATTAGGTCTACACTTTTATTCATCTTGGTATTCCACATATTTTAGGAAAACAGTACACCAAACCCTTAACATTTACACTAAACAAATGCCCATCAATATACACTGTGAAATTTTGTATATTAGAAATTATGGTTTTGCTGACTTTCAAGACAAGAATCAGGTTAATCCCTGTAGTTTAATTACTGTCTGCACAGAAAAAACAGATGTTTTCCATGCTTTCTTAAGTTATGCATCCTTGCTTCATACCCAAATTAGAAAGTCAACTGTTAGATAAAGGATTACTCTATTTTTTGTGTTACTCAGATGTCGGTCACAAAAATATTGGATGAGTTTGACTGAAACTGACTTCATGGGTCATGTTCTGTTTTATGAAAATTAAGTTAACAACACTTTAGAAAATAGTAACAGCAACATCCCTATGTTTAGTTCAACCTGCTTATGATATACAATTCATGATTTTATACGCCATACGTAATAACAGAACTAATACAAAATGATGATTTTGGGGACTAGTTATATGTCTATAACTAGTCATAAACAGAAATCAGCTCCAAGCCTATCAGACCTAATATTCAGAAACTCCATATTGTATTTTGTTATTTAGAGCTATCCTGATATTTACATTATGGTTCAAATTAACCCTACTATTAAATAGCCAGTTTAACCTAGCTCAGCATCAAAGTGTTATTTTGCTTTTCCAAAGGCCAATTATTATTCAGCAGTTTAAAATAGTAATGTAACTTTACAAGAGTGAACTCCATATGACCTTACTGTAGACATATGGTCACAATAATAAAAAATTAAATATTAAAAAGAAAGTATTTTTAACATGCAGCTGTTTCTCTTCAATCTTTTCCATTCAGTAATTTCCCTCCGCCCAATTTGCAGTATGTTAAATCTCATTAATAAACCATAAGTATAATGTTAACTTGGCATCCTTATCTCCTGTAGAAAGCTTGAAAATTAGGAAAAAAAATGTTACAGACTAAAGCAAAAGCTTTTCAGCTGGCATAATATGAAATTATGCCAAGTTCTGTGGCAAGATCCCAACAGACAGATCTTTTGGGAATATTTCTGATATGTTACTCTGCTTTAAAAATGTAACTAAAAGATTGTTGGAATTCATCTTTGATTATATTCTTGAATACAATATTTTAAACAAGGGTATGATTTTTACACATACTTTCTTTCAGCTGATATTTTCTTTCTAACTGCTGCAGGAGACTATTGGGGCTGCGCATCACAGGCAGAAATATGTCAAAAAGTAAGTTAAGTATCACAGAGTGTAAATAAGTTGCCTGCCTAGAAGGGGGGTTAAGATGTTATTAATAGTCTATCTGTTCAATAAAGTATATATACACATTATAAGAACTCTGTCAAAGGTACTAAAAGTCTTTGTAATTATATCTTTAACTCTAAAGTTACAATAACAGCCTATTGTATAAGAGAATTTGTAGAGCTGTAGCTTCAATTGCAAGGGTAAAGACATTGATTTGCCTTCAAAACAATACGCTCAATAAATATTGCCCTTGTACAGAAACTTCTTTTAATGACTTGGCAAGCTATTTATGATATATAATTCCTTATCTGTATATTTGAGCTACATTTTCACCATTCTTCAAGAAGGTAAAGAAAACAAAGCATACTGATATTGTCAACTTTTCAGAAAGTACAGTGTTGAGGGCTGCTGATAGGAAAAAAATGGATGGCTCTGTTATTACTAAGGTTATATGTTAGGATATCACCTAGATATGAACTGAAAAAGATCTAGTGTGGGATTTAAGCTCAGGGAGTATGTTCCTTTAAGATCTGTCAAGAGGAATATGAATTTATGGAATATAGTTCATCCTGCCCTAAGGTATGCAATTAAAGTACTTCCAAAAGTTGTTATCTCTGTTGACTATAAATGGGAACTTTGTAGACTAATTTACATGCAGATGACTATTAGAAGTCTAAAGTGAGGTGAAACTTATGTTTAACAATTTAGCATACAGAAGATGCACTCTGTGTCTCAAAAAGTGTATGATTCCTTGATAGGTGGCTATAGGAAGTAGAGTTAGTCAATAATTAATTTCTGGTTCATCTGTATAATGAAAACAGTAAGGCCAACTATATATATACACACACACCTACATAAGTTTCCTCTTCTGCAGTTTGATGAAGGCGCACACAGTGAGTTTTCCAGAAAGTATCCTGGATAGTGTATGGTATTAATAGCTAGAAATCAGTTAAAGCTGGTATGTATGTAGAGACAGTGGAGAATAATCATGTAGAATATCAGTAGGGTGAACTGAGTATCCAGAAGTTCTCAGTGAGATTGAGATAGGTTTAGGATCCAGAGTAGGAAGTGTGAGAACTGGATTTTATATTTCAGCAGGAGAAAGAGGTTTAGGCTTCAGACCTGGGCCAGTGAGGAGAGGAAGATATTTTTTTTCTTATATTGCCTGTGAGGATAATCCAAAATCATCAGATCCCTGGTGGAATCCATCCCTCCACAGATGATGCAGGAAGCCAAGAAAACTAACTTGAATGAAATAATGGTAGTCTTTTTGAATAACCCCCACCTGTCCTATAAAGCATGCTGTTAACCAGCATCTATACTTGTTAAATTCTGCTTGTTAATCTTTCCAGTTATGACAAATCAGATTAAAGCCTAAGAGTTAATGTCAGGATCTACGAGAACTTTTTTTGGGGAAGAGATTGTTCTTCAAATCTTTTTATATCATTTTCTGTTAGAAACATGGTTTTAAGTGGAGGTCACAAATCCACCCTAGAAATAAATTTCTTATTTTAATTAGGGTGATATACTATAGAAAAATATACAGCTAGAGTGTAACAGTGAAAACCTTAAATAAAAAAAAAAATTCTAATGCATATGCTGTTGCTCATACAGAAAGTGTGAGGCTGATGCAAGTTTTACTGGGTGGTGTTCCATGATGTACATTATACATGAGATAAGATTAGATGATTGACTTACACTATTCTGAAATCATTGAATCAAACTCTTATCAGTAAACCTCTTAAGGATAGTCAGAAAATATGGTGTTATTTTTTGCCTTTTTAGTACTCCAGGTAAAGTTCATTAGTATTTACACTGTCTTTTTATTTTTTAGATGTACTCTGATTCCTTTGTGGACATGAATGTATACAGAGAGCATTATAAAACACTTTCTTAACATGAATAGCATGACAAGATGACTCATTATGATTTATGATTTATCAATTTAACTTGTGCATAATAGCATTGTGGTTATATTATCATAACTGCATCTGTTGTACTATAGTGTGTTCATTCATACAGACAAATGTGTGTCATTTTATCACAAACACATGCAAAGGAGTAAGCACTAGAAAGCATGACTTTAGATAACTTTTTGCTAAAATGGGGTTAATATGCTTATTTTCACTAGTGCTGAGGTGCAGACTCTCCATGACATCATGTAGTGCATGCGTAACAACGTGCAATCTGTGTTCCTCTGGTTGAAAGGGCACACTACATATGATTTCCTACACAACCAGTCAATAAAATAAAATAAAATTACTTTTTCTCTCTCTTTCCTAGTTGTCACCTCTCTGAGTAGGAAGAAATCTTCAGATTTCTTATCTTTATCTTCTGGGTTTTTCTTCATATTATTATCTTCAGTATGCAAGCTGCTTAGTTTATTTATGTCACTTTACTGTACCTTATTCTTAAAAATACACCTGTTGCAGTTCAAAAGCAGAACACTTCTCAGGTGAAATGCTATCATCACAGTATGTGATTGAAAGATTCTGTGTCAATTCAGAATATTAATAACTTTAATAACTTGTATGTGGTTACCTAAATGATCCATTGGAATCTGTTTCGCAATCTTTGGAAGTGGGTGAAAGGAGCTAGATGTGTTTCTAAAACACAGAACGTCCATCTCTCTTGACCATTGCAAATGAAAATACACTGACCATAAAAATATGCACTTGAAATTGTTGCCACTTTTGTGAGAATGAGATTTATAATTGTTTTGCTCACTTATTGTGTATTACCTGATTTATACTTCTACTCCAAACAATAGTAAAACTTCCTGTCTAATATGGGCGCTGGTGAAACCTGATCCTGCAAAACTGCAAGTTGTTTAGAATATTGAAGAAAACCCAACTGGATAGACCAGTTAAAACTATAAAACAATTTTATAGTTCTTTTCGAGCCTAAATCAAGTTGTTCCCCAAAGATTAAAGCAAGCTTAACATTATCTTTACTATTATATCAAATGTTTTTTTGATGTGTGAATGATAAAGAAAAAATTCTGTCTCACTGACTCCTAGGGAAGTTTATTTCTAATGGAAATAAATTCAGGGGGAAAAAGAAAGCCTCTTGACAAGGGAAGAAAAACCTACATTATCAGCAAAAGTATCTGATAACTATTTGTCACAGTGAAGTAGCACGTTATTCTAGATATTGCCAAATGTTTTCTGAGATTAATTTTTTGTACTGATGGATGGTAGCTGAAAAATTATGCATATGATATATCTCTAAACTTTTGTTAAAAAAAATTCCAAAATATTTGTATACAAACTTGTATATCAATGTGCATTGTGTTGGAAAGTATAAACAAAATTATAATTTCTTCACATACGATCCCAAAGTTTCCTTTTTCCTTGTTTTCTTTTTATTTTCCCTCTCAGGATTACTTTTCAACCTTTATGGCAACAAATCAATGATAATCTGATTCCTCACTTTGTTATTGTACAACAATAAGTTATAAAAGTTTAGACAAAGACCAGTAGACTATTCTATCAACATAAATGTTTGAAAGGTCTCAAAAATTTAAACTATGGTTTGTGTTTTCAGTCAGGTGATGACTGGCTTTGAAAGTAATATCAACATAAAGACTCTAGATACCAAAAAGTACATTAGCAGTTTTCAAATGTTTGCCTCTTGGGATTTTCAAATAGATTAAACAGCCAACCTCTACTCTTTCCAATGGATGTTTAGATGTTTCTGCTGTCACAAAATCTCCTCTAGATCTATCAATATCTTTGAATGTCTAAATTTCATTAAAACTCAAACATATATAATTTAGAAAAAATTTTTCTATAGAAAAAGTTATTTGTATTCCAAAGTTTTCAGATCCATTTCTTGTGCAGAAGACAGGAACACTCTGATATATTCCACTGATATACGCTTAAAGTGCATTTTCACATATTTTACCATAGATTCAAAACTCAAGGCCCAGTAAAGCTCTTGTTTATTAAGATTAAGATTATTCATGGAAGGGAACAGAAAAAAAAAATCTTCAATGAAAGCACACAGTCCAGTTAAAGATTCTTTGATTTAAATATGAATTTAAATGCGTAGTTTCATAAACACTGTTTTTTGCAGAACGTTTATGCATTGTGAAAACTGTAGCAATCATGAAATGCTTAGGGACAGTTTGCAAGCCCAGTAAAATTAGTATGATAGACATGGGTATGTTATTTAAGAGGGAGAAACATTAAGGAGAAAATGACCATAAGTTATTGTAGTGTACCAGTTATTATGGAATTTCTGTCACTGGATGCTGGATATTAGGCCAAAGACATCAGAAATGTCATAAGCACGGTTGACTTTAAGGCAGGAGAATGAGATAAGCAACCTTTTAAAGTCACTTTTGTATCTGTATTTCTACCTGAGTCTGACTAAAAATAAAATTCTCACATGGTTTGAGATGACAATTTCTTTTAAGTGACTTATGCTTTTAGGCACCACTGACTTCAGAATATTTCAGTTCCTGTTTCATTTTGCCCTCTCAGAAAATTTGACCTTCATGCTAATCACATTGCCACTATTCAATAGTACCTGATGTCTTGCTCTCACCCATTGAAAAGATACAAGCAGCAGACAGACCATGTATGGAGTACGTTTAGTTCAAGTAGATTAAGATTTAACCTATTCTCCCCATGGGATGTTAGATACACCTGTGTTGAAAACCATCTATACTTAGTGCTGCAAGAAATATTATCTGTTTTGAATATCAGTCTGCTACATTTTCAGAAAATGCATCTATTTCTAACCAAGCAATAGATTGAAGGTTTGTTATATTGAATCTCCATGGACCACTACGGGGTATGGAGAACAGCCACCTGTCAGAAATGTGCAGCTTTTGCTATCTGGGTGTTCACAGTGTTTTCTTTGTAAAATTTAGCTGTGTATCAACTTTGGCTGGTCCAGAACTTCTTCAGCTGCATGGTATGAAGTACAGTAGGCTAAAACTTTAAGGAAAAAAAGGTAGAATCATGGAATTTGTGGGGGTTTGTTCTTGAATATCACTTATTATATGCCTTACGGTTTCCTTGAGCTTTTTTTTTTAAGACCAAAGAGAATACTTTCACTATAGAACATATCATGTTGAAGAAATATCTAAGTTAAAGAAACCCTTACACGACAAAGTCTGGGCATGGAATTATATGCTAAACTTTAGTGGTGAGTATTTGTAGCAATTAGTCAGGGATATTCTGCTAAAAATTAGCACTCCTTACAATGTTCACCAAAAAAATAAAATTTTACATTCTCCATAGAAATTACATCTTGTAACTCCCAGATCATAAAGTTCCTTATAAATGTATGACAAAATGAAGTCATATACTAATTAATGCAATGTACTGTGGTTGGACAGCAGAGGACAAGTGAAGACATTAGAAGGATGTCTGAACTGACACTTCATTTTTAACCAGCTTAAATAAGTGTAATCAGCTTAAATAGCTTATTTTAATACATTTATTTTGTGTCCTGACTTGGCAAATTGTTTTAGATATTCATGAAAGGTCAGAGTCTGGTCCATAAAATGTGTTAAAAATACTGTCCATTCAGCACCATGTTCAGTTCTTGAGTAGAAGGGACATAGCACAGATAAGGAATGCTTTTGTTAAAACCTTATTTAAATTTAATTATAGGTACCAGTCAAGTAAATTGTTTATGTCAACATTTAAAGTAACATTCATATCACTAAATTACCTTGGCTGGCTGTAGGAGTAGGTGTCATTTGCCTAAATGAGTGTTTGTGTATAGATAGACACCAGGTCATTAATAATAAAGTTTTGCCTTTAGTTTGATGGTCTGTATCATTTTTCCAGTATTAGATACTAATAGGTAATGTAGTGAGATTACTGATCCACTGTCCTTCAGGAATTGGTTTTTAAAATCTGTAATTTTGATTTGAATATGAAAATAATTATGTAATAATATGATTTTATGCACAATCACTTTAGAAAAGTTTTGATAAGCCATTCATGTTATTGAAAGCACTTTGTACAGATTCCCTCACAGTCTACCTTGCATATCTCCAGTATGACTTCAACTGTTCATATTTTCTTCATTTAGTTACAGGTAAGTAAACTTATTAACATGTTATATGCTCAGAGGACTAACTTTCCACAATAACAGTAAATATATCCCTTTAACAAACCAGTAAGGTAATGGCAGTTGCAGAGAGAATTTATATAGACATTTTCCCTGTATCTAGATAAATTTTCTGCTGAGATTGCTTCACAGCTTTTTCCAGGAAATTTTCTTTGAACTTTTTTTCCAAAATTTAAGGACTTCACTGCAATGAAAAAAAACCCTATCTTGGTTTCACCTAGTAAACAGATTTGTTCTGTGAAATGTGTCCTTTCTATAGCCTATCTCAAAAGCATAATATTAGAGCAATTCCTTAGTTTAAAAAACTTAGGAATCAAAGACTTGCCACTGTGGGAAAAAGAAAAAGAAATATTCTTCCTCTTACTTATATATTCAAAAAGCTGTATACTCTATGAAAAAAAATGTATGTTTCTGTCTTTTATTATAGTCTCTTTTTTTCTAGATAAATTGTACAACCAAATAATATCATCTATAACCTCTAAGTATCATCTGCCTACTGTTGTCCAAACCACACAGCTGGTAAAGTGGGAAAGGTAAGATCCCAATCCGATGGAATAAGTACAGAGATCTGAATTCCAGCTATAGCTTGATTCGATGCAGAGTATTGCATTCTTTCCCTTAGTAATTTCTTGACTGTGACAATATTTTAGGTTATTAGTTATTTCAATTAATAATAGAGTATCTGAGGATTAGAATTAATAGCTTATCATTAAGATACAAAATGTATGATGGCAAAATATATTGCGGAATAGAAAATATGGATATTTTTGTAAGATACTGTTTTTTATTCTCTTAGGCCTTAGTCTGAAGCCTCCTTTGACTTTAATGGATTGAATCAGGCCCTTATTGTTCAGGTGTCATCTTTTACCTGCATTCCCCAAGGCCTCTTATATTCTTACATAGTGTCTTCCTTTCTGCAGCTATATCACACTCATTCAGCTCTGAATTACAAATAATTATTTGCCTCATGTCTAAGATTTGTGGTCTTTGTTTTATGTGAATTATTTAAATAATGGTAATATATAGCTTTGGACACTTCAGTTTTTGAACAAAGTTTACTCAATAGCAGAGGTGTACAAGTACAATTTCATTTAAATACAAAATAATTGGAATTAATTTAAGAGTAAATTTCCTTCAGAAAACTTTATCCCCTTTTTCTTGTGTCACCTATCTTAGATCATTCCAGAAGTCAAATCTTGCCTGCACTAATGCTCATAGAAAAATTTTTTAGGTTTGCACACTCAGATACTTTAGATGGCAAATTTTATACACACATCGAAGTTCTTTATAGTATAAGTGGCAAAGAACCTTAAATATTAAGACAGGAGACAGACAGCATTCCCAAAGTCCTTCACTGGAACTTTGGCACAGAAGCAATTAAATGAGTCAGACATGGCTGTGGCTGTACTCTTTAGAGCTTGGCTCCATCATGCATACATAGTTCTTTCTGTGACTGAAGGAAAAATCTTAAAGTCTTCACCCTGTTAGTAAATCCTAGATAAGTCTCATTTTTTTTTTCCTCAGTCTTCTGTGCAAGGACTTGTATTCTGAAAAAGACTTAAAATGTTCTAAAATTCTCGTATCATGTTTACCTGATGCTTTGTCATAAGTCACTTTCACTTACTGAGAAATTTAGATCTCAGTAGGATCACCAGTGTCATCTAACTGTAGCAGCTACTTTTGTCAAGTTATCCTAGAATAAAGCCATGTGATTAGTGCAAACAATAATAACTAATAAGCACAAATGTTAAAAACAAGCCCTAAACATAATTATTAATTGAAGATATTGACTGTATGAGTGTATAACTTTTTGTGGGTGAACTAAATAAGAGAGAAAGGATGAGCCTGCTGAGGTTATGAGAGTTATATGAGAAATAGATACCTATTCACTTCCTCAGACACATTTTTAGAATTAAGTGATTTAAGAGACTAAGTCTACCTGAAATTCCTTTGATCAGTTTTATATTTAAAATTTAATGTTCATTCAGTATATATCCAGCTCACAAAGCTGATCAAATAAGATGCATATGTATTTAAAATGTGTATGGCAAATTTGTTAGTTTCACAAAATATTTAACATTGTCTCACTTTTTTACTTATTCACCTAGCTGAACTATGTTCTTAAAAATTTTTCCTAGCTGAATTTTTCTCATTTTGCATTTGTTATAGTTCAGGAAGGATTTATTTCCCCTGTAAATAGAAAAGGAAAAGGTGCTTCTCTGTATAGAACTGTGAACATGTTAACACATGTCTAACATCCACAGAAGGCTAAAGAAATAGAAAATGTCTGGCAAAGATACTAACAGGACAGAAAAATTATTTAAACACAGAGTTCCCCCTAGGAATATTGTTTTGCTGTATTATGTATACACAGTATTCTGTATTTTTTATCATTTAAGTAGCAGCCTGAAAAACAGAACTTGAAAATATGCTTGATATATATTCTTTAAATTCTCACTTTTTAGTCATTGTGGGACAAGTAAGGTTCCCAGAAGGAAATATAACTCCTTCTTTATTATGACTATAATTATTTCATTAAGTCCCCTTTAGGGCTGCAATGGCTGGAACTGTCATAAAATACAAGGTGGAATTTGTTATAGAGGTTGGAATTAGCATTTTATTTCAGCAGTATTTTGAAGAAACTGGATAGTTTTCACGCAAAATTAGCACACCCAGATTCAGAAGGAAGTAACTTCTGAAAAAAGGCACATATCTTTAAGCTTGTGTTGCATTTATTAAATGCCTAATTGCATGTAATTTTTCATATTATGTTTCTTAAAGGCAATTTTGTGGCGTTTAGCACTGTAAAAGAGTCAATGACCTGTGGAGAGGGTTCTTTTCTTAACCTGCTATCCTATCCCTGTTGAAGTTACTAGCTTTGGCTTGTGCAGGATTGGCCTCCTTCAGCTGAAATGAGGATCACATGGAGACAGGTCAACAACCCTGAGGATGACTGACTTGTATTAATAGCAAGATCTTTTGTACCAATCCAGCTGGTAAGGCAACAAGGTGCTGTCATTCAGGAAATGTAGCAATGAGTGGCAAAATAAAATTGTTTGGATGATGTACACCCTGCAGTTTTTGTGGTGTTTTGTATTATAAATAAGGCAGTCCTTATTACCCCTCCTGTGTTTCTGCAGCATAGTAGAGCTAATAATGTGTAACTGATAGAATTTCTAATAAAGCTTTATTAAAAATATTTGTTTAGTGATCCTTTCACCCCTTAGTTTTGACTTCTTGTGGCTGTGGGTGTTGCACTTACAGTTTTGATCAGCTTATGTCTTCCCTCTATTCTGTTTTGTAACATCCTCTTAACTGGTCCTTTGCTCCTGTTTGTTAGCAACTTATCTTGAATTCAATGAAAAGGGTGTGATATTATGTGCTGAATGTTTTATATCCTAATTTAACACATCTTAAAACTGAAGAAGGACAAAATGAGCATCCTGTGGTAAAGGGTACAAAAATCCACTTCTCTCTAACAATTCACTTGAACTAGAGGCCATCATAGCTTGAAGTGTTTTTCTGTGTCTCCATGGATACAATGGACAATGACTTTTACTTTTGCTCAGATTCAGAAACTGCTTTCAAGAAATTTGAAAAGCTTTATTTTAGCACTTGCCACTGTGGAACAGGTTTTTCAGGCATTCCTGGGGGCACCACTCTTTAACGGAAGAGACTACACCACAAGAAGGCAGGGCCAGGGAAGACAAGGCCACTGCATTAAATACACTCTCCTGAGGGAAGTACATAGCAGTCTCAAACCAAATCTATTAGAATTCAACAGGAGACTTCTTGCCCACAATCTCACTGACATTCAGCTTAAGTTGGAAGCAACGACAGTTGTGAGAAAACTATTACCATATTATGAAAGAAATGCCAGTGGACTTTCAAGTGCCTTTTTCTGAAACGGAAATAAGATATGTGCAAGTAGTATACAGTTTTCTTTTGAATGAGCTCATGAGCAATATTATTGAAACGTGCTTTAAAATATTTTAAATATGTAACTATGTTACAACAGTGTACAACAATATTACAAAATAATTGCTCTGCTGATGGGATTATTTGGTTTAGCTGCTTTCCTAAGCTTGGATAAATACAAATGTGTATAAATGTGAAGTGAAGGCTTCACTTGTAAAAAATTTGCTAGTTACACGAGAGGGAATAAATTACCATTCTAGTAATATGGCCACTCTTAAGAACCTAAACAATCCCTATCCTATACTAAAGCTCCAGAAACAAAACAAAACAAACACACAAAACCTCAAAAAAACCAAACCAACCAACCGAACAAACCTCTAAAGAGCAGATTCCTTAAAATATTTAAGTCATCAGTAGGAAAGTGCATTGAGCAATTATAGATAGGAATCCAGGCCATCAGTGACAATGAATGGGTAGTGTAGACAATATATTTCAGGTATCTCCATTTTATCTATATATGCTTCAGTGACAAAAAGATCTTCAAGATAATTGCATTCACAGTGCCATTCGGCTAGCCTCTCATCAGTTTTGTTTAACCAATACAATATATATACCAAACTCAACAACAGGTTGTGAAGGATGTCAATTGAGCCATGCTATTCCCTTACACAGAAACATAACCAGAAGGAATAAAAGCATCTTCCACATTTTCCCCCCTTGATTGTTCGAAAGAATATCAAAACATGATTTACCTCCTGTAAATGTCAGTTTAGGATGCTACAACGAAGTAGATAGAACAGTGGGAAAGCATTGGAAGGAAATCGTCATCAAAATGAAGAGAAACTCATTGATTTGTGTTTAGTGAACAGCCTAGTTCTTTCCAACTTCATGTTACCTAACAAACACAAACTCACCAGATGGTGAATCAGAAAATCAGATAGATTATATTCAAACAAATGTAAAAGCACATTGAACAGTCATATCAAGAACAGCCACAATCTTAACTTTGCCAAACTGAAAATAAATCAAAGAAAGAAATGATGAACTGACTATCTATGAGAGACAGAGGCAAAGACTAGAACTGAAGAAAAATGGGCTGCTGTTGTGGTTTAGCCCCTGTTGGCAACCAAGGACCACACAGCTGCTCGCTCACCCTCCCCCCCCTCCCCTGGTGGGATGGGGGAGAGAATCTGAAGGCCTAAAGTAAGAGAACTTGTGAGTTGAGATAAGAACAGTTTAACAGTTTAATTGAAATAAAATAAAATAAAATAAAATAAATAATAATAATTATTATTATTATTATTTTTTTAAAAAGTAATGAAAAGGAAAACAACGAGAGAGAGAGAGAGAGAGAGAAACAAAACCCAGGAAAAACAAGTGATGCAACTGCTCACCACCCGCCAGCTGACACCCAGCCAGTCCCCAAGCAGTGATCACTGCCCCCCAGCCAACTCCCCCAGTTTATATACTGAGCATGACCTCATATGGTATGGAATATCCCTTTGGCCAGTCTGGGTCAGCTGTCCTGGCTGGGCCCCCTCCCAGCTTCTTGTGCACCCGGCAGAGCATGGGAAGCTGAAAAGTCCTTGACTTAGTGTAAACATTACTTAGCAACAACTAAAACATCAGTGTGTTATCAGCATTATTTTCATACTAAATCCAAAACACAGCACTATACCAGCTACTAGGAAGAAAATCAACTATCCCAGCCGAAACCAGGACAGCTGCACAATGGAATTCAAGCTTCAGTACTTCAAGCCAAAGACAAGGAAGCTAGACAAAGAAGAGCACTAGAAAAGCAGACTAAGAAAAATAAAAAATGGGGAGAGGCAAAGAGTAAGAAAGCAGATAAAACACTGAAAAGCAAGTGTGCCTTGTATTATGAAAGAACAGTGTGAAAAGAGATATATGGTGATAGTTGGAAATGTGGAATAATCCTGAAATTTCTCATTGATTTAAAAGGCTCAAAAGAAATCATGCTACTCTAATAAACAATGTCTATAAATCTTGAAGAAGATCAAACTGGATTTAGGACCATTAGATTCTATGTAGAACATTTATTCTGAAGACCCTGGTAGAAAAGTACTTCAAATTAGTTCTCAGTCAATAGCAGGACTAAATTTCAAAAGCAATTGATTGACTACAGGCATCTGGTAGATCTTTGATTTGATAGACGAAAGTTTTTGATAGAGTAGACCCACATTTTGGAATACTGTTCTGCCATATGCGATCTCAACCATTAATGTTCTCAGGACAAGAACATAGCTGAACATGAAGACTAGCATCAAATTCATCTGCTTTCTCTTTCTCTCATCACTGCTAACAGCAGAGGTGTTTAATGATTTCTTCACCTCGGTCTTCAACACCGATGACAAGCTCTGGGACCCCCAGAGCCCCAGGCTAGAGAACCATGACTGCAAGAATGACAAACTCCCAACCAACCCCAAACTTGTGCAGGATTTGCTGCTCCAGCTGAATCCCTATAAGTCAATGGGGCCCGATGGGATTCATCTGAGGGTACTTAAACAGCTGGCTGATGTCATAGCGAGACCTCTCTCAATGATTTTTCAATGTTCTTGGGAATCTGGGGAGGTCCCAGTTGACTGGAAGCTGGCAAACGTTGTCCCAATCTTCAAGAAGGGCAACAGGGATGACCCCGGTAACTACAGGCCTGTCAGTCTCACCTCTGTGGCTAGCAAAATTATAGGATCATAGAATCATAGAATCGTTAAGGTTGGAAAAGACCCTTAAGATCATTGAGTCCAACCTATCACTGCCAAGTCCACCAATAAACCATGTCCTCAGGCACCACATCTACCCATCTTTTAAACACCTCCAGGGATGGAGACTCAACCACTTCCCTGGGCAGCCTTTTCCAATGCCTGACTACCCTTTCGGTGAAGAAGTTTTTCCTAATATCCAACCTAAACTTTCCCTGGCGCAGCTTGACCGACCCCCACCTTGCTACAACCTCCTTTCAGGTAGTTGTAGAGAATAATAAGGTCTCCCCTCAGCCTCCTCTTCTCCAGACTAAACAACCCCAGCTCCCTCAGCCGCTCCTGGTATGACTTGTTCTCTAGACCCTTCACCAACCTTGTTGCCCTTCTTTGGACACGGTCCAGCACCTCGATGTCCTTCTTGTAGTGAGGGGCCCAAAACTGAACACAGTACTCGAGATGCGGCCTCACCAGTGCTGAGTACAGGGGCACTATCACCTCCCTGGTCCTGCTGGCCACACTATTCCTGATACAAGCCAGGATGCCATTGGCCTTCTTGGCCACCTGAGCACACTGCTGGCTCATGTTCAGCCAGCTGTCAACCAGCATCCCCAGGTCCTTTTCCACCAGGCAGCTTTCCAGCCACTCTTCCCCAAGCCTGCAGTGTTGCATGGGGTTGTTGTGACTGAAGTGCAGGACCCGGCACTTGGCCTTGTTGAACCTCATACAGTTGGCCCCGGCCCAACAATCCAGCCTGTCCAGGTCCCTCTGCAGGGCCTTCCTACCCTCCAGCAGATCGACACTCCCACCCAACTTGGTGTCATCTGCAAACTTACTGAGGGTGCACTCAATCCCCTCATCCAGATCATCAATGAGGATATTGAACAGGACCAGCCCCAACACTGAGCCCTGAGAAACACCACTCATGATCGGCCGCCAACTGGATTTGGCTCCATTCACCACCACTCTCTGGGCTTGGCTGTCCAGCCCGTTTTTAACCCAGCGCAGAGTGCACTTATCCAAGCTGTGAAGGTTATGGAGAAGATTATTCGGGGAGTTATTGAAAAACACCTGAAAGACAACGCAGTCATTGGCCCCAGCCAGCACGGGTTCACGAGGCGAAAGTCCTGCTTAACAGATTTGATATCTTTCTATGACAAGGTTTCCCACCTAGTGGATCAAGGGAAACCAGTCGACGTAATCTTCAGTAAAGCTTTCAATACTATCTCTCACAGTACTCTCCTGGACAAAATGTCCAGCATACAGCTGGATAAACACATAATGCAATGGGTGAGCAATTGGCTGGTGGGTTGGGCTCAAAGGGTTATAATAAATGGGGCTACATCAGGATGGCAACCAGTCACTAGTGAGGTTCCACAGAGATCCATCTTAGGGCCAGTGCTCTTTAATGTCTTCATAAATGACTTGGATGCAGGACTTGAAGGTTTGTTATCAAAGTTTGCCGATGACACAAAATTGGGAGGAGCCGTTGACACTCTCGAGGGCAGAGAGGCCCTGTGGAGACATCTAGACAAATTAGAGAGCTGGGCAATCACCAACCATATGAAGTTTAACAAGGGCAAGTGCCGGATTTTGCACCTGGGACATGGCAACCCTGGATGTACATACAGACTGGGGAACAAGAGGCTGGAGAGCAGCCCCGCGGAGAGGGATCTGGGGGTTCTGGTCAACGGCAAGTTGACCATGAGCCAACAGTATGCCCTGGCAGCCAAGAGGGCCAACCATGTCCTGGGGTGCATGAAGCACTGTATTGCTAGCCGGTCGAGGGAGGTGATTGTCCCACTCTACACTGGTGCAGCCTCATCTAGAGTACTGTGTGCAGTTTTGGGCGCCACAGTATAAAAAGGACACGAAGCTACTAGAGAGTGTCCAGAGGAGAGTCACGAAGATGGTGAAGGGTTTAGAGGGGAAGCCGTACAAGGAGCGGCTGAAGTCACTTGGTCTGTTCAGCCTGGAGAAGAGGAGACTGAGGGGAGACCTCATTGCGGTCTACAGCTTCCTCAGAAGGGGAAGAGGAGGGGCAGGCACTGATCTCTTCTCCCTGATGACCAACGATATAACCTGAGGGAACAGCAGGAAGATATGCCAGTGGAGGTTTAGGTTGGATATTAGGAAAAAGTTCTTTCCCCAGAGGGTGGTGGTACACTGGAACAGTGTACCACCTCCCCCAGGAGGAAGTCACAGCACGAAGCCTGACAATATTTAAGAAGCATTTGGACAACACCCTCAGACATATGGTGTGAATTTTGGGGTTGTCCTATGCAGGGACAGGAGTTGGACTTGATGATCCTTGTGGGTCCCTTCGAACTCAGGACATTCTATGATTCTATGATTCTATGATTTTATGATCTAGAGTATAAACAACTAGATAGAAATCCAGATACTGTTGATATTATGGACACAATTGAGAAAAAAAACTGAAAAAAATTTCATTTGCAAAACTGAGGGCTCAAAATTATGACAAAGCCTTGAAATACTAAAAGAGAAAAAAATGTTTAATATGATAGAACAGCTCACCAATTTCAGCAGAACTTTAATGATGCATGGAAACCTCATAAATGCAGTGATATCAAGGTAAGAAAAAGTACAGACTATTGACTTATCTTAACAGTGGATGGACTCAAAGGCTCACAGCAAAGATTCTTGCCAACACTGAGACATTTCAACTCAAATATATTGATGCATGACTGAGAGTTTAAAAGTGTTTTGTAGAAAAAAAGATGCCTTTGAAACATAGCTGAGATACATGAAAATATTTGATCCACTAGCTCAAAATTAATAATTAAACATGAACATGCAACCAATTACATAATGTTATCAGTATCTTGGTTGTGGTTATTACTGGGACTTGTCTTTCTGTCATTAACTTAATATCATAGTGGTACTAATTCAAGAACTGTGATGTACTGAAATCACAATCATCTGTTACTCCTGATCAAGTCAGAAGATGCCACCTACGTGTCCCTACTTTACTTTCTTTGTATTGCCCAGACTGTATAGCTAAAAAAAGATGCAGAGTCCATCAAAGGATGCTATAAAGAACATTTTTTAAATTGAATTCTGACTCTGGTGAACCTACATTAAACTACAGCTTTTTTTTTTTATGTCATTCTGCAATAATTGTAGTCCAAGAAACTTATCTAAGTAACTAGCAAAACACTGTAAGTTAAGAGTCTATCAGATTGCAGAGACAAACTGTTCACTCTGCTGTTTGTAAAATAGTGATAGTACAAGCGAGAAAAGAATAAAATGACTTTGACAAAACTGTTCCATTTTAAGCATAGAAAATTGAAGAGCACATATTTTACTATAAAATTTTTTTTCTATACCATAAGCTTCAACTCCTTTTTCTTTGATAATCTGTTCTATTTTTTCAAAGATCGGAAAACTTATTACCCCACCAAACCCCATGCTGAGCTTTCCTCTTATCCTTTCCTGATTGTTGGTATTGTTGCAACCTGTCCACAGTAAATACATCAGATATTATCTTTCACAGTTCTTTCAAGCTATTCCACCTCCACAAAGCTGTCAAAGCACTATTTGAAACACACATACATATACAAGCAGAAAAATACCAACTTGACAGAAAGTTTTCATTCTTCATTTACACATAGACTTGATACTTCACTTCTTACAAACATCAGTCTCATCCTATAAATCAGATCTTTAAGATGATAGTTTCAAATAAATTAGTCTTCAATGCCCAGGCAATCTATACTTCCCAGAAGATGAGCCAGGGTTGAAACACAGGCAGCAGCTGAAGTTTATGTGTGTTAAAGCACAGGCAGAAAATTTAATTCAGGTTTTTGAAAAAAAATCAGATTTTTTTAAGAGAAAAAAGAAGATAAATTCATTAAATATGTTGAGTCCAATTACAGGTGGCACAGAATATCTCAATAAACTTGAAAAGGAGAAAGGAGATAGCAGATTTTGAAGGATAGTTAGCATGAGAGAGTGAGTCAACATGGATGATATTAGAGGGCTAAAAGAAGTATAGGGCAAATTCATGCAAAATCTATATTTTTGTCATATATCAGCCCAACGAAAGTTTTCTTAATGCATGTCCTTCAAAATTGTGTCAATTACTTCTCAGAGGTGGGTGAAAAGGGATTAGACTTCAGGTCTATTTTTTTCTCCAGTTCAGGACAGAAAATGCAAATAGGTAGTTTGGAAGATGCTTAAATAAATTATGTCTGGGAAATCAGGTTTCACACTTCTTAACGCGTGCTTAAACTTTAGACTTCAAAACTTTCTAGTTCTTTCTTGGTTTATGCTATTATTCTTTATTTCTAGTTCTAAGAACTTTACTTTAAAAAGAATCCTGATGATAGCTATTGAGTTCAGTTATGGCTGAGCAGGCACTTAGGTTTGCGTGGTTGTTTGTCCCAGTCCCATAAGAAAGTGTAGTCCCTTTGACTAAATTCCCCTGCAGTTCCCATTGGCTGTACCATTTCTGTCTCTCGCTCTGCATTAAGTAAGAGTTACTGGGTTTCACTGTAACAATGACTGCATTTTAGTAGATGATAAATTGATCCCTGTTCATACAACTTAAAAAGCACTCAGATGGTGCATTATTAATAAATATTCTGGAGGTTAGGAAATGTGATGCCCACCTACAAGAAGGGCAGGAAGGAGGATCCAGGGAACTACAGGCCTGTTGGTCTGACCTCTTTGCTGGAGAAGGTTATAGAGCAGATCATCCTGAATGCCATCATGCGGCATGCACAGGACAACCAGGTGATCGGGTACAGTAGCATGGGTTTATGAAATACAGGTCCTGCTTGACTAACCTGATCTCCTTCTATGACAAGGTGACCCACTTAGTGGATGAGGGAAAGGCTGTGGATGTTGTCTACCTGGACTTTAGTAAACCCTCTGACACCGTCTCCCACAGCATTCTCCTGGAGAAACTGGCTGCTCATGACTTGGACACGCGTACTCTTCACTGGGTAAAAAACTGGCTGAATGGCCAAGCCCAGACAGTAGTGGTGAATGGAGTCAAATCCAGTTGGCGGCTGGTCACAAATGGTGTTCCCCAGGGCTCAGTGTTGGGGCCAGTTCTGATTAATATCTTTATCAATGGTTTGGATGACAGGATTGAGTGCACCCTCAGTAAGTTTGCAGATGACACCAAGTTGGGCAGGAATGTTGATCTGCTGGAGGGTAGGAAGGCCCTACAGAGGGATCTGGACAGGCTGGATTGATGGGCTGAGGCCAATTGTATGAGGTTCAACAAGGCTAAGTGCCGGGTCCTGCACTTCGGTCACAACAACCCCATGCAACACTACAGGCTTGGGGAAGAGTGGCTGGAAAGCTGCCTGGTGGAAAAAGACCTCAGGAGTTTTGGTTGACAGCTGGCTGAACATGAGCCAGCAGTGTGCTCAGGTGGCCAAGAAGACCAATAGCATCCTGGCTTGTATCAGGAATAGTGTGGCCAGCAGGGCTAGGGAAGTGATCGTCCCCTTGTACTCAGCACTGGTGAGGCCGCACTTTGAATACTGTGTTCAGTTTTGGGCCTCTCACTACAAGAATCATAGAATCATAGAATCATAGAATCATAGAATCATAGAATTGTTAAGGTTGGAAAAGACCCTTAAGATCATCAAGTCCAACCGTTAACCTATCACCGCCAAGTCCACCACTAAACCATGTCCTCAAGCACCACATCTACCCGTCTTTTAAATACCTCCAGGGATGGGGACTCAACCACTTCCCTGGGCAGCCTGTTCCAATGCCTGACCACTCTTTCAGTAAAGAAATTTTTCCTAATATCCAACCTAAACTTTCCCTGGTGCAGCTTGAGGCCATTTCCTCTCGTTCTATCACTTGTTACTTGGGAGAAGAGACCGACCCCCACCTCGCTACAACCTCCTTTCAGGTAGTTGTAGAGAGCAATAAGGTCTCCCCTCAGCCTCCTCTTCTCCAAACTAAACAACCCCAGCTCCCTCAGCTGCTCCTCGTAAGACTTATTCTCTAGACCCTTCACCAACCTAGTTGCCCTTCTTTGGATATGCTCCAGCACCTTGATGTCCTTCTTGAAGTGAGGGGCCCAAAACTGAACACAGTATTCGAGGTACAGCCTCAAGAAGGACATTAAAATGTGCTAGAGGGTGTCCAAAGAAGGGCAATGGAACTGGTGAAGGGTCTAGAGAACAAGTCATACCAGGAGCGGCTGAGAGAACTGGGGTTGTTTAGTCTGGAGAAGAGGAGGCTGAGGGGAGACCTTATCACTCTCTACAACTACCTGAAAGGAGGTTGTAGCGAGGTGGGGGTCAGTCTCTTCTCCCCAGTAACAAGCGATAGGACAAGAGGAAATGGCCTCAAGTTGCGTCAGGGGAGGTTTAGGTTGGATATTAGGAAAAACGTCTTCACTGAAAGGGTAGTCAAGTATTGGAACAGGCTGCCCAGGGAAGTGGTTGAGTCTCCATCCCTGGAGGTATTTAAAAGACGGGTAGATGCAGTGCTTGAGGACATGGTTTAGTGGCGGACTTGGCAGTGATAGGTTAATGGTTGGACTTGGTGATCTTAAAGTTTTCTTCCAACCTAAACAATTCTCTGATTCTACGATTCTCAAATGTTTTTTTAGTAATTCCACATGTATAGAGCACAGAGCAGCCATCATTTCACATTACCAGCACACAGGAGTAGTGCTTGGACAGTAGTATATGCTGTATGTTTATCACTTCAATTGTTGTGCCTCCTATCTAATAGGCTAGATTTTGAAGGGCTCACGCACAGTTGCTACAAAGAGAGAGAGTTTTATCTTCCAGCTGGCTTATCCTCCCAGTACTTATCCTCTAGTTAGCTCTTGCTCCTTTTTCAGTCTTTATCTTTTTGAAAGGTTTAGAGAAGAAACTTCAAAGTGTTGTTTTTCAAAGATATGGTACTTAAGATAAACTCCCCTCCAGTCTGACCCTCTCCTCTTATTTCCCATCTTACAAACATTCACATTCAGCTTTCTCTTCTCCAGTTTGCTGCTGTCACACCCAGTAGCCAAGCCTTGTGCTCACTTCCCATATGCAATCAAAATATATTTAAAAAAAAAGAAAGAAAGAGAAAAGGGATACAATAATCTTTCATTTAACAGCTTCCATTAAACAGTTTCCCAGTAGTTTGGTTTTACCAGCCTGCCTGTGAATGAGCAGATTGAACAAGAGGATTCAACGTTAAAAATGCACTGCTAGTGTACTTAATCCATACAATAATTGACAAATTTTTTAAAAGACACTTAAAATAGTTATATGTCCAATTTTAACTGAGTTTCAGAAGGAACTAAAGGAAGAGAAATATCAAGAAATATTCTGGTTCTAGGAAATGTCACTTATCTCTGTAGCTGTCCCTGTTTGTCACCTTCTGATCTGTAATTTTCTTTTCCGTGCATGTGCAGCACAGATTGTCTTGCCCTTTCCCTAGGTTAAAAGGGTTCTTTGTGATAAATATGTGGGGTGGTCCAGCTACAAAGTACACAAGTAGTGTAAAAATAGTCCACTAATAGTCATGTACTATATCTCTATCAAAGTATAATATACATTATGGGAAATTTCATATCAAGTGCAAACTCCATCAGTTCAGGTTAAGTGCCTTACAGTTCTACATTCAACACTATTTTCAGAGTTCATGTCTTTGTTTTATTTAAAAAAACCCCAACAACAACAGAAAAAACTTTCCTCACAAACTCAGTTACCAAGCATTCTGGCCAACAAATGATGCAATGACAAAAAATTGTTCTTCACCCTTGGCCTTTTTCATTTCTCCTTGGTTTTCTAACCAATTCACGTGCATTGCCACTTAGATGATACTTGATGCAGGATTTGTGTCAGCCGGGGCAGATCATTGAGATTGATAAGCTATTCTGAAAAGTGCCTGATCAGGTGTGTTAGTTTCTGTAATGACTTGGTGTTATGCAAAACAACTAGGACATTTTGCCCTTAGCCTGCTCCTTAGAATGCACTTGAAATTGGCACCATGTCATCACTGCCACCTGCTCATTCACTGGCAAGACAGAATGAGATGATGTATTCTGGCAAACGGATGTCCAGCATCTCAATCACTGACGCAGTAATGAAGGCAAAAGGGAATGAATGCTCATGAGAAAGCATCCCAGAGGGAAGATCCCCTGCGGCTGCCAGCACTGCCAGCCAGTCGTTCCATCCCACATCCCCTCTCTACTCCATCTACAGAGTCATGATACTCAGTACCTCGGGTTGGCTTTGTGTACTCTTATAGATGATATTCTTGAAAACTTTACAAGACTCAGAATAGTAGTGCTGGAAAATGTTAATTTCAGCTGCTCACTGGCTAACTTCCAGGTCACACTTCCAAAGACTGTGATATCTTGACTTAGTAGTGGCATGGGACATTTAAAGAAGAATATGCAGCAATGACAGAAAAAACACTGCCATTTTAATAGAATTTACAATCTAGTACCATTTATGTTGTGAACTCTTGTGTATACTTGCTCACGCCAGAATATAAAAAAAGAGGAGAAGTAAACCCTATCATACTGTTCTGGTTTCAGCTGGGATAGAGTTAATTTTCTTCCTAGTAGCTGGTATAGTGCTGTGTTTTGGATTTAGGAGGAGAATAATATTAATAACACACTGATGTTTTAGTTGTTGCTAAGTAGTGCTTACATTAGTCAAGGACTTTTCAGCTTCTCAATGCCCTGCCAACAAGAAGCTGGGAGGGGGCCCAGCCAGGACAGCTTATCCAAACTGGCTAGGGGATATTCCATATCATATGACATCATGTTCAGTATATAAACTGAGACGAGTTATCCGGGGGCAGTGATCACTTCTTGGGGACTGGCTGGACATCGGTCAGCAGGTGATGAGCAATTGCATTGTACATCACTTATTTTGTATATTCTTTTATCATTATTATTATTGTTGCTGTTGTTGTGTTGTTGTTGTTGTTGTTATTATTATTATTATTATTATTATTATTATTATTTTCTCTTCCTCTGCTGTCCTATTAAACTGTCTTTACCTCAACCCACAGGTTTTACTTTTTTTTCCCGATTCTCTCCCCCATCCCACTGCAGGGGGAGTGAGCAAATGGCTGTGTGGTGTTTAGCTGCCTGCTGGGTTAAACCACAACAGTCCTTTTGGCGCCCAACGTGGGGCAGGAAGTTTTGAGATAACAACAGGTCTGACCAGAGCATGTTAAGGCAAATTTGTTATAATCATTCATTATATTGGTTTAATAGTCACTGGTCACAATGTTAATTTATTTGCTCTCGAAGTTGTGCTATGTAACACCTTACTTGCAGTATAAATTCCTTGTTGTGCTGTTTATCACCTTTGGGGGCTGGATTAAGATTATCGTTTTGCTGCACTGTGTAACACTGGTTTATGATATGATAAAATTATTGGTCATGAGACTAATCCGATATTTGTACTCAGCATTGCCATCATCTCCATGCCTCGGGATCTACCTCCCAAAAACTATTAATAATTACACTTTACACACCTCAGAGAAGCAATCTATGTGGGAGACAAGGGAGGACACTTTGCCCCACTCCTTCACCTTCCCTTTCTCCTTCAGGCTAGTTACAGCAGCTCTTGAGAATTTTGAATATCCTTGGGATGTTCAAACCAGCATGTTCCTATTGCTATGTCTCCTGAATGTGGTTCAGGTCTTGTTTAAGGTTAAACAACTATTTAAGAATACCATCAAGAGATCTACCCCCACGACAGGCATTGTGGTTACTCCAACCCTAGCAACAGGCACTGCGGCTACTCAAACCCCAGTGACAGGCACTGTGGCTACTCAAACCCTCATGACAGGCACTGTGGCTAAACCTGAGAACCAACCCGTGCCAGTATCAGTTGCCCCTATATACAAGAAGAAATACACAAGAGAATCAGCTCATTTAGTAGGGGATGAAGATGAACCAGGGCCACCATGAGAACAGGAGGAGGAAGAGGCAGAACCCATAAACGAGATGATAACCACCCGATCCCTATCCCTGAGTGAGCTGCGAGATATGCGAAAAGATTTCAGTTGTCATCCAGGCGAGCACATTGTCACCTGGCTGCTGCGATGCTGCGATAACGGGGCCAGTAGCCTGGAATTAGAGGCTAAGGAAGCCAAGCAGCTGGGATCACTTTCTAGGGAAGGGGGCATTGAAAAAGCAATTGGAAAAGGGACACAAACCCTCAGTCTCTGGAGGTAACTCCTGTCAGGTGTGAAGGAAAGGTATCCCTTCAAGGAAGATGGTATATGTCACCAAAGCAAGTGGACCACCATGGAGAGAGGTATCCAGTACCTGAGGGAATTAGCTGTGCTGGAGGTGTTTCACAATGACCTGAACAATGAGCAGTTATCCAAAGATCAAAATGAAGTCAAGTGCACACAACCCATGTGGCGGAAGTTTGTACAGAGCATACCATCATTGCATGTGAACTCATTGGCAGTAATGTCCTGGAAAGACATAGGGAAAGAATGGTGGATGCATTGGCTGGCCAACTCTGGCAATATGAAGAAAGTCTCTCCCTCCCTATGGGCCTGAGTCTCAGCTGTGGAAAAACTGTCCGAAAAACTGTCGCAGAGTTCCAGCAACTCAAAGAAGATATGTCCTACTCCCCACTTGTATGAACCAATATCTCAGCCATTAGGAATAAGTGTCCCTCTGCTCAATATAGAGGATATAGTGGATACACAGCACGGGACACCCTGTGGTTTTATCTGTGTGACCACAGAGAGGACATGAGGAAGTGGGATGGAAAACCTACCTCAACCCTAGAGGCATGAGTACACGAGTTGAAGGGAAAAACAATCACAAAAGAGGATTCCTGCAGGAAAATTGCTGCTCCAGTTTCCAGTGGGCAGTTCCCCAGAGTAGAAGCACTGATCTTACTTCTGATCTTAATAAAGGGACTTTTGATTTGCATTTACAAGAAGTGACTAACGAATACTATGACCAGGACTAGAGGGGCCATGCCTCCAGCCAGGTGGAGGAAAGGGACAATCATCGAGTTTACTGGACTGTGTGGATTCAACGGCCTGGCACATCAGACCCACAGGAGTACAAGGCTCTGGCAGACACGAGTGCCCCGTGTATGTACCCTAATGCCATCAAGCTATAAAGGGGCAGAACCCATCTGTATTTCTGGAGTGACAGGGGGATCCCAACAGCTGACTGTATTGGAGACCGAAGTGAGCCTAACTGGGAATGAGTGGCAAAAGCACCCCATTGCGACTGGCCCAGAGGCTCCGTTCATCCTTGGCATAGACTACCTCAGGAGAGGGTATTTCAAGGACCCAAAAGGGTACCGGTATGCTTTTGGTATAGCTGCCTTGGAGACAGAGGAAATTAAACAGCTGTCTACCTCACCCGATCTCTCAAAGGACCCTTCTGTTCTGGGGTTGCTGAGGGTCAAAAAACAACAGGTGCCAATTGCTACCACAACAGTGCACTGGTGGCAATATCACACCAACCAAGACTCCCTGATTCCCATCCATAAGCTGATTCTTTGACTGAAGAGCCAAGGGGTGATCAGCGAGACTCACTCACCCTTTAACAGTCCCATATAGCCAGTGTGAAAGTCTAGTGGAGAGTGCAGACTAATAGTAGACTATCAGGGCCTGAATGAAGGCATGCTGCTGCTGAGTGCTGCCGTGCCAGAGATGCTAGAACTTCAGTATGAACTGGAGTCAAAGGCAGCCAAGTGGTATGCCACAACTGATATCGCTAATACATTTTTCTCAATCCCTTTGGCAGCAGAGTGCAGGCCACAGTTTGCTTTCACTTGGAGGGGCATCCAGTACCCCTAGAATTGACTGCCCCAGGGATGGAAACACAGCCCTACCATTTGCCATGGTTTGATCCAGATGGCACTGGAACAGGATGAAACTCCGGAACACCTGCAATACATTGATGACATCATTGTATAAGGCAACACAGCAGAATAATTTTTTGAGAAAGGGAAGAAAATAGTCCAAATCCTTCTGAAGGTCAGTTTTACTGTAAAACAAAAAGTAAGATCCAGGGACCTGCACAGGAGATCCAGTTTTCAGGAATAAAATGTTAAGGTGGACATCATCAGATCCCAATGGATGTGATCAGAAAAATAACAACCATGTCTCCACCAACTAGCAAAAAGGAAACACAAGCTCTATTAGGTGTTGTGGGTTTTTGGAGAATGCATATTCCAAATTACAGTCTCACCATAAGCCCTCTCTGTCAAGTGACCTGGAAGAAGAACAATTTCAAATGCGGCCCTGAGCCATGACAAGCCTTTGAACAAATTAAACAGGACATAGTTCATGCAATAGCCCTTGGGCCAGTCCGGGCAGGGCAAGATGTAAAAAATGTGCTCTACACTGCAGACGGGGAAAATGGCTCTACCTGGAGCCTCTGGCATAAAGCACCAGGGGAGACTCGAGGTCAGCCCCTAGGGTTTTGGAGTCGGGGATACAGAGGATCTGAGGCCCGCTATACTCCAATGGAGAAAGAGATAATGGCAGCATATGAAGGGGTTCAAGCCACTTCAGAAGTGGTTGGTACTGAAGCACAGCTCCTCCTGGCACCCTGACTGCCAGTGCTGGGCTGGATGTTCAAAGGGAGGGTCCCCTCTACACATCATGCAACTGATGCTACGTGGAGTAAGTGGGTCGCACTGATCACACAACGGGCCCGAATAGGAAACCCCAGTCACCCAGAAATCTTGGAAATGATCATGGACTGGCCAGAAGGCAAAGATTTTGGAATATCACCAGAAGAGGAGAAAATGTGTGCTGAGGAGGCCCCACTGTATCATAAACTACCAGAAAATGAGAAGCAATATGTCCTGTTCACTTATGGGTCCTGCCATCTTGTTGGAAAGCATCAGAAGTGGAAGGCTGCTGTATGGAGTCCTACATGACAAGTCACAGAAACTGATGAAGGAGAAGGCGAATCAAGTCAGTTTGCAGAGGTAAAAGCCATCCAGCTGGCTTTAGATACTGCTGAACAAGAAAAATGGCCAGTACTTTATCTCTATACTGACTGATGGATGGTGGCAAATGCCCTGTGGGGATGGTTGCAGCAATGGAAGCAGAGCAACTGGCAGTGCAGAGGCAAACCTACCTGGGCTGCCGCATTGTGGCAAGATTTTGCTGCCCGGGTAGAGAACATGGTTGTAAAAGTATGTCGCATAGATGATCACATACCCAAGAGTCGGGCCACCGAAGAACATCAAAACAACCAGCAGGTGGATCAGGCTGCTAAGATTGAAGTGGCTGAGGTGGATCTGGACTGGCAACATGAGCGTGAATTGTTTATAGCTTGGTGGGCCCATGACACCTCAGGCCATCAAGGAAGAGATGCAACATATGGATGGGCTCATGACCAAGGGGTGGACTTGACCATGGACACTATTGCACAGGTTATCCATGAACGTGAAACATGCACTGCAATCAAGAAAGCCAAGCGGTTAAAGCCTCTCTGGTATGTAGGACAACGGCTGAAATATAAATATGGGGAGGCCTGGCAGATTGATTATATCACACTTCCACAAACCTGCCAAGGCAAGTGCCATGTGCTCACCATGGTGGAAGCAACCACCGGATGTCTGGACACATATCCCATGCCCCATGCCACCTCCTGGAACACTATTCTGGGCCTTGAAAAGAAAGTCTTATGGTGACATGGCACCCCAGAAAGAACTGAGTCAGACAACGGGACTCATTTTTGAAATAACCTCATAAGCACCTGGGCCAAAGAGCATGGCATTGAGTGGGTATATCACATCCCCTAGAATGGACCAGCCTCTGAGAAAATCAAAAGATACAATGGACTGTTAAAGACTACACTGAGAGCAATGGGTGCTGGGACATTCAAACATTGCGAGACACATTTAGCAAAAGCCAACAACCAGCAAGTGGTTAGTCAACACTAGGGGATCTGCCAATCCAGCTGGCCCTGCCCAGTCAAAACTTTTATGTACTGTAGAAGGGGATAAAGTCCCTTCAGTGCACATAAAAAATATGCTGGAGAAGACAGTCTGGGTTATTCCTGCTTCGGGCAAAGGCAAACCCATCCATGGGATTGCTTTTGCTCAAGGACCTGGGTGCACTTGGTGGGTCATGCAGGAGGATGGGGAAGTCCAGTGTGTACCTCAAGAGGATTTGATTTTGGGTGAGAATAGCCAATGAATTAAATTGTATGATGTTAATTGCTATACAATCACTTCTATGGTAGCTATATGCCATATCAATGGTATTACAGTAAAAATCACCTAAATTAACGAAGAATGAACTTTGAGGAAACCGAACAAAGTGCAGCAATGATAGAACCAGGAAAGTGCAGCGATAACGGAACCAGAAGTGGCTTCAGCATGCAACAATCTAACACCCCACACCACCTCTCCTGCCCTCAAGGACTGTTATGACAGATGGAGCCCAAAGGCAAGAGCTAAATGAACTCAACAAACATTTTACAGGCGTGGCCCATAGACTAAGGGAACGATATTTGTGTGTATATATCAAAGGACAGGAAAAGTGGTGGTGATTACTTGGAACATATCAGAAAGTGTGGGACCTGAGCATGACATAGATGGTATAGAATAAAGGGTGGATACTGTCCTCATTTCAGCTGGGATAGAGTTAATTTTCTTCCTAGTAGCTGATATAGTGCTGTGTTTTGGATTTAGGAGGAGAATATTAACAACACACTGATGTTTTAGTTGTTGCTAAGTAGTGCTTACATTAGTCAAGGACTTTTCAGCTTCTCAATGCCCTGCCAATGAGAATCTGGGAGGGTGCACAGCCAGGACAGCTTATCCAAACTAGCCAAAGGGGTATTCCATACCATATGATGTCATGCTCAGTATATAAACTGGGGGGAGTTGGCTGGGGGGCAGTGATTGCTGCTGGGGGACTGGCTGGGCATCGGTCAGTGGGTGGTGAGCAATTGCATTGTACATCACTTATTTTGTATATTCTGTTATTGTTGTTGTTATTATTATTATTATTTTCCCTTCCTTTTCTGTCTTATTAAACTGTCTTTATCTCAACCCACAGGTTTTACTTTTTTTTCTGATTCTCTCCCCTTCCCACTGCAAGGGGAGTGAGTGAAAGGCTGTGTGGTGTTTAGCTGCCTGCCAGGTTAAACCACAACACATAAAGACAAGATTCTAAGAAAGAAACATTACTTTTTTAAATGTCATTCCTTCTGGGATTTGCTTTTCTTTAAGGAACCACATTATGACCTAAATAAATTGCTGCAATTATGGCTGTGATTCAGAAAAGCACTTCAGCACATATTTAACTTAAGCATGAACTTGGCATGCATACTCCTGAGTGCTGGCTTGTGATGATATTGCTGTAACTGGAGACAGAAACCCTGCACCTTTTATTCAGGACACAGCAAAAGTAAAACTTTCAGATGATAGCTCAATAAAATAAGTCACCCTTTGGCAAGTATATGCTCAGTATCATAAAATCTGCTATGCAACTGAGTTCACAACACTGTTTTCCCCAGTTTTTTTTGACTTATCTTGAAATAGCCCTGTTGCATCAACGAGTACTAACTAGTTTTATCAAATGAACACTAGCTATTATAGATGTCCTTGAAGGAAAAAAAAAAACCCACATTTATTTCATGAAATAAGGCAATTCAAACTTAAACTACCACCCCTACCCAAGACTGGAAATATTTTTTTAGAAGGAAATTTACCAAGAGCAATATAATATGGTCAGGATAGATAATTGTGTGAAAGATGGAAATTTTAATCATACATGAACTCTAAAACATTTAAACCTCCTGTCCAGCTAAGCAACTAGCAAATAAATATTTATTTAAGGTCCAGCAGACCTATCAATACTTTTAGAAAAAAAAAAATCATCCCTACAGCAACATCACAAATCAGGACTCTTTCAATATTTCCCACATTTGATCTTAAGGCATAGATATCCAGCTTCATCATTACCCACTCTCGGTCACTGTTATCTGAAAGAACTGATTGTCTTTGCCTTCTTCCCACTGACAGTGTTTAGTCCTGCAAGAAGTGCTATACAGAGAAGGAACCGGAGAAAGCTCAAGGATATTTTCCTCCTTCTTATTTCATCTTTAAGAATTAAGTAATTTTTTCTTACACCAAAGAACCAGCTTTTTTGGAGGAGGAAGAGTCAGTGAGTTCTTTTCCCTAACTGAAGTGAAAATAAGCTCAGTCTTGCTTCACTGGCCTTTAGGAATCTTGAGGGAAGTAAGGCTTCTCACTGCAGAATCAACAAACTAAACATCTGCAAACTTTTCTCTGCAGGTCTAACTATTTTTCATGTACATTCTTCATGTTCAGTAAATTTGAACAGGCAACAGTGAACAAGGCAATATTCCTTAGTGGAGCACGGCCCTGTAAAAAAAAATGCAAAAGAGGAATGAAGTAGCAAGGAAAGGCATAATTTAGTAGAGATTTGAAGGCCCAGTAAATGTTCATAAAGGAAATATTGCAAAAAAGATTTAGAGAAAAGTATGCAAAGTCTGTGTGACTGTTTTAGGCTGAATCCTTTAAACTTCTCAGTGATAGCATTCTTATTGCAGAATGTTGTTTCCCCAACCTGACTTTTAAATTTTTGGATTTTGACAGCACTATGAGGTAAAGGTCTTCTCTGACTCATTAACTTCCCATGTTCCACTCTCTGCTCTTATGTTTAAAGTTTAAGAATTAATGTGGCAGCAAAGTCCTAATAACAGTGCAATGATTTATGGCCAAGGACTATTGAATAACTTCACATTTCAGTATACATTGGGATTTGAGAGAATCCTTATAAATAATACTGAAGAACAGTGAGAGTCCATAAATAAAAAATATAGAGGCCAAGAACATAAATACCATGCAATACCTTGTACGTGAGGTTGTACAAGGAACAACATTCTTTAAGCAGAATTCTAGATCAGAGTCTGATTTCAGCTCCAATGATACAATCCTATTTAATCCCATTATTTTTTTTTTAAACTACAATCAATTTCTGGGTTTTTTTTTGTGTGAGAAATAAATTTGATGCAAATGACGTGTAGTATTATATCACTTCCTGTTCCTGTGCCAAAAATAGAAATTGTTGTAACTAATGTACCATGAATACTGTAACTGCTTGCTGTAAAGGTCTAACTGGGCCTGTCATCTGTCACTTCTTTACCCTTTTTATGAGACAATCAATAAAACTTGTCATGTTGTTCCTTTTTATGGCTCATTGAGCTCTTATCAAATACTCAGTGAACTATTGATTAATGGACAAACTGGGGCGTATCAGCTTTTACTCACCTTGAAACACTGTTTCTGCGAACAGTAAGACTTTAGAATACAACTTTGCAGAGGTCTAATTCTGGATTGTGAATCATACATGGAATTTCAGATGTTTCTCAGTATCATCAGTTATTCATCTCAGAGTGTTATGGTCCATGAAATCTGCAATTAAAATCAAATGCTAAACAAAATTCTAGTCCTTTTATATGGTAAATCAGGATTTTTCATTCCACTTAGATCAGTGCAGAAATACAACTGGGATCCATAAAAGCAAAAATTTTATTTGGCTAAAAAGATTACAGGTTGCCAATTAAGTGATAAAATGTTAATTTTTTTGCATCTGGTTGCAGGTTGCTTTGATCTGCCCCAAGCCAAGACAAACTGGAATTCTTATTCATAACCATAATTTTATGTTACTACTTGTGCTTTTCTCCCCTCAACTCTTCCAGAGCCCTGCAGTCTTCATTAACCTCCCCATTTGTTCCCAGCAAAGGTTGCAGCATTTTCTTTGTGAGACTTCAATATTTTCACTCTAGCTCCTGATGAAGATAAATTCCAGCAGTTGTTAGGTTATATATTTTTATATGTGGAAATAGAAGAGGTTATTGTTCTTCCCAGAACTTACAAAAAACTCAGGCTTTAGTTTTTATACCATTGCTTTTTCAGTGCACCATTTTTAACATCTCTTCTTCTTGGAATCAATAGTTAATAAGCCCATTTTTGTTCTGTATGCATGGGTGTATGATTGTACCCAAAATCTCATAAGATGACTCTCTTTACAGTCTTTTCAGTCTTTTTATTTTCTTTCCTTTGGTGTTGTATGGTGTCGTAGTAAGGTTTAATATGCCTATTTTTCTTTACTTTTTTTTTTTTAAACATTTTAATGCAATTAGCCTGCTTCCTCATTCATTTTCAGTAAAGCTGCAGTATAGAGACACCTGCTGGGAAATGAATGAACAGAAACAAATGCAAATATCCATAATAATAATAATAACAATAGTAATAATAACATTATTCTTTTTTACAGCTTTCAAGATGGAAAGTATTGGCTAACCTTATTTTTATTTGGTATTTTTCATTTCTGCAGAAACTCTATTATCTTTATCCAGAAACATTCTAGACAAGGATGTTCAATTTGAACATTCAATCTGACTGATTATAACAGAGCTTAACCTATCCATGGGATTTCACATCTTTCCACATATTTTGCCCTTTCAGTATCAATCAGAGAGAATCCTTCTGATTTGACCCAGGAGTAAGCAATTCCTTGTGGCAAATTCTGTGCATTAATTTTAGAAGTTTAATTATTTAGGAAAATCAAGTGCTAGATCTAATGATTCTATATAGCAAAAAAAGAAGAGAATATGGCAAAACAGAAGCTAGGGAACATATTACTGAAACCCATACTGTGTCCAATATGTTCACACAAATGGATAGTTAAAGTTAATGCTTCAGTTCAATCTTATATTGAAACTTTCCTCTCACATTAGACTATAATCCCCCTATTGGTCATATTATTCAATAAAGTCTTCATTAGTCAGAAAAACCAGGATAATATACTTGGCTAATAACTATTTTATTGTATAATGATTTTGTTTGTAAAACTTATATTATATATTTAATATCTTATTTATTTAGGCATCTAATGGTAAACAGTAGGGTTTTTGTTGTTTACTCTTTTCCGTAGTTTCTGTCATAATTCACAAGATAATAGCTTCCTACTCTGCTTCAGAAGTCTCCTGAGAATAAGTGCTGTAGCACATGCTCCAAAACATTTGCAATGATAGTTCCATGTGCTTATGAGTTAATACATTCCTGGAAAAAATCATTCTAGCAGTTAATATTTTATGAACAGTTTCCTAAAAATATAAATCTTATAAACAAGTTAATATAAAAACTATTAAACCTTTTTTTAAAAAAAAATTTTGCCACCAGTGGGAACAAATAACATTTTCCAAATGATTGTACTCAGGAATAAATTCACAAAAGTACTTTTAAGCTGCAATATTTTGTATTACAGTTCTTGGCTTGAGGCATCGTGTTACTGGTGGAAATGACAGCACTGAATTAGGCATTTTCTTAGGAATGACAGCTGAAGGATTTCAATCATGTTTCATCCTACATCTTAGCTAAGAACACTGATCCCCAGACTGCAGGACAGTCTGATACACTGGCCTCATGCATCTTCTGCTTGCTAAGGAGCCTAAGCTGGGCTGGGGAGGATAGTGCAAGAGCCTGCCATTAAGGCTCAGTAATGAGGGTATTGTGGAAGGGGAAGCTCCAGTTCAAACTCTTCTCCAGTGAGTGTACTAGGTTTAGTTAGATATGTGGGACTCTGTTATGGTGTGTGGAGCAATTTCAACAGGAAAGACTGTTTTGGAAACAGAGAGAACAACACATTTATGTATGGGCAATTTGGCCCAGTAAGAATATTAATAAAAGGAAAATTTCAAGTGCAAATAAACAAAATAAATTCTCACCACAGCTACATGAAATATTGTTATTTTATATGAAGAACATAGTAATCATTGTGAATAATTAGTTCTCTAATACTTAGATTCTCAAATGAAACCCAGCTCTGTACCTTCTGCTACGTATTAGCCATAAAGCTCCTGAAACTACTTCCTGAGCGTTTCACTATCAGTCACTTTAATGAAAGAGTTCAGAAATTTTGTAAACCATTTAATCATGTTCTTTGCAACTTCCTTCTAAACTTATAAATATACCTTATTATGCTGTGATTTTTTTTTTTTTTGCTTAATTTCTTCATTTTTTCTATCAGTGGATCTTCTTGATACCTAATAAATACCTATGGAAAGGGTGCTATTAATTGTTATTCCCCCAACAATTCTGTGGTAAACTTGAGTCAGTACTAGAACAAAGAAATCATTTCTTGCCCAATCCAGCATTTGTTGAAAAAATACTTCCTCCCTTAGAATGAGATGCTGTATTGTTACTTTTGGGGTGATTTTTATCCAGTAATATTCAGTCTGCATGTACCTATTATATGAGTTAGATGTTCTGCTTCACCTATTTTTTTATTTAAGCTTCTCATATTTGGTATACTTTATCAAGTTTTTTTTTGGGGGGTGGGAGGGTGGAATTGTTTGCCTGCTACTTAATTCCTTTGCATGACATTCCAGCATTTTTCTAGGCTTTAGCTCTTTGATATCAATCTACCTACTACCAATTCACATATAATTTTTGTCCCAGGTTGCGTTGACAGCTACAACATTACATGTGTCTTATTGACATCGTAAGTAGAAGTCTGAATTCAAAATATATTTTCTTGTCAACTTTACTTCAATGTGTAGTTTAAATAGACTCCCCAGACAATGTCACTTTCTTGTGTCAGTAATCTAAGGTAGAATCTTAGATAGCAAGAATGAAGAGCACCAAGCAACCTTCTGAAAGGCTTTGCATTGTAATTTTTTTCTAATAATCTGAAATTAGAAGATTCATGAGAAGCTTCTCTTCCCTGATATCTATTGTGTTCATTCTGAGAGGCTACTCAGACTTTATGTACAAGTGGAAAACTAAAGACTTTACGAACACATATCTAAACATGTATACATACACAAAAATAAGTGTGTACACCGACACATATACATATAAACATGTACTCATGCATATCTATAAACTATAACTAGATAAGCTACCATATAAAGTGCAATAACCAAGCTGAGAGGTGACTTTTTGAGATAATCTATTCTGTTATTTTAATTTTATGTGTACACCCTTCTGTTTCAAGTTGTTTCTGCATGTTTCTCATGACCAGCAACTTCAGTGTATAGCATTCAAAAAGAATATATTTTGCTATTAACATTCTTATAATAATAATGATTATTTTTTGGATAGTGTACAACAAGATTAACCTCCATTGTGGAGGGCTTATTAGCACTGCTTGCTTCACTGAAGTTTCTTATTACTTCTTTTTTCAAAATTATATATTAATATATATTCACAGATCACAGATCTAATCATTCTCTATAAAAAGAAAGCTCCATGTATATCAGTGTCATGACTCTAGTAGTATAAATTGAAGAAATAGTTCTAAAAGTAGTTAGATTTCTCTGTCTTAAAAACTACAAAAACCAACTATGGCTCAGCTTAATGCAGACTGGCATTTTTAAGTTAACCAGCTAACTTTAGTCAGGAGTAATATCTGAGCACAACCATATAGTTAAAAGAAGTTTACCACTGTTCCATGTAGTATATCAAACTTAACTTGTTAACACATGACTTTGTGGCAGATTTTGACAAAAATTTTAAAAACGATGCAACATAAAGCAAAAGGCAATAGCTGACTTGATAGTGATGAGAATTGAGACACATTTATTATTAACTTTTTTTAAAGCATATGTGATTAAGAAAATTAATATTTACAACATTTAGAGTCACCTAAGGGACCGAGGTAATCAACATCTTGGATCAGCCACTGGATCATTTATCAGTACAGAAGAATGCAAGTTAGCTCATGTGTTATCTACTTTTTTAAAACAGCTGCTGTGGTGAAATCTAAACATTAACATACATAATCTATTTTTATTTAATAGCAACAACTCTGCAGAAGGACCTGCTGGACTCTGAAATGTATGCATCTTGCTCCATACAAACCACCTTGAATTCACCTTTTGTTTATGAGTCCAGGATAGTTTTATTCTCTTCTGTACCAGATGCTACTTGAGAAAGTCTGGATAGCTACCACTTTAGCATTAATTGCTCAGCTCCTTTTCTCTCTCTTGTAACTGAGCAGGGGTCCTGTTGGTTTTGTCCTCCTCCCATAAACTTTACCATATATGTAAAATGAAACATGAAAATAAGACAGTTCCGTTAAATTGCTTCTTGTGCTGGTGTGATTAAGAAGACCACAGAAAACATTATCTGAACAATAGTAGCTAACTAATCATTTTAAAAGTGATTTTAAATGTATCCTTACTTCTCTTAACTAAAATAAAATCTGAGGTCCCCTGTTTTATGTTCTCTGACACTATTTGGGAGTTCAACTGATATTCCACTTGCCACAACGGGGTTGAAGGCTAGATAATAATGTCTTAGAGCTGAGGGGGCAACAGTTAACCCTGATACTAGTGCCAGTTCTAGCAGGACTACTTCTTTAGTTCCAGCATCACATTTCAAGTCTACCCTGAAGACTCTGACTGAAATGAGTTTAATAATAATGATTCCAGGCACCCAAAAAGAATTGGACATTACTCCTCCTGATTCAGCTTCACTGATCCTGTTCATGAGTAACCCAAATAAATTAGTGGAATAGACCCTGGGGCAGGTGGTCATGAAACATGAAGAACACCTCTGTATCACTGTGGATATTTCTTAAGCTTGCGTTAATATGTTCTCACAGGTGTTTTTCTTATATATCTATGAAATATTTTAGCAATCAGACTAATAATCTCCTTAATCTGGACTGCATTGATGCAACCACAATGTTAGGTGAAATTCCTACCCTTCTTGATAGCAACACACATAGTGGAATTGTGTTCTCAAAAGGCAGTAGAGAACCAAGATGAGAGGCCTAAGTCTTTATAGCCATTTAAGACACAAACAAAGCTCTTCACTAAAATATATTCTTGATCTCAGTTGAGGTCAAAGTCTCTGTATTATTTGAAAATAGATTGTTTTGTCCACTACAAAATCGAGAAAGGAAAGTCATTTCCTGTGAGTAACAACATATTGGTTTATTATTACACCTCTCGAAGAAGGTGAAAAATGTATTTGTCTCCAGCATCAACTGGAGGGATTTGAAGTGTCTTGTTGCACTAACACATTAAATAAGCCCCAGTTTTAAACATAATGTCTAATTGATTTAGGATTAAAATTCTTAACAGAGTTCACAAAATCCATGTGCCTTTTTAGAAAAAATATTTGATACAGATTTTTCCATATTCACCATGGTCTTTATTGAATGACTCAAATGGTGTTTAGTACAGCTAAAGGCATCCTTCCACAATATAATTTTTTTTTCCTCTTCACTATAATCTTGAAAATAGCATAGTACAGATATGCTTGTGATTTACAAATGGAAGAAAGATCTGAGACCATTGGAAAGTCTCACATATTATGAGAAATTTTGTGCTGATGAGTTAATAACGAAAGTGTAACTTTTAGATATATTAATATTATTTAATACATTAATACTATTTAATATTTTAGCATGCTAATATGTTATATTGATATAAAATTTTAAAATGTTAATTAATTTTTTTTAATTTTTAATTTACCAGACAAAAGCTAAAAAAATTGTAACGAACCTTAGTAAAGAGAGTGTTGGACATTCTTTTTGGCAGGATTAAACTTGGAGATATTATGAACTATCCACAAAATTAAATATGTTTTTTTTGTATCAAAGCCCTGTGAGAACCCATTCCATAGAATGGTGTGTGTGGATGTGTGCTGATTTCTGTACGTATACCAGTCCTTTGATGATGGAAGTACAAAATGAGTGTTCCTGGACTGTGAAAAGACCACAAAGTATAATATTCTCCACATTTTCAGGAGAGCGATAGTAAAACTACATGCTTATTTTGATCCTGCGAGCAACCACATGCCATATTAGTTGAGGTAATATGGGTTTCCTAATGTGAGTAAAATGACACATCTATGTAAATGTTTCTGTGGCTTCATGCACATAACTGCAGAAGCTGAACCAATTTAATATCTGACTTTAGCTTACCTGTTTTATTTACTAGCAGGATGGATTTAATACTTACATATTCATCTAAAATACAATAAAACCAGAATATTTGTTGTTCCTATATCACTAGATTTCCATTTGCAATGGCATTATTGATTGTGAATAATTCTTACTTTAAAGTAAAAAGAATCAAGGCATTAAGTTTTCAGTACAAAGAACCAGCAGGAAATGAAGGACAGAAGAGATTAAATGAAGTAAACACTTATTTTATCTCTTCAGTTCTTGCAGCAAGTGATGCTGCACTGCAGGATTTTAACCATGACTTTACATCTGTCCTGGATCATGCTGGTGGAGTAAACTAGGTTTACTGTATGTGTAAATATGTACAAATATATTTTTAAGCTCTTCCTTTAGCATAGTTTTTCAGGGTCATCTCCCATTTATCTCTGCAATGTCTTCCTTCCCTACTAAGTTTAGCAGCAGGAAACAAACTTACTGGCACAAAACAATCTTGTTTCCCAAGTTTAACATATTGGAAAAAAACAACCTATGCTTTTGTGCTTGATTGGCCCTGGGTTAATGTGTTGATCATAACACTTTACCATGTGTGCACATAATATACATAAAATATGTAAAAATATGTAACACAAATGCTTTGCACATATCTCAGATCTCTAGGAAAGAACTCTTCAGAAAAGGAGAAAAGCAACATTTTTCATTCTTATTAATAGTTCCTTGTTCTGTTTTAATATCACAATTAGGAAATCCCAAGGCTCAAAGTGGGATACAAGATAGTATTGTGACTCTGATCACTTTTCTCACAAGATAATTGCAAGCTAATGGTTAATGTTGTGCTTGGGTTTTTGTTTTGCTTTTTACCTGAAGGAAGAAAGCTTCAGTTCACAGAGTCTCTGCCCGGCAAAATGCAGTTAAAGAAAAGCACATGCTTTAAAAAGCAGAACTCAGCACTTTGCTCTTTTATTTTTATGTTATTTTCTTTTAACTACAGCTATTATCCAGATCACACTTTCAATGACTGTTTTTAAGCGTATAAGCAGATATATCACATGCTATCTTAAAACATCTATGAATATATATTGGCCTATATAGTCTGTCATTGGGTTGATAAGAGCATGTACTATAGCTCAGTAAGGAATTGTGAAACAAATATTCACTCTGACATAAGAGTGGCAGTCATCAGATTCAGGATGTCTTATTGAAATGTACCCCTCTGGGTTTTCCATTTCATGGGGAAAAATCCAAACAAATAAATTCAAGTCTAACTTCTTCATACATTTCACAGAATCAAGTAAGAGGGGACTGGAAGAGATCTTGAGAAATTTTCATGTATATTTAATGTTATTGTCTACTAAAACAAAACTACTGGACACATTTGAAATTAAGTATTTCAGTGTTTCAAAATAAAAAAAAAATGAGCTAGAAGTAAGTTGTAGAAGAAACTCCTTTTTCTGACAGGTTTTATTAAACAGGTTGGCCTGTACCAACACAAGCTATGTTTACCTTGCAATTCCAGTTGGGACTGTAGGACATGTTGACATACTTAGTTAGCAGTCCTGGCTCCGAATATGATATCCCTAGCTGCAGATTTACTTAGATGGATATTCAAACCCTTTTTACAAGTAGAATATATGTCCTGGAGTCACATCTATTTATTTCAGCCCAGACAGAGCTGCTAGTCAAGCAATATATGTGTGTGTCTGTGTCTTTTTCTTAGAAATTATATAGATACATACTTATCAAGTATACATTAATTTAGAAAATATATAGCAAAATATAACCATATTTATTATATAGATATAAAATATGTATTAATAGCCGTTAAGTTTCTGTGTGTCAAGACTTTACCCCCTCTGATGAGCAAAAGTGGCAAGCTAGTAACAGCAGATGAGGAGATGGCTGAGGTACTCAACAACTACTTTGCCTCAGTCTTCACTGGCAACCTCTCTCCTTGCACCTTCCGAGTCAACGGGCCATTTGATGGGGATCAGGGGGGCAGAGATCCTCCCACTGTAAGAGAAGATCAGGTTCGCGACCACCTGAGGAACCTGAGTGTACATAAGTCTATGGGTCCTGATGAGATGCATCCCAGAGTCCTGAGGGAACTGGCTGATGTAGTTGCTAAGCCACTCTTCATGATATTTGAAAAGTCATGGCAGTCAGGTAAAGTCCCTGGGGACTGGAAAAAGGGAAATATTACAGCCATTTTTAAAAAGGATAAAAAGGAGGACCCTGGGAACTACCGACCTGTCAGCCTCACCTCTGTGCCTGGGAAGATCATGGAACAGATCCTCCTAGAGGCTATGCTAAGGCACATGGAGGACAGGGAGGTGATTCGAGACAGCCAGCACAGCTTCACCAAGGGCAAGTCCTGCCTGACCAACCTAGTGGTCTCCTATGATGAAGTGACTGCATCAGTGGACGAGGGAAGAGCTACGGATGTCATCTATCTGGACTTCTGTAAGGCCTTTGATACGGTCCCCCACAATATCCTTCTCTCTAAATTGGAAGGATATAGATTTGATGGGTGGACTGTTTGGTGGATAAGGATGGTTGGTTGGTTACATGGCTGGATGGTTACATCCAGAGCGTAGTGGTCAATGGCTCTATGTCCAGATGGAGACTGGTGACGAGTGGTGTCCCTCAGGGGTCCATACTGGGGCCAGTGCTGTTCAATATCTTCATCAATGACATCGACAGTGGGATCAAGTGCACCCTCAACAAGTTTGCAGATGACACCAAGCTGAGTGGTGCAGTTGACACGCTTGAGGGACAGGATGCCATCCAGAAGGACCTGGACAAGCTGGAGAAATGGGCCTGTGTGAACCTCATGAGGTTCAACAGGGCCAAGTGCAATACAGGATGGGGGATGAAGGGACTGAGAGCAGCCCTGAGAGGAAGGACCTGGGGGTACTGATAGATGAAAAGCTGGACATGAGTCAGCAATGTGCTCTCGCAGTCCAGAAAGCCAACCATATCCTGGGCTGCATCAAAAGAAGCGTGGCCAGCGTTCGAGGGAGGTGATTCTGCCCCTCTACTCTGCTCTGCTGAGACCCCACCTGGAGTACTGCGTCCAGCTCTGGAGCCCTCAGCACAGGAAGGACATGAATCTGTTGAAGCAGGTCCAGAGGAAGGCCACAAAAATGATCAGAGGGATGGAACACCTCTGCTATGAGGAAAGGCTGAGAGAGTTGGGGTTGTTCGGCCTGGAGAAGAGAAGGCTGCGGGGAGACCTTATTGCGGCCTTTCAGTACTTAAAGGGGGCTTATAAGAAAGATGGGGACAGACTTTTTAGCAGGGCCTGTTGCAATAGGACAAGGGGTAACGGTTTTAAACTAAAGAGGGTAGATTCGGACTGGATATAAGGAAGACATTTTTTATAATGAGGGTGGTGAAACACTGGAATGGGTTGCCCTGAGAGGTGGTAGATGCCCCATCCTTGGAAACATTCAAGGACAGGCTGGATGGGGCTCTGAGCAACCTGATCAAGTTGTAGATGTCCTGCCAGTTGAAGGGGGGATGGACTAGATGACCTTTAAAGCTCCCTTCCATCCCAAAGCATCCTATGATTCTATGATTCTATGACTATACACAGTTAAAAGAATAGCTACATGCTCTCAAAGTAAATATCTATCACGTTGTAGAACAGATACATTGCCACCCTCACGCTAGTTATACCACACCAGAGCTGGCTCTCTTCACTAGTGAAAGACGTTTTATCATTATTTGTGCATATTAATTCTACACACATTAGACTTTTTGAGGCTTCTACATGTCTGCATAAGGAAATATGTTTAGGATAGTCATGGACTGCTGTTTTTAAGTAGTATTTGTTGTATCTAACTTGTGACAGTCAAGTATAATAGCAATTGATTTTGGCATGGTTTAGATTGCAGAGATTTGTTAACAAACGCCATAATGGTGCAAGGGGCATCTTTTTTCTGTTTATCTGCAGCTATGTGTCCTGGTTTCAGCTGGGATAGAGTTAATTTTCTTCTTAGTAGCTGGTAGAGTGCTGTGTTTTGGATTTAGGATGAGAATAATGTCGATAACACAGTGATGTTTTGGTTCTTGCTGAATAGAGTTTACACTGGTCAAGGACTTTCAGCTTCCCGTGCTCTGCCAGGTGCACGAGAAGCTGGGAGGGGGCACAGCCAGGACAGCTGACCCAGACCGGCCAACGGGCTATTCCATACCATATGACATCATGCTCAGTATATAAGCTGGGAGAAGAAGAAGGAAGGGGGGGGACATTCGGCATGATGGCGTTTGGCTTCCCAAGTAACCGTTACGCGTGATGGAGCCCTGCTTTCCTGGAGATGGCTGAACACCTGCCTGCCGATGGGAAGTAGTGAATGAATTCCTTGCTTTGCTTTGCTTGTGCGCGCGGCTTTTGCTTTCCCTATTAAACTGTCTTTATCTCAACCCATGAGTTTTCTCACTTTTACTCTTCCGATTCTCTCCCCCATCCCACCGGGGGGGGAGTGAGCGAGCGGCTGCGTGGTGCTTAGTTGCCGACTGGGGTTAAACCACGACACTATGCCATTCCTAATGCCATTCCTGTACCATTAGTAATGGCATTCTTTACACAAACCAAAATCTCACATAATTGAATCATGGAAAAAGGATTGACATGGCATTTACATCTTCTAGTTAACCAGGAAGACCTTTAGCTTTGCAGGAGAAACGTAAGAAAGCAGTTGAAATCACCAACTGTACACAGGATGGAAGAAAGAGATGAATTTATGGACAATGATACCGCTGACTTTCTGAGTGGACTACCTGAATTCAAAGGCATAACAACTCAAAGTAATTTTAGAAGCATGAACCTTCAAAGCACCTGCAGTACATAACAGTTGACTGCATAGCTAAAGAACTGATATTCTTTAGTGATTTTCTCTGCCATCAGCACTTCCCAGGTAGTCAGTCTAAAGAGACTTACCTAGAGGCACAGTAAGGTCCAATGCAGAGGTATCCAAGTTAGCATTCAATGCTAAATTAGCTACCAAATAAAGGATAGTCTTATTAGCACACTCCTTTATCTCGTGACAGTGCTTCCCAACAGAACAAATTAATACCTCTGGGGCACATGGCTAACATACCTTTACTTCTTTAATACCTGAAATAGCTCATTTGGGGTCAGTTAGCTCTATGCAACTGTTCATTGTACCACATTAGAATATACTGAATAATAACTGAATAACTGAAAAAACTGTCAGGACTAGACATTGTAGAGGAAAATGTAAGTGTAACAAAATGTCCTGTCGACAGTGAGTCTGTGATTAAGCTGGACGGTACTTCAGAATTTAAGATTGTCAGAAGTAGATGGAAAAATCTACAGAAATTGTGCCAGAATTGTGTGCTCCTTTTGGGTGAAACCAGATTCTTTTCAATGCTTTTGATCCACCTTAACTGTGACTCTAACACTTCAAGGTGCCACAATGCAAGTTAGCTATAGTCAAACAAATCTAATGAAAAAGAAGACCAGTTTAAAAAAATATATCTACAAGGAGTGCTGTCAGGCAGCCTCTGAAGCCCTACTCTTTGTAATTTTGCTGAGTTGACTGTGTTAGGAATTTCATGGTCAATTACATAAGTTCACCAGTGGTAGGGCACTTTTGACTCCAGAAAGAATATAAATGTTTGAAGAAATCAAGTTCTGTAGGAACTGTGCAATCAAACAGTGATTCATGTTTTCTGATCTAAATAAGCCCCTACATTTTACAGATTTAATTTTGTCTTAGCTTGAAAAGTAATTTGTGTTGCTTGCCTTAATTTCTTGCAGTGAGGAAGGACAGGAGAGTTGGAACACTTTTCCTTGGTTCTATTATTAAACAGTAGACTGTGGGAATAAGTATGTGCAGAAAATCATCCTACAAGCTCTGTAATATGGGTGTAGCTTATAATGACAGATGAGATGATACACAAGAACTAAGATTCTTTATGTAAATAGATCTGGGATGAATTATGTAACAAAATCTCACTAGATGGAATTTTACAGCAATGTAGTCTTCATATTTATGCATCTTTTTTTTTATAATGATGAGTAATTTGTGATGGAAACCAAGGCAAAGAAAATATGTGGGTTGGATATTTAGTCATTGCTTTTCTAGAAAGAAGCAAATAGATCATGATTTATAACACTGTCCAAAATTATGTCATGGTTTAGAGCACGCTGAATAATATGAAAAAAACTAACCCTCAAAATAAAAAGAATCCAAACCCTCAAACACTTCACTTCTGATGAACCTATTTTAAAAATGTAACTAAGATTATTTAGTTAACAGTTTTCAATCATCTTTTATAGCTCTTTGTATACCATACAGAATGAAACCTCTGTGCTTCCACTCTTCATTTGACTGGTCTCTTTAGGCATTCTTAATCTATTTTTAGAAAATATGGTGGAAGAAAATTGTTCTTCTGAGGACCTTGTCTATGGCCAAAGGTCAAAGGCCAAAGGCTAGTTATGTGGACAAGAATTAAGGACACCTATGTCAGAGCACAAAGTCTCTGAGGCAGCCAATTTTTTTCTAACTGACAGGATGCGGTCTAGTGACAGTGTTCTACATATAATTTCTACCTTAGTTACATATGTCCTGTTTGACGGCAATTTATCAGTAAGGGTAAGATGCATTTAATCTGTTTTTTACTGTCTTCAAATAATTGGTAGCAACAATGATAAGCAAGTGATGTCAAAGTAGTTTCTTATAAAAAGTATTTAGTCTCAATTCATTAATCAAGATGTCTCTGTGGCGTGTGGAGAGGTAGGCACTTCCAGAGGGCAATTCCTGCCATCCTAAAATATGTGTCAAATTTGTGGAGATGAATCATATTTTGGAACATCTTATTTTTTTCCTTTGGCTTAAGAAGTGCTCATATGACTACTTCAGAATGCATGTCTAATTTATAAAATGGCTAAAGACAAATGAGATAAATCATATTCTCAATCCATTTTTCTGTATATAAGATCCTTCTGTAAAATAGGAATATGAGCTTTAGAGCTGTAAGAAGAGAAATAGAGAAGAGAATACCTACTGTCTGAGTAGGTATTACTGCCTAAGTCAGATAGAAATCTAAATATAACATGTAACACATACTGTCCTGAGCCTACTCAGAACTGGTAGAAAGTACTGTAATACAAATAATAGTATCAACTATTAGTCCTTAAAAAGAAAAGAAATTACAACTATTTAAATTGATCTCTACACTTAATGGAGAATGACACTATTTAGATGACATTTGTTCGGCAAACATTTAGATACTAGAGACTGATTGGGGTAGAGGCAGTTTAAAATCTGATATCATTCAGGAACACCAATTTGCCAAGAATACAGCTGAAGGTTTGTTGAGGAAAGTACTCAGGCAATTTAAATGAGAATTTCAAGACACGAGAGATGATTAGAGCTCTAATTAAAGGGATAGCCAAGTTCTAGAGCTTGAACTGAAGTAGCAAAAGCAGTAGGACATGAATTCATTTAGTTATACATGACAATAACATCAAAATCTGACAACTCAAACAGCTGTCCAAATTACTGTACATATGTGCTACTCTGATTTTACAAAATCACATACATTCAGATTATGAGTCTGCAGAGGATTCTGTGAGCACAAGAAAATATCAGGGCAAACAGAAAAATTTCAAGATAGGGAAAAATTAGCATCATATCCCTGGGGAAAAATATACATGCAAACTACTGAATACCAGAGCAGAAGCAGAGAGGTTTGATGACTGAATATAAGCTATAAAATCTATAAAGAGATCAGGAAGACTACAGAAAGTCACTGGAGCTTTCAGGAGCCATCAGCACCAGAAGAAAAGCTTGATTTGTTTCTTCTTTCCTTCCTCTTTGTAAAACCTCTTACAGTGCACTATTTAGTCCATTCAGAATCTCACTGAATCTAACACTAGATTCTGTGCCAAACCAAGTAAGAACATTTCATCAAGGTCTGTTTTGTCTTTTGTATATTATTTCTAAAAAATGGGAGGGAAAGATATAAACAACGTATTATGCATTTGGTAACCATGCATTTAGTAACAGCCAGTGTTTGGGCAAACTTTTATGACATTTCAGCAGCCAAACACTTACAAAAAAAAAAAAAAAAAAAAAAAGGAGATTGGCTAAGCAAAAGCAAAGCTAATAAAAAGCAAAAGGTTTTCTAAATTACTGTTGCCTGTGTCATTAAATTTCATATTGTGCATGGAATCTAAATACATCACTTTGTTCTGCATGACAAGCAGAAGTGAGCATTCATACATTACTCAGCCACTTAATTAAGAGCTTGGGATATTTGCAGTTAGCAGAAACTAATAAGGGAATCACATTTAAATTCAAATCACTCCTCAGGGTAGCTGTCTGCAACATAAGCAAAGCTTACTCGGTAGATGTTCCACTAAATGCTCAGCTAAAAGCTTAGTTTTACTGTATTTGTGAGTAAAGAATAATTCTATTTTTGATTAAAGGTGAGAGTAAAATAAACAAATCTGGTTTGGATTTTCAAGTCATGTTTCGTCTCAGTTATTTTTAAATTTCAGTATGTCTATTACTTTGTATAATAAAATAAGAGTGTGATTTAGGGCTTTACTAGCACAAAACAGGAGGTTCTACAAAATAGTCAGCTAGGCTTACCCTACACATGGTATTTTAAGACGTTTTGCAGGAATAAGACCTCTTGCAGACAGCAAGCAGCCACCCTAGCAGCCTTAAGGAAACATATCAAAATCCATGTATTGGTACATTATAAGCCATGTCACAATTCAAAAACTTATTAAAGAAATGAAATTTACCGTACTACCAATTTTCTTCTTTGTTGCTTACTACTGAACAGCTCATTTTGCATTTAATTTGGGAACTCCAACTCTTACGGAATTTCAGATTTTTTTCTATAATGGACCAAAAGTATAGTAAAGATAGTAGTAGTAAGTATACTTAAAATGTCATTAACCAGCAATATTGTCATTGTTGATGTGCAGATGACCCTGCACCATCTTCAGACCATTGCCAGGGTCCTCACAGCAGTTCTAATCCTTTCTTTCACTTTTCTCTGGAGGACATCAGCTCGAAGGATCTGAAATCTTTAAAATTCCAACCAATTTTCTGTAATTTGAATGGAAAATATGCCTCTAAAATATGCCAAAAATGTTCTTTGAAAATAAAGCTTGCTTATGGCATTTCACAAATATATGTAATGAGTTTAATATAAACCATAGTTATGTTATTTAAAAATATTAAGATAATGACTGTTTCATAAAACCCCCTCTGAATTCTAAAATTTCAGGATAGGAAAATCAAACATTAATAACTGAAAACTCACAGGATAAATATGTTATTAATTATTTTTCTGTTTTAAAAGTTGCAAACAGGGCAAAACTAATGCCAATAATTTGTTCATTAAAAATAAAGCAATTTAAACTAGAAAAATATATGACATCAATCCAAAAAAATCCCAAATCTCAAAATCTTTCATATAAATTTTCAGCATGAGAAAAATTGTCATGTCATAAATGTAAGCAACAGTGAATATTTAATGTTAGGGTGTGTCTATGTCACAACAGATGCATTCTTGCACAGCATGCAAGTATGTTTAAGCTAGCTCTGAATGAGTTCAGTAAAAAAACTCAAACATTTCAGTGACAGAGAAGTAATGCTTCTAGCCTAGCAATGAATCACTGCTGTAAGCCATTACTGTTTCACTCCTTGCTGCCAATCCACAATGTACATGTTCCCTGTTGGCCACCTCATCCATACTTCGAGTGTGTATAACTGACAACATAAAATATCCTTTCTTCTGTGACCTTTCCACTCTTCCACTAAGTATAAGGTGTTTTTTTTTCTTTTCCTCTGAAGTTATTTTCCCAAGGCTCTTTCTACTCTACTGGGAGTTCAGCAGTTCTGAGATCCTCAGCTTCTATATTTGAAGTATTACATTTAAAGTACTTAAATTTGGGGGGATTTTTAAATGCTTTGGAACTTCAATGCTGGTCATTTACAATTTTTAATACATTTATGAGGGAATCTGCAATATATTTGTTGTTTTGACACTTTTGCTCTACTATACCATGCGTTGTCCTCAAAATCATATTATCATATTTTATTTTTGTATACGTCATTTTTTTAAATATAATTTCTTTATTGCTACAATGGCCAAAGAAGACTCTTGACTCACAGTTGCCTGGAATACTCTGGTACCCTACATGAATTGTATGATATTTTCAAGCATTAAATCTTTAATTCTCACATTCCTGGGGATGCCTGTGTTAGGGTATGCATCTATGCAGTGAAGTGGAACAATGCACAGAAGTTAACATTAAATGTTAACCAAGTCTGCTCCAAAATTAGAATTAGTTTGATTGCATCAGCATGATTATGTGCAGTCAGCATTTATGAGTGGCCTGACATATTTCTGCAAATGCAACATCACGCCAGCACTGAGCTGTTGCTTTCAGATCTGATTTTTTATCACCACATTAGAGCTCCCTTGTGTGCTCCTCTATACAGTACTGTTTGGAACCAGAGATTTCTGTATCCTATTAAGCTGCGCAGTGCAGGCAAACCTTCAGAGGACAGGGATGTATTCTTACTCTTCCTTTACTCATAAAGAAACAGAGGAACAGAGAAATAAAAGTTTAAAATGCCTTAAGAATAATTTTTTTTCAGCCTTACACTTCTACCACCTGCAAAAATTGTGTTTGTCCAATAGTGTTTGATGGCAGTGAAATCAGCAACAGAACTGTGATTGAGTGTGAATTTGACTCAGGGCAAAGCTTAGAAGAGCTACTTCAAATGCCAACATTTCTTAAACAGCTGTTCTCCTGTGTCATAACTGGAAGAGATTAACAAGTTTGAAGTCAACTGAGGAAAAACTGTTGTAGTAGAAGTATCTTGTCAGTAAATTAGGGTACATCCTGTAACCTGCTAACCTTAGCAAAACTGTGTAAGTAGACTAAGAGTTTAGCTCTGTGAATTCTGTAAATCAGGTTTATTTTTCATCATTTAGTTTTTGTGTGACAACACACAAAACATGTCATAATACATCTTGAAAAGTCTTGAAGTGCACAGTCTTGAAGTAGATCTCACACATAATGCCAAATACAGTCAAAAGTATGAAAGATCTCCACTGCTTGAACTTCTTCGCTTTCTTTCTTTGGCTCTCCTTCTACTTCAAAAGAAGTTAAGAAAGTGCTTCACCTTGTAGCCCAATAAAACAAATAACCCTTGAGCTATGTATAGACATTGGCCTGATGTTCTGCTTTCTTAATGTTAAGCATTTTCAACCAGTTATCATACTTGTCTTTTTCTTTTCTCTAAAGCAATACAAAATAGAGAAGAGCAAGAGGGCTGCTCGAGCTGGTTGAGATAGGAAACCTCTCACTTGGCAAATGAAAGAGAAATAAGAAAAAAAGCAGAGGGAATCTGCCTTCTCATTTTTAGGATTAAAGGAACAGTATCAGGAGCAATACAGGATGTACAACTGAGAGGAAAAAAAAGTGCTTTTCTACTTTTTAGTTGACTGTTTTTATTTGGGCGATCATAAAAAAGCTTGATGTGGAAGGAGAAGAGTGAAGATTTCAGAAATAATTGGGACACAGTCGGTAATGCATGCCACTGGCTGTTCAGCCTTGTTTGTGATCCTTTCACAGGCAAACTTGTATGCACATGGACATTGTATTTTCACTGGTGTATAAAAAAAGCAGTTCTTTGTATGAAGACACTTATTTTCTTCCATAGCAGGGTATTGCTATGGAAAGAATACTGCTTGGAAAGAATACTACTTGATGTAGAAAGTAGTCAGAGAACACAAAATGGTGTATGCAACCCGAGCAACTAGTAACAGATTTTTTCTCTGTCCAGAACACTGAACTGGTGCTCAGATCCTACAGAATAATTCATCTGGCTTACAGTTTGCTCCTGAATGCCTCCTTTGGGGCAGAAGGTGTAGGGAGAGTCCCCACAGCTGTTCTCCAGTATGTTGTTTACTGTAATTCAGCTTATTTTCAGCTTCCATCCTCCCCAGGGAGTAGAAATGGGGCTTGCCTGTGCTTACCTGGGAAACACCAGGGCAGGAAACCTGTGAGATGTACACTAGCTCTGTAGCAGGGGAGGGACCACAGCATTTCTTTTCCCCTAGCACTAGCAGGAGATTTATGACCTGGCCAGCCACATAGGCTGAGCACAACTAGTTACATCACAGTTTGTAAGTATCCCTAGGTTAAAAAATGTCTAAACTTTAGATAGCTACCACTAAATAACAAGCATATTTGCACAGATCAAGACCAATTAACATATTGCTAAATAACTTTTAGTTTATTTGCATTCAAGCTGGGCTCTATACACCAATTTACATCACAAAGAAAAAAAACTCTTGTCCACTAGGGTTAAGTCTGGCATTTCTTTTTGTGAGATTTACTGTGTTCCTGCTATTTTTTTCTGTGTGGTCAAGTTAATGGAAATCTATTTCTCCAGAAAGAGATAATTTAGAGAATGCCAGCAAGCAGGTTGAGCATATCTATCAAGATTTTTAACTTGTGCAAAATTATCAGATCATAGTAAGTGAAATTCTCCATGTGTCTGTAGCTTGTGCAGCAGAAACACAGTCCATGATCTTGTTGTCCAACCCCATGACTATTTGAAAAGGATAATTCAGACTTCAGAGTAATTTGCATGTTTTTGGCTAGGTCTAAACTAGCTGTAGAAGAATATCTGTGTCAGAAATAATAAATCATAGTTTCAAAAGAGTAGTCATTGCTCAGTAAGGGAAAATAAAATTAAGAACATGTGAAATCTACACCATATTCTTGATCTCCATCTTGATTCCTGTGGTAAGGAAGGCCTTTACAGACTAGCTATTTAAAAACAGTGATGGGATACATCCATTAAAAGTATTTTTTACCCATATTTTTTCAAAAGAAGCCTCTATATATCGCTCTGGTAAAAAAATCAGTCCTTCACAATTGAAGTTTCAGCCAGTAAAACACTGACACTTAACAATTTCAAGAAGTTAAAAGTTGTGGACTGCATTTGCACTTTTTGGCATGTAGCTAAATCCAAGGCTCAATTTATGGCAGCCTCATTACTGCTCTAATTTTAGAACTGGAGGTCAGCAGTGCTCTGAGCTTTCATCCCTTTTCTTTCTTGTTACTCTTGCAGAATCCTTGAGTACCTGGGGAAACAGGCCTGAAAGTTGATTCTTCCATGCCACTTACACAAAATATCACTCATGGGAGATCAACACCTGACTGAGCGTTATACTTTTTATTTCAGTATAACTTATTGTATTTCTCATTCAGAAATATTTAAACTATCATGCCTTCTTGTTCTTATAATACTACCCAGAATACTCTTCTGAGGCTCTCTTTGCAATTGAAAGCATATTTTTAAGTATTGCTAATTTTGGTTTTTATTGTACCCAGGCAAAAAAAAAAAAAAAATCATCTTTCTGGGAATGTGTACTTTACTTGATCAGTCTCTTTTAATAACATTTGCAATGTTTTATTTCCAATTAGTTAATCTTCTGCAGTTACATGTAATCTCCATGCTGTATTGTGTCAAAAAGAGATAAAATGAATTCCAAAATAAGATTAATTAAAATATCTGAAAACCTGTGTTACATATTAATGTGTAAAAAGGCATAATTCCTAACAACTAGTGTTTTGACCTGAAAAAAAAAAAGAATAAATGGATTACTATTAAATTAATAACATATTTAGCCGTTCTGCCACACTTTTCTGTCCACAGATTTCAAAGGACGTGAATAGCACTTTCTTTATTTGCAGATGGAAGAACTGAACCATAGAAACTGGTGGGTGTCTACCAGGTTAACCTGAAGATTCAGTACTTCTTATTTTTCTGAGGTTGCCCACAGTGGCCTACAGTCACTTATGGTAGTAGGTTGATTCTGTTTATCTCATGGATCTCACCTGCAAGGTGCTGAGCATAAATCACTTACAGGTAAAGGATGTAATTATGGCCATGAATTCCACCAAGACAACTCTCATGCATAATTTAAACCCAGACTGAAATGTGTGTAGACCCAGACCTTGATGAGCTGCATTTTATTTTATTCTATTCAGAGGACCTACAAAATATCAATGTACTTCTGAGATGCCATGTAAGTTCTTGGAACAGAATTTAATGGCATATTGATTCTCTGTCTGGGATGAAATTCAGTCTGTACAGTTCTCAGCCCTAGATAAATGCCCTTACCATTAATATATGTTACCATTAAATAAATATCAGTTTATTACCCAGTTCCTTCACTGTTATTTCAAATTTTAATGTTTCATTATTTTCTGACTAATAATAAAACTGTACTCTGCAAAGTAGTAGACATTTTAAATCAGCTTCATTATTATCAAATCAAAAGTCATAAGCACATGAATGTATTATAACTGTATTTATAGCTGCCCTAAAGTTTAATTTAATGGAATTCATTAATTTAATTCATATTTTTATGTACCACCATGTTTTTCTGCTGCATCACTTTGCTTTTATAAAGCATTTTGCATTCATAAGTTCTAATACTTGGCACTATATAAAGAGTTGCGTTAAAGACGTTAAAGAATTGTAGTCAAAGTCAGTGCTATGGTATCTTTAGGATTAATTGTCCCACTGCAGCCCATGGAGGTCCACGGTGGAGCAGATATCCACCTGCAGCCCGTAGAGTACCCCATGCCAGAGCAGGCTGATGTGTCTGAAGGAGGCTGTGACCCTGTGGGAAGCCCACACTGGAGCAAGCTCCTGGCAGGACTTGTGAACCCATGAAGAGAAGCCCACACTGGAGTAGGTTTGCTGGCAGGACTTGTGACCCCGCGGCGGATGCACACTGGAGCAGTCTGTTCCTGAAGCACTGCACACTGTGAAAAGGACCCATGCTGGAGCAGTTTGTGAAGAACTGCAGCCCATGGGAAGGACGCAGATTGCAAAAGTTCATGGAGGACTGTCTCTCATCGGAGGGACCCCACACTGGAGCAGGGGAAGAGCGTGAGTAGTCCTCCCCCTGAGGAGGAAGGGGTGGCAGAGACAATGTGTGATGAACTGACCACATCCCCCATTTCTTGTCCCTCTGTGCCACTTGCAGGGAGGAGGCAGAGAAACTGGGAGTGAAGTTGAGCCCAGGAAGAAGGGAGGGGTGAGGGGAAAGTGTTTTAAGGTTTGGTTTTATTTCTCATTATCCTACTCTGATTTGATTGGCAATAAATTAAATTATTTCCTCAAGTTGAGTCTAGTTTGCCTGTGATGGTAAAATTGCTGAGTGATCTCCCTGTCCTTATCTCATCTCAAGAGTCTCTCATTGTAGTCTTCTCCCCCTGTCCAGCTAAGGAGAGGGAGTGATAGAGGAGCTTGGTGGGCAGCTGGCATCCAGCCAAGGTCAACCCACCACAATTGACCTGTCAGCCTCACCTCTGTGCCCAGTAAGATAATGGAACACATCCTCCTTGGAAGCTATGTCAAGGCATATGGATGACAGGATGATTAGAGACAGCCAACGTGACCTCACAAAGGGCAGATCATGCCTGACTAATCTGGTGGCCTTCTACAATGGAGTGACTGCATTGGTGGATAAGGGAGGAGCAGCTGGTGTTGTCTATCTTGACCTCTGTAAGGCCTTTGACATGGTCGCACACAACATCCTTGTCACTAAATTGTAGAGATATGCGTTTGATGGATGGACTATTTGATGGATAAGGAATTGGCTGGATGGTTGCATCCAAACAGTTGCAGTCAACAGCCAAATGGAGATCAGTAACAAGTGGTAACAAGGGGTCTGTGTTGGGATGCATACTGTTCAATATCTTTATTAATGACATTGACAGTGAAATTGAGTGCACCGTCAGCAAGTCTGCAGATGACACCAAGCTGAGTGGTGCAGTTGATACACTGAGGGAAGGGATGCCATCCAAAGGGACCTTGACAGACTTGAGAAGTGGGACAATGTGAACCTCATGAAGTTCAACAAAGCCAAGTGCAAGGTCCTGAATCTGGGTGAAGCAAACCCCAATATCAATACAGACTGGGGGATGAACAGATTGAGAGCAGCCCTGCAGAGAAGGACTTGGTGATATTGGTAGATGAAAAATTAGATATGAGCTAGTAATGCATGCTTGCAGCTCAGATACCCAATCTTATCCTGGGCTGCATAGAAGCATGGCCAGCAGGTCGAAGGAGGTGATTCTCTCCCTCTGCTCTGCTCTCATGAGACCCCACCTGGAATATTGCATCCAGCTCTGGAGTCCCCAGCACAAGAAAGACATGGGCCTGTTAGAGTAAGTCCATAGGAGGGCCATGAAAATGATCTGAGGGCTGGAATACCTCTTCTATGAATAAAGGCAGAAAGAGTTGCAATAGTTTAGTCTGGAGAAGAGAAGGTTTCGGGGACATCTTATTGTGGCCTTTCAATAGTTAAAGGAGGCTTATAAGATGGAGAGAGGCTTTTTACCAAGGCCTGTAGTGAAAAGACAAGGGGTAATGGTTTTAAACTAGAAGAGAGTAGATTTAGATTAGATATAAGGAAGAAATTCTTTACTATAAGGGTGGTGAGGTGTGGGAGAATGGCTAAGTGAGAAGGGACATGATCTTTTCAGTGTGAGCAATCCTGCTTTTAGTGTATCAAGAAGCACAGAGGATACTATAAACTGACCTTGAACAGCAAAGGGCTACTTGGCAAACAACAACTAAGTCCGGAATGTGCTAACGAACCTCTTCGCGTGAACAGCAACCCTGTACCAATCATATAACTGTCTTAAGCGCGTGAACACATGTAATGAACCAATCATACAGATATTGCTTCCGCGTGCTCTGCTGATTGTCTATATAAACCTGGTAATTGTCTGAAATAAAGGAGAACGATCATACTCGCATCGAGGTTACATCGTTACTCCGGGTCCGAACTCTCCCACTCCGACAGTGAGGCGCTGGAACAGGTTGCCCAGAAAAGCTCTGGAAATGTTCAAGGTCAGGTTGGATGGGGCTTTGAGCAACCTGATCTAGTGAAATGGAATAGAAGAACAGAACAGAACAGAACAGAACAGAACAGAACAGAACAGAACAGAACAAAATAGAATAGAATAGAATAGAATAGAATAGAATAGAATAGAATAGAATAGAATAGAATAGAATAGAATAGAATAGAATAGAATAGAATAGAATAGAATAGTTCAGTTGGAAGGGAGCTACAACTATCACCTACTCCAATTGCCTGACCACTTCAGGGCTGACCAAAAGTTAAATCATATTATTAAGGGCACTGTCCAAATGCCTCTTAAACACTGACAGATATACCTGTGCATGACAGGGGGGTTGGACTAGATGACCTTTAAAGGTCCCTTCCAACCCAAACCATTCTATGAGTCTGTGATTCAATAACTTCATCAATTTGTAAGTTAACAGAGTTAAAGAAATTAGCAAGAAACTCTTCAGCAGTGGGTTGCTCTGGGGTTTTGTTTAAAAAAATCTCTCTTAAGACAACTTTTCTTTTAAAATTATGTTTGGGGGCAATTTTAGTTCATGGAAATGAGTAAGGGCTTTTCACAATAAAATTATCAAATAAAATACTGCTCATGTTGCCAGTAAGTGAAAGTTCACCACAGTTCACCACCATCTGAGTAGTGTCTGGTTAGAGTTATCACTGTAGCAAGCACACATCACAATAACAGAATAGCTAAACTTTTACACTTCCAGTGTATACAAAGCACGTGTGATGTAAAAATTGGGTGAGCATCAGTATAGCTTAAATGGGGGAAAGGATAGATTCTCTCTTCTTTAGAGCAGATGTTCAAATTCTAAGACAATGCAGAGTGAAAGCTTTTACTATTTCAATGCTGTCTCATAGCTCTGTTCTTATTCCAGGCCAGCTTCAACACATTGACACAAATGACACTAACAATGTCCTCGACTAAGAAAAGAGCCTCAAGATTAAAAGTATGCAGATTCCATTTTGCTTTCATGATGGGATTGAGGCACACCAGTAATTACACGGAGAGAAATTTGGACTCCTGTTATCTGTTTTAAATCTGTACTGTTGATAAATGGAAAGATTTCAACCTCCAGGACTTTCTGGCCAGAACCTATCACCACAAAGTTAATTTGCTTACAGAATGTTTACCAAAGCCCTTGACTACCTCTAGATAGTTTTAGTACCTGATTTATCATAGATTAACTGGTTACAGAGGATTTTCATGCAGTTATAATCTCTATGAACACATATAAGCAAGTCACATTAAAACAAGTCAGAACTGCCTCATAAATTAGTCTACCATGGACACAGGAAGTAGTTTGCACATAAACTACAATTTTTGTCATCCGTTATAGAGGCTATAACAGACATTACCAAGATTTCCACATATATAGTTATTTTCTTGCAGTATCATCATTATAGAAATAATGGTGTTTGCACTGGTAAATCAATTATGTATTGTAAAGATAGGTCCATATAGTGAATGTCATATATACATATTTACATCCAATTCCTTTTTAAGCACTTTTACAACCTCTGCTGTGTATCTGTGAATATAGTGCATAATGACCACTTTTTTTTTTTAATGGAGGACACTAACATTGTATTTATTGCATTAAAGTGCTTCTGAAAACACTTATGGAGTGTGTTCATGACTGCAGGGTATGTCTTCTGTTACTTCTTTAAATGAAAGTGATACACCAATTTGCAGGTGATTCAAAACTCTACAGCAGAAAGCCACAGTACTGCACACAGATATTCTTGGTTAACGTTAGTCTGTGTCATTACAATAATTTGATGTACTACGAAGCAAACCACATATGAACAGAGCCCTACTGTTCTTATGCCCCAGGCACTTTTTCTGTTTCAGATGACTGGTATATTCTTCACTGTTGCAACAGCTGAAGCAAATCTTTCTATGTATCCTCGTATTTCATTTCACATATAGTAAATGCATGCAGGCATTTTATAGCAGAGATTTTTGAGTTTTAACATAACTAAACCTTAATTAACTTGCTTGCATGAGAGGCAGCACGCTGTTCATTCCACCAGGTAGTTCAGGAAAACAATCCCCTTAGGTTTTCAGCCACTTGCTCGACAGGCTTCTTTTGTCTAGAAAACCTGAATTCATCCTCTATATTTTCTATTAAACATGAGACCAGAAAAAAAGGAATATTTGAGCCTTGAGGAGAAAAGAAAAGTGGAACACTGGATCCAAAAGTGGCTGCAATGAAATACAAGTCAGATCACTATAGCCCTTTGAAGAGAAAAGTGTGCCGTGGCCCCAAAAGGTGAAGATGTTAGGAAATAAAACTTGATTTTTAAATACTCTAGAAAGAAACACATCTAGACCCCATGCTAATGGTTTTCTCTGTATCGCAGTGTTGCCTTATAGGCTAGGGTAATCCTGCTGTTTCTACTGCTGCACAGAGAAAGAGCATAACAACCTGTCTTCGTCTTGAGACAGCACATGTACTGCTTCTCCCCTGTCATACGCTTGCCCCATAGACAAAGGCAAAGAGAACTAGCAAAGCTGCTGCCTTAAACACAGTCTCTTGGGATGCTGCATTATCAATATTTGTTCTATACTCCAGAACGTCCCAGGAATACAGTAGTTCTTTTAAACCCATATCATTTGAGGGTACAAACTTTTCTAATTTGCTCTATTACATGGTTTCTTAGAAAGCCTTCACTGCTGTGCTACCTGAATTCTCTTCAGTGGAGCCCAGCTTAAACATTCAATTGTTTCATGGAAGTTATGAGTTTAGTCCATTGTGAGGCTCTAAAAGCAAGGCACTTCCCATGCCATTTTCCTCATGAGAGGATGAAACATTATCTTTTTTTTTATTATTGACAGCACTGTAAGATAACTAAAATTCCTAATTTTGATGTCCCAGTAAAGTGCTTACAACTCACTGAGATTAAGCTGGGCATTTGTAATAGCTTCAAATTTAGTCATATGGTTTGTTCTTTCTCTTTTTTCTGTAGTGGGGAAAAGAACTGTATGTGTATTAGTGTTCCATGGAAGTAGTTTGTTTCCAATTTAATCTGTAAATTGTTTACATTACAGGGAACAAACTCAGAGCAGTGCCACCGCCATTTGAAGCATAAAAATGCCATAAGTTTGCCACGAGTTTTAGTTTCTGTAAGAATTAGTTTCTGTGAAAATTAGTTTCCGTGAGAATTTAGTTTCCGTGAGAATTTAGTTTCTGTGAGAACTTGGACCAACCAGAAAAACGCTGTATTGTCTGAACAGGCAAGTCTTACCCTTCTGAATCAGCATCACATAACTCTAGAGTATCTTTAAAAGAGTCAGCTTTGTCTCTCTGAATTTACCTTGATGTTCATGAAGCTGAAGAGAATATACATTTTGGTGTTTTCACAGTTGCTTTTGCAGCTAGGGAGGTACACAGCAGCAATCTGTGCTGGTTACATTATTAAACTGTTTAGAGGTTTTAGTCTAGACAAGACTCACAATCTGCTTAAAATATCTAACAAAATACTAAAGATCTTTGCCTTATTTAAAAACAAATGAAAAATCATAACTTTTGTTCTGCTCATCAATGCACTACTACAAAACATTTGACAAAATGTTCATTCACTTGCTAAAAGCAAAATGAGTACCCTCACTTTGTCCTTTACCTAAGGAACCCAATGAGAATCATGGAGATTGATTTATAATAATGTTTCCCACTTGTGAGTTGGATTTCATAAGTGCAGTACAAGCAAATCACAGGACACAGAATAATAAACCCTTCTGAACTTGTACTTGTGATAGAGGTAGTGGTGAACAGGCAGCAGCAGCATTCCCCAAGAACAAGTGGTAAAGCTGAACAACTGCGTACACAGCATTGAAAATTTTCTTAGTGAGACTTTCCTATGAAAAGGTTGGAATCACTGTCTATGATTCACAGCTTTATGGTAACTCTTTTTGGAAGTCTGCAAAGAGCTGAAAATGGGATCTTCCGCATTTTAGTGGTCAGGAACTGCTTTAATAAAACATCATTTAGACCTTCACAGAAGCCTAGGATTTCGCAGGAGTAAACTTACTTTGCAAAGCTGTACTTTCTGGGCTGTGTCCTGTGGAATCAGAGTGCAGAATCAGACTTTGAATCATGACCTTAGCCTGCAATTGATGTAGAAGTATTTGATTAACATTTGGGTATCAGTCAGCAATGTTCATTTGATACAAAAGCCATAGGTTTTAAATTAATGTATTGTATTATTTGCTTAATAAAGTAAAAGAGTAGAAAAAGTACAATGGAAAGGAGAAATAGGAATTAACTGGAAGCCACTTTTGAAAAAAAGATTCTAGAAAAAAGTAAGTAACCAAATCACAGAATCATTCAGGTCAGAAGGGACCTCTTGAGACCATCTAGTCTGACCCCACAGCTGAAGTAAGGTAAGTTAGAGCAGGCTGCCCAGGGTATTTTAAGTGCTCTAGAAAGAAACACATGGAGATATTGTGCTAGTAGTTTACTCCATGTCACACTGTTGCTCTACAGGATAAGTGATTCCTGCCCTTTCTGCTGTCACACACACAGAGTAACAACCTGCCTTTTTTGCCTGAGATATCACACAAGCTGCTTCTCCCCATCACACACATGCACCATGGAGAGAGGCAAAGAGCTGGCAAAACTGCTGCCTTAAACACTGTATGTTGGGACACATCAGTTTCTGTATCTCTGCACTTCAGAACACCCAAGTTGCGTGGCTGATGCCCAAGTTGCACGACATAAAAAGGAGATAAGCATGATGGAAGGAGTCAAGCTACTAACAACATAGAAATGATTCATGCAATGTTGACAGAAGACAGAGCACAACCAGGAAAACTGTAACTAGAATGTAGGTAGGTCCCTAATTTTGAAAGTGAAATAGAGTTGAAAATAATGAGAAAAAAAGCTCAGTATAACACAAGGATGTAAGGAGAAGGACGGGAAACAATCAGTCAGAAAGGTCATGGTGGCAGAGACATAGAGGATGAATTTGCTATGTGCAATACAAGTGCTAAAGAGGCTGTGGAAGAAAACAAACAGCAATGACAGAAATTAATAGACTTCTGCAATGACTGAGGTATGAATAGACTTCTATCAGTAGCACGTTTTTCAATGAAAGCAGTGAGTACTGGGAAGGTCATAAAGGATGAGGTAGGTAGGTTTAATGAATTAATATAGCCTTGGAAAGAGAGAGCTGAAACAAAAGTGAAGTTGAAAGCCTGCCCACCTTCAATGAAAATGAAAGTATTAGTGGTCAGTGAGTGAAATGAAAGATGGAGAAAATATTTCATTAGTGGTTTTATTTATTTATTTATTTATTTTCTTTTGGGTAAGTTTAATTTGAGGAGACATATGAATCAGTCATCAATATCCAAAACCTTCAAAAGATCAGCAGACATGATGTTGCAGATGGAGTGAGAGTGCACTTCTAAGAGCAATATGTTTATTGATAACAAAGTTTGATAATAAATGCGACAGTGGTTTAACAAGATTCGATGGCAAGATACACTTGATTATTTACTGCATAGAGGACAGGGTCAGACAAGACTGTCAGGGAGACCCTCCCGCTGAGTCATGAGGTTCAGAGAGGACCCCCTTGCTTTCTAAACTCCTTCTCAGAGAGGAGTCTAGGTGCGGCTGGATCCAATCCTAGTCCCAGACTTGGTCAACGGTTTATGTCTAAAGGATTATATGTGTGCAATCAATCCTTTATATCACTTAGCTAAGATTTCAAAGTTTAGCATGCTATTAGTCACTTACCAAGGATCTGTTGCAGCAAGGAATCTCTCAACCTCGAGGAGTAACCTTGAGAGGCGTCCCTACTCAAGGGGAGATCCTGGTGTGCAGCCCACTGCCATGCAGGAGAGCTCAAAGGACTCTTGGGCTGCTCATTATTTATGGGGGTTAGATGATTGACTCATAGTCATATTTACATACCAACTCTGTCTGTTAGTTTCTTCCAAATCTAGCATGAGTTGGACACTTACCGGCACTGTGGTTAGGTAGACACATTGCCATAAATTAGCCCTTGGTTGTTGTGTTGTTACCTGTCTCCTCCGAATCCACTTCTGAGCTGGATGCATCCATCACAACTGCCACTGGTGATTATCACTTGAGCAGGGCCATGGGAAAAGGTCAGATGGGGGGGGAGGCAGGGGGGTACAGGGGGAGTACACCGCCACACATGGTGAGTGGTAAAGACACAGAACTGGCTTAGGAGAATTTGATCATCAGAATGGGTTAAATTTTTTAAATAAGGCTACTGTTATGGAGAATAAGAGAGGTGAATACACCAGGTGAAAGGACACTGTTATGGTACATTAACCATCAAAGTCAGTGTATATCACCCTGTGGTTTGAGATCTTCTGTCACCTCTATGTCTTCAGCATAAAAAAAACAGTATCATGTCCTGTGCTTTGGTGTAGTAATTTCTAGTAGATACAATCTATTTTTTAGCAGTTCTGTCCCATCATTCAGAAGCCTGAAAAGGAAGGAATAGCTTAGAAAAGGAAGTGGGTGTGACTAGACATCAGTGGCCTCAGGAAGAAGGGGTTTTAGAAGTGAAGACATAGATCACAGAGATTCATGAGAGATCTAAGAGAGAAAAAGCTTTAGAAGAGGGAGCAAACAACAGTTTATTTCAGTAAGAGATTCAGACAAGCCTAACAAACTTCAGGGAACTTCATAGATCTTGCGTGAAAAAAAAATAATCCTAAGAACAAATTGCCTGAATGATCTGGATAATTCAAAATGATTTAAGTTAGTCTATACCAATATGACTGTGATGATTTCAAGTAAACATTGTAAAGGAAGAGTTTATGAAAACTAAAATTCCCTGTTCATGAGTACAAGGTAGCATACCTTAGAAAGTATAGTTTGAACTACCAACTGTACTTTAACTGTAGAACTCAGGGGAGGAGGAGATGGAAAGAGAAAACTGCATGATTTTAGAGATCAACTAAGAAAAAAAATGTTTACATATACATAAAAACCATGGTTGAAAAGAGTACTAGAGATATCATAGTGATATTATGAAAGCCAACAGTAAAGCTTCACCTTGAACGCCAATGATTTCTGGTCACTCTGCCCATAAATTATATAAAAACTGAAATGTTCAGAGAAAAGTGACAAAAAGGATAAGCACAAAGAGGGTCCAAGGAAAGTGCATTGAAAAGATGAGTAGCAGGTAGTGTGACAAAGGCACAGACAAACCATGCTTCTATTCATATGCTCTCAGAGAATAACAAGATTTCTGCTAAAACGAAGTGGTTTTTTTATGCTGAGGTTTCCATAAGATGAGGTATTTTTCTACTCTTAAACCAAAGGGTTAGAAAGGCTACTCTTTATGCAGGTTACGACATTATTTTCTGGCATGGATTTTTTACTTTTTCTGAAGCAGCTGACAGAGGCCACTATCACAGACAAGTTCCAGAGTACTGGAAGCCAGAAAGATAGTACAGGAAAAAGGAAAAATATGGTCTTAATTCTATTTTCACTTTCACTGAAGTTTATTAGAGCATAATGTAATAAGTCTACTTGACACATTTTTGCTGGCACATGAAGATTTCATAAATTTCTAGTCCACGTCACTTTGATAAACTTCCTTCAAATTACTCATAATTTTCAGATCCTGTTCATATTTTCCTGCCTTTTGATATCTGCATTTTCTTGGATCCTTCTGTGGATTCCATTCAGAATAATCAAAACTTCCAATACAGCTTGCTAACCAGGGTTACTTTCTAATAGAAATCACTGTACACTTGTGCTTCTTTATGTATTCTAATTTGTGCATAGTGAACACTCATGAATAAAAATATTATTTCAATAAGAGACACAGAGAGAGAGAGAGGGATAATAGGAGAAAAAGAGAAAGGAAAGACAGAAAGGAAGAAAGGAAAGGAAAGGGAAAGATGAAGGGAGGGATGGAGAGTTATTCTAGAAGAAATCTGAATTTTTATTATAATCTGGTAGGGTTTTAGGAACCACTGAATTCTGCTTATTTTCTATAATAAATCCTACCAAACTACAACTTTAATGATTTTTACATAGTAATTCTCTAAACTACTCTCTTTGTCCCTTTTAATATGGCAGCTTTTATTATATTAGAAAATATTCCTCATTTCATTGTTTTCTCTTCCAGAGATTCCACACTGAGACAGATTTGACAGATATAATATCTATTTTTTTCTTCCATTTAGATGGTTAATCACAGTTGTCCTCAAATACAAAGGAATATTTCCTTACCAGAACATACCAAAAAACTCTTTCTAGATTGGAACTTTCAACATTGTATGTTGTTATGTTCCCACAGTTTTCCATTTCTTTGTAAAAAATTATAGAATGCCAGCTTCCAAATAGTAGAAGCCTTCTTAATTATGTTTATACTTTTCTTATTGCTGCATTCTTTGTATTATTTTACTTTGTAAAATCAATTTTTTAATTTGCAAAATGTATGACAAATTCTTCCTGTTCTCTTCCTAAAGGCTTTTATTGTTCTAAGAACTGTCAGGGTATTTCAAAGATGGTGGTATACACAGAATTTTTGGCATGACTAAGGGCACAGTGGAGATAAGCTGAATAACAGTAAAAACCCAGTAGTAAAGAGAATTGGAGTATTTCATAGTTCTCATTCATGCTTTTCTGTACAACTACATCAGCCAGCATGGGATTGAAGTAATCAGAACATACAGAGTTATACTCTGAAGGAAATATTGCTTGCAATTATTTTTCCAGTTCTTGAAGTCTATAGAAAACAATTTAAATATATTACTTCAGGACTGGACACAGCTGATTAGTATACATAGAGAGTGATACTTTATTTTTCAGAAATTAATTTCAGACAAGATATACAGTGTTTGTATCTCCAATAATGCTTGAGTTTTAGTACTGAGTCCATATATTGTCTCTACCAGTGGCTGGTGGGCATGTTCTCCTCTAGAATGTCTTTTTTTATTATTATAACAGAATTAGAAATTTATTTCTGCTGTTAGTCAGTTTATTCAGTATGCCCCTTGCCCAAACTGTAATCCTTGAAACACTGATATCAAATTAGTATTGATCATCACAACAACTCATTACTGAGTTAGTGAAGATTTTCCCACAGACTTCAAGAAAACTTGGATCAAACCTTTAAGGAACTATCTATCTTAATTATTACCAGAAGCAGCTTTCACTATTACTTATCTAACTTTGTTACACTGGTCTCCATTTTGACATCTTTAAAAAAAAAAAGATTAAACTGCTTTCCTCTGTTTCTTTGAAGCAAAGAGTCATCAAGAAGATTGCAAACTGTTACTGCTTTTCACTGAATACACATCCACAGTAACTAAATACAAATGTAAAAAATGGAAAACAGAGAAAGAATGTTTGTATGACTAATTCTTTCCTGAAATAGCATACCTCGCACATCATTATAGTCTTCTGTCTTTTACTGAGAAATATAAGTACCAAATATTTTTAATTCTTCACCTTTCTAGTCAACATGAAGGTATAAACATAGCATCATTGATTTTTACAGAAATTATTTGTAGTGCTTGTCTCTTGCTGCTGTGCTCCTTTCTTTCCTTGCTGCTTTCTGTGGGAGCTAGCATTCCTCTTAACGAAACTGAGGAAATACATTAAGTCATTTCCAGGGGTGAAAATTTGTAAAGGAGCTTAATGAGAAAGTAAGTGCTAAAAAAGGTAATGTGTTAATAAAAATATCCTCACATTTTCAATGCTATGCAACTTGTTAACTGTAATAAAATTACCTGTGACAGGTAACATAAGGGTTTTTCATATTTCTTTTTGGTAGTTTACTTAGAATACCTTATTCAATTTAATAAAGAAAACAATAATTACACAGGTGAAAATACATGGCATTGGATCATTCTTTTATGACTTAATAAATCCATAGGTAGAGGCAAAGTCCAATGAGGTCAGTGCATTGATTTCCAGAGAGCCTCACAAAAAGGATTTGGTACAAAAATGTTAGAGCAAGGGATTAGATAGTGGTGGGATTTTTGTTACTGTTGGGTTTTGGTTTTGTTTGGTTGGTTTTTTTCCCAAACAAATCTCAGTGCCAAAAATAGAGCTTAGAAAATAATTTATCAATATTTATCAGAATATTTTCAATTTCAGATAAAAGGATGCCTAATTTCTGTTAATTTCCAACTATTTGTGTCTGAAAATATCTCCTTATTAGTGAAATAATATCTTTTTCAATTTGTCTCTTGTCAAAGAAGATATTTGAATTCCATGATCTATTTTATTCTTTTTTTTTCACTAAAATAATTCTTCAGCATGAAGACTATATCAGTTTTTTCAGTATAAATAATTAGTCATCAAAGCTTAATCAAAGATTTTAAAATCCAGTGGTTTTGGCTACCTATGTATGAATTGCTATATTAATTCAATTTTCAGATCAAATAAATTAGATGTTAAACAGGCCTTTACAATTTACTCCACAATCTCTTATAAAATGCTACTTTTTCTTTTTTTGAAATCAGTAAGTCTGTTCATATATATGCATATAGTACTTTAAGAGTGATTAACAGAAACTAGTTCTTTTAATCTCCTTAAATTTGAGTGTTGTAGACATTTTTTCAAATCATCTTATTATTCTTACTTGATTTCAGAAGTAGAAAACTTGGAAGAAAAAAATTATTAAAATAAAAAGTATGCAAAATACTATTAGACTATGTTTTTAATTAAAATATTCAGATATTTTCCTTTTTTTTTTTTTTTTTTACTTTTACAGTTACAGCACTTCAGATTTTACTCATTTTGTCATCAGGGCACACATCCATTCAGGGCTTACACATGCCTAAAGAATACAGACTGGGTAAAAAAGGATTTAGGATTTTATTTACTTAAGGATTTTCTAGCACCTACTCTTGCAAACTCCACTCACTCTGTAAAAGTCAAACTGCTTTAACCCTATCTCAGGAAATAAAGAAATGGCAATCTGCTGATATCTGACGCACAACAGAATTCAGCTGGCTCTACTGTATAAATAGAGAACTGAAATAGTTCCAGTCATTTAGAGAGGTTTCAGCATGATGTCCCTGTTTTCCTTTTTTTTCCCCTTGCATTCCGGAATACCCAAACTCACTAGATAAATATCAGCACTCTTCAAAACAAACTTGCAACATCCTCATATGAGCTTTGATTTGTGATGTTGACTTACACCAGATGAGCCAGCCCCTCATAATTCTTATCTTTTGTCTTGCCATTATGGTCAATAAAGCTATTATGTAAAAAGGGCAAAATGCTACTCTTATTTGTTATATATGCTCCTAGCATTTCTCCGGGTGTGCCATATTTGTCTACTTCACTGTCAAAACATGTCCTTACTATTAGCAGTAAAAGCTAAGGGAATGCCAGCCAGATTCCATTGTCTCACATGTTAGCAGCAAAATTATCAGATTTTAGTAGCAATGATTGCGTGGGTCATTGAAGGTTTTGATTTTTAGAAAAGTGTTTAATAAAAGGTTATTCAACAGTGTTTTGATGTAGAGAGATTAATTGTAAGATCCTCCTTTATGATTGTAAAAATGAACTCTTGTCCAACTGGCCTGATGCAAAGCCCATTGGAAGCTATTTGAAAAGATTTTCCATTCCGAGTTCTGGATTCAGTACTATGAGAATATTGGTAAGAGTATGGGGCTAACCTTTTCCACTTCAGCAATTAAGCCATAATGATCATCCTGAAGTACTGGAAGTGTACCAATTCTTGGTGTAAATCAATCAGCATTTGATTAATTGAGAGGACTGTGCTGTTCTTTTGGTGTTTTCATGTGCTGTAATCATATGTGCTTTTATAAAATGCATAAGTACCAATTTATAGATAATGCCTAATGCAAGCCTATTCTCTTCTACTAAAAGCAATGTTTGCACTTAACCAGAATTAGGTCAAGAATGAATGTATACTAAAGAGACTGTTGTGTTTCTAGATATTTCCTGATTTCGTATTTCCAGATTTTTATGTCCTAATTATATGATTCTGAAAAGATACAAATACTTTCCATTTGAGACGTAATGGCATAGCTGTTCCTAAGATGATTTGCTAATTATGTTTTTACAGTTTATCACCAGAAATATGGCTGGTACAATAGAAATAATCAAAAAGGTCGATATTTTAGTATGACCTAAACGAAAAAGGGTATTACTTTGAAAATTATTCAGTGTTTTATTTAATTAATGCTCCAAGTATTTAAACTTTTGCACAGTTTGGGAAGTGTTTCTTGTCTATTTCCCTTTGCACTTCATTTAGGATTTGACTGCTTGAACTGCAAGTTTTAACCGATATTCTCATTGCTGTAGTAGTCCTGAAACAGATTTGGGATTTAGGAGCTGAAAGTTCTGTGGTTGGTTTTTAACATCTACAGCTTCAAAACAGCCATATCGTATGGGTGTGATATTGCTTCTTCCACTGTCTATGGTTGTTAGACATTCCTACAATATCTGTTACATTACACATTTTCTTCTTCCACTGTCAACAGTAGTTATCTATTTCTGTAGAGGGACTCAGCACTTGTATGCTTTTTTCTGTGTGTAAGATTTACAGAGGCCCAGAGATCTCTGCTAAAATGCAGCAAATATTTTAGTTGCTATAGTCATGGATTCCTTACAAATAAACAGGATGAATAGCTGTTAAATCTGGCTTGTCCTCTGATCTTGATTTCAAAGTATCTTATTCTCATTTTATGGCTGAGGCACTTCAGCCGCAGAGTGGAAACTGACTGGCAGAATGGTAACAGAACCAGGACTTTCAGGCCAGAAGCTCATTAGCTGGGCTCTAGCACCTTATTAGAAGCTATTTAGATTAAGGATATTTTCTTATTTCAGAGGCCTGTCTTCTGGTAAGGAGAAATTTAACAGAATGTATAAAATTCATTTGACACACTATCTATGTTGCAAACATTTTTTCTTAAATTGTTCTTTAATCTACAGTTTTTAGATTGATTTATACTGGTTTATGTATGAATTACCTAATAGTATTTTATAGGATTTTATGAGTTTTAGGTACATTTTAATATTTCTGAGAATTCCCTTCCTATTATACTGGACTTCCTCCTATTTAGGATGTTATTGGTATTTCTGTGCTTTTATCCATTATATGGAAAACAGGAAAAAAAATTCTTGAAAAGTTTTATAATCTTTAAATATGGAATATACCCAGTAAAAGGAAAGATTGTATTCCTTACCAATAGAGAATTGCTATCATTGAGAATAGAAAGATGACACCTACATCACAAATTTCAACCTTCTGGGAACGTAAATAGAGTCAACAGTAGTATGTTGCTGTCTCCTGCTGTGCAAAGGTGGCACAAATTGATTCAGAAATCTATTAAATTTATCTTCCAAAACCTAGTAACTTTTGGTCTCTCAGGTTACTGATATAGGGCTCTTTCATATGTTAACATGTTTCAACATATCTCAGAAGCAGTCTTAATCACACATTACCTGAAGCCTATCATCTGTTTTATTGGCCCATTTGTATCTACAATTGGGTTAATTTTTTCCCCTCCAGATAGTGACTGATTAAATGTCAATACATTCGGAGCATATTCTCTAGCAATGCGAATCTTTGAAGAGTCATGGGATAATGGGTCTGTGAAAAAGATTCAGCTTACAATACTGTACATGAATTTTTTTCAGAATGTATTTCAAGGAACATTGGAAGAAGGAATGAGAGAAGCTTTAAAATGTGTGTTGCCATTACTGTGTCGTATAAGCACATAACTTCTTTTCATTGAAGGAAATTTCACTCAGAAGACTGATTTCAAAACTGTAAGATGAGACTATTTCCTTCTGTCCTTTTGTGTGATCTTCTGAGTTCTGACCTAGGCCATAAGAGTCTTAGGCCACAAAGACAACTTACAGCAAGTCCTCACACTATTTGGTTTGGACTATGCTAGCCATCTAACACAGGTGTACTTATCAATACTAAAATTAGGAGTATATTAGGGGTATTGTAAGTGCTTCCAGAGGAAGACTCACAGCAGCAGTCCAAGTTATAACCTTGGTGGATACAAAATAAACAAAATTAGAAGAGAGCATTCTCATTTTTAGACTCTAACTCTTCTCGGTTCTTTTCTCCACTCTGACATAATTCAGCTTCCCTGCGCCACAGAAGATACTGAAGTGTGTTCTTGAACATTGTATATTTTTTATTAGTACAGTAATCATATTTAATGTTCCCTTTTCTCACTAGTTGCTGAAACAAACCAAAAATAACAATCTATTTACCAATTTGACTCCCAAAAACCATCTTGGGCCAGCCAACATCTGAAAGGAGACTTTTGTATTCTTAATACACAAATAGATCAAAAATCATAACTCTCATCCTCTGAAATCATAACGGTGGCCTAGAAGTCCTGAGGAGTTTTTAACACCTCTTACAGATCACTTAAGTTTCACAATATCTTGAAAATTTAACATTAGATATGTGTCAATGTCTATTTCCTATCATTTTCCTGTTCTGCTCAGAACTCTAGTTGTCTTCCTATAACCTCTCATATATATATATATGTAACCTTTCTTGATGTATTGCCTCCAGCAGGTTGTCACAGTCCCCTGCTCTTCTGATCCTCTTACACTGCTCTCTCCTGACATATTTTTCTTCTTCACTTTCAACTCTCTTAAACTTTTAGCAGAAGTGTACAAAGAGCACTCATTTATATAAATAACATTATCATATCAATCTATACTGAATACAGCTGACTGCTAAGAAGCACTGTTCCAAATAGCTTTAAGACAACCACAGTAAAAAAATATATATTTGTTTAAATAAGCAGAACAAGTTCACTTTTTCAGAAAGACTTTATTTTCCTGTAAATCAGTATGAAAGTGGGGAATAAAACAAGGCAATGACTCCCAGAGTACTGTATGAAATAGGTAGTATATTAACTTTGATCTCATCCACAATAAGCTTACATTAATATAACTAAGATAAGAACCAAGCATAAAATACTGCTGAGCCTAAAACAATAAGGTCCTTTTTTTTTACAAAGTATGTAAAAATGCATGTGGAATACATCCCTGCCAACTGTTAAGTTTTATTGTGAGCTTGCAATACTTAGCTTTTATTGAACAAAAGGTCCTAGCTTTTACTGAATAAAAGGTAGGGTTTTAGTCTTCATGGCAACAACAACAGAAAAAAAATACATTCCCTGTGTACTACTGTAAAAAAGCAGCCATGGACAAAAGCCCATAGCAGTAACCATTTTCATCAGCAGCGTTCAAATTTTTTCAAGAAATATGAATTTTAAATATCACAGTGTTTTCAATGAAAGCTCTGCAAAAGATCTACACAAAATAGATCTCAGTTGAAAGAAATGGTAATGGACTGCAATATGAAGCCTGACAACAGATGGATTAATACAAAAATCTATCATTTCAGTATTCAGCTGCCATTAAGTGGATATGGATGCTACTGCTACCCAAGCTCTAATGGTGTGATTTCAGTCTAACCAGTCAATTACTATCTCTTTCCAAACTCAGCTTCTTCCGATTCTGGAATAAATCCCTAAATTTAACATAGAAATTGCTGCTTATAATCCATTTTTTATTGCTAAGCAATTTATCTGTCCTTCCATCCTTCTGCACAGCTGGGGTAGTTTGGATGTGAGTTGTTCTAAAAACCTTAGCATACTTTGAATATTGTGTTTCAAAAGCTTTCACTATGGTCCCAGATTCTCTCAGTGTAAGAAAGGGGACGTATAGCCATGTATCATCTCCTAACTGATTATTAGTTTTACTGACATAACAATTTTAAGTTAATATTGTACTGAATATTAATCATAATGTTCAGTATTCATAAACTGAGGTGAACGTAGTTAACATGGGTTTGGCATTAATATTTGATGTTTGCAAATGTTCTTGACATGGAGTATCCAGTCTGTTGAGGCCTCCTCCACAGTGCAAATTGGCTCTAAAATCAGGTGGTGATTGCTTACAAAGGTCATCTAATGATGACCAATGACTGGACTTTGCAGTCAAACAAGTTCAAATTAAAAATAAAACATGTTGCTAAAAGAACATATTATCGGATCCTCCATTTGCTGTTGCCTCCTAATCAAACTTTGAACTTTTCTAGTGTATATGTCTGAGTTAAGCATAAGACATTGAGCTCAGGACAGAAGCAATTGTTTGAAAATGATAAAAAGTACTTATATAAATCCAGCAAATGTTTAATCTTCAGACCTTAGGCAATACGAGCAAATCTCATAGTCTTCATGGAGACATAGCTCTGTAAACTTCAGAAAGTCCCTTCCCAGTATGAACTAAATTCTGCTCATCTACCTCACATGGGTAATCCAGCTATTTCCTTTTAAAGTTCTTTTTTATGCACAGTGGACTCACACTTCATTTTTCTACAGCACAGCACAGCAAGTGCTATAACTTCAACTTCCAAGCTACTACTTTTTCAACAATCATTTTTCACACTTTTTTTTTAATGTACTGTCCTTGTATGCACAGTATATTTCAGTGAAACCTTATCTCCCCAGTTCATAGCCATATGCTACAAGTCCACAATTAAGCTCATCCTCAGGCACTTAAGAAACAAGAACAGAGAGTAAATGAACAGTCTCTGAAGAAATATTTGGCAATAATGTCTCCACTCATGCATCTTGCAAGTGCATCAACTGATCTTACCTTACGAATTCATGCTTGCTGCCAACTCTGGTGTTAATTTGCATGAATACCACAATACCACATTTATCAGAAACCCAGAAAAGAGAATGGTAAAGCAATGGCTTACAAATAACCTGACAAAAGCTTCTGACACATTGCTTGTAGCAATACTTAGTGCTCATTTTTCCCACATATTATATTAAGAATCTTATGGTAAGAATACAGTTGATCCTGGCACAGCCAGCTGAGTAATTGTCATAGAAAAAAAAAAAAACAAAAACGTGCATTTAAAAAGAGAGGTGATGAAAAAGACTGAAGCTCTTCTGCATTTCTAAGTTAAATAAACTCTGTTCTATAGACATATTAAATGAAATCCCATAAAGAGCTTAAGCAAACTAAAAAAGAATAAAAGTTTCTTTAGTACCATTATTGATAAACCTATTAAAAAAAACCCCCACACCTACGGCAACCAATGCACATATAGAGCATAGGGAAGAAACACTGTTTATTCTGTTTATTCATTCAATTTAGGTTGCCATCCAACAGTTGTTCACATTAAATCAGAGGAACATTTTCTTTATCTATAAGTATGCAAAACAGCAGGGGAATAATTGTCACATAAACACAAAATTACTGAGATATTTTGTCTTGCCAACATTAAGTGTATTCTATTTTTTTCATTTAGTATTGCTAGTCAAAGAAGTTTTTCAAATTTTGCCTTAGTTAAACACAGTTCCCCCTGCCACTGACTACATCACCTGAGAATCCCTTCTCTCTAAGGATTGCCTTTTAAATATGTTATACATGCATGTGTGTATACACACACACACACACATATATATATGTTTGTGTTAGCTGTTTCTTTTTCCACAGGTATCAAAACATTCCAGGTTTAGTCCTGCTCATGTTCATGCAAAGCAAACTTTGGGGTCCCCCATTCAGGTAGTCACGTTCCTGGAAATCATCTTCAGAATCTTAGTCCAGAAGATTTCACACAGACTAGATAAAACTTTGACTTCTCATACACACAACTAGTTGGTTGTCCAGTAAGAAAAGAAATCTGATTTTCATCCTCATTATTTTTTAATCTAATACAGAGATTTTACTTTAATGGTAGTAGCAGATTTGCAGCCTACATTTTCATTCATAGTGTTTACTAACCTGGCTAATATGTATTTTGGCCCTGATTTTTAAATGTTTTTTTTTTACTTAGATAAAATATTTAAATTACATGACTAATAAAGAACATTTGTATGTTGCATGCATAGAATTTTATGCAGATTATTCATAAATTCTTTGCTTCATTTTATATCTTCAGTTCTATGCCTTTTCATTTTATCCCTCTATTCTTATGGATTGTACTGAATTTCATGTCCTTTTTCTTCAAGCCCCTGCCTCTATACTGTGCAATTAGGTAGGAATCTTTCTTCTTTTTCTTTTTTGCTTTTCAACATAGTATCATGTAAATGATACTATCCATCATAGTAACATGTAAATTTCTCAGATATGTTTACAAATTAAAGCTAAAGATATGATCCACAAAATAACAAGTATGCCAAAAGTCAAAGACCCAGGAATACTTATTATATATTTATTATAATTTCCAGCATTTTAAGAAAATAGAATGTATTCTGAGGGGCTTGATTATTATTATTTTAATACCTGGGGGTAACAATGTTGCTTTAACATCTGTTCTGAAATTTATATAGTACAATAAAATAAGTACTTTTTAAATCTAAAAAATATGAATCATAGAATCATAGAATCATAGAATCATAGAATACCAGGTTGGAAGGGACCTCGAGGATCATCTGGTCCAACCTTTCTAGCACAATCTAGACGAGATGGCCCAGCACCATGTCCAGCTGAATCTTAAACATGTTCAGCACAGTGGAGTCAACCACTTCCCTGGGGAGATTATTCCAATGATTGACTGTTCTCATTGTGAAAAATTTCCCTCTCGTGTCCAATCGAAATCTCCCTGTGAGTAACTTGCACCCGTTACCCCTTGTCCTCACCATGTGACTCCTTGTAAAAGAGAGTCTCCATCTTCTTTGTAGCTCCCCTTTAAGTACTGGTACAATATGGTTATTTTGCATTTAGAATGGTATCCTCATTACATGAATAAATACCACTCATAGTGGTCAGCATATATTTTGAGATGTATGGGATGGTTTAAAATATAGAGAAAAGACAGAGAATTACTTTCATGACGTTCTCTAGACATTGATCCCTTTCAAACTGTTTTAGAATAGAAATTGAAGGTGTGAAAGGTGACTATAAAAAACTCAGGTAGGAGAAATCTGCTGAAACACTGTGTAGAAGACAGCTAAGTCATGGTGTGAAGGAGGTCCAAAAGATCTCATCCATGTCCCAGGAAAGAAGAGGAGTCATGAGTGAGCTGTTGGTGGAAGAGGTTATTAGAAATTGATCCAATGCTTCTGGGCAGTGTATTAGTTAACACAGAAATAAGTGTTGCTGATATAATTGAGGTCTGAATCAGGCAGGAAATACGACTTAAATCTCTACACAGAATAGACCCCTCCACCTCCCAGACCACAAGTAGTCCATATCAGGATGGATCATTGCTGTAACTACAGAAGGATAAATTAAAGTCTTGGATTTTACTTATGGTAGCTCACAAAATAATTCTCCACTTCACCTCACCTTTCATTCTTTTAGGTATATTCTCTTAAAATTGTATGTATATTACTCTAAAATTGAGCAGTCTCTTATTCTCTTAAAAAAAAAAAAAGATGGCTAGACTAAGATTTTATATGTCAAGTTTTACCATATGAAAAAATTTGCAGCTGAGTTACAAACTGTTGAAGTGTTGAAATGAAAGTTAAGAAATGCTAATCCAGCTCTAAGTTTAGTCTGCCTTATTTAATATTAGTTTATTAGTGGGGAAAAGGACATATAGAGCACAAAATAGTTGCCTTTTTTAAACTCACTAGGAGACATTATGCATGCGTAAGACAGCTGGCATATTGATTTCAAAATTGCATAGATTTGTTTTAGATGTATTTCATTAAATGTTTAGCTAGCAGCTAGAAGCAACCATTCTATAATCATTGATAGAGGAAAACAGCATAGATTTTTTTTTCATCAGCAATTCATGCAAGCATTATTTCAAATGAAAGTCAAGTTATTTCAAATTGTAGGTTTGTATTCATCTGTGTCCAAATAGTTGTACTTCATGGGAGCTATAGTTCAAATGATTCCTGTAGACATTGTCTTCTAAGGACTAATTTCCCAACCTGGACCATGTTTCTAATGATCACTGTAATTCTAGCCCGATTGCTTCTGTATGAAAGGCAAGTGTTTGGTCATAAGACACAATACTTTTGAAAAAAGAACCATAAAATAAATTAATTGGAAGGATTATGTCATTAATTGTGATTATACTGGAGGAAAAATTACTCATTATTGTACGTAAATTCTCCTTTATCTCACTGAATATTTCTGATTTAAGTAAATATGATTTGTTTCGTTTCTTTCACAGGGTTACTAAGCAGCTGATCCCTATAACTCAGCTGAAGAGCCATAGCCGGTCAGAAATGGCTTTAAATTGAAAGAGGGTTGATTTATATTAGCTATAAGGAAGAAATTCTTCACTATTAGGGTGGTGAGGCACTGGAAGAGGTTGCCCAGAGAAGTTGTGGATGCCCTCTCCCTAGAAGTGTTCAAGGTCAGGTGGGATGGGACTTTGAGCAACCTGGTCTAGTGAAAAGTGTCTCTGCCCATGGCAGGAAGGTTGGAACCAGATGATCTTTAAGGTCCCTTCCAACCCAAACCATTCTATGATTCTATGATTCTATGAAATACTTCTTCACTTAAAGATGAACAACAAATTGTGAAACAATTAAATGTTGTAGAAAAAGCTGATGAGACTTTCCAAGTTTCTGTATTAAAGCATTAATTCAAGGAGTGCAGAGGTTAGCTTAGAAAGTTTTAAGCAGATAGACTGGTTACATGTTTGGGGTTTAAGGGAGAAAAACTAGAGAAAATTTATTTTAGAAACACACATTGTACATATGGCAAAACTTTTTCTATTCTAAATTTACAAAGGTACTGTAAACCTAAAATTTAGCATTACAGATTTGTGTATTTACACACTTAGGGCCAACATACAAATTCATACTGATGACTATTGATCTATTGATTTTGATGAGGTCAGCTGTGGAAGTGTTGTAACTGTTAGTTCTTCCACTGCTCACTGAAGAACATGAAAGAAATGAAAAGAAAGTCAGTTTAAAGACTATGATATCATAGAATAGAGATATGAGCAATCTATTTACAATTTTCTTTGTATCAAAAATGGATCACATGCAATAACATCCCTCTGTAAATTTTGATCTATGATTATATAATGACATGATAGCAAAATGAGCATTTGTATTTGGAGAAAAAAATCCCAAGTAATTAATTGCTTCAGCATAATAACACTTTTAGAGAGAAATCTAAAAATAGTTTGTTGAAGCTGTCCCTGATTTCTTAAAGCAGTATGTTTCTAAACAGTGTTTGAAATGCAGCTTACTAATTGTACTGTGAAATTCTTGGCTGAAGAAAGGGATAACAGAAACAAAATAGACAATGTGTGCCAACTGCATAGGTGTCATCTTTTAGTAGATGACCTGGAGTTGGCTAACTTCAGAAAATCAATCAGCATAAAGTAGATCAGATAACTTCTGAGTGCAGATTGGTTTCAGATTACATTAAAGTAGGTACGATTCATGTAAATATTCATTATAAATATTTATCTGTCCATTGTGAGTTTATATGCAGAGGCCGGGAATTTTCTGTTCAACTAATATTGGGAATTAATATTATCTGTAATATGTTGACTTGTTGCTTCTCAAATATCAATAAGGCAGCACATTGGAAGCCTCCTAGCTCAGCTGTGAAAACCAAAATTTAAAGGAAATCCTAGTTCCTCACTAGTCAAAATTATAAAAGGAAATTATCAGCGACTGATAATAGCTCTATGTTCCACAATAAGGCCAACACAGTGCTTTGACCCTGGAAGGGAAGCACATGATATTATAGTAATCCTATCATCAAATGTTTGACTCTGTTTTGCTTTTCAATTTACAGGTATATTTTTAATTAATTTTGGAAAAACACACTGGCAGAATAAAAACCACAGTGCCTAAGGTTGCAATTTTATGTCAGGCCTCTAAAATATGCCTACTGAAGCCAAAAAGATGACTGAAACCTGTGTAGAAATGCCTGAGCTAGCTTTAAACTAGCTGAATGAAGTTGAATATGGTTTGCTGAATGAACAGCAAACATGCAAGAGGCTGAAGCTCAGCATGAGCTATAAAATAGACCTGGGAAAAAGTATTAATACTTAGGAAATTAGTCTGCCGTAATATTGGAGGTATTAAAACTACTCTTCTACTGGTAACTGATTTTGCATATTTTTGACTAAAGTATAAACACACAAACAAGAGTATATTCTCTGTATTCTTGTACACCTATTTAGAATTGGGTGTATAGAGTAGATAAAAGTTGTATCATTGATTTTTTTCCTCTTTTGATGATGGATTACAAATATTGAGATATTTGTAAGATCTCAATGCTCAATGTTATAGTTGTAATACAAAATTGTACAAGAAAGCTAACAATTACTGCTACTTTGTACCATTGTGATAAGGGATATGTTATGAATATGTGGCTTATGGGTATGTGGCTTGTGGATGTGGGCTTCTGCAGAGTCTTTTCTGTCAGAGCTAAGATACATAGTATTATATGAGACAAGCTGACAAAAGCAAAAGAGTATTCTTTCACATGTACTTTTTTGTTACAAAGTAGATGACCTGGTTTATTTTGTAATTTTAAAAAATTGGATGTTTTATATTGAGTGATTGCATGTTTTAAGGAGATCTCTGACTTGGAGACTCACTCCAGCAGAAAGTAAGCCAATAAACAGAAAATAACTTAAAACACAAACAGTTCAGTCTTTGGCATTATAAAATCTTCTTTTGTTATTTTTCAGATGTGATGAAACATTAATTGTCACCATATCTGAGAGAGAACGAGCAGATTTTTTTACAGTACTGAGTGCAATACAGCAACAGTGAAATCTTAATTGTATGAGATCTCACTATAATGTCCTTTTATGCAATCTTAGCTGAAAAATATAATCTGAGATCGTTGGTTTTGTGTATGAAATATGGAGTATTATGGTATCATTGGAGTAAGGTTTAGTCAAGGGGTTTGATATTACAATTTAACTACTTTAGATATCTAAACCCATTCTGAAAAGAGACTCATTTACAACACAAAAACAATGGCCCAGGTTGGGCACCTCTGAGAAGAAGCCAGTGGGACAAAACCACTACTGCTCCATCAAAAAAGTGGTGTTCTGAACAAAACAATAAGGTTAACTGCTCCTACCTGTGGAGGTTGAAGCCTTTCTATTGTATTCTCTGCCCTCACAGTAACTTTGCTGTAGAAACACAGTTGCCAGCAGAAGCAAATGGCAAACCCTATATGCTTATTTGCAAATGGCAAAAACAATAGCTTAAACTGTGAAATACTAGCAGGAGGCACATAACTGGGGGGGTTGGGGAGGGTGGGAATGTCCAACGCTGAACTTTTGAACTGCCTGCTGTTTGCTATCTGCAACAGGTACAGGCAGGCTGTAAAGTTTTATAACACCCAGACTAAGCAAAAGCGGTATGTCTTGACTACTCCAATTAATAGAGAGACATGATACTCCAATTAATAGAGAGACATGAGACTGTACCAACAATTGCCGTGCTTCAATGCATAGACTGTTTAGGTTGGAAAAAATTGGGGCTTTGGGGGCCCAGAAAGAAGAAGGGATGGAAAATAAAGGTTCCCAAAAAGAAGAAGTGGTATCAGAAAGAAGGAGGGTGGAAAGAAAAGATGAAGATCCTGCCTGGAGGTGGGGGAAGTCCTGGACACCAGGGACATGCATGGACACAGATGGCAAGGGACAGCCAGGGACTTTGGCCAGTGATGCCCTAAACTAGTAACTGCAAACAGTGGCACAGCAGGAAGCAACATGACTTTCTGCCTGACCCCCAAAGTAGGCCGTTGAACCAACTCCCAGTCCTCATAAACTGCAGGCACTGCTGAATGCCACAATCATCTGTGTAGAGCCTACTGCACTTAATTATGCTATGGAGTTAACTGCCTTGGTGTACCCGCAGTGGACTATCTCTCTGACATTGTAGACAATGATACTGAAGCATTTGCTTTTCCTATAAATGTAGTCAAACTCGATTGAAGAATGTCTCTTTTTTTGTCCCCGTGTATTATGGAACTTAGTTTATCCCATCTGAGTCTGCAGTTTAAGGGTAAATGCAAAAGGGAGATAACTCACTATCATACCCACAGCAGAACATTTCCTCTACATATCCCTGATAGGATTTAAATTCAGTTAATTTACTTTTGTGTAAGCTTTGCCCTTCATTTCATATTCTTTGTGGTATGAATTATTACTGACATTTAAGGACCCCATTTTATAGCTGTGATCAAAATGGAATGCAGGTAAATAAAAAGTGACATTATACATAACACAATATAGAAGACTATAAAAAAATGCAAATTGTAGTAGCTCATCCATGCTCATATTTAAGGCCATTGAAAGTATTAGAACATCACATGAAATGAGAACTAATGCCTACTTGCCTGTGGTAAGAAAGAATAGGAAAGAGAAGATAATTAAGTTATAAATCTTTGGTCTGATCCTGAATAGTGGTCTCTGATCTTGAGCATGGTACCCTCCCTTAAGTCGATATCAAGCCATGTATTAACAGAAAATTCTGGAAAAAATAAACCAGATGAACATTTATGACAGGAAGGAATTTATGGTATGAAATAAAAATTATGTAAAACTTACTCTTTAAATATTGTGTCAACCCAAATCCATGTAAAATGGAAGAGAACTTGTAGTTTTGATGTGTTTTCTTGGTCTTTCATATCTAAGAATCAAAGCACAACACAAAATTCTAGAGGCTTAGCTGGGACACTGCATGCAAAGCAGTACTGTATTGAAAACTAATACAAGCCTGAGTGGAAATCATCTTGATTTAAAACAGGATGAGGATTCCTGTGAATGAAGACATTTTCCCAGTTCTTCCCAGGTTTAACTCTTAGTTACAGTGCTTTCTGAGTTTGGGTTTGGGGTTTTTTGGTTTGGGGGGAGGGGAGAGGAGTTGTTTGGGGTTTTTTTCCTAATCATTATCTAAGTTATTATTTTTGTTGTTAAGAATCAATTGCTTGGTCTTCAGAAAAAATAAGTTTTTATCACATATACATGGAATATGGTGGGTTTTTTCCATTTTAAAAATATTGGAATTGAAGAAGAAATAAGGAGTTGAGAGCATCAAAATCACAGTTATCTACGAGACAAAGTGGAATGAGGATTTAGTAACTGGTCTTGAATACATAATTTTTTTAATATATATGAAGATCTACTAGCAACTAGATAATTTCCAAAGTCTAAATCAAAGCTGAATTTAACTCTGTGAGAGATTTTCACTATGTACTCTTCATTTGTGCAGTATCAACTGCATTCACAAACACCTTTATCATTAATGATTGTTAATGACAGTTGAAACTTTAAGCTTTCCCAAAGGAAGTGTTAAGTTTTGTGGAAGTGCTTTATTTTTTGATTCTCAGTAACAATGACCAAAAGTAATAACTGAAAGTTGTACTAGAAAAGTTAGCTTGTTATTTACAGGCAATTTGACCAGCTTTTCTTGCAGAATTCTGAAAGCCCTGAGTGACTTCTATTTCTTTCCCTCTCTTTCTCTTTCTTTCTTTCTCTCCTTGTTTCTCTTTCTCTTGTTTTCGCACACATGCATATATATACAAAGCACAACTAGTTTCTCAGAGCAGTACTGTTTTCACTTGCTGTTCACACTTTCTTTTTCTTTAAAAAATTCTTTTAATAACAATGTACCTTATATGATATTTTTTCTATGTATGTATATATGCATTCGTCATGCTATTTGGTCTTCCTCTTAAATCCAAGATTTTATCCGCATTGGTTATGAAACCAGACTAGTATATCTTTTTGTCCAGTACTACCTGGGCTGAACTCTTTTCCTAATTCTTTTACTGCACAGGACATCCAACTGGTTCTCAAATCAAAGTCTTACAGGTCTATGGGCATAAACTCCATGGTGAATTCTGAACAAAGAAGACATTTTTTTAATGTGGATTATTGGAAAATTCAAAAAAGGAAAGTGCAAAAAAGCTGCTATGTACAAATTTATATTTGTACATAGATATAGATGGATATGTACTTAAGAAAAAAGAAAAGACAAGCTTAAAGAAGCAGACTGAAGTTCACCCATACATTCTTCAAACATTGAACATTTGTCAAAAGACGCTATTGCAAGGGTTATCCTTCATAGCTCTTAATGTTGCTGTCCTTCCCTGTTATTGAAAGTGATTACACAGGACAAAGGGCTGTCATGAAAATCGAAGCATGAGCACATTAGCAGATAGTTGACTATGACCCCTGATCCACAGGTGTCCTGAGTTTCACATACTGGCATCCAGGTAAACTGAGATTTCCAGCTGAAACGTCATCATCCTATACACTCTGCCAGCTTCAGTAAAGAGGCTTGGAAGGGAATGAGAATTTTTCATATGATATCTGCTTAGAAGCAGCTCTGTTGCCTCTAGAAGCAGCCTTCATTGCTTTCCCTAACCAGAGCTCTGCATACATTGTTCTGATGAGTAGGTTGCCCAAGGAGATTGCAATATCTCCATTATTAGGTGTTTTTAAGAGCCTGTTAGATAAACAAGTATTCCTCATCATGTAACTGCACCTGAGACTACCTTCAAGACTACATGGTCAGATAAGGTTTCTTCCACTTTGACTCTTATTTTTCTGTGATTTCTTGGTCATTTTTATATGATTTTTTATTAATTCTCATGAACCTTAGTGAGAAAATGAGAAAATATTTGCCTACAGGGAAAACTGGTACATACAGAGATTAAGTCATTTGAAGGTCAAGCTGCTACTGAATCCGAGATGGAACTCAAGGAAATGAGTTTTGTGCCCAGCCTACTAGACAACAGTCCATCACAGAAATCCCAAATAAAGAAGGCAACAGATTTTTATGCCATTTATTTTGATTCTTCAGTCACTGCAGCATTGTACAGAGATATGAAAGCATCACTTTCATTAGGTTCAGACACATCCCACTGGGATCCATTTGACCTGCAGTCTTTTCTCTACTTTTTCACATATATTTATTGATTCCATTGATTAAGGCATCTGTTTTATGTGAAGCCATCATTTGTTCTTGTGGAACACTGTTGAGCAGCTGTTATAGTTCAGAGAAGGGGTGGCAGGGTAAGAATTAAACTAATACAGAGTAATATTTTAACACCTGGCCTGACAACAGCAATATAATTGAATCTCACTTTTAGAAAACTAGTGAGTTATTTTGGGGTATTTTGACTCTGATGGCAGTGTGGATTGTTCTGCATTTTGAAAAAAACCCTTGAAACTGTAAAAGAATTTTTACATAGACAGTGAGAGTTCTTTATTCAGATTTTTTCTTCCATCTTTAATTTTTCAATTAAAAAATCTGTTTCTTGTCATTATGGCTCATTTTTCCAGATAAATTACGTTAGATCACTGAAAATCAACACATTTCTTCATTAAAATGTTAATATATCCATGAAATTTGGAGTTTTGTTTGCATATTAATTTAAATTCCACTTCATGAATAAAGGCAGGATAAAAATTTTCATTGAGATGGGAAAGTTTGGTGACAAACAATTCCAGGGCATTTACAGAACAACTAATAAAACACCTGCTAAAATTACAAAGTGGTCAAGATCAGATTCTTCAGCTTGTATATTGAAAATTTCTGCAAATGTCTTTGCAACTATATGCAACTATATGCTTTGCAACTATATGCTTGGATGTACTTAAGAAATTTTGTGCATCAAGCCATGTTACTTAAAATACTATGTGCAGTAGCAAGTAAAGATCTGTTAAAATGTTTTGATTATACTGTGCTGCAGCAACTCAGTACTCTGCTCAGAAGCTTTTCTATCAATGTGCTAGCTGAAAGAACAGACTTTTTTTGTCTGTGATCATTTAGGACTGTTAGAAATTGCTGCTGTACCAAAAAATTACATTGTTTAAGATGAAGAAAAACAGCAAGTGCTGCATACCATTCTGCTCTTTGCAGTGGGAAAATACTGCATTAAAATTGCAGTAAAAGTACTGCATTCTCCTTTATGTTACTTCACTGAAGAGGTTACAAAGCTTCAGTTTCTTCAATGATGTGTGTAATCTAAACCTCTCAGTTTTCATATCATCAAGAAAGACAGACAGGGAAATAAAGCAGTTTGGACAATTTCCACTGGCTCCAAGCAGGTGCAGATTTGCTATACCTGCCAGCTGACCCTCATTTTGCATGTCAAACATTGTATTGAATTTTAGACAGAAGAACTGGCAGCAATTTGAATTTCACTTTGTTTAGCTGCTTCTGGTTATCCTCTTACGTTCCACTGTTGAGGATGTCAAGAGGATGTAGAAAAAGAAGGGTCAGTTTTCAAATATTAATGACTCATTTCAAACAGATGGAAGATTCATATGTGACTGGAAGAAAAGTGCTCAAAACTTTTCTTGTTTAAGGGGTAGGAATGAAATCTTTACGCAGAATTTAGTATTTCTAGGAAATTTCTTAAAGGATCAAGTTCTACTAGTTTTATGTTTGTGCAGTAACATTTGCTCCGTGTAGCTGTGCAGGCTTACAATACCAGGAAATAAACAGTACTTTGTGTGAGAATAAAAGGTGTATATACCTCCCAAAGCCATACAAAGACACTTCAGTGTGTCACATGTTAACTTTGGATCTTCTTGCTTCCTGCAGCAGCTGTCCCTTATAGTGGTGATATGGGTAAGAGACAAAGCTTCTCAGCTTCTACTCAGCTTTGAACTCGGCAGGAATTATAAACCAGAAGTCACTGTCTCTCACATATTTGCTGCCACTCTGCACTGTACTCCAACTCCCCTTTCTGCTTTTCCCACTCTGGTCTTTGTTACGATCCTATTAGCTCTTTTATAACCTTCAGGTCTTAAGCAAATAATGTGTGTGTTGTAGACTCAAACTTATGCAATTGGATAACCCAGAAAACTCAGTAAATGCCAGACTGTAAGCTTGGGATAAATATAAATATGACTACATTTGCAAGGTTTTAGGCCTCAGGTAAATATATCCATTTTGTTTCCACTATGAAGCTATGGAAGTTCCATGAAAAGAACAGATTTTATGTTATTTTTAAACAGACAAATACCACTTCCAGCTCAGGAAGACCCAAGGCCACAGGCTGTTGAAGGCTTAAAAGCAGTACTAAGAGAATATCATGGCATGCTGGCCACATACAGTCTTCCCCAGCTAAACATCACTGATGATTAGGACTCAGATACCAGGGTAGGCAGATAAGCATGGTCGTTCTTATTAACAAACTGTGATGAGGGAAAACACACATAGGTTCAAGAATTTGAAATTACAGTTATTTATAGTTAGTATTATAGATATCTTCACACATCTACAAGAAGAGCTAAAGTACACAGTTGTTTTCCAAAGTTGTAAGAGGTCAGGCATAATATTAATTACTGGGAAAGGTGTAGCACATTCCCCTCCTACTGCTACCTGCAGAGAGTGTTTGCTTCATATGCACAAGTCGCCCAAAGATTTTTCTTATTCTGTTAGTATTTCTTACCTTCTCTTGCTCTGGAGGCCTTAGAAGTGCAGTAGGGACAGTAGAAAAAAAAAGTATATTTTAAACTTACATTGGGAAAGAGGAAGGTGGAGAAAAAATTCTTATCCCAGCTGACTACCCAAGAAAGGTAATTATGTACCGATAAGGTCTTTTGGGCAGAGAAGGAAAAGAATGATTTTCACATATTTGTCTTCCTTTTGAGGTTGTCAGTTTGGGAACACTGAAAGATATTTTGAGAATTTGGGTACAGCTTAGTGTCCAGTCCATACCTGCTTCTGAACACCTCTTACTTTCCAAAAAGCCCCAGTGGCCACATATTTGTCTTGATCCTTTATTTGGTGACTGGACATTTACAAGTTGTTTGCTGACTGACCAGAGGCAATGTCTCAGAAACTGTATGTGGCTAGTCCCCCATGATTAGAATCTTATGGAGCAAACATAAAATTGTCCCTACATAAGTAAAACCTCAGCGGAATAGCAGAAATGGAATTACTACATACCTGCCTGCTGAGGGCCTAGACAGATATATTTTATACTTCATTACACTACCTGTGAACAGATGAATTTTCAGAATTTTCTTCTACCACCTTTTTATATCCTATGATAATTTTTGCAACATCTAGTGAACTATTAATCCTTTCTGATAAGTTAAAAATTTTAACAGAAAAAAAAAAAAGTAAAAAAAAAAATAAAGGGCTAGTTGAAAACTACTTCCACAAGATAAAGGGGACAGTTCCATGATTGGGCACATCCTGGCCATACTGTGCCAGAGGCCCCATATCTAAACACAAAAAATATCCTAAGGACTCTCAGACCATTTAGTTAACAGCAGGTAGCCACTCATTGAAGTCCATACACCTCAAATGGATATGAAAATTCAATAAATACTATCGGGGATGAAGGCAGAGGGAGACATAGGTATCTATGAATGGCCCCCACAAAAATTACACAGACAAAAACTCACTGAGTAAAACCTGGTTAAGTTAGTCTGTAGGATAAGAGGTGCCTCAAGCAATACTCTTCCATGAAGCCATAGTCTGCCTACAGGAAGGGGCCTGCCTCCAGCTAGGGTTAATAGAACTGAAATGGCTGTAGAAGTTAGGCTGATATTCTAGTTCTTTCCCAAAGAAGGCTTGGGTCTTCTCTTACACAACTCACACAAAAGATAAGTATACACAGTGCAACAGCAGGATCCTTGGAGTAAAAAGAGATGACCTTGAAGACAAGTCTCAGAGTGCTCTGACTACAAACAAGAATATAATGTCCTACTACCAATATCACTTCTGCATGTTCATGCAGGAAGAATGGCTATTGGTCCTCTGATTCTGCAGCCTTTGAGTTAGACAGGTGTTATATGAAAATCCTCAATAATTCAGCAACATTTTCTTTGATAACCTACTTGAAAGAGATAAATGATTTTTTTTTCCATTTTATGTGTTTTAATTCCAATGTAATGACAAGTTTTGTTTATTCAGTAGCTTCTTATAAGGATACCTAATTTGAATTACACAATAAAGTTCAGTATTATCTCCAAAGGAGGCACAACACATTCCTATGCAATATACTTCTGCAATGTAACTATTTTTTATTTCCCTGACCACTAGACACATGATGTGTGATTTCTGATGGAAAACACTAACTACAAACAAGGTGGTGTGTTCCTATGGGTGCATCTGCACGCACAAGGGAAGTGAACATATCTGCCAGTATTGCAAGTCTTTACCATTAGCTTAGAAAACATTATAAGCTAAAAGACTATTTGCAATACTGAATCTGTAACAATAAGCACATAATAATTTTATGTTTTTATACTGCTGATTATTTATCTGTAATATAAAATCATTTTCTTTCCCTTCTTTTCTTTCTTTTTTAAATTTCTTTTTCACTATTTATTAATCCTGAGGGTTCTTCATGCACATTTTTTTTTCTTACAGTACACTCAAAGAGAACAACATGGTTGATTTCCAGTCCCTGCTACTCCTGTTATCTCAGAGCTCATTCACACTGTTCAATTCAGACAGCAGTGAGCTCTGAGGTACGTTGCAGCTTACTGGAAATAAGTGTTCACATGCCCACCTGGAACTCCCAAAATACTGAGAATTGCAAACTCTTCGCTGGTAGTTCTCATCCAGCAACCGAGTTCTGAGTAAGGAGAGCTTGAGGATTTGGGACTAGTGAATAGTGACAGATAAATGTCTTGGGGAGGCTCTCTTTGATGAAACAGTGACAACCTGCAATGGGAGCTCTGGCAATTGTGTATCAGTGTGAGTGTCAGTTATTATAATTTAATAAAAGGTAAGTAAAATAAGACACTGTGCACGTTACAATACCTGGATGAAGATATCCTTAGCAGAATCTGCACTTTCTGCTGTGCTATGGTCCAGCTTCCCTAGATCAGAAATTAAAAGTTTGTATTTTAGATACTAAAAAAGGAAAAAAGGCCAGAATATTCCATGTATTATTTAATAAATACATGCAATTTCCACACTTTCAGCTTTCCCTCTCTCAGAATGCATAACTGGGTTGTGAAAGTTTGCAATGATGAAGTTGAACAGCTATGCAGCTAGGCAAAATATATGACAAGATTTGATCCACAGAGGAAATAGAGGTGCTGTATCAAATGTGACACACTATGAGCAACCATAGTTTATTTTCCATATATGTTGATCATCTGGAGTATCAACCTGGGTTGCTAACATTGGGTTTCTAAAGTCACGGCCACTCCATCAGTCTTAAGTAATTCCGGATAAGATAAGCAATATAACTTGAGATGAACATAGCTGAAATAAGTTCTAAGCTTATCAATAAGATATTATTGAAAAGTTGGGTAGAATAGAAATGTGTTGTATAGAATGATCTGTTTAAAGTCTTGTCTACTTGCTTGAAAAATGTCATCTTTTGCAAAAGATCTTTCAGCTTTATTAAAAAATAAAAGTCTTTTGTAAAAAAAAAAAAAGATAATATCATGCAAAATAATTGTATATCCCTATACACAAATATTAAGCAAGAGAATGAATATATGCATAGGTGTGCCCAGGTGGTCAGATGGGTGTGCTTATAAGTTTTGTACAACTGAAAACATTTTTCTTTGGTTACATAACCAATGCCAGAAGTTGCCAGTTTTCAGGACGTTAGTTTTCATAATGGGAGTGTAAAAGATTTCTAATTTAATTTTCTCATATAAAAATGAAATCCATTTTAAACAGCTTTAGTAAAATAAATCATTATAAATAAATATAATAGTGCTAATTAAGAGGATAATATTCCTTATGTAGTACAACAGCCTCATGCAGTCAAACATTAGTTTTTCACGTTATTGATTGCTATTGTAATAAAATTAAGATTTTATATGTTCTTGTTTTCACAAAATACTGCATAAGCTTGCCCTACAGTGGACAGATCAGTATCCATCAGTTGTTTATATTAGATGTTAACAAGGTTTTTTTGAGTAAGACAGGATGTCTTTTCACTTCTAAATTCTGTTCATATGGGAACCTCTTAGTCAAAAACATAGTGTAATTTGAAAATGTACCTAAATTTTAGCTGCCACTCATTACTATGCCCACTAATCTTGGCAGCAAAAGACATGGGAGAAAGCAGAACAATCTAAAATGTCTTTGTCTTTGAAGCCAATCATCTCCTGTATATTTTACTTTGTTCTGTGATGCAAAATGCAATGTTACATAGTACCAAGAAAGCAGAAGTACAGGAAAACCTGAAAAAGAGTAGCGATGCTTCATGACTATCTCCTTTTGTGTTCTTTGTGCTATATGAGACGAAATGTTTTCAACAGCTGTCAGCACTGTGTAAACACAACGGTCACTAATTTAGGCTTTAAGCCAAAGGAAAGTGCATGAAAACAAATATGAAGATAAAGAAGGAACCCACTTTTCTTCTCTATCAATTTTGCCTTGATGAACAAGCAACAAGAGTTGCCAGAGGAAAGAGCAGGAGTGTCATAAGCATGTCTATAAAAAGACTTTTTTGCCTTTTATTGAAAAATGGAAAATTAGTCTCTCTCTTCCTCCTCATTTCTTTGTTGCTTACCTACATTTTATCAATGCAGCCACTTAGAAAGACCAATCCACCAATTTAAACCACAACAGACATGGTTATATATGCCACAGTGTTGAAAGTGTTGGTGGGCATTAATCACCGTGTTGAACCTTATCAGTCACTTGTGTACTTGGACTACCCTGGAACACCTTCTGCAAAAAGATTTCTAAGCACTTTTATTTTACAGTCTCAGTCTGCGTCCCTTGTTATATTTAGCAGGCTCTAGCTCTTCTTTTACTAATAAAAATAATAAAAATATTTCATACCTCTGAGGAATTGTTTTAAAGGTATTTTTTTTCTGAGTTTAACTTCCTGAATCTGTTCTTAATCCCTTACTAAATGTTGTTGGCAAGTATTAGCCAGTAAGATTAACTGTAATGTGTAGGCTTTTTTTAGTATCTGCAAATAGCTATGAGTAATCCTCATTTAGGCATGGATCTAATTCACATGTACTTTCGGAACTGAAGAATAGCATTAGAATGGAAATGAGAATATTTGAGAATTTATTTAAATAAAAATTAATTGAAAATTAATGTAATTATGTAACCTTCTTATTTTTACCCATATTTTAGATTTTCTCTTGAAGAAATGCAGTCAATAATAGTTCACAGAAGTAACTAAACTAAGGTAGTCAGAAAATATATCTATACACCATAGATGAAATTTTCAATATCAGTGATACAAAAGTACAACTTTTTAAATTACCTCAGTGGTATCAGCAATAACTATTATTATTTTTGCATTCTCTGCTAGCTGGAATAAACTAAAAGTGTTTCAAGATTAATCACTAATAAGAATACATGATAAAACAAGTAATTAAGAGCATAAAAGGCTATAGTTTATAGTTATATTGGCCTATTCCATCTTTAGGAGTTTGATAATGTGGACTCAAAGCACTACAACTCTTTATTACTTTGTCCTGTTTTCGGCTGGGATAGGGTTAATTTTCTTCCCAGTAGTTGGTATAGTGCTGTGTTTTGGATTTCGTATGAGAATAACATTGACAACACACTGATGTTTTAGTTGTGTCTAAGTAGCACTTACACTAGTCAAAGACTTTTCAGGTTCTCAATGCCCTGCCAACGAGAAGCTGGGAGGGGGCACAGCCAGGACAGCTGACCCAAACTGGCCAAAGGGATATTCCATATCATATGACGTCATGCTCAGTATATAAACTCGGGATAGTTGGCTGGGGGGCAGTGATTGCTGCTTGGGGACTGGCTGGGAGTCGGTTGGCGGGTGGTGAGCAGTTGCATCCCTTGTTTCTCCTGGGTTTTGTTTCTCTCTCTCTCTCTCTCGTTGTTTTCCTTTTCATTACAAATTATTGTTATTTATTATTATTATTAATTCTTATTAATATTACTATTACTATAATATTTCAATTATTAAACTGTTCTTATCTCAACCCACGAATTTTCTTACTTTTGCTCCTCAGATTCTCTCCCCCATCCCACCGAGGGGGGAGGGTGAGCGAGCAACTGTGTGGTGCTTAGTTGCCAACTGGGGCTAAACCACAACATACCTGTTCATACAGTATTAATTACTGGTAGCCTGTGGATCTGAAACATACTGGAGACACAAAAAAAAATCCAAAATGATCTATTAGTATTTACTTTATTTACTAGTGTTTGGTTATGGCCCAAGGGAAGACAAAACCATACATTTTCAATGTTTCCATTATTTGGGATCTAAATCTTTCAAGAATAAATTGAAAGTTTTTTAATGGGCTAATGATCCCTACTTTGCTCTCAAATTTAAATGAGACTTACATCTAATCAAGATTCAAAATCTTGATTCTTTCTGTTACAGAAAGAATTTGTAATGGCATGGTCACTCAATTTCTTTTCCCGAGGATATCAGTTAAGCACTTTTTACAAGATTCAGAACTCATGTAATACTGTATGGGAATTTGAGACTGTGAAATGAATGCCAGACAGCAGAGCAGCATGACTGTCTGAGGCATGTTCTTTGCTGACTTACAATTTGTGTAGTCATTTACGGTTGTGCAAAGTGGATATAGATTGCTACCAAACTGGATTTTTCCACTGATGTTTCTGTGAACTAAGTACACAAGGTAAAAGTGGCTATATCAGGCGATAGGGAATGTTGCTAAGTGACTAGCTAGAACATATGCTTAAGCATTGTACAGAGATATGGAAGTTGAACAGTGCATTCGGTTCTGTTGTTCGGGCTTTACTGTCCACAGTTTGTTACTTTACTTTATAGTGAAGGGTTCAAGCTAAACCTTGAAACTCCTCAGAGACATATTGATTCGGCAAGATTCAGCCCACCCCTTGGACCAAATCTGTACATGAGTTAATTAGAAGTAAGGGTTTAAAAAGGCTCACTTGCAGGGTGTTTTATACTGTATAAGCTAGATTGTGTGCATATATACTTTGAAATAACTGTGTTCTAGTTAATTGAATTATGTAGCTATGCTAGAATAGATTAGAATGTATATGAATATGTTTTTATCTAGAATTTTACATTTTGAGACAGTTACATATTTAGTAAGCAAATAATAAAAAAGGTTCTCCCACTCCTTTTTTTTCCCCTTGATTGAGATGAAGTCCTAAGCTTTTAGGCACAAAAAGAAGAAAGAAAAATGTTCTATCAATCAGCTCTGTATTCTAAAATAGCTAACCTTGCTACACAGAAGAATCAAATCCATTGGATGTTTTTGAAAATTCAATATTCTCTCTTTCATATAAATTTGAACTATGAAATTGAGACTGAGTACTGTTTGTAGATACTGATTTGTATTAATAAAAGATGTGATCAAGCATTTAAATAATTGCAGTGTGGGAGAAAAGCAGCAAATTCTCTATTCCTGAATGACTGTTCACAGTCCTTGTGGATCCAATTGTAGATTTATACCACATTTTTATGCAGTGCAGTATCTGAAACTATTTTCAAAGCACTAGCAGAAATCCAGATCAAGATACTAATCAGAGGAAAATATAATCTATATGGATGGGATGTTCACAAGTATTAAAAATTATCTTCAGTAAAAAACTTTGAATATTTAAAAATACTGAGTAGAATAGCTTTTTGTACAGTTTAGCAATGCTAGTAGCACTATTTTTGCAGGAATACTGTTAACAGAAACCTATTTCACTTTTATCCACTAGGTGGTCATTTTATGTCCATGTAGTGAGTAGGTTTAACACAGCCAACACATTTCTCAACCAAACCTATTTTTTTTTTTCAAGCCACATTACATTAATGGAATATTTTTATCAGGAAAAGCCTAAGATTGATATAATTTTTTAAAATATTTATACACCTGTTAATAAAACAGAAAAATAATCAGATTCAAATTACAGAGTTCAACTTCCAGTCTTAGAAATTCAACTGTTCCCATGGTATTTTCGATACTTCTAATATCATGCAGAAATCACAATTTAAATTACAATTACTAGTTTAATTATTATTATACTAATATTAGTAATTTCTATTTTGCTACTGCCAGTTTTCAAAGAGACAGACAAGAAAACAAGTTATATTTTTGAATAAGCAAATGATTTTAAGATCTAGTCACCTTCAAGCATTTTGTTAATTTTGTGGGACATTTTTCTTTTGAGTTCAGACCAATATGCTTATCATGTGCCAGAACAGGACTGCTAACCTGAGTGTGACTCCTAGAAACAGTAAATATTGATGATATTCTGATTTGCAGAAAAAGCTGGGTATGGCTATTTGGAGTTACAGCAGAAGCTTTGGAATGATAGCTCTGGAGTTCCAGCCCCACATCTCTTACTCAGTCACTTGTAAGTTTGAGTATGTTGTTTTATAGACAGAGTATGGTCCCAGCAAAATCTCTAATAGTACGGTGTAATCTTACCGACCTGAAAATTCCTGTAATATAACAAATCCTTATAAATGAGACTGGGATGATATAAGTTTCCTTAGGAGAAGGACATAGATAGAGTCATTCTGGAATGAACATTCATTGGTGCCTTTGTCCTTGAGGGATTTTAACAGATGCCACATTTAAGGTTTCCTCCTCTGTAATACACTCCTCTGTATTACACTGAGGCCTCGCTGCATGAGAATTAGCCTTTTCTAAAGGTGTTTTACACAGAAATTTTATTGCCATCCTCTGATTAGTTGTGATAATAACCAAACAGTAGATGCCATTGATCTGCCCTAATCCAAATATAAACCTGCCTGTCAAGAGTGCTATGAGCCTTTGTGGATGTTTAAAAAGTGCTTGTAATATTTGTGTAAAAGATAAAGTTAAAATACTGTTCACAATCTCCACTATTAACAACCATCGATGTATCTGCCACTACATGTCATGATAATTTAAAAAAATAGCCTGATTTTTAAAAAATCAAGTACCTTTTAATGACAGAAAGTGTGGTAAATCAGCAAAGCCATTTTAGGCATAGTTTTGTCATTTTCATTTCATTTTCACCATGTATGCTTATGCAGCACCATTGGTTTGACTTCATGAATATGGGGAGTAAGGAGAAGGATCGGAAGGCAGCGGCGTCAGTGCCTGGGAACAAAGAGGCACCCACAGGCCACCCACAGGGACTCACAGGTTCCAAGCACAGGAGGTAGCAGTAACAGCAGTAACAGGGATTCATTTAATATTTTGGATGACTTAACTGTACTAAGCATTCCTACAGTTATTACTAAATCCAAATCTATCATCTAATTAAATTCCATTAAACTATTTCAGTAACCAATGAACAACTCCTCTTTCTTAAGCTTGTATTCCTTGTGTTCTGTCATTTACATGACCATCCTAATAAGTCAGTTCCTAGACATCAGTCCTGGACAACAAATCCTGGGTCAGTCCTGATCCAGTTTTCCCTTTTCACAGCAGAATACATTCAGCAGCTCAAATTTTCCAGTTCATAACCCATCAGTTCCTCTTAATTATTTCCAAAAAGACTTCAAAGTCTGGACCATACTGTAGATTTCTCTGCTCCCTGGGCCAAAATAAACACCTTACTTTCCGCTTTATCTTTCTTTCAATATATATTATTCTAAGTAAAAGAAAAGAATCACTTTTTCTTGCCTAGCTAGAAAGTATAACATTTCAGTACTTAAAGCAAAATTTTCTGTCATGTCACACCTCAGAAAAACTCCATGATCTAAAAAAAATATTTAATGATTTTGAGGGTCATAGACCAAAAATAGTCAGCAACATTCACTGTATATTCTCTCTTTTTTGTGAAGTAATTTTCCTAAAATCATTGGCTACATTTTAAAATCTTGCCTTAGATTCCTGCCATTAAAAATGGTGCCTACCTAAGAGATGAGTACCTAATAACTTCATGCAGTCTCATATAGATATATATTTGACATGTCTGTACACCTGAATTAAAGAATGCTCTGCACATCAAGACTAATTAAAAACTTGTTCTTCATTGTAAAAGAGTGGCTAATCACTGTTACTGCATTTTCTTAAAAAGTCTGGTGGTAGTTCTTTCTACTGACCCCTTTTTGCTTTGATCATAAAGTTTGTTCCTACCACTGCACCTTAGTCAAAAAGTATTTGCATACATCTCCTAAGGAGATATGTCATTATGATTGACAACTGGATGGCTGAGAGATGAAGAAAGAACACTTCACTCACCAGGACTAGGTTACAGACGTTATAGTTAAGAACCAATCTCTTATTTTGCAACTTTGTATTCAATGTGCTTTTATAATGACATGTATTCATCTGAAAGCTCTTCAGTTCTCTCACTTTTTATTTATGCATCTTTATATAACAGCAGATGAATAGCAGCTGATCAGAAATATCTGTGTCTGGTTATGTTTACATCTAATGCCATGTTCTTTTTCACTTGTTAAGAAAGGATGAAATTCGTTGCAACCAATAGCTCCATTTAAAAAAAAAAAAAAAGAAAAAGTAAAAAATTATGGGAAAAGCTTCCATCATCTGACCTAACAAGAGACATAATTTAAGAAATTTAAGGAATGATAAATGGATGAATTAAGGTATATATGTTCAAAGATGAAACCTAGAAACCTTTGTCATCCATATCTGCATGCTCCTATCTTTCTTTCCAGGAAAATATTGAGCATTCTGAGATGATTTATAAATCACAGCCAATTTTATTAACTAAATTCTTTAGTGGGAGACTGAAGAGTGTGGGAAGCTATCTTAGAGAAGATCCTATAATAGTCTTTTCATTTTCTCTCTTCAGTGAGAAGTGTGTGTTATTGTGTCATATTCTGCCCTCACTCACAGTGAGAAGTTCCTTACTCCACTGGCATTCCTGAAATCAATAATTCTGAACATGTTGTAGGTTAAAAGTCCACTTCATTAAAATAGGATTTGGTCCTAAATATCTACTCTTTCAAGATATTAAAGTCATTTGGTAAACATTTAAAACTGGAAAAATTACTTGAGAAATAACAAACCTAGAAACTCAAGACAACTTTTTCAAGTGTTCCTTGAACAACTCTGCCCCACAAAAAAAAGTCCTAGGACTACAATGAGAAGTTACATACAAAAAATGCATCTCAGACACTCTTATTTATGATCATTGTAATTTTAGTAGTAGGATGCTCTGATGGAGAGAGACTCCTTGTTGAGCTGCCCCCATGCCTGCTACCAGCTCTGGCCTGTAGTACTGAGAATCTGCACAGTCCCCAGTCACAAACGTGGGATTTGGGCTTATGCACTGGGTGTCTGTGATGAGGTTTTGGTAGCAGGGGGGCTGCAAGGGTGGCCGCTGTGAGAAGAGGTCGGGGCTGCCCTGTGCCTGACGCAGCCGGTTCCACCTAGCTCCAATGGACCCATCACAGGACACAGCTGAGTCTGTGGTGCCTCTGTTAAAACATATTTAAGAAAGGACGAAAATGATGGAGAGGCAGAGAAGTAAGGAAAAAAAGAGTGAGAAACCAGTACAAACACCCAGGTTAGAGAAAAATGCGTGGGAGAGGGTACTTGAGGCACTGGGAGCAGAGATTCCCCTGCAGCTCATGGAGAGGACCACACTGGAGCAGATATCCACAGTGCAGCCCACAAAGAACCCCCGTTGGAGCAGCTGGATATTTCCTGAAGGAACCTCATCCCATGGAGAGCCCATGCTGGAGCAGACTTTTTCCTGAATGACCATGAAGAGGACCCACACTAGAACAGGGGTAAAGTGTGAGGAGGAAGGAGCAGCAGAGAGGAACTGCTACATACTAACCATAACCCCCATTCCCCATTCCCTCTGCACTGCTCAGAGGGTGCTGGGTAGAGGAATTGGGAATGAAGGAGTGAAGTGGAGCCTGGAAAAAAGAGGAGGGTGGGGGGAAAGGTTTGGTTGTAATTTCTGGTTTTGTTTCTCACCATTCAAATCTATTTTAATTGGCAATCAAATAATATTCTCCAAATCAAGTCTGTTTTGCCTGTGTTGGCAAATGGTAAGTGATCTCCCTGTCTTCATTTCATCATCAAGCTTTTTCATCTTATTTTTCCCCCTTGCCTGTTGAGGAGGGGTAGTAAGTGAGCAGCTGGGTAGGTGTCTGTGTTAACCCACCAAAGATTACCTTTCACTTTACACAATTAAATACCATCACTTGACAGTACCACCTTGTTCATTCTACTTTTAGGGCCTCCTAAAAATGCTGACACAACTTAAAGCATGTAAATAATTTCATTTGAAGCAGATTGCAGTATTTATATACTGTAAATCACAGAGCTTTTACAGCACTTTTTTCAAACTAGGCCTTAACCAAAAAATCAGATCACCATCAGAAAGTCCAACAACCTGTTCGGGTCAGATTTGTCTTTTCAGCTTCAATCTGCTCATGAAAGGAGATTTCAGGTGAATATAAAGAATTAAAAAAATTACCAGAGTTTATTTTAAGAGACAGTTGAAAAGGGCTCCAGTATAAATTCAGAAATATAGCCTAAGCAGAGGTTTGAAATTGGCACTTTTAAGACTGAATCTTGTCTGAAACAATGGCTGCTTGTATGGAGACATTGCAGAAGAATATCTATGGGTCTTTATAGATTTCATATATCATATCAGATATTTAGATACTTAGATGTTTTTCTTCTCATATTTGAATTTATACTTTCTTTTCATATTTTTAAAATGTATGCTTATAAAAAAAAAGGCATTACACAGCAATGTAGTATACATCACTAACAAGATCAAACAGCATAGAAGAAGAAATATAAGGAAATGATTTAGTGTGGATCATATTTGAGGTACAGCAGCCTTCCTTAGATAAAAAGCCTGTATACTTATCTGAGTTCTAAAGACTGACAGTACTATTTCAGTAAAGTTTATTGTTCATACTAGACCATTACAAAATGTAGTAAGAGATAGAACAAATTTGATTTTGAAGTTGACTTTTTGTGCTTAGAGCATGTGATGAGGGACAATGTTCTGACAGCTCAAGCTTACTCAAGCTTAATGACTGATCTAAATTGGAGCTTGGAGATAAAAGAAATTCTTTAGTGATGCCTCAGTTGTCATTGATTGCCAAGAGCAATTTTAAAGCTATTCAAGACAAGAATTGCCAGCTTGGCTCTGAAGGAGGAGAAAGTGGTACATAAGATTGGAAGCTGGTGCAAATGCTACTGTACTAAAAAAAAGAGGTTTATATTACTTGTATATGTAGGTGATAACCACAACTACATATAGCGTTATACATCATCAGGGAAAGACATAGTGAATCTACAGGGTACAACATAAGCAGTAGCTAAGACAGGAAAGATAAAAATGAAAGGCTGGGCACATTATAAATATCAGCAGCAAGATGACTGAAAACAAAATGTTCAAGGCTAAAGACAATAAGGAAGTTAAGTGCAGAGCAGAAGTTAGCTTCTGAGTGTTGATCTCAGAAAGTATCTCTGACAAAATTATCCCTATTCTTGCACATAGCATAACATGTTTTCCATCTAAACTACTATGATTAGAACAGCAAGTATTTAAGCCATAATAGTGATAGAGCAAGATAAAATCATACACAGCCGTGGCTGCCTAGGCGCAGAGAGGATCTTTTATACTATCAGTTTGCCCGGTAAAGTTTCAGATCATAATAAGAACAGAGGCTTGTGTTTGGGTGAGAAAAGGCTATAACTGCTCTGTTCTTTCAGATGTTTTGGGAGCAGCCATGTATCTTCAGTATTGCTGTCTTCTGAAAAGCTCACTTCAAATCCAAAAGGCTGTCTCTTGAGCAGTGTATTTAGAGCCAACAGGCATACTTAAGCACATGGGTTTCATGCAGCGAGGAACGTCCTCCAGCAATGTTTGGGTCTCCTTGAGGTTTGCTGTCTTGTTCAGAGGGCAAATTTGGTCTTCAGAGCATCTTCAGAACAGCCTTCAAAAGACAATGTAAGTTGTCTTTTGTGCTGATGTAAATGGACTGCCTACTTATGGTGGCATGGATAGTGACTGAGCAAAATTTTATTGCAGAAAATGGTTTGCTGATTAGGAGTCCTGTCTCGTAACCAAGAAAAGGACTGGGCAGCATGGGCTTATTTCTGATAATTTTATTAGGTGTGAGATCAAATGTGGTAATGTAGGCTTTGTTAATACTTTCAAGCTTGACAGATATCACATCACAATTTTAAGGAACCTTATTGACGGCAGTTTATTTTAATGTTTATATTTATTCTATTTTACATTCTTCTGATTAATTCAGGTAAGTAATATTATATGTTAAGTATAACAGTCTACAGCTGAAAATACCACTGCCATATGTTTTATCTTTGTTGAAAATAATTTGATATATTTATATTATTTGGAGATTTCTGCAGAAAGTTTTTTGTGTTTATTGAACATTTTCTGAGCAAGCATCCCATTAGTTTTCTGTACCTATCTTTTTTCTGGCTGTAAAGATTTGTGCAGCTGTGCTTTATCTCAGACGTAAATATAATGCCACGGGAAGAGAATAGTTTCCAAAATGGCCTCAAAATTTCACAAATGTTCTAGTTAAAATATTCAGAAAATATTGAAATTTATTGAGCTAATTTCTTTAGAAAATCAGTATTGCCAAAAGAAAGGCTCATGATGTCTGTATATTCAGCATTTATCCTGAAATTTTAATGATGGAACTTTAAGGTGCCATATGTTCTTGCTGTGCACAGTTTGATCACTCTCCTGATCACTAAAGGATCAGCTGCACTGGGGAGATTTTGTTCCCTAATTTATTTCCTTCCAAAAAAAAGGTAAAAAGTCAATACTGTTGTTTGGAATTTCCTGTGACTTATCCAATATGAAAAATAGTACGACCTAACGAATATGCAGCTTTTTTGCAAATCCTGTGGAATCCTACGGACTCCTCCTTATCTCTTGCTTCACTTACTGTGTGAACTTGGACAATTCCAACTTCAAATCTTTGTTTTCCTGTTTTGTCTGTTCTTTACATAACTGTGAGAAATCGAATCTTTGAGGATGACGATCATAAGTCTTCTGTCAGCCAGAGCAGCAGTGATTATCTTCTTAATTGACCATCTTTGCTATAAATTTAGACTTTGGCAACTTGGAAATTAAATGAAAAAACTACTCAAAAAACTTTAATAAAGCAATTCCACAAATATGTGGATTCCCAGAAGAGAAACTGTTCGAATAAATGAATTCTTTTACAAGAGATCCACAGGGGTATAACATCAATATTTAGAATAATTCTTAAAAACAAAAGAAATGTTTGAAACATTGATTTCTGAACTCTTATACATTTATTAGCAAACAAATTACCATTTTAGATGTGTTATTCAACAGATATTTAGATGTTTAAAGGCATTGCATTTTTGAGACAAAGGAATTCACCTTGTCTTACGTTACTTGTGTTTGAAACCATCCCATTATCTTTCTAAATACCCAGAAAAAAAATAGCTCAGCTTTCTCCTCTTTCTCCCAACTAGGCCCCTGTTGCTTGTTGACACCCATTTTTTTCCTTCTAATTACAGTTCAATAACTGTAATAACAGTTTTGGTAAGTCTAGAGGATATAGCTATTCTTTTTATTGTTTAACTCATTTTGCTACTATGTTTCTCTCTGGTTTTCCATTAGGCATAGTTTTGCATATTTTGCTTGAATATAACTCTTTTTCCCATGTTGTCATATGCTAGAGGAATGGCAGGCACGCACAGGTTTCATGCAATAGGTTGCTTCTCAGCAACTTTTTACTAAGGACATGCAACTTCTATGGATATTTTCAGGATTCAAGGAAAGCAGTTGCTCTGGGCTTCCAGAGTGGCCAAAATATTTTTGCCTAATTTACCTTCTCATCTGGCACAGTACAGGCAACCCTTACCTGACTGTTCTACGGTGTCAAAGATGTTTTTTTTTTCTTTTTAAGAATTAATCTGCTAAGTGCCCTCTTTTACTTATTAGGGGTCCTTCTATCTTGCTCAGGCTCTTAACAATTGCCTAAATTTTAGGCAGCAGCCGAATTAGCTATTCTGGACAAAACATCTAAATTCTCTACATAGCCAGTGGGGAAAGAAAGGTATCTTTAAAGACTTTAAGGATTCTATATGGATATAGGGTCCTCCTAACTTAGCATCCTAACCAATGACAGTGCTCATCTCTTGGTGTGCTGTCTAGAAATCTTAAGCTATTTGAAGACATTAAGACATGTATTATAACTAGTGAATGCAAATCAACTTGTACAACATATGATATAATATTATGCAATTGGTTTTAGGCATGGTTTTGCATACCATATAATTCACATTGCCCTAAAAAGTCAAATTTAAATCCAAGCCAAATATTTTTCTGTCATACTCATTATCAAGTAATCATTCTTTTTTAAAAACTATGATGAATTTTCAGCAATATTTTTCCTCTATCCAATTGACTTTTCTCAGATGGATAAGTTAAAATACATCATTCTGTTGCTTCTTTTTTCCTCCTAAGCTAGTGTATTCATTTTTCATACAGCAAATTTCAACAAAAAAAAAAGGGAAATAATTTCTCTTTATTACTTTCTCTTTATTACTATGGTTAGGAATATCCATTTATTAAAAATAAACAGGAAATACTGATCTGGGATGCCAGAGTTGAAAACCAAGTAACGTTTATTGAGGTTACCTTAAATACTGTATCTGTCGTGTTTTGGGTTTTTTTTTTTGAGCAGGCACATTTTAGTTTCATAAACATACTACAAAATTTTGATATTCATCTACTGGTACTGAAAAAAGTGTAAGAAAAAAACCTGTGCAGCCATAAGAATAGTTTATAATTATTTTGCAAAAGTATGTCATACATATATGAATAAAAATCTGATTTGTAATGCAGATGAATTACTCCTTTAATAACCACTGAATGTTTTTCTTCCATTATTCATATGATGAACATAGATCACATGTTCCCAGAATCAGAAGGTATAGACATATTTTAATTGTGACCAGTCAAAATATGCAAAACCTCTCCAAAGTTATAAATCTTACAATGCCTTGCATGTATGCCCTTCACAAAGCACAGCACAGCAAAATACAGTTATAGAGACAGCATAACAGAATATGTTTATCCAAATGTTCTCTTTTATCCGTGAAGGATTTTAAATAGCAGTAAGATACGTTCCTTTCCTAATATGAAGAACAAGAATAATGTTCACAAAACAGAATAAATCCACTGGAAAAAGTGTTGGAAATAGTAATATATGTTCTTATTATATCATGAGGCTAATATAATTTGTTATGCTAAATTTAACTTGAATGTTTCTAATTTATTTTAATTAAATAATATTTGAAAAAGTGTATGCCAAATGATAAGTAATTTATGTAGTTTGAAGGAAAAAAGATGTTTCCTGTGTAATTGCCCACCACTCTCCTCTTAATCTCACCCTTGCTCTCTCTCACTCTCTCTTTTTTTTCAATGATTGTGAGGAATAAACTGAGGTTTACAGTTTTGAAGAATTGTAATGCCTTAGGACATATCCAAACTTCAGATTTTATCCTGGGCCATGTGAAAGCTATTTTGGAATCTCCCACTGACTTCAGGAATATTTGCCATTAAGATATTGTTTCTTACAAGAAAACATTGATTTTTAGAAAAATGTCAAAAGTATTGTTCAAGCTGTGTGATTTTCTGAGTTTGTTATTTATCAAAGAGCACGATATGATAGGACTATTCTATTTTACACAGCTATGTGCATATCAAAGTAATCACTGTGAGCTGCTTCTGGCAGGGCAGTAAGAAGCAGGACTAGCCACTTTTCCTGTTTGTTTTCTGATTCTCTTGTCTATGGGAAGAATGCCTTGTTTCTTTTCTTATTTTGTTTATATTAGTTACTTTAACTTAGTTGGAAAACACTGACTGCAGTGCACCTTGCAGTTGAGCTGGACTATGTTGATAGTCCTTAACTCTCTGAGGAAATAATACCTTAATCCAGACCTGCCCCACAGAGATATGCTTTATCCTTACCACAGAGTAAGTATGTCACAGTGTAATGTAGATGTTGAAAACTCCGAGCACTCTTTTTAATATATTGGTCCTTGATTTTTAAATCTATGTAAAGTCAGTGCTGTGAAAGAAGTTAGGCTTTGTATTGTCTTTGTGGATCACCCCCAGGAAAAAAACCTGTGGCCCTCCTGCCACAATGTAAGGATTGTTTGTGTTCACCCTGCTTTCATCACTGTAGCCACACTACATCTTCATTCAGTCTGTATTACCGGTACCCAAGCCAGGACTGGCTAATTTAAGTAGCACTGATCATGGTGGCAAATCCAGAACAAATATGTGGTAGACCCCAGATGCATATTTATACATTTTTTGTCTCTCTGATAACAAACATAAATAGCTAAATGAGCCTATAAGCCTATATTTCAGATCACAAATTTACATATCTGATGTCATTAAAATCTATAAATTGTTAGGAGATTGTGAAATCCTCCTTCAAAATGTTCTGTCCCTTACAAGACGAGGGTTATTTCTGAGGGTTACTGTAACCATGAAATAATGCAGATTTCTGCAAATTTCAAGCAAGAACTAATACAAATGTCCAGGGCTGTACAGGCTCAGAAAAGATTATATAAAAGTAGAAAAATATTTTTTGGCATTTCCAGCAGCCGTTCATTTGTTTTTAAGATGCAAAATTCTTATAAATAAAACATAATACTTCTATGGCTGGACTTTATTTGAAGGCCATTTCACCCTAAGCTCTTTTTAAGTATACATACTATTTAAGAACATTTTACAATACCAAATGTTGAGCTATTCATTAAATTAAAAATAAGAATCTGCCTACCCTTGCATTTTCTAAAATGAGTTAAGCTGTAATATATCTTGGTCTAGTAAAATAGATATATAAAACACTGAATAATCTAAGTACCAGCAATGTAAATGGGTACTCATTTTTTCCTTTCATTTTTAATCACATTCTAAAAGAAAAGAAAATTCAAACATAGAGAAAATTATTTAATATGTCAAAAACAATGCTGGCAAAATTTTCAAGTAAATAAAACTAAAAAGCGTTACTTTTATAATACTTCTGCTTCCATTACATAGTCTGCATTATATCTATCCCCTTGCAGCACCTGTTCTTATACAAGTTTTAGTAAGAGAAGGAAAAGTAGATCCCACAGAGCTGTTATATTTCCCCTGCAAATTTGGTTAAGGAAGTCGACTGGCAATAACTGGACTCTCATCCTTTGAATATGCTAGTCTGTATAACCTTACTGACTCATCAAGAAATAGTTGCTGTGACATGAAAAATAAGGGTGTATCACACTGCCTCCCTGCAGCAGTGAAGGAAGAAAGAGAAGAACTGAACCTCTGAGGGGGAAGTGAGGTACAGGGTTTGCAAAAAAAATTGTAACTTATTTTTCCCTTTCCCATATTTTTTCTTGCAAGCAGAAGCCTGTCTCCCTGGGCTCCTTATTTATGGACGAATATATGGTCCTTCAGAGGGCTATTCAGAGCATCTAAGTCAGAACTAGAGTATCTCACTAAGTCAGATGCTGTGAGCATCCTGCTGAGCAACAATCTTCCTGCCAGCAACAATATATTGTGTTGATCTTTGTCCAGACTAGATTGTGTGCTCATAACTGAGCCCCCCGCTCCACCCCCGATATTGTTCCACTACTTTTTTTCCCAAGAAAAGTATCACATGTCATTGCTTAAGTTAGGAAAAGTATGAGTGAAGTCATATTTTAAGGCCCCATCAACTGGCTGATCCAGTGGCCTGTTCTTGTCCTTCCACGTTCCGCATACTTGCTTATTCTGCCTACCCTCTCCTACATCTCTTAGCTGTCTCATTTCTAGTTAATGTTTTGCTCCCCAGACCCTCTACCTGTCAGTTATATTACTTTACCAGTGCACCCCATTTTGTCTTATAGGAGAAAAAAGAAGGGAACATGGGGATTCCAAACTTGGTTTCTTTCCTTTTCCATACTTTCTTAAAAAGCAATACTAAAAATAAATGGGTCTTTTAGTTTAACTTACTCTAGGCCTTTTCAAGGAACTTATAGCAATGTCCATAACCATTTGTTCTTTGTTACAACTTATGGTACACAGCTGTTTTATTTCTGTTTTTGAGTGACAAATACCAGGTCAGCCACTCTCTAAGGCATACAGTTAACCCTCATATTCTGTATTATAAATAATAGTGCACATCAGGCCTTATCCTGCAATTTTCACAGATCAAAAATTTCCATGCATATTAAGGCACATTTTGGATGTGTGAGAAATGAAGGATTTAGTTTCTCAGGCAAATGGAATAAGCACTACTTTTTCTGCTATTTCATGAGGCTTTCAAGGTTATAGGAACACTCCCATTTTAGGTATCCATTGAGGCAAAACAGATGACTGGTAATCTATAGTTTTCAAAATGGAAAGTAAGGTGCTTTTTTAAAATACCATTTTTTAAAGCACTGTGATTGGACTGAATGCTATTCTTAAATTGGTTCTTAAGTTAATAGACAGTTCCTAAGGGAGGGTTTAAAAGAAGAAAAAGATCAGTTATTAGCTGGAAAACAGAACATAGAAAAAGAAAGAGGAACTGAATGAGCACCTAAGGACGTGGACTTATGATTGTGCTATATATGGACTTTCTTATTTCTAGTTTTGATTTAAAGCTATAAAGGTAACTTTCTTTTTAGGTAGAACTAAAGAAAAGGAATAGAATTGGGATAGGTGATAGACTCAGAAATGTTTTAATACAGACAAAGCTACAACTGCAAAAACAATCTAGTCCTGGATATACAGCAATTCAGGAATTAACATATTAAGAAATTCAGAGAAACCATTTGTTCAAAACAGTACAATACATAGGGTGCAAAATAAATTTTATAAGCCCCACAACAAAAGTTGGCTTGGAAAAACTAAAAGGATGGATAAGGCAAATTATAAAAGAAAGAAGGATTCAGTTAAGTAGATTAGCAGTATTATAAGGGAAATTGTTAGTCTTTTTTCTTAAGCATAACCTATTGCAAACATCTGCAATTTTGGGCAAAAAGTCCAAAATATAATGTGAAGCCAAATAGAATAAAGTTACTGAAATAAATTCTGAATAATTAAGCTGTTGGTAGAAATAAAATCTCCTGTAGTCAGTAAAGTACAAATGTAAAATAACAGATGCTCAGAATTTTTTCTCTTTGTGTATAGAAAAGTGGTGTATAGGACATATTTACAACAACAAAAATGAGTCTGTGTGCAATAGATTTCAAGCTAGCTCGAACTTTATTTAGTCCCATACTTCATTCCTGCTCCAGTGAAGTCAATTGGAGCTTTGCCCTTGAGTTTGACAGAGGCAAGCTAAGACTTTAAGTTTATAACTTTATATTGTAGATGGCATTATAGCTTGTTTACTCGCTGTCTACTGGCAAAATCAACACTGATGCCAGTAAGCATTCTTAAATTAAATAATTGCTTTCCATGGGGGAAAATTTGTGTTGTTTCCTTAAATGAGACAAGCACTTGGATATTTTGTCACTTTGTCTTTATTTATCTGTTCCTAAGATGCCCTGAATAAAATTGAACAGCTTGGCAAACTGGAGTAGCTCAGAATATCTATTTTACTTTGTTTTCCTCTCAAAAATATCTACCAACACACTTTTCAGGGAATTAAGTATAAAAACCCTGCTGGAATTTCGCCTAATATTCTAGATACTCAAAAAATGCAAAACTAATATTTATGCAGCAACATATCTCTTTTGTATGTATGTGTGTGTGCATCCCTAAAAAATATATATATATATTTGCTGTATGAAATGCAGAATTTTTAAAACACTTATAAAATGTGTAGCATAGCAGTGTTTCTCCACCTTTTTCAATCACATTGTGCTGTCACTAGCTTCTGCTCCAGCCCCAGGGTTCATTATTGCCTCCTTACTTTCTCTCTTTATTTCTTTGCCTCACACTGTTGCCAACATCTCCAGCAATGTTGGCCAAATGCCCAAACCAATGATCTAAGTTGAACTCTGCTGTCTTAGTCTAAAGCTATAGGGATGTCTCAGCACCATGCTCCTTAGGGCTCATGGTTCCCTATAAACAGTCGCCTATTACAGAGCCAGGAACAATCAAGGAGAGATTATTACCTGGGCTCTAAACCATGCTACGTCTTGTCTAGAACATAATTACACTTCAGTACTGACACAGATCGCACTGTTAGAGGACTGCTTAAAAAGATGCAGTAAAACACCCAAACGTTTTCTTTTCTTGTATTCTTGAATAACTCAGCCACAGTAATGTTACCATAAATTTTAACTGCATACCAAGATGTTGCAAGCATCTTACTTTTTACATTAAGTATAAAACATTTAAATAAATAAACTACATTCATTTTAGTGTCAGGCTTTTTCATAATTTCCTTAGTATTCTTATGTACTGAAAAACTTGAAGAACAGAACACGTTTGAAGAATGTAAATGTGATGTTCAGTGCAGTGTCATTTGGATTATTTAACAGATCCAGATGTACTGCTATTGTAATAAAAGCATCTGACCTCTTAACTCTGAATTTACTTTCATCTCAGTAAGCATGAAGTATTATTTTTGCTTAGTCTTTGTTATATTCCTCAGAAGTAACTAAAAAGCAATCCTTACCCTAAAAATACTATATGTACTGCTTTCCTTCACTTCCAAGAACTTCTTTTATAAATTCTACAAGCACTGTCTCAGTGCTCCAAGGGGGAACACTCTAAAAGATACAGAATACAAAACATGAGCACATCTCAAACAATGTGTATTGTGTCAAGGCCTTGCACTCTGAAATTTGGTATTGTAACAGTGACTACTATGTAATTCATCCTATCTGCTCATTCAAAGAAGGTACTGCAGAACTACACAGTAAGACGGAGACACTGATATGCAGGTTTTTGTCTTTTTTTTTAACAAATCAAATCTTTCTGTACATGAAAGCTAACTTAAAAGTTATTAAAATTATATTCTAAATTTCAAATAATGCAAGATTAAAATAAATAATGAAGATTCTTGCACTGATTCTTTATTTCCAGTTACAATAAAGATGAGGGAGGAAGATACAGTGGAATTGAAGAGTTGGAGCGGAAAAGCCCTTGATACAGTGGCACAAATATTTTACTAGAGGGCAAGAGGTTTGAATTCTCCCTTGGTGGAACTAAGTTGGGCTAGTAAAGGTGTACAAATTCCCTCTTCTCACTAAAGGACCAAAAGGAATGGGTGACATTTGCAGGGCTGACACTTGCAGAATTCCTTCTGAGGAACTAGTCTTCCATTGTGTTTTGGATCTCCTGGTGATGGTGGCAGTAGATGCTGAGGAAATGTATTTCCACATAGGTTGGTAGATGGAGGGAATCTCACCTTGTCCTCTTTCAGACATCCATCAGTGTTTGGTTGGCCTTCAGAACCATGATCAGTAAGAAAAAACTCTCCCCCTTCTTAAAGGCAGATATAGTCCCAAGCTTCAGTGTATGTACATATAATCCAAGATTTCATTGCCCAGGAATCACCTTCCAGTAACACAGTAGGGCAGCAATTGCACTTAGCAACAGCAAGTTGTAATCGAAGGACAGCTGTTTGTATCAGTCCATGAAATAGACTAACATTCCTGGGTCATTCTTCCTCTCCCTCCGACCCTCTTCTCAATCCATTCAATACATATCCCTGCTGCTCTGAAACAATCGACTATTATGAAATCTAAGTGCTATACTAATGATTTAGGTATTTTAGTGACGCCACTCTCTTATGTTGAACTCTGTCAGGCACTAGCAGGTGTCTTTTAATGCTGAGTCTCAAATGATGAAAGGTTTGTGAAAAGTAATCTCTCATGCCTGGTTTATGTGTAACACTGTAGAACATAGCTGGGCCTCAGCCTCAGACTGCTATTTCTTGAGATCTCTCCTCAATGACCATATTGCTTTCTGGATCTCCAGGTGTATGGGAGGGTAAGAAGTTGCAGAACAGCTGTATCCAAGGCCCAACTGCAGCAGGGAATTGTGACAGGGACAATGAATGAGTGAACCATTGCACAAGAACAGAGAAAAAGCAGAGTGAGAGTGGTGGTGGGCATAAAAGGAGACTAGCCTAAAAGGGAGATGGATCATCAAACAAAAGGGCTTAGTGGTCTAAAGTGCTGCCTTCTGAGTATAAGGGTGTTAACTGTGCAGCCACGTGACAACATGACTACAATACAGGGGGACCATATGGAGTTGAAGGGGATCAGAATGCATCTGATACATTTTTCCTTGGTAAATAAGAGGAGAATAACTTAGAATATTACCCACACAGATAACAGTAAATAGTTTGAGTAGTGAGTAAATTATTTTCCATAATTACTTTAGGGTAAAGTAGTTATAATTAGGGGACAGAAGAATTCATATTACCCAATAAATATTCAGAACATGAAACATGCATTTGATGCATTCTCCACTATTATGGCATTCCTGCTCCATTTTCAGTTGCTGTCTATCAGTGTAGGTCCACTGACATTTAAGGAGGCACACAGAAGTATTCCAGGTAAAGAGCTTTCCTTATAGTTTGTAACACTTAAATGCAGTTTTATTCTGTCAAATATAATTACTTTGATACCAGGAAGAAATAGAACATAGGTCAAATAATGAATTAATATTTTGAAATATAAATTCTCATATAAACTTTATTATACCTTCCCTATAAGGTATTTTTAGGAACAGCTTAAACTAATAATGGAGCTTTGATAACTTGGTTTACTTTAACTGCAGTGGGTGCAGGAGTGACCACATGAACAGCTCAGCTGACAGACCCGAGAGGGCAGTTATTTTCAGAAGAGAGATGCTGACTAATGCATGTGAGAGAGAAACTGCTGAAGCAAATATAGATGAAAAAGACGTGTATATCCTCATACTGGTATATAGTCTGAGTTTAGGCTAATTGAAACCCCACTAAGATGATTTAAACTAACCTGCCTGGCTTCATCTTAAAATGGATTAGGAGTGTTCACACAATCTGCTAATGATGTCCAGCTATTAATCCACTTGAGCTGACAGGTTAGTATCAACCAATTTTCAACTACAGTGTATTAGTGGAGAACTCCAAATCCTTGTGATTATTGACTTAATTGGATGAAAACACTATATCAGATGTTCTGGGAGCAATTTCTTAGACCTCAATGAATCATAAGGCACAGGCAACATGGGAAAAAGCAGCTATCAAATTGAAGAACTGTATGTACCTATTAAAAATAATTTGTTTACTCTGAACAGACAAATCCTATTGCCCAAAGATACTTCTTTTTGTGGCTGGTACTTGAAATATAGATTGTATTTTGATTTTTAGTGATCAGGCCTAAATATTATTTATTGCAAAGGATTCCTTTAGTAAATAATTAAGGATAAAACAACATCTATGTAATAAATTAGTTTTTGACTAATAAATCTTCTGAAGGGAGCAAAATCATGTGAAGAGATCTATCTACATAAGGACTGCATAAGATTTGCAGTGCATCTACAGATCAGAAAAGGGAATAGGATTTTGTCTTGTCATCTGTAACACAAAATTTGTAAACTCATTAATTCAAAGTTAATCATGAGCACACAAACACACACACACAAAATCAAACAATATATACCATTTATTTTAAATTGTCCTAAAAAATTTGTGGAGGTAATGTCTTATTTTTAAATAAGAGTCCACAATAGCAGCAATGAATATGTGTACTAATTCATATACTGTATATAAATTCACTTATTCATCTGAAGTATCATGGACAGGCTTAGATGAGGTTTTCAACTGAGAGTATTTAAGCAATTACTGTAGATGCCATTTTACTTGAAGGAACGAAAACAGAATAAGGAGCATAGCACTCCTACTGTCATGGCCCCAACAGCACTCACAGCCCTGTTTGTCCCTGACCACCCAGGACCCATGAGGCGAACCAGGGTGGGACTTCCCACACCCTGCCAATGGCCCAGGACCCCATGTCAGCCCCCCAGGGCTCCCCCACCCTGCCAACAGCCCAGGACCCCATGTCAGCCCCCTGGGGCCATCAGCCCCTGATCCAGCAATGCCAAAGCAGGACTGGTCTCCAGCTCCCCACAGCCCTGCCCTGCCTGGCTGCAGGCACTGCTGAGCTGGACTCACCTGCAGGCCCATATCCCAGCCCATCCTCAGCCAGTCCCCATCCCCAGGGAGGTGCCTGATGCCCAGGGCTGGGGCTGCCCTGGTGCCCCCCAGCTGCCCTGCTTCTGCCTGGGGGGTGGGACGGGCACTGGCTGCCAGGTGCTGCCCCGACAGACCGCCATGGAGAGCATGTTGGGAAAACATATATATTAACTGGTAGTACAATAATTATACACTGGATGTGAGTTAGTTTGTTATTTTGCATCTACATCTATTCACAGAAGATACTGAGCAACAAAGGTAAAAAGCAGAGCTCATAAGGCACTGTAAGATTCTAAAGCATAATGTAGGCAGGCTTTAGGCTGCTACATCCAATACCAGAGTAATGGGCATACCGGACAATTTGTAGGTACTGCTGAATAAAAACACACTAAGAAAGAAGAGTAGATGCTTTTTCTACCACTTCCCAATATCAATGTGGATTTTATGAACATTTTTGGCATGTTCAACTCTAAACTAATACAGTTACAAACCTATTCTAAGTCTCTGAAAGAGTTAATTTTATCAAAAGTATTTTACTTAGTTGACAAAACCAACCTTCAGATAGTTTTACAAAACTAATACTGTATCCTATTGACAGCCAAAGAAATTTGAAAATCATTAAGAAGCCAGATAACTTTAATGGCTTAGGTGGTAAAGAGTTACCTTGGGAGACAAAAAGATATTAAACTGTATTAAGAGGGTGAAAGAAACAAATCAATAACTTTAGCTTGGACAAGCAGTATTTCTATTATATATTTCTATGCTAGGATATCACACACATTGCTGGAATGGCAGAACACTGGCAGGACTCTACCTTCCATGAAATACAAGAGGAAAAAAACCAGCAAGAAATACTGGCTAGAAAAATGAAATGAATGTTTCTTAGCTGAAGCCTCTGATGCAGGTAAGCTATGTTACCAAAAAACAAATACAATCAAAAATAGATCCTTTGTTCCTACAGCCGCTTTGTATGCAGCTCTCTGCACTTAGTGATTTGCAAATAATGATGCAAACTGGGAAAAAATGTTTAAGTACTGCAGTGCTACACTGGCATGGAGTAAGTCTTAAATGTATGTAGTGATTTTATTGGTGAGATTTACACTTGATTTAGTTACTTAAACTAACTGAAAAGGAATCAGGTTTTCCATTATTTGAAAAGCTGTCATGTAAAAAAGAAAGATGGATATTATTTGTTCAAAAAATGTAATGGCCTTGTTCAACTGTAATATTATTAAGGAAAGCCAGTAAATGCAATCTTATTATGCTCACAGTAAGTAATTTTTTAAAAACTTTTCCATAAGAGTTTTCCAATTCTACACTTCTGATGAACTTGCATAATTCATGTGCCTCTGCTACCTTTTGCCTGGTGTATAACCAGATAGCTCTAAGACCCTTGGCACCCACTCTTTTTCAAAGCTTTCAAAGCTTATATATGCTAGAAGAAAAATATTCTGAGGGGAGATTATTTGAAAGTTTCACCATGATACAGAAACTTTAAACCCTAATGCTAGACATCAAGTATCAAAAAAAGGATACAATAATGTCTTCCTCCAATTTTGAGAGACATCAGGCCATGAATATAAACTCGGCACAAAGTTTTGCAAGATATTGTAAAAGGTTATCAGACTGTTTCACAGGGAGATAAAAATTTTATAAACTAGTCTCATCAAGATGCTTGTCTTACACACTACTTCAGCTCCCATCTGTATTTTTCAGCTAGAGGAAAAATGTACTTCCAAGAGTAAGCCAATCTTTACAGTGCCTGTGCGCTCTCTTTGAGTTGTGGAGAGGATCACTCTCTAGTATAGATTTCAAAGATTATCAAAGCTATCTGACATGGCTGCAAACTATTTGTGTTTCAGTTTCTTGCTAATCTGTTCACCTCCTAGGATCTTAGCTATATCCCAGAGGGACAGTTTTATTCTTTTTAATGGGTGCTGGAGAGGGCCAATTTTTAAAAAGTCTTTTAAGAAGGCAAACACAATTCATCTAAAAGTACTAGGGTGTCCTTGTGATAAAGTGAATTTCCATTAAAAGTTATCAAAATAAATGGGCAAAAGCATGCACTGCTGTAGAGAAAAATCAAAGTGAAAAAGTTGGCTAAAAGGAGATTAAAAAATAGAAATGAAAATTACTGTGTCATCAAAAAGATAATGAAGTTTAAAAGAAATGATAAAAAAGTCATTTTGTAGAACCCTTTATAAAAAATGCAAGCCAATAAAAATAAAGAAAAATTTTGAATAGGAACTGTTGTTAATTAGATATTGTTGAAGGCAAAATTAACATTTCAGTTTTATGATCTGACAAATAAAAAACAAAAAAAACCCAGCTCTCTTAGCTGTTAGCCTGATTTTATCAGCAATAAGGATGCAATAGTATAGCAATATTACATGCTATTTTTCAATCAACAGTCCAGAAGCAGTACAGTAGTGAATCATGCATGCATATCCATATTAAAAAGGAATTTAGAATCCCTGATATATATGCCATAAATGTGGTTTTATGCATTTGGGACATAACAGGCTTGCAGGTAACATCCCTGGTATCTTGGAACACATGTAACATGATTTGAACTTGACACAGACAAGGGCAGCCACATCTCCAGCAGTTTCTCTTCCTGTGGTTCAAGAACTGTCAGTTCAGTCATTGCCAGATTAAGGTCTTGGGTCTTGAGTCCACAAACTCTTGTTCACATCAGTAACTTCCTTAATGTCAGTGAAAGTATTTGTCTGATTAAGCAATGGGAATGACAGACTTCCTTGGTCCCTTTTGGCAATTCTTATTAAATGTCTAGAAGAATAGGATGGAAAGCCATAATAGATGCCTTCCAGTTATTTTTTCATGACTCTCAAATTCTCACTTAGTTGCTAGCAACATTTTTACCATACAAATTTCAAATAACAGCATTTAAAAACTAGAGTATATGATCGTAAAACCCCGTACCATTATCAAGCGCTATCAATGCTCTCAATACTATATATTTATTGTCTTTACCCCAAGGAGTTTGCACTCCCCATCACAGATGACAGATAACAGTTTGGAAGACATTCTGATGGACCCATTTATACTGATGGGGAGAATGCCATTTGAAATCTGTGAGATAAGTTTTCCAGACCAGATGTTGTCTCAAGTACTTTGTTTTCTCTTTTTTTTTCCTTTCATAAATTATTAAAAAGACATTGCAGGAAAATTCTATATTGTAGGGAGAATGTGAAAAAAGTGATACATTTTTTGAATAATTTTCCTTCTCTTGCATTTTGTCATTGAGTATGGCTCACTCACACAATATTCATATTCAAAGAACATGCCTACCATAAGATATGCATATCCAATGGGAGAAATAGTTATAAAAAAGCAGACAATGAATTAAAGCACCTCCAATTCAGAAAATCCATACTAAGATACCTAATATTAAACATTAGCACAAATACACAGTCAAAAATTAGGAACGGGGAAAGACAATAAAAAATAAGGATGGTGACAAAGTTTAGGGTCTTACAGGCCATGGGAGACACAAAGGCAACATCCTCGTTTGTTATACCTCACTGAAAGTATAGCCTTCAGCACTGTTGAGTAGCAGAAGAACAACTATTAAGCTGATAAAAACTGCCAAAGAAACTTCTCAAAAGAAGAACAAACAACTACCATTAGGAATTTTATTGTCAATCTGAAACAGCTGACTGCTGGAAAATGTAGCCATAAAAAATAAAATATAGCTTAAATCCCTCATTTGCCTAAGCTTGCAGGAAATGAGAAACTTTCACAATTGAAATGTCAACTAATGATGACATTTCTATAGTCTGTTTGTGGCTAAGTGCAAACAGAGGGCCTCCGTGTTGTTTCCTCATTTCATAGTTTACTAATCTGTGCTGATAACAATACTACAGCTCACAATGAAAATGTAATTTATTTGCAGAAGTATTTTTTCCTATTTGAATGTTCCATTGAAATTCTGAGTTCTAACTTCACAGTAAAATAGAATATTATTCCTATTTTTCTCCATAACATTGCAAAATACACTTTGGGGTGATATTTCCCATTCATAATTCCCTCTATGAGAGAATATTTAAGAAATATTTTAAACATACTAGGTGAACTCTCTGTGAGTTTTATGGCAGTTATATGCATCAAGGCTTTTTGTTTGATGCAAGCCAAAACTGTTCATCTTCTTAATGCCGGATCTTTCATGTTCCTAAGGTGCATGCTGTTATGTGAGAGCATGCGCATCCTGCCCTTGCAGGATGAAAGCTGGACAGTCACACTATGCTGCTCTGGGAATTTCATGCAGCAGAGTGAAACCGTGCATAATGGATCATACAGAGGGCATATGTGAGGTCACTCTCAGAGCCTGGCACTCTTGGGGAATCCTCTTGTGAGCTCAGAGGTGGTGTTTTAAGGGCACCCAGAGGGGACTACTAAGCTCTGTATAGTCTGAATGGTCAGGAGATGTTGTCCTAAGGGAACTTCTGAGAATGCTGTAATTGGGCAGAGTAGAGGCAGTCATTAGATCTCTGTATAATAACCAGCAGCATTATGTCATGCTGACTTACTATTCACAGCCTGATTAAAAGGCCTAGTGACAGATGAGAGTACAAGCCTGTGACCACCTTTCTTCATGTTATTTTCTATAACAGCTTGCTATTTTCGTCTGCTGTTGTGACCAGACGTCCCTCATCACTTCATTCTTTTACATGCTCTCTGACCATGAAATAACAAACATGATGTACATAGAAAAAAAAGATTGTATTCTTGAAGATTACATACTGGCTCACTAAAATACTTTTCCTTTCTAGGAAAAGGTAGCTTCCACTGAAATTTTCAATTATTTAATTTTCTTTGTCGGCTGTTTCTTTGTCTAACAATCTCAGCCACTTCTTGCCATGAATTTGTACACAGAACTGTGTGTAACACTGTTATTTTTATGTCCATATGTAGACTGGTGAAAAAAACACTTACTGCCATTAATAATTTCTATTTGTCTAGAAAAGATAATCTTTAAATCCTTTTTTGAGGGCTGGTCTATAAGCTACTGCATTAAGGAAACCTTTAGTGCTTCCACTTTATTCTGGCTGTTTCTTTGGTGCTATTCAAAGTTTCAATGAAAAGCCCCTCTTGCAGTTCTGCAGTTAAAACAACAAAGCACTGCCTATGTTTCTTCTTTAACACAGCTCTAAGGATTTATTCTTTGCTTCTTTATTCTTCCTTTTTCTGAAGTTTGCTTGTCCTTTTCCCTTTTAAAATCTCTTTATCTAAAGCTGAATTAGTTTTCGCAGCTGGTTGGCAAACTGCCATCATTTTCTGCTCTGAAACTTATTTGTCAATTTCCAGTTGCCTTCAAACTTTTTACTTTTCTTAGCTTCTATTTCTTTTTCCTGTTTCACAGTTTCACTGATTCAAGTTTTAGTTGTTTTAATAGAAAAGGAGAGAAAAATCCCTCCTGGGAGGGAGAAAAGGAGCCATTCTCTACAGTGACAAAGAGAAAGCAAAAATACTATGAGATTTACCCATTGAAAGCTTTGAAATAACAAACTTTGTGCTCTCTACAGATATTCATAATCTGATCCTACTTTCAGGAAGGTAGCAGGTAAATCTGCTACAGTATTTATGTTCTGCCCTAAGAGTTAATAAATTTGTGGATTGATTTTTGTATATTTTTTAGGCTTTTCACAGGCTACTATTGTGCTCTATTCCATCTTAGAAGAGTTTGCTGTAATTTTAAAACAGTAGGGATTAAGGATTTATTTATCTATTTTTAACACTCCTGCAGATGAATTTCTCAACTCAGGGTGTATATAAAAATCGCTAACCTCCATCTTAGGATTCTACTCATAAACCTATTAAAACAATTTGTCAACCTTTGTTTAATACATACTATAGGTTAATACATTTTAATGAGAGCTAGAAATCAAGACAATTTTGATTTGTTTTATTCTTTGAAACTTAACAGAACTTCTTCTCTTATGTATGGTTTACTATGGATGTTGCATTTCAAGCATCTCATAGGCTGTTGTACCAGCAGAGATAGAGGGAGATAGAAAGAACGTTGTCACCTTCCTAGACTTCGCCTATCAGTACAGTGGCTTATGTAGGTACTGTGCAGCCATTATTCTGCCCACTCAAGTACTAAGAATAGAATATTTAGCAAAACTGTCAAGGAGTAAGTGCCCAAATATTACATCTTTATTTTCTGTTCTTAAGTGTTCAGATTTTAATTTCTTGAGCACAAGGAAAAAGCAGCATCAAGCTTCCCCATCAGACTGAGCCCCTTCTTTCTGCTGTGACTACTATAGAACTATTATTACAATTACTGTTACTAATTATTACTATACTAATTACTAATTACTATTATATCAGCACTGCACCTTCACTTTCTTTGGAAGTGGAATAGAGTATTTCTCATGTTGCCAGAATGCAAATAGTAGGTATTTTTACCATCCCTATAGCCACAGCTTAGTAGAGTGGGTTAGAGCGCTGCATACATTGTCACGTCTTGGCAGCTTGAATAGATTTAAAGCAGATGAAAAGAAAGGCCATAACTAAAGAAAAGGGAAACAGCTTTCAGCTTTCAGTAGCCTTTCTTATACGTGAGGTCCCAGAAATTGGCTGGACTAACTGTGAAGTGGTGAATACTGGCAGCAGCTGTCCAGTAAGTAGAAATGTAAGTAATGATTACCCTTGTGGTCTGAGTTACTGCAGGGCAGTTCCCAGCTGACTTAAATTGTTAAAAGTTACAGCCTAATTAAACCTCACTTCTTGCATCAAGTATTTCTTTCTATGTATCTGAGACAATGTCTCATGTGTCTATTCATATTATTTGTTCACTGCTGTTCCACTTCTACACATACAGTATCATGCCTTTTTTCTTTTCATTCCTTCTAGCTCTGTGCATTGACAAATCTTCCCAAAGACATAGAACGAAAGTATTTTACATATGAACCAAATAATTTTTAAAGCCAGACCTTTAAAGCTGAATTAGGTGAAGAACCCAGGCCAATAGCTTACCTACATAAGTCTAAAATTACACCTTTTAGCTATTTTTAAAATTAGACTAACTTAAAATTGATCTTTTTGCAAAAGAACTGAGTCATAAAAATGAATATTAAAATTACACTTAGTCCATCATATGGATCTGTTGTATTATTAAACATGCAAAATACTAACTTCGAACAGTGATGCATTATTACATTCCATTGCAGAGTGATGAAGCAATTGTTTCAACTAGTTTAATTTCTTTTTAAATCATATTAAGATGTTTTGAACTAACTTTGACTGGCATCAATTTTTTAAGTTTTGTGATAATAAAGTTGATTAAATGTATTTAATGCATCAGCAACAATCACAGTAAATGAGTATGAAATTAGTATAAAGAACTTTAAAATACTCATATACTTTGAAATAATTTAAAAGGTTCTTACATAAAATAACTGTGTTGGGATTAGAAAGTATTCTTAAATATGAAGTTTGAAAAAATTTAGCAGAAATTACTGTCATTTTGTCTCATTTGGAGTCTTCAGGAGTCTAAGTGGAATTTACAGTTCTCTGATACATTCATTTTACTTTATTTCAACTTAATCTTTTAATTTAGGTGTAAATAATTAGGAAAACACATTTAGATTTGAGAATATAGAAGCACTAAGTATATTAGTTCAGATTTCCTGCCATTTTCTGTGGGCCTGAGGAAATTATATTTTCATGTGATAACTTGTTTTATATATTTTAAGGTTTAATTTAATCCATGCATACAATACCCTGATCAGCTGGCTGAGCTGTTTTCTGCGGAAAAAGCAGAAAGCACCATCTAGTCAAAGGCAGTATCACAATATTTTGGTTTGGGGGAGTGGGGAATGGAAACTCAAGATAAGTTTGATAGGTAACTGCTATAATATAGACTAGATCTGGGTGCTTGAGCTTGCAACCCTAATATCGTTTTAATGTAATTATTTTTAAAGTAATTTTATATATATTTTCCTTAGCGTGAAACTGGATAGAATGAAGATTCAAACAGAACCACATTTTGTGATTTAAAACAATAATGTAACAATAAGTATAAGGTTGGTAATATCTGTATTGACTTAATTTCTCCATCCAAACTCAGTTTCTTTTGTCCTTATTCTGGTCTTCATACTCCTCTCTCTTTAATCATTTCTTTATCAAGCCTCCCAACATTTCCTCACCCCAATCTGCCTTACATTGCCACTCTTTTCTCTGCATAATCTTTCCTGTCCCACCTCCTTGTTCAGTTTATTCAGTCTCTGCTGATTTCAGAATTTTGCAGGCCAGCTGACCCCAGTCCTTTTGCTAACCCATTCCATCTTCACCTCTTTCACTTTCCAATCACACAGCACTCTTACCTCATTATTTTTTTTCTTGTTATTCAGTCTCACACTTCTTACCCCATATGATCCCATTTCTCCTCCAAGTTCCCAGACTTAGTCATCAGAATTCTTCACTTTTATTTGCAAATTCCTGTTTAGTTGGTTAATTCTTGGAGAATCATTGATTATAGCCAGTGGAGCCACTTGATTCAAATTCAAATCTGCAGCACATTTCTGGAACAGTAAGAAGACATATTTGTAAAGATTATTGAAGACTCATTATGAAACTGAGCACTTTCTGGAAAAATCAGTCTGTTTATTTGCCTGAAATTGGTCTGCTGTTTTTGTATCTATTTTAGGGAAAAATTAAAAAAAGCAGCCTTAAGGCATTACTATTGCAATTCTGCTGTTGACAGAAGAAATAATTCTAGAATTTACAGATGCCAACAAAACCATCCAACCACATACAAAAGTATCAACAAAACACTGTCAACACAAGGAGTCTCTAAAATATGTAATATCACCAAGAAATGTTTTCCAGATTTTGAAATATCACATACTAAAAATGTCTTCCTTCCAAAGTACTGCTCTAAAATATTAGATTTTACTTCCAGTTTTTACTCCCTGGACAACACTTCCAATGAATAAAGTAGCTTCTCTGAGTCCTTTTTTTCCCCCTGTCATTCTGAAGTAGCCCATCCTGAACATATAAACACAGTCTTTTATTTGTCTAATCAAGTCACAGCTTGTAAGTCTCCAGCATTGCAAAGGACAATATAGAATATAGAATTTTCAGTGCATATTTCTGCATTATCTGGGATAAAACAACTAGAGAATCAAGAAATAAGGTGACTTTCTTTTAGAAGAGGGATTTTGACCTCTTATCCAACTCAGGTGGGAAGGAAAGTCCTATAGAAGACAGAGCAGAGAAAAGGAGAGGGACTCCTATGAAAAACTGTGTTTAAGAAAGAAAGCATGTACACAACTTGTTGGATGTTTTTATTTCATCTGAGCTATAATGTTTGCAGCACTATGTACTAGAAAAAAAGAAGAGTTGTACACTGTGGTGCATCTTTTTCAGAACGGTTACAAGTTCATTCAGAGTAAGAGAAGCTGAGATAATGGTTATTTTGGGGCCAAACCATTCAAATGTTGATGGAAACACAACATTTTCTATCTGAAATAAAGCACTGATAAGGCAACATTTATTCCCATTAGAGAATGTTTTAAATGAACTAGCTAAGTAATTTATGCTCAGAAGTCTCAAAGGAACTAGTGAATCATTGCCAATTTTTAACTATCTTGGAAAACTGGGAAACAGTGAGATTTGCAAACATTGTCCCATTATCCAGAAAAGGATATAACACAGAATAACAAATTAGTTAGCCTGACCTTCATTTGAGGTACAAGAATCGATTTGTTACCTTGGAACTTTGCTGGTAATGAACTAGAGACTACAATTATAATTACTACTAGTGCAATAGCTTTTTTTTGTGAGATCTCTTTATGTTTGGTTTTGGTTTTGACTGGAGTATGGCGATGGTAAATAAAGTACACACGTACATTTCAACTTAATTCACTTACTACATGTAGTGAAGGTTTTTTTGATTCAAACGCATTTTATGAAATTCACAGGAATGAGCTAGAGGGATTAGAAATTGCTCTTTTGATATTGATATCTAGGATCTTTTGGATATTTTTTCTTATTCCAGTTCTAACCTCTCTCTACATATACTTTATGGACGCCAGAGTATGGTTTCGGGATCCTTAGAAGGAGATGGATAAGGAAGAGGTTATGCATAAATTGTGTGCAAAAGTAACTCAGAAAAAGAAAGTTATTTTAACTCGTTTAGTTTTGCTACATGATAATTCTTTTTTCCACCAGGAAACTGGGAATCAGGGGGAGAAAGGTATGAAAGTTGTTAAAAAGTACCTAGCTTTATCAGTGAATATTGTATACAGTTTGAGAATTATCCAAAGATACGTAGGCTATTAAAAAATAAGGGATGGATTACTATTATGGCAATCTAAATCAAGTGATTTAAATGGTTAGAATCCAGACAAATTGATAATATAATTATTTTTCCTTCAGGAAGCTGGGTGCTTTCTAACTTTTTACTCAGGATACATCTACGATGGTTTTTGTCTTAGTTTGATAAAATGTCTGGCAATGATATAGAGTGCAAAATTTGGTGAGTTGTGATGACAGGCTAGATGACCTAATTAGCTTTTTCAGCATATATAAAGCATATTAAAACACGTAAAGCAAATGGCTAAGCAATCTGTATAATTAGGAATAAGTATGTACATATGGGCTTATTTTAATAAGAGGGTAAGCAGAAATATTTTAAGATTATATTACACAAGATGTTCTTCACTGTTTTTTTAGGGATAAGGTTTTTAAGTATCTTTTTATAAGCTTTCCCTCTGTTGTGACAGGGTTACTTCAGCACATCTATAAGTAAACTACAAAAAGGTTTCTTGAAAACATGTTGGACAACTCCGTTCTCAAATGTCAAAGAAAGAAACCTATAGATGTGACACAGGAATTCAGTGGCAATGCAGAAGCACCTTTTTATCTGGGAACCTTTTTCCCTTTTTCTTTTTGAACCTTAGATGGTCTCTCCTGGCCCTTAGTGACATATATGCAGAAATTGAAATAGCAGAACTGAACAGCAGTCTATCAAAACTACTATCCAGCTGCTGATAACGAAGAACCAGTGTCTTCAGGAAAGTGCAGCTAGCTTATTTTAAGGCAATATCCACAAAGGAATCCTCTCCTAATCTTAGACAGTGATTGTTTTGGATCATGAAGCGAGATGTTTTATACTATTTGTGATTCTTCATACTATCATATAAGTGCTTATAAAAGCATATTGGCAAACTCTTTGAAATGCATTCAGTTCAAGTCCTTCTTCAGACCAAATATTGACCCCATTTAATAGCAGAGGCTGTAGAGGCTCTGTGAAACTTCCTACTTCATAAAACCTGAGGTTTCTGCTGTTACTTTGCTGGCCTTATAGGACAACAGTTATGACACTGGACAGCAGAGACAGTCTATTGCTCAATTGCATTCTCGCCTCTGTACTTGTTTCCAAATAAAGGAAGAAGAAGGGGGATATTGTTGAAGATCTACCCAAGCACCTGTTGCCTAAGTCATAGGGCCACAGGAAGTCTGTTAGACTTCCTCAGCCTTATTCAACCTTGTGTGGAAAGCTTTGTTTAGCTGTTGCCCTGAATATGTCTTTTAAATATTTGACTCAAGCTTTATAAGGTATGTGGTACATATTAAAGGCTGGAGACAAAAACTGAATTTTTGTAAGCCTTAATCTTTTTTCTCTAGTGTACACTGCTTATAGTCTCAACCATGGACATTTAGTGGCCGTTTTTTAAGCTAGCTATTTAAGTTGTTAAAATCATTTTTTTTGGGGTGGCTCATGAAGTGCGATTGTTCACACAGGGAGATTCTTGTCCCCTGTGACACACCAATGGATGATATCTTGGTCTATTGTAGACCTGATGCAATACTTGCAAGATGCAGGAAGGATGATAGTGATGTCAGCTGCAAAACAGCAGTCTGGAAGTACTTGATTTGATGACTTTGCACTAGCAGTCTTTAAATTTAATTTCCTCTTTCATCAGGCTGTTGTTCAATAATCCCTTTGAACCAAGAACTCCTGATAGTTTAAGCACCCCATAAAACCTCCTTACCAATGTATTCTAGCCATGCTAAAGCAATCGCTATGCCTTCTTGGAGAAAATTAAGATTATTTTGTCTACAAACACTTTTATCCAGACATCATATACTCCTGTTATAAACATTGCATAACAAAGCAATAACATTTGGTTTTGTGAAGTATGAATTTAAGATTAAGTGTTTATCCCAGGCATAGCACTGATAAATTGTACTAGTTTCCTGACTATTTTATTTCTACTAGAAAATGGTTTTCTAAACAAGAAAAGTGCAGTGCCTTAATGTAAAATTTATTTTTTCTTTTACATTCCAAGTCACCTAATATTATTCAGTGTTATTCTCCAGAGGAAATTTTTTCACTGTTATGAAGTCACCAGTGTTTTCTTCTACAGGGTATAACCCTACTCCAGTTTTTGTGATAATCATATTCTTGCACACTGGAACTAGCTTCCAACCTTATGCCTCACTACCTGCCTGAGGTGGACTGTTATCATACACAAAACTTATGTTCCCTCTTGCATGTTTTGCCCAGATAATCTTGAAAAACAAAAATTCAACCTGTGCAAATTTTACATGCATCCAGTGAAAATATTCCTCTTAGGAGTTCATTTCTGTACCATGTATGGATGAAATTTTGTTAGATATTAAAAATAAACAGTCAATTGAATAACAATATATTTAAATTGCTCTAATACACTGGAAGCAAAATTGTTGCTGTATTATTAAAAATGAGAATTAATTGCTTATGACTTACATAATTTTCCTGTCCTAAGCTCTTGGCACATAACCAATTACATTCATAAATTACTATACTATGTTTTTAATGAAATAATTCCAGAAACACTGATATTCACCCCTATTAAAAACCCTGGTCAATTAAACTGTTACTATTTTTGAGAGTCAACAAGTTCCATGATAATAGGGCTGTGGACAGAGGGAATGAATACCATAGTTAAGGTCCTCCCAGTGAGATTGCCCTGTAAAAGGAGCTTAGAAATCTTACCGCTCTGGATAGTTGTGCTCCCTTGTTCCTGCAGGGACAAGGTTCTGATTATCTTTAATCTTTGAAGAAACAGGTCATCTGCAGGATTCATAAGGTCTAAGGCATGGATGGTCATCCAGACCAAATGTTTAAACTGAGTCCAGGAGGAAAATTAAAGCAAGTGTGATCTCTGGAGCCCATCAAATCCGTCCTGCACCAGACAAAACACTTCTGAATGTTATTCTGGGGCTTCCCCAAAATAGTAGTAAACTCACAGAATGGTTTCCCCATGTAGTAAATTAACCTGTCAGAGATTTATATTATTTATTTATTAATAAGTTATTATAATATACACATGCAGTATTATTATATTATATCATTGTCTTCTAATATGTATTACATGTTATAAATAATATTATTTATTATTGTGTTATTTAATCTTGTTTGAATCCAGGCTTTTTATATAATTTATCTTTTTCAGCCTTCTAAAAGGAAAACATCATTGATTCTAAGTTAGTTAGCCAGGTCTCCTTGAGAAATTGAGAGAAACTTGCATCCATAAAGATTTCACCTATCTTACAGCTCTCTTCCAGGTACCTTTAGAAGGCAACTCATTCAGTCCTATTTACCTCCAGTGACAGTAGGGTCAGTGCAAACAACCAGCTTAGTCAAGAAACCTAGCTTTTAGATGGCTGAAGTTATGTGTGATGAATCCTTTCCCAACTTGAAATGCAGATTTTTCTTCTCCTCCTTAGTACTTACTTGTGGAAGTATATACTGTGAGGCTGAGAATGAGGATGCTGTGTTTGAAAACATTTCATGTTTATTTGACAGTATTCATATCAAGGGTTTGTTGTTTTTTAAAGAAATATCACAAATTATCATCAACGTGTCAAAAGAATACAGAAGAGCTGTATTTTCAACAGAGAAAAGGCAGAAAACTTACCATGCCGGAAACAATAAATTAATTTGCAGATCTGTGTTGTTATTAACACTTGTATCTACAGACCCACACCAACTGCAGGGAGCCACACTGAACCTATATGAAAGCATAATAGCATTGTACAGTTCAGACACTTGTCTTTTAAGTGGATATACTTATGGTTAGATGAATGATTTCTTAACTAAGAAGTTTCTTACCACTAGAGGGCTCAAAATTGCTGTGTGATTTTATGTATGAATGCATGCATAAACATATATATACATATATACATAGACACAGAATGTAGGATATGTGTACGACATTCATATGCATGTTTTACTTGTGTGTACACATGTATAAACACACATATATGCACATACATATATACACACTTGTATTTTAATAGATGATCTATTTTTCTTTTATTTTAAAGACTTTGAACATTTAAATGTAATTAAAATCTTTAAAGATTTTTAATATAACTTTGAAATTCACCATATAAATGTGAAATGTTTCTTTAATTTCATAAAATAATTACAATTTTTAACTTCGTTCTCAGATGGCCAGATTTACACAGAATGTTCATTTCATCAAATTGAATAGTGAAAACAGTCACAACAAAATACAGTTTAAACTTCCATGACCAATGCCTGCATTCACCTTATGTTTCATTAAGATATCTAGGTGACACTGAATAACATGGGCATAGTTCATTTTTTCATAAATGACTTTCCACAGAATGTAATGCAGTGTTGCAGAATCTATCATGCCAAGCATTTTTGTTTGATTATATGACATATTCTCCTGGGAAATCTTAGAGGCTTTAAATAAATAAAATGTTCCTGGAAAGCTGACTGTTTTCTTTCACTAATGTGACAATTGTAATGAAGAGAGAAATGGCTTTCAACCATTTTTACGTAATGCATAATCTTTGGAGATAGCGCAACCCAGTTCCTCCACAGTACGACAATGTAATAATGAATAATTTACCCATGCAGTCCAAAAGATAATTAACATAATATTTTCAGTCAGACTTGACATATACAAAAGTTTGAGGTATCAATATTTTCTAAATGTCAGCAAAGTTTTATTCATCTAAGTATAAGAAATCTGCTCAAGAAACCATTATTTCAGGAACAATGAAGTTTCAGATCATCATGATTAACAATAATGTATGTTGTTGTAGAAATAGGAACACAGACATCAAAATGTTTTGCAGACATTTATTGCTGTACATAATAGTCAATTTTGAATAGAGTTTCTTTGGAATTTTTTTCCTGTATAGACAATTGTGGAAAGGCACAAGAAAACAGAAGATACTCTTTTTGCAGCACTTCAGTATTTTGATTGTTTGTGAAAAATTGTGTTGAATATGATCATATATATGAATAAAGACTATTCAAGTGAATGAGCATTTGCATAACTGAACCAAATCTTTCAGACTTTGATACAGAATAGTATCTTTGAATTTGGCTGGACTACATGTGATTACTGCCTACATTATCACTGGTACAGTTAGATACTAACAGTTGAATAAAGCTTTAACATAATAATTTTCTAGCATCATCATCTCATGTGTGTTTTCTTAAATTGTTAAAAGTCCTACCAGATGTTTCACCTTCATAAAATGGTAAATTCTTCAAAAAGCACAATAAATTATTGGGGGGGGGGAGTTTAGACTAAATAGTAAAGTAGGCTGGAAATACAATTCTATCACCATGTACACTTAGGTAAACTTTAAAAGTACAGCTTATTATAGTCCCATTTTTATTAACACTTTTACTTTAAAATGAAAAATAAGTACAACTAAGCCAAGATATTTTTACCTTAAGAATTTTAACCCTTGCATGTTTTGCTTTAAAAATTTAGCTTTACTGATTGTGCATGGTGTTAGATTAGAACTATAATGTTCTAATAAAGAATTATCATCTTTTGTGTACTTTTTCTCATGTGTAATGCATTCTTAATTTACCAGTCTGTTATCGGAACTTGGAAAACAATCTGGCACATTGGATGACAGATATTAAAAATGGCTTTGTTACTGATAGACAGGGTTGGTTGGCATATTCAGCACATCACCTTGGGTTCCAGGAGTAAATCATCCTGAAATCAATAAAGTAGACTGGAAAGTATTGAAACTACTTTTACTAGACTAAAATTATAAGTTTTATAATTTTGAAACACATTTCCATAACTGGAAGATCCATTTCCTTAACTACAGCCTACTGAAGTCAATGAAATTATGCCAGGAGTAAGGTTCTATCCAGATGGAGTTAACTGTTCCATTAGGATCCTAAGAAAAAACATCCTTATTGTATCACACTATTGTACAAATTAGCTCTAGTGATTTCACATTTATATAATTATCCTCAATATAAGAAGGACATCGAACTATTAGAGTGTGTCCAGAGGAGGGTGATCAAGACAGTAAAAGGCCTCAAGGGCAAGACTTACAAGGAGTGGCTGAAGTCACTTGGCTGAGGTTCAGTTTGGAGCAGAGAAGGCTGAGGGGTGACCTCATTGCAGTCTACAACTTCCACAAGGGGGGCAGAGGAGGGGGAGATGCTGATCTCCTCTCTCTGATGACCAACCATAGGACATGAGGAAATGGAATGAAGCTGCGTCAGGGGAAGTTCACACTGGATATTAGGAAAAGGTTCTTCACTGAGAGGGTGGTCGGTCACTGGAACAGGCTCCCCAGAGAAGTGGTCACAGCACCAAGCCTGTCAGCGTTCAAGGAGTGTCTGGACAATGCTCTTAGTCATATGGTTTAGTTTTAGGTAGTCCTGCGAGGAGCAGGGAGTTGGACTCGATGATCCGTATGGGTCCGTTCCAACTCAAGATATTCTATGATTCTATTTCTGTAATCCTCCCATGAGAGCTGGCCACTCTTGAAAGAAATAAGACTTAACTGACCACATTAGCTACATCTGCAATTTTCTTGATAGTTGATACATCATCACTACTTTACTTCTCAGCATCCTTTGTAGAGGAAAAGCAAATCTGAGTTAATGTTGTATAAATATTTATTAATAACAATAATAACATGAAAATAGCAGGGGTTTTCTCAAAGATCCTACCTGCCACAAGATTTGTACTGGGTACAAGGAATGGCAAATATGAAATTTCTTATAAGAGTGAGGATTAGAACTCTTAACTAAATAGGTGATATTTTTACCATCTTCAAATGAAGTAAGAAACAATGTTATATTGCCAGTGTTTTACACTACTTTTTGCAGTAGTTATGCTAATTCAGTGTATTTTACAATTAACTCTTGCAACTTTTCAGCTCCAGGGATTACAGCTGAATAGGCTGTTTGTAATTAGTTTTATCTATAGGCCTATATCAGTGTATAGAGAAATCTCTAGAAATAGATTTTAGAGTAATACATATTTCAATACATAGAATGGAGAAAATGAAGTAATATTACACTGCGTTGATGACAAGTTTCAAAGTCTGTTTGAGTATTTATTGTTCTTTCAATATGTATGTATATGCTAAGGATTTTCTCTTCTTTGTAATCATATCAGCAAAAAAATAAATTATGCTGTGCTATATCCTTGTATTTGCTATATGCAATTTATGGTAACTTTGTTTCTATGGCTATTGAATTTCAACAGAACTGAATATGTCTCATTATTTGGAGAAAATAAATGCTGTACAACTCATTAAATCTAGATGAGGTGAATATATTCTAATTCTACTTTGTAGTGTATTAACGAGGAAGCATTTAGTCCATCAAGCTTTAGGCATTTTATTAGCTAAAATAGCCAGTTGCCATATGCTTTCTCTTTCACCAGTGGAGAAGGTTCTCATTATTGTTGCCTTTGCTTAGGCAGAGCTCCTTAATGTGGTTTATTTCAGATATCATTTGATATACACAAAGATGGAAGAGGCAAGGATGGAAGACATGGAATTTTAGCTTTAGTACATTATTTTTAATCTGTTGGTAACCATGAGCTTTCAGGTGGAATGGGATATTATAATTTTAATGAACTTTTTCGTAATTGGACAATATTTTTTTTTTTAATCTCTACATAATATCTACGTAACAATATAACCTCACAAGTGAATGGCAGTCATATATTACTTCTGTATCTGTCACATCAGTCTTCTAAAATATGAAATTTTCTTCTATTTTCTGTATTACAAAAGTGCATTACAGATGTGAAGGTTGCCAAGACTTTCTATTATAAACATGCCATTTTTAGCCCAGTGGCTGTTGTTACTCTATGCTTCTCTTCATCCATGAACGTGTTCAGTAATATGACTGCCATGACACCCTATTGAGTTAAGAAATGCCAGGCATTAACCAAACTTAACTGGCTACACTGGCAAATACAAGCTATCAGACTGAAGGCAGCTTTTTATAAACTTTATTTCAAAAAAACATGTTAAATATGGGGTTTAAGGGATTAAACCCCTTTCTTATAAACACATGCAAAGATTAGAGTTCATTTCCATTTTAAATACTTACTAACAGGCCTACCAAGCGGGGTAAACATGTAGGACAAGATCCCGGGGCTCAGGATGACAGAGATCTAACAGCAGTCAATCCAAAGCAATGACAGCATGTGACAGAGGCAGGAGGTTGACTTATAAATACCTTTGTTGTGAGCCATGATGAATCTGTAAGCACTGTTGCTAATACACACAATGATCTTGTTTCTGTTTTTTTGTGATTTGTACTTTTTTATGGGCATTCGTCTCACTTGCAATGACTCAGTTCTGCAGTAATTTTATTTTTACTGTTTCAACATATGAATTTTTCTGTTCTAGAGCAAACAGCTTAAACCTCTAAATGAAAATAAGAACAACAAGAAGAATACAAATATTTAGAAGTTTTGAAACAGGAGTCTTCCTACTTGGCTAAAATATTACAAAAAAAAATACTCCATGGAAAATTTACAGGAAACATAATCAGGCTTTTTTTTATATATATAGCGTGTAACTTTCTATAACATCATATTTATATCTGTTTATTATCAACATAAACAATGGCTATGTAAAGGTTTTCACTTTAACTTGTGAGTTTTAATTATTGGAAAGTATATCTTTAGTTTCCATTTTTGTAACTGCCAAATTTTAAATTATATACCAGCTGTTATTTTGTTTATATATCATTTGTTAGAAATGATAAATTATATATTCCTAAATACTCTTTATATACATTCCTATTACATATTCCTAAGTATTTCTGTGCAAAATTCATTCAAATTGCCCATCACTAGAATATGAAGAGAATCCCTCTTATTGCATGAATGCTTTGCAGTTTATGTTAATATCTTTGATATAGTTTCCTTCCTCTCTCCACTACTTTTTCCCTTAAGTATTTTGTATTGAATGACTTAAAACACCTTGAAGTCAATAGAACTCTTTTCATCCAGTAGGTCCATGAACTTCTATCTTCTATCTGAAGAGTTTTTTTTAAAAAAGAGAAAAGTTTCTAAACCTAATATATGTATGTGAACCATTTGAAGAAATTCATAACTTCTCTGAAAAAAATGTTTAAAAGTCCACATATTCAGAAAGGTGATCAGGGCTGCAGTAGAAAGATTCCCATTGACTTATTTTATGCTTGGATGAGATTTGGTGGCCTAAATCTACAACACTGAAGTGGACTCTAGATCTCTACTAGGAAATATTACTATTGCAATAATATTAGAGATCTGACTTTTATTACCTTTCTGTTGGCAAAAGACCTACTTTTGTAATAGTATTATACTTGTAAAAATTACTTTTGCTGGAATAGTTTATTATTTGTGAAATTGATTACAAATTATATTGGAAAAAAGTAGGTTTTGTTGGTGGTTAACAGTAGGAGAGCTTACTAGTATAATTCTACTAGGATATATTTGCCTTTCATGATCTCAAGTAGTATACATTTTAGCAGTGACCAAAATGAGCAGAGTAACTCAACTTTTGCTACATAATTTAATATAAATCATGGTTAGCACAGAAAAATCAGTACCTTTGTCTTCATTGCCTCATTCTTGTTTTTCTTTTGTCCCCTGTGCAACAGGTTTACTTGCTTTCTTTCCATTCCTTTTCCAGCAAGATTTCTGATCTTCTCCACTAAAATAACTCCCATTTGTCAGCTGAACTATAGCAAACTTCAGGCTTCAAAAATCCTGAATAAGATCCTATATTGCAGGACTACATTTAAAAGTATGACCTGTTTTCACTGGTTTTAATTTATGAGAACAACCAAGACTGTATTAGACTCCTTGAGAGCATGACTGAGCTCTAGCAGAGATGTTCTTATGACCACTTAGGGGGTGCTGCATTGTTCCAGGTCTTTTGGTTCACAGGAAGGGGACCAGGCTTGACAACAAAATCAAAGAAACTAATTTTGCTGTTAATGTCTCTTTTCATATTTCGTTTATCTTAAAGTGGCAAAATTTCAAACACGTAAGACAGTTGGTGGTGGGTGGGCAAAATGAAACATAATAGTGATACTGCTAGAGCAATTAAACAGAGATTGGAAACAGGTATGCTGATTCCTTGAAAAATACCCTGTTCACCATACTGTTAGAGGAATACTTCCTGAAGCATCTGGAGTGATAGCTGGCTGAATTCAGTTTGTGGAAGAGATGCTTCACCGATGTTCTTTTGTAAGACAGTGCTAAGAGGTACACAATCAGTTAACACATAAACTGACATAAGCTACACAAGGTGATCCTGCTATTTCTCATATACTGTGTTACATCACAGTTTCATTACAATGGAATTACTCCTAGTTTGTACCGGTTTTAATCCCTGAATTATCTATTTTCCTATTAAAAAAAGAAAACCACAAAAACCCATGCATCCCCGCCCAAAACCCCCAGAAAATACTACTATTATTGGAAGGCAATTGAAATCAAGTCTTCAATTTCTTTCATTCTGAGAAATAAAAGGTCTTTAAATTACTGTACAGAAAGATCACCATGGAGCTGCCTTTTTGGGGTAAGTGTCTAGCCACTGGAGTTTCATGGATCATGCCCTGATCCACGTAGTCAGTTCCTTGTGAGGGATGAAAAATGATCTTGTCCTGAGGCTACCTTGTTTGTTACACTGAGATCTGGATAGGTCCTGAGGTAACCCCAAGATATAAAGAACACAAGAACAGCTTATAAATCTGATCTACAGATTCAGTAATGAAGAGCTGGGAACAATTCAGTTCTGTATTCCTGAAGAAAAGTCCAGAAAAGCCTTTGCAAATTTTGATGAATATTGTGGGAATAGGAGGAGGCAGGTGATCCCTCTGCCGAGACAGCAGAAATGGACATTGATTTCCTACGCACACCCTCTCCTTCTACCACTAGAAAGGGAGTTTTGGCCAATATATTCATGTTATGATAAATAGCGTGGTGAAATTATCACTGATGTTAAGTTACCATCCTCAGTTTACTGGAAAAAGAAAGCTACTACACAGTAATGGTCTACAATATGAAAGGGTTTAGCAGTGGTCTGTGCTCTTTTCTGTGAAGAGTGCAACCGTAAACACTCGGCTTTTAGTTTGGCAATGCATAATATAGGTTCAGATAATAAAAGGAATATAAATATGGGAAAATAGATAATCAGGTCACTTTCTGTCTAACACGTGTTTAGCTTTTTTTTTCCGAACCCTGTATTTGATTTTGCTGAGATTAATATTGCTTCGATCTTGGAGAAGTTCCACTGAAACTTAGAATTTTTACTGGTGAACAACTTCTACAGTATTTGAACAAGCAACAACTGGATAACTTAATCAATAATAATAATAGTTTAACTGTTAGATTATTGGAGGAAAAAAGTTTCACAAACAGAAGGTGGAAGTTAAAGACTTGAAACAGACTTCTGAGTTCATCACTAACTGTAATTTTAGTGGAGCCAAAATTTACCAGGAATCACAGCAATTGTTCAGTAATGAAAAACTGCCAATAGTAGTGGCATCTTTTTGGACAAAGACTGTATCTGTTTTCTTTTACTTAGCCAGAATGTTTAAGAGGTATTGTTTTTCATCTAATGATTACTGGGCTCTGTTGGATTTCCCATAAGGGGAAAAACAAACTGTTCATTCTGTTAGCCAGAGGAGAAATATCCATCACCTCTGCAAGAAACAGGAGGTTGAGTCTTGTTCCACAAAGTGGACTTTATCAGATTAGGTGATGTTTACTGAACTTTACCTCAGTTATTCTGCAGATTTCTATTTGTTAAAATATATGCTTAATTGCTTTGGTTTATGCCTCTTCTTAATCCCTTTCATTTCTGAGCACAGCTCTCATGGCTGTAGGAGAGATTAGCTTGAACGCTACTATCCACACCTCCACCAGCCAAGAGTGTTTTTAGAAATAAGGCTGGCAAATTGAATTTGTATTCCACGCTATCACTGAACTAACTCTTACTGAAGTTATAGAATACATTAGCTGGTAGGACACAGCTGAAAGAAACAGAAAAGGAATCAAGATACACAACAGCTTGAACAACCTCTGGTTAGATATGCCAGTCTAGAGCTGGCTGAAAATGAAAAGCTGAGCAACAGATTACAGATTTGGAAAAAGAGGATAACTCTGCTGATACAGACTTTTTCAGTTTTCCATTGGTCCTTTCTCCATAGAAATCACAACAGAGTGGGAGCAAGGCTGTACCACAGGCCTCCACAACTATTTTCACTTGTGCTTCAGCCCATGAACAATGCAGGAGGTTGATGTACCGCAGGGCAGTGTCCTAGGTTGCTTGCATTTTGCCAAAAGCTATTTCATTGCCCCCCACCCATGACAAAAACACAGCTTGCTTTAAACTCCCCATGACCTCTACCACTAGAGGGCTGCACTTCATGCAATATGCCCCCCTAGACCTCAATTATTACCGCTCCAAGCAGTGAAATAAGGAGAAATAAGCATATTCTGAAGCACATCTGTAATAATTAATACTTTTATTAATATTAAATCAATATTTTTTGAAATGTTTTTTATATGCAGCTATTTGCTTAGTTCAGTAGAACTGCTACTAAGAAACTAGCTGAGAGGCTAGCTATATAGCTTTAGCTAAATTCTTCAAAGACGAACCTGTCTATTAAACTATAAAAACCCTACTTATAGGTACCAGAAAAGTTGAAAAAGCTTGTCGTAGTGGGATGGGGAGATAACGTTATCAGGAAATTATTAAACAAAAGGCATTCTGTAGAGACAAGGGGAGGCACTTGTGAAACAGCTGTTAGTAAAGAAACAGACTAACGCAGGACATACATCTGCTGAGTCTGAGGAAATTAGGTTTCAGGATTACCACTTTTTCCTCTAAGCTTATGGAAGATAGATACAAAACCAACATACACGCCGCTTATCACGTTAAAATCCTTTTTTATTCTACACTTTAATATTCCTGTTGTTAGGATGAAACAATACTTTTATTTGAAGAATGCAATCAAGTAAATGTTTTATAAGCTAATTGGAGCTCCCAAAGGGAAGACTTGCAGGTGCTGAATCCAATCAGATCTGCCACATAATTAAAGTTGGTGCGGGGGGCACAGTAAAACAGATGTGGTCTTAAAACAAGAGAATTGTTTGATTCAATGTTACTACAGATGAATGGGACATATTCAGTGAGATAAAGGGAGCAGTGTTATAATTTATCCAGTTCCACTGCGGAAATTGACTCAAGACGGCTTCATTTGAACATTGTGGGGTTTTTATTTTTGTCTTAAAAATTTTCTATAAGTCATTTGCTTAGTTTACAAATAAAAAGAGGCTTCTTAGGACTGATGACCCTACAAACTGGACCTGAGATTTTCAAGTCATGCTATGCTCTTTCTGGCTCAAATACTAATTAAAATTCTTCAACTGGAACTTAGTAAAGAAAATGGAAGAGCTAGAACCAGTCCCCAGCTTGCTGTACCATAATTGTGTCAGCAACTGCCAAAATAACAGAAGCCTAAAATTTTATTTCAGTCGGTAAACTAAGCAATTATGAGTCAGAGTATCTTAGATACAAAGGGTATATGATGAGTAAGAAAGTTCCATTTTTATACAATCATTTTTCTGACCATATATGCTATCAAATTGCTACTGAATCTGCCGCATCTATTTCATCTGCCTGTGAGGAGGCTAGATATCGCATTCCTGGGACACAATTCCCAAAGAAGTCATTGAAAGTTTCCTGTGTACAGTGCTGGATCGAGTTCTTAATTTGTGAATGCTTTTGGGCAGGAGCCTGTTTAGATGTTAAAGTGTCCACATTTTAATATCCTATAATGCATTACATATCTGTCTTATAATTTATAAGTAGAGGTGATGTGCTGTATTATATATTATACATGAAATTTGTATTTTAAGTACTAAAAATTGTTTGGGGCAGTATTAATGGTACATGATTACTAAAACTAAGGCCGACTCTCCCAGGGAGCTTAGAATGGAAATTGGATTTCATCCACAAACAGCCGGGTTTTAAGCTTGCATAGTAAGAGGAATCAAGTCAGCAGCCATTCCACATGCATACATATCAATATGAATTTAGCACAGAGCATGGTCTAATGCAATAAACACACATTTCTAAATTCTGTACAGAACTGATGCTCTAGTACTGACCACTACCGTTACGGTTAGATTGGTTTGAGAAAATTTTTCAAAGGCAATGAGTCAATTAAATAGCAAAGAGTCGAGTAAAAATGCTTTTATAGTACAGAGACAACCCCCCGAGCCCTCCCACCCCCGCCCCCTGCACCTTACAATGTTTTAAGCTTCAACCTGATAATTTGAGATTTGCAAGCAGAAATAACCTTCGTCGTAGCGAAACATTTCTGAGTTTTCTACGAAATATTTACATAAGAAATGCCGCTCTGTGTCACACAGCTCCAGCTAGCCCGGCTGTCACAGTACAAAAATAATATCTTTATTATTTTTCCTACAAGCCTGCGCGATGCAGCCCGGCGCGTCCAAGGCTCCCGGCGCGGCGGCGCTGCCCCCCGCCCGCCAGCGGCGGCGGCCGGGAGGAAGGGCCCCGGCCACACCGGCCGGGTCGCGCCGCGCCGCGGTGGTGCAGCCAGCCTCAACGAGGACGCGTCCCCGCTGTCCCGCAGCCTCCTCGGGCAATCTCCGCCGTCCTCCCACGCAGCTGCGGGCCTATGAGGCGCAGTGTGTAACGCAGGTGACGCCGCATCACGGCGGGGACCCTCCCAGGGCGGGAGCCGGCCTCCACACACGCCGTCGTCGTCGTCGTCGTCGTCGTCGTCGTCGTCGTCCCCACCGCCGCCCCCCACCCCCCCGCCGGCCACCGCAGAGGTTAAACCACCCCCGCCTCCCCCCAACGGCTCTTCCACTGGCCGCCCGTGATTGGCGATACGTTTCAATCCCAACCTCGCTCTCTTTTGTTCCGATTGGCCGGATCTCCCGCCTGTCTTGGCAGGCAGACCCGCCCTTCTTTTTTATCCCGGCCTCCTCCTCCTCCTCCACCACCACCGCCCCCCCGCCCTGCGCCTGTTCCCCGCCCGCCCTGGCACCCCCTCCCGCGGCGCTAACCTCTCCTGCCTTTTGGGTGTCTGTGGTGCAGCCGAGGGTGGCGGCCCCCAGCGCGCGGCCGCTCGGCCAGCCAGCCGCCCCTGCGCCCGGCGGAGGCGGCGGTGCCGGGGCGAGAGCGGGGCAGCGCCGCACGGGCAGAGCTCCCCCCTCGCCACCCCCGTGCGAGCGAGCCCGTCCGTGAGGGAGGGCAGGAGAGCCCCAGTGCGGCGGGCAGCCGAGCCGCAGCGCCAGGCGCGGCACTAGGGCAGGCAGGGAGGGAAGGGGGCTCAGAGGCAGCGTGAATCATCGCCCACTCGCTCCCTCGCCCACCATTTACACCGCTCGCTCCCTCCCTCCTTCTCCCCCTCCTTTCCTCCCTCCCTCCCCGCCGCCTCAGTCTCACTCGTTCTCTCTCCCCTCCTCTCCCACTCACTCTCTCCCCTCCTCTCCCACTCACTCTGTCCTCTCCTCCTCCTGTCTCACTCTTTTCACTCTCTCCCCCCTCCTCCTCCTCCCCTCTCCCCCTTTCTCTTCCCTCTCTCGCCCCCCCTCGTTCCCCTGTCTCCCTTCTCCTCATCTCCTCCTGACACTGCACTGCAGCTGCTCCTCCAGCCCAGTCCTGCCCGCTTCCCTCCCTCCTTTCCCTTCCCTCCCCCCGGGTGCCAGATAAACAAGGCGCGCAGCATCCTCGGCAATCCCGAGCTTAGCTCTACATTTTCGAAAAGGACAAGAGAACGGGACGAGCCCCTTCCTCCTCCTCCTCCCCCTTCCTCCTCCTCCTCCTCCTCCTCCTCCTCCTCCTCCTCCTCCCCCCTTCCCTCCCTGCCCCCCCACCACAGAAGGGAAGAGACAATTCTCCTCCGAGCAGCAGCAAACATGATGGCGGCAGCTCCCATCCAGCAGAACGGGACCCACACCGGGGTTCCCATAGACCTGGACCCGCCGGACTCCCGGAAAAGACCGCTTGAAGCCCCCCCTGAAGCCGGCAGCACCAAGAGGACCAACACGGGCGGTGGGTATATCCTCTGTCACCTCCCCCCCGCCCAACCCACCCACCTCTCCGCTTCCCTACCTGCCTGCCTGCCTCCCCCCCTTCCCCCCAAACATTCCCATTTCTCTAATGTTATCATTCATCAAAATGGCGTCGGTTTTCAGCATCTACCAGTCTTTTTATTTAATATCCACGCCGGGGCTGCACAGCCGTGACCCTACGGAGACTAGGAGGGAGCACAAGGGGCTTCTGCAGCCCAGCTATCTCCTTCGCCTGTTTAACGATGGGCGAAAATAAATGGCAGCTGGAAGGAGACGGCAAACGCACTCTCCTCCTTCCACATCCTCTGGGTCGCAAGTTGAATTTCAGCCTTTCCGTGCCTTTTCCTCCTCCTTGGCCTCACTCCTATTGTCGGCGCAGACACGGCGTGTGTCTGCCGTGCTGGGGGCGAGGGCTGGCTGGTGGCGGGGGGAGTCGCCTCCCGGCTGCGGGGACGCGCTGGTTAACATCCTGCTCTTCCTGGAGGTGATGAGTTATAACGGGACCAGCATCGCCGCTATCCGTTTCCACGGGAGTCGTCATAACAATGCACCGAGGCAGGGGTGAATTTATTTGCCCGATATTAAGAGCAGCGGTCTGACTGTACATAGTGCCTGGTTCAGCCAGCTCTGTTAATACGGGTGGGCACGACTGTCACACATAGGCACTTCTTGAGACGGTTATGGTCTCGGATAAGAGAAGTAAGGTGAACTGGGATCGCTTGTTCTGCTCAGGGGAAAAAAATAATAACTTTGTGAAACAGGTTTCATGATAAGAATCTTGATATCCATGCCAATGGGACGTTGCCTTAATTACTGGGGAGAGCCTAAGTCTGGGGAACCAGCGGACCCTTATTGTCTTGCACTTTTTCGGAGCCGGTTACGGGAGGTCCTTAGACTTCAGTGTAGCTGGATTTAGCAGTGGGGTGAGGGCACAGACAATTGTGCAGGTGCCAAATCAGGCTGGGAATCCTTTTTTCTTCCCCCCTTCCATTATATATATTTTTTTCCTGTTCCGATTGTGTGTTTTAATGCTAGTGGTGGGTAGAGGACTAGCATTGTCTATCTTGTCACCTTTTAAGTGTATTTAAAATAAGTGACTTAGGCTTTTGATCAATTAGGAAAAATTCTTCTTAATGTCCTTTAATTAATGAGCTTAAAAGAGATCATTGTCGCTTAAGAAGTGCTAAAGGAATACATCAGGATTACTTAGGCAAGTGATTCCACCCGCACCATGTTGAGTTGTTTTCTTGGCAGTGGCTGAAATGCTTGGAATAAAACCCCACATTTTGGGTGGGTTATTTGGTAGCAGAGTAGTTGTTTTGCTCACTTAAGAAGAATGCAGGCAATAGCTAATTGCTATTCTCATGTGTTTGCTAATGACAAACAAATAGCCCATCAGAATTTACAATTCATTCCTTCTTAGTTTTGGCATTTCTTTTGCAGTATTTTCAAGCAAGGTTGTAGTTGTCACTAGGCACGTTTTCGTGCAGGGCTTTATTTTTTTTAAAAGGGGTTCGATCATTTCTGTGTGCTGTGGTTACTATTGGGAAAAAATCCACCTTTGAAATATAATTTGAATTTTATTCTTATTCTTTTACAGAATTAAGGAATCTATGTGGATTCTTTAATTTGCTCAGAATAAACATACGTATTTTAAAATGTCAAAGGCATAGTCTAAACATGTCTTGTAGAATGACGCAACTGGTTAGATGTAAATGCCTGAATTACTGGATGAGTTTAAAGATGTAACATTTTGTTTATTTGTGGGTCTGGGGTGGAAAAATCAGAGTTTGTAAGCCATATTAACCATGCATATCTCAATTTTTCAGAGGATGGCCAGTATTTTCTAAAGGTCCTCATACCTAGTTATGCTGCTGGATCTATAATTGGGAAGGGAGGACAGACAATTGTTCAGTTGCAGAAAGAGACTGGGGCCACCATCAAGCTGTCTAAATCCAAAGATTTTTACCCAGGTAGGTGCAAAAATTAACCAGTTCTTTATTTTTAAATCCCAAGGGATGTATGTACGTGTCAGTGTGTTTCACATATTGATGATTAAGCTTCCAGTGCAGCTGGAAGCATTATTTCTCAGAAAAGTATGTTACAAAGTGTAACAGTGAATATAAATGTTCTGTCTGTCTTGGTGTATGGAATGGACTGGGCACTAACTGTTTGAAATATGTTTAAAGATGTTTACTATGTTTCTGCAAAAGAATATTTTCATTAACATTTTGATTGCTTTGGTTTTTAGTTTAAAAAAAAAATAATCTAGCTTTAAGGAACCAACTTGACAGCTGGCGTAAAAATAATTGTTTGTTTGAAGTTTCCAGACATTGTAATGACAATTAAGTTAGAATGAGTAAAAATGAGAGGCTGCCTCTTAAAGAATGGGCCATTTACTATAAATCCATTATGTACCTTCCTTCTGCTTCACTGCTTTGTTCACTCGCTCTGGACTGAAGTAAAGAGGACAAGTGCTGCTCTTTAGATATTCTTTATATTATGTTTATCATGATGGTGGAAGAAAACTCTTATAAAAGTGAAATACTTTGGATGAATAAAGAAATGAGTATTTTATCAACTGTATTAATGCACAAGAAAGAAGTTGTTAATATTTGCATATAACGATAACAAATACCTGATTTAGCATTTCTCCTTTATAAGATTTCTGAAGAGGGAGTCTTACGTAATGATATACACGATTTTAGCTTCTGCAATTGAATAATCATTTTTTTCCTAAAGATGAACAAATTAGTGTTCTGTAGTTGAACTTTGTTCTAGAGGACTTTTTAAAAACTGATGCGAAATAATAACATAGCTAACATTTTTTTTGGTGTTTTGATTTTGTTATTTTGAAGAATAACTGGTGATCTAGAATTAAGTTGACTAGCTGTTACCAACTCTTTTCTGTTGTAAAAATAAGAGTTGCTTTGCATTTGATCTAGCTTAATAAGATGACTGAATTCTACAGAATAGTGAAGGCAGTTGGTGTGGATGTAAATAGAACACTAACATTGGAGCATTTAGCTTTCCCATTCTCTAACTTTAGTGTCAGGTAGAAGTGGATGATTTTTTACTAATGGAGAGACTGTGGTCTATTTACAATGATGATTTTTGATGTGGAAATTTTAATGTACCTGTTGTACATCTCCTTAATGAATGTAGTTTACAATACTTAGAGGTTAAAGTGATACATGTAGATTTTTCCTGTTGAAAGATACAGCTTATGAACTGATGCTTGTTATCTTCGAGTTTTTTTCTTTTTTACTTTTCTTTAGAAAGTTAGAAAAAATGGTCTTTTATTCTGAAAGGTATGTTAGGGTGGAAAAAAAAATCAATGTAGAATTGTGAAAACTCTTGGAAGAAATAAAAGCATTCAAAAGAGCCTGATTGCAGAATTAATAACATAATCTGGGTAGAGAGCTGCAATAGTAAATTAAATTCACTGTCAATAGATGAAAATGAAATAGATTTTCTGCATTATACATGAGGTGGTATCAGATATGCAAGGATGTTACAGAAAATTGGTGTTTATGAAGAATATTCCAAATACCAAATTACAAGCCTTTTCATTTTACTACAGTTTATTTACACTTACTTGGAAAGGATGCTCCAAAGATTAGATCTTTTGTTCAGTGCTCTAGCATAGTTCTTCTGTTTTCTGATTAAATCAGAATTACATATTTTTTTGTGTGGCAAATTGTAAAGATACAGCAGTAGCAGCAGAAGAACCTTTGAAAAATAAAAATTAGCAAGTGAGAATGACATGAGTAAAAACGTTTGTGACACAAACACATTCTCTCTTAAAATCAGCAGTAATAATATAAATAACTAGGGTAGCAAGGCTCAAGCAGTTTCACTGTAACAGGTGCAAATGAAGTTCCAGTTTGACTTCGTACAGTCTGCTTTGAATTTGCAGCCACATTGTGTCATATAGAAAATGAGTGTTTTAAGGAAGTTGGCGACTGATACCTGCTAAAGTATGGAACAGGGATGAGAAGTGGATTCCAGTGTGGCTAGCTCTTGTTAGACCTTCTGTTTGCGTTTGACCACCAGCCCATGGAATTTTCGGAGGTCCTGGCATTCCCTGAGCTGATGGCTTTTGGGTTTCTTCCAGACTCTCATGCTCATATAGCGTTAGGGAATACTAACCCTATGAAATAGCTAATAGAAAGATACAGTTTATTTTTCTTACAAAGTCTTAAAAAATTATTCTGTTTTCCTAATAGAAGTTACTTAGTCCGTACTTCTGATGGTTGTGACTGTAAATATGTTTAATGTACATTTCTCTCTGGAATGTTCTCTCGCTGAAGCTTCTGTGAAACTTTTCTGTATTTCCAAAAAGTTTTAGCACAGTTTGAGTAAGTTGATGTTTGGAAAGGAGGAAGTTGGTTGTAATACAGAAGTAATGAGTAGTTCCTATGATCTAATAGTGTTCTTTTTTTTTTTTTTCCTCTGTGATATAGGACTTCAGTATGCAGACTGATTTCTGTTGGAATTATTTTTGTGCATCAAAAGGTGACATAATTACTGAAGAATTATATGGCAGCTCTAATTACAAGAAATTGAAGGAAAAAACAGCTTTTCACTGAATATTTTAGTTTATAAAATAGGAAGCAGTATATAAATACATTACTGTCCACTACAGTCTTATTTTTTGAGTACACAATTTATTGTTCTCTTTTCAGGTTGCCAGCTGACTTTTTCTAATTGTCTGGACTTCTGCAATTTGACTTTGGTTATTGTGCTTAGATTATCCCTGATTCTTTTCTGTTCAGGCTTGTCCCCCTACCTTAGTGGAAATGAAATTAAAATGGCAAAATATGCCCTACTTTAAACGGTGCTGATCCTTTCTGCGGAGAAGTGCAGAGTATGTATTGACCAGTAGGTTCTGGTCCAAAATTTAAATACAGATGTAGCCATGCTACTTTAATATTAATGAAGTGAACTTCATAAAGAAAGTGGCTATTCTGTGAAGCTATTTTAATGTATGGTTTTATTTTGAATAATATAAAAAAGAGTCACTATTTCTGTTGTATTAAGCTGTCATTGTCTTTTCTATTTCTCCATTCTGAATTATAGTGAGCGCTGGACTGAAAACTACTCTGGACATATGTATTTTTTTCCATTGTAAATGCTGGTGTGCACTCTCACTTGCTTGCTTTCTCTCTCGTGCACTCTTGCTTGCTCGCTCTCTCTCTGCTCCTGCCCCAGTCTCACACATACACACACGTGTGCACGCACACATGCACAAAATTATGTTACATCACATCATGTTGTTTATCTTGCAACAAGATCTTGCCTGGTCTGAACTTGGTGCTTGAGTGAATTTGAGCTCGGTCAGTGGTTTTCAATTTATTGGAATATAAAGTCATATGTCTACTGAAATTAGATCATATTAAGAGCAGAGATTAATAAAAACATAATTAAATGGGGATAAGGTTTTACTGCTTTTAACAATAGATTAGCTCTGTTGTTTTTATAACAGATTTCTAATCAGTAGTCATCTAAATGTTTGGAGAATACAAAAGGTAGGAGTTTCCTCCCCCGCCTTGTGTAGAGAGTGTATGAAGTGTTGTGAGGCCGTGTTATGTTTTTACCAAGTGACTTCTATTTGAGATGTTTTGTGTTTGAGTATCAGATTTTTTTTAAACATTCATATATTATGGGAGATCGTCTAGCTAATCTTTGTGCAATGGCCCTTTTGAAAAGTCTCTTTCTGACTCTTAAAATCCTTTCAAACACATTGAATGTGTAAGTAACACAGCTTTACAGGAATTTATAATTATAAAGTTCACTTTCTAGCTTCCTTACTCCTATTAAACTGGGTAAAGTATAATACATCAAGCTTGGTTCACCATTATTATATCCTTTATATAATAAAGGAATTGTCATGTTAATTTTTAACTCTTAAGAATAACCTAAAGTCTAGTAGGGAAAAGAATCTGTCTTAAAAATCAACACTTGAAATAATGTTGAAGTGAAATACTGCTTTTTCAGCTATGGAAGAGAAAAAGAGAGTAATGGAGTTAGAAGCAAGAATGGTGTTAGTTATTAGCCATCTGTTGTCATGGTTTCTTGAAGGTGGTTTGTCATACATCAATCAATGCATCTCACTTTTATTCTTGATACTTGTAATTTTTTTCTAAAGTGTTAACATTAGCTAATTAGAGACTTCATAAATGCATATCTAAGTTTTTCAGATTCTGTTATAAACATTTACTTATATGAGTAACTTTAGGGATAATGGGACCGAGGAAATGAGTAAGTAATGAGCAGAGATTTCAGAGGTGGAATCTGGAGCTGTGTAGGTTTGTAAAGTAATCACTGATCTTTCTACTAGTTTAAAAAAAAAAAAAACAAACACCACCAAAAACCCCCAAGTGTTGATTGCCAGCTGTTCAGAGAGATAATTCTCAGTTGGACAGTTGTCTGTTGCCTGGTTACTGGAACAGAATAAAAAAAAGTTAGCTTGTTAGCCAGCAGATCCGTAGTATTTTACATTTAAAAGGAAGCTGAAACTGAATATGTAACTTGGTATGATCTTGAGGTTGTAACATATCTAACTCACCCAGTGTACTATCACTTAGCAGCTTCTCATTTGGTAGGCTTAGAGAAAGTTTGAGTGGAAGTTTAAGCAGAAGTGTCACACCGATTTCTTCTGTGTGTAGGGACTTATTCTTCTTAATGAGTGAATAAATTTTGACATAGTAAATGGCTTTGGTTTGCAAGAAAGTGCTGTGTCTTTGTCTTGTATAAGAAAGGTTTAAAACAACTTGTGATAGATTTGGAATGGTTAGTCTAACTTTAAATGGTACAGACTAACTATATGTGCACTTCATTGGCAAAATAAAGAACAAAGTGAGGATGGCTGTTATCGCAGGGAAATGACGTTTAATAATTTTCAACTTTTTTCTTGTGATTGCTTTTGACTAGTTTTCAGTGTAATTGAAAATGAAATGATTCTCAGTAGATTAGAAAGCTTATGTAAATGAAGGTGTTTCTAGTAACAGTATTGTGTTTTGATAAAGTTGAGATTTCTGTAAAGCAATTATTCATTAAGACTATCTATTTCCTGGACTCATGGATTCTGGAAAAAAACCAACAAAAATAAAACCTAAGAAAAATAGCCAAAGTTGGTAGATGGATGTTTGTCAGAACATACGTTTTGGAGCTAATATTTAAAAAATACGAATGGGGAATGTCTGAATCTCTTAATTGTTTTCTCCCTTGTGCAGTAAAAGGAACATGCTCTTGCTTTTCTTAATGGGTGCAACCTGTAACAAGCAATGCCTTTTTTAAATACTCTTTGATTTTGTTCTTTAATTGCATTAACTTAGATATTATCCTCAGTAGTTGACCACAGAATTTATTTCGTCAGTGATCAGTAGCTTTTTGGCCAGGGGAAAAAACCTCGGATTTAGTGACTTTGTCAGACTGGCTTTTAGAAATGGAGCATAGAGGGATTTGGGAGGAGGGCTTGTGCCTGATTGCTATTTCATTTGTGTCATTGGACACAGCTGTAGTATAAAGCTAAGCAACATCTGTAAAGATTTGACTGGCAAACATCTCTCTGGGACTCATAGTTGCATCCTGCAGCAGGTGCAGTCAGCTTTGCAGTCTATCTTAAAAAGAGATTGGTTTGTTTTTTAACATTTATCAGTAGGCCAGTGGGAGTTAATGACTTGGTGAGGAGTATGGTAGTTGTCAGTTGTCCAGTGTTGGAATACTGCAGGTAATTGGGCTGGACTGGTGAGAGCTGTGGCAGTGTGCTTCTCACGTTGCACTGCAGCTGCTGTTGATCTTAATTAATCTGACCCTCAGAGGCTGCAGTGTCATGGTATAAAACGCAATACATACTAGAAACAGAAAGGCTGCTCTTTCGACTCTTATTGATGGTCAGGTTTCTAGGTAGGCCTTTTGGTTTTCTAATTGGATTTGTTTGACACTAGCATAAAATTCTTAATGTACTTCAATCTAAAACTGTAATACATTTTTCCTGTTTATCAAATATATCTGTGCAGTAATGAAGCTGATAAACATGTTTTTGAAATGTCACTGTTATAATGGACTTAGCAAAAATATTTGTGTTTATTCTGATGACAAATACAATTGCCTGTAAATGAAAAGAGTTATATTGTTTGTGTCTGGTATGAATTTCTGGTGTACTGTAGTATGCTCCCTCTGTAGTGGCGTATTCTTGGTGCTCGTGCTGGCTAGCTCAGTCTCGTGATTCTTTTAAGGACTTCTAGTAACACGGAAACATGTAAAATTAGTATTTGGCAGTTGGAATAAATGCGTTTGTTGTGCATGTGCGAGATTATTAATTTACTGTAGATACACTACTGTCTTCTTCCTGACTGCATGACATGGCTTTAGGAAACTATCAGGTTCCTTACATTCACCGTGGTATTCAGAGCCATTCTGTCTTTCAGTCCCCCAAAGGAAATATCAAACCAGCCTTTAGCCTAGATGTCTTTTAAATGTTACATTACAGACTTGTAACGATCTATTCCATCCTATTTTTGTCTTGATTTCAGGGGTGTCTGCATCCCAATTTGTAGTTATTCATAGCACTATAAGGATTAACTACATTGCTTGTATTTTAATTTAAAAATAGAGAAATGATTGTCAGGATACTCTGTTTTAAATTTCCCCTACATTTAATAGACAAAAAATTTAATATGTAATAAAATGACAACTATCTAAATTCCCATCCCCCCATATTAACTTGTTTTCACTTTAACATATTTGATAATTAATTATGGTTGAATCTGATTGGGATTTACTTAATATTAAATGTGCTGTTCTTGATTATAGCCAAGCATTAAAATTCATTTGCAAGTACTTAACTGGTCTGATTGAAATGTCAGTTTAAGGCAGTATTTGGAAACACATCTATGAAAGTCAGCTCCCAACTGTACAATGCTAACATGCCTTTAACTTTTGAATAGGAATTTATCACTCTCTGCTAGGAGCTAGTTGTGAGCAATACTATTGTGCATTGCTCTTCTCGACTTTCGAATTGCAATAAATTTTGTGTAAGGTTTAAGTGTTCTGCATAATTGATGGAGAAAATTAAGTCTCTCTCATGAAAGGCCAGAGAACATAGGTTAATGTATGAAGTAGCTGATGTAAATAACTAGCTATGTGACCAGATAGCACTTGAAAGAATAGTATATTGGGGACCAGGTTTAAAGTTATACGTTGGTGATGTGAATGATCTGGGGTCAGATCCCTTGTAAGTGAGGAAGAGATACCCTTGTCAACTTATGTATATGAAAGTGATTATGTAACATTAGTATTTGTTGGATATAAAGAAGCATGAATCTCAGACAAAATTTCGTATTTGCCTGGTCTTGTAGGTTTTGATTGTGAAAAGACTAAACATCTGTTTTTCATCATTGATCTCTCACTGCATCCTGCAGGGCCTGTCATCTCAGCATTGACAGGATCAGATGAAAAATACAATCGATGTGTTGACATTTTTTTGAGAATCACTCAGGTAAGATTACTTGTTATACAGAACTACAGTGAAATTCATGGCTGCTGCTAATGTTTCACCAGTTGGAGCCTTTGCATTCTCAGTCATTAATTAAATTAGATACTGAGGTTCTCTGCATGTTCCCTTGTTTCTATTTTAAAAGCACTTTTTGTGCCTTGCTCAGTGCCATTTAACTCTCTTGTAATTTCCCACATAAAGAGCTTCACACATTTGTACGATTTTCCCCCACTTCATAGAGTGGCACCTGTTTGCTTGAAGAACCATAGTGCACACCTCCAAAGCTCTTGGAAGATTTGTATGTACATGTATTTCATTTTATTTTCAAGTAGTGACTTTAGTTCTTTTTACATTCTTCATTGGCAGTATGGGGAAGAAAATTCTCTGTAGAGAACCAGATAATCAAAGGCAGCAGCAATTTATTATCTTCCTAGTGTGTTCTAAACTCTGATTTTCAAACTGTACATGAAAAATTACAAATATTTAACTGAATATACAACTGTGGAATCTTTCTTTTTATAAGATAAATTATTGAAAATATTTCTATGAAGTCATGCACTGGAAAAGTAGGAAATGGCACATGTCCATTCACTTGGCTTCATTGAGCATCCAGTGTGCTTATGGAATTAGAAATATATTGGAGTGTATTCCCAAAGAGTTGGGCAGTGAAATATCATGGCTACGCAGGAAGGGGGAGGAAAGATCAGTTGGGCCATATGCTGAGTTGGAGCTTGATCTAGCTGAGGTTTACATTTTGTTGCCATCTGTAATCTGGTGTTAGGAAATGCCAGAGTGTAGGTAGGATAGTGTGCAGTAGTAGTAGCAGCAGCAATTCAAGTGCTACAGCAGATACCGTTTTGGCAGCAGTATTGAACTGGAGTTATAGAATATTTATGTTTTATTGTAATCTGGTAGTTTACCAACAGTTTTCCTGAGGAACACAAAAAAGAAAAAGAAAAGGGAAATAGGTGGCTTTTTAGCAGTTTATTGATCTGGATTTGAAGAAAACTTCTGTGGAATAAGAGAGGCTCTTCCGGCATTCTGTGCTGATTTTCAAAGGTCTGCAATGAAATGCTGCTACTGGATGCCTTAAAGCTTTATAAAAATAAATTGTTGCAATGATAAGTGTTAGACATAGAACATGTATGGAGTTTGTTTTCTGTCTTGCATGTGTGTGCACACTTCATTCTTTGTATGTCTTCTGTTTACTGTATTAGATGAACACTTGGCGACTCTGTCAATCTAAAGTAAAAATTGGATTCCCCAGGAACTCTTTATAATTATATCACTTCCTAACTTCTGAATCTTGTACTGTGCAATGCAGCACACCTAAGTCTGCCAGTTTTTGTTGAGATTACTCTTCCTCAAGCAGCATATAATTTCTAGCATAGTGAAATGCTCAAAAAAAAGAAAAAAGAAAAAGGAAGTGTTAACTTTGCAAAGATTTTTTTTTTTTCAGGGATATAAGTTTTTGTGGTTTTGTCTAGGTTGGTAATGCCAAGTGCTCATCTAGTATTTGCACTGATTTTAACAATAATAAAATATGTACTTTATAATTTTATAAGCTGCCTAGTTCTGTGTGGATCTACATCTATGATAGCTGTTCTAGTAAGTGCCAGCATGATACATTAAATGAATAAATTCTTTTTTTCTGATTAGTTGATCCCAAATAACCAGAAAAAAGATGGGACAATTTTGTGTGGTGAGCAGGTAAACTCTTAGGATTGGACAGGAAAGAGCTTCTATAAAAAGGAAGTTACTTTGTGTAGCCAGTAGCTCTTCATTTTACTTGAGTTCATCATGAGTTCTTTCCCTGAATAACTAGTATTTAGAAGAAGGAAACAAATGGTTCCTCAGGTAGCCAGATTTTAAATCAGTTAGGTTATTAAAAACAGTATTTTAAGCGTGTGTAGAAATCCACATGTAATTGGTAGCCTCAGAGCTTTAGTTGTGCACATTCTTGATGAGAAAATCAATGAAATAGGAAGCTATATTTGTCCTCCTGTAGATTTCCTGTACCTTTTAAAAACACCCCCCCCTCAGTTTATGCAAATGTTTTATAACCTTCTAGTCTTAGAGACATAGCATGGATAGTGGTAGCAAGGTCAGTGTTTGAATTAAATAATATATTTATACCTAGTTAATTTTAATTTCAGTTTTTAAATGGTACTTTGTTGATTAGTAACTGGTCATTCTCTTGTTTCTGTATTATCTTTTCCAGTGGCTCATGTTTTTGATAGTACTTACTATTTGAAAGAATATGGGTTTTGATGTTCAGAAGTAGTTCCAGTTCTGTCCTTTGCACTTCATTAGCTTAGTACTTTCTGATTTAGAGGGTGCAGACATGAGAAGGGCACAAAATTTAGTCATCCATAATTGTAAAATAAGTACCTTGATATTTCCCTTCTCCAACACACATGCATATGCTCAGAATGAGGGAAAATAAACTCCTTGTCATTTATCCACTTTTTGCCCTTTTTTGATGGAATAACTTATTAATATGGTGCATAAGTGACTACCATGGTTTCAGTGTTGGCTAGTCCAGGAACTTGTTAAGTTTTATCTTGTGCAAAATTCTTTTTGTGTATTTTCTTCTGTAAAGAAGTCTCTGCTTGTAAATTTTGGCAGCTTTGTATTGGCTGTCTGAAGATCATTTATTTTTTTCATTATTTATTTATCTTTAAGTATTTGGCTTTTTACTAGAATGGCCAGTTCTGATTCGGATGCCTTGTTTCTCCCAATACAAACTTTCAGAAGTGATGATGACAATTTACTAAGGGTTGCAGTATTTCAACTCCAATTAAAATTTAATGACCTTTTCCTAAAAATATGCATGTAGTTAAATGGACTCCTAAGATAATGCAGGGATTTTTTTCTGTGAAATGTTATTGCATAGGAGATCAGAATAGGTGATTATAATGCTCTTGGTACTTATAAGCATGAAGGTGTCTTAATTTGGATGGTTTTTCCCTGTCAAAGATTCTATGAAGACAAAACTAAGACAGCATGCAGGGGTTTTGGTGTAAGTTAGTATATACTAGTAGTGCTGTTTTTGTGTGATGAGGTTTTCATATTGTAAAATATGCTTATGTGGGAGATGCTGATAAGCTTATGATGGCTATCTGATGGTCAAGTGTGCTTAAAACTTAAAGTACTTCAGGAACTAATATAAATTTCATATTTGTAGTATGACCTACTTCAGTAGGTCTAGAAAGAGGTGTAATGTTGCAATACTAATTTAGAGGAAAAAGTGCTGTTAGTAGTTATCTACTGAATTGTAATGCAGTTTATTGGCAAACCAAGGGAAAACGATGGTGTATTTTATGTGAAGTGATCCCAGTTTATAAAGAAACAGATGTGTGAACTGTAGTGTGGATTCAGATCCATAGATATTCTGGAATCCTCGTAGGTAGGTCTCTATGTAGAGGGAAAGACCAAGATACCTTAGGACATTTGAGTAGACTATATCTCTCCATACTAAATAATTTTTAAAGTTTCACTCTGCTTTAAGCAGGTTCTGTTGTGTTAATCCCTTTAGAGTGCAGCAATTTTCACATAGCATTTAAATGCTGGATTCTAAGGGGATTATCACTTCCCCAATTTCTTTTTCCCTTCCTCAAAAGCAAAAGATGGTTTTCATATTGGATTTCTATATAGATGTTTCTTCTGGGTAGAAATAACTTATTGGTGTCATCTGCTTCAAGATGTACAATGTCCCCTACCTTTGCCCCCTTCAGTGGGGGAAATGGAGGAATCTTGCTGGACAGGCCATCTTACAAATACTGAAGATCGTCAGAAAGATATATTTCATCCAAAAAATACTATGTGTATGCTGCTTATTTGGGAAAAAGCCAGTGATTCAGTCTCAAGAAATATTTAATTTCAATTTTTAACCTTCAAGTTATTTTTTAGAGCTCCAAGTTTTCCCTCTACAAACCTTTACATTCTGAATCTCAGAGTAGTAGTTCAGCATGTTCTAAGTGCTGGAAAATTTGTAGTTTATTTAGTAATCAGTTTAACATGCATCTTTTTTACTTCCACTTTTATACTTGATGTTCAGAATGGAAATTCTGCCAGTAAAATATAACCATCACTCTGATGAATTCAGATTTTGTGGCAAGTAAAACTTCCCATTTTTAAGATAGGGTGAAGAGTTTTGGAAGTAGTCAAAACTTGACGAATTGTTTCCTGTTGTGTTGCTTGAGATCAAATATTCCACTGAAGTTGAGCATTTCTTAAAGTTGTCCAAACTCTTTATATATGCAGATTAGTACAGTGAGAGACAGTTCTTCCATCTTTCCACTGATGATATTCTATTACTTTTAGTCAAAAGGAATACAAATTCTTTTTCTTGTCTCTTAAGCATAAGGGCTGAAAATAGGAAAGAAATTCTTATCTGCCATTGCCTCCCAGGAAAGTGAGTGGAGACAGTCTTACAAAGGCAGTAAAATTACCAGCAGTTCCTGTATACAAACATTAAATTCAGGTAAGTACTGAAATTGCACAAGGTGGAATATGTATCCAGTCTACATAGTCCCATATTGGTGTGTTTTCACATAGGGACAGATAAATAGTAGTGTATATTAAAAAAAAAAAAAAAATCTGTATATGATTCCAATTTAGGTCTTTTACCAAAAGACTTCTTTCTTTCTAAGGGTTTTCCTTTTTCTGACAAGGGAATGTTTTTTTTCCTGGTGCTTGTCTATGGTAGTTAACATTTACTGCTGCCTTTTCCTCTGAGAAGAGATGTGTTCTCACCATTTTCTAGCCTTGCAAACAATTGTAATTGAACTTTTCTCAGCTGGATAGAGCTGTTTGAATCTGTATTTGGAAATGTCTTTCTTCCTACATTAATTTTAATATAGTCAAGTAAACGATGAATACAGGAATAACGCATGTGCTTTGGTGAGGACCATGTAGGATGCCTTTTCAGTTATAAACAGATGTTTATCAAAAATAGATATATATTACAGATTATCAGTCTGAACTTGCCAAATATACATGTTCTTCCCTTTTGGGATAAGAGTTTTATAGCCTTTTCTTTTAGTTCATGGTCTCTTTGCAAGAAAAATTACATTGTTTTAAAAGCTCCTTTCAATTTTAATGCAGAAATGCAACCCTTTACTAATGCCAAAACCAGGACAAATGATAAAAACTTAGTGTATATGATCAGTAATGTTTTGCATTTGTCTTATTCTTTGGCTCGGCTTAAAAATGTGGCTGGATTTTCTGATATTAAAAGTATAGTTCTGCATCTTTATGTATAGACTGGCTATTAAATGTATTTGTAAGTCTGTTCAGTAATTCCGCGTAGGAAAACACTGGCTTTATGTTAATGTATGATAGTCTTGCTAAAAGGTCCATTTTGAAAGAGAAGCATTAGATCTAATCCAGATTCAGTTACAAATCTTCTTCAAACTAAACATTTTCTAGAATCTGTTTCCATTTGCAAATAATTGTGCTCATTACAAGCATTAAATTTTTTCTTTTGTTTCAACATACGTGTTTTATTTTAGTTTTGAAAGGTGGAAATCAAAATTTATGAAGAAGTATGGAACTGACTGAATTATCAAAAATTATCTAAACAATTAGTGGGAAGGATTCTGTAATTAGTTCTTATCTGAAATGTTAAAAAAGCACAGGTAAACTTTCTAAAAATAATTTCTAAGGAAATATTGTCATTTTGGCTTAAAATAGTAATCATGAAGTTAATTGTCCTATTTTTGTTTATTATTACATAAAATATTTTGACTCATCTTTTAGAAGGATTGTTTGGACTTTTTATCAGGGAGGAGACTGAAGAAGTATGTATGGAAAAAATCAAATATATACATCGTTCTGCTTTTCAGTAAGGAAAAAAGTTGGAATACCTCAGGTTTTCCTATATTCTGGATAGTCCAGTTGTTTACGCAAGCCTTTATTCTTTTAAAAATCTTGCCCTAATTTATTTATTGAAAACACTAAACCAAAACTTTTTTTTAGATTTGTGTTCCAATTCTAAGGCCTTTCGAATTATTTCAGCAAAAAATTAAACATTATTTTTCATGTGTTTAATTTTGAGCTTAATAGAAACCTTCTGTAAAGGTAATTGCAGATTCAAGGACTTGATGCTCATTTTAAAACAAACAGGAAAAAAAACAGGGAGGCATTTCTTTAATTAAACTCTTGTATTCTCTTATTTATAATGTAACCTGTGTTTTTAGAATAAGACAGTATGTTCAAGTATATCTTGATATTGTCTGCTTTCTGTTGAAATAAGTAATCAAAAATGCCACCTACAGTGGCATCCTCTCACCGAAGGAGACAGTGGAAAATGCAGTTGATGACTGAGTGGTGTATATTTACCTTTATTTTGTACTCCTGAACAAGAACCAAAGTATTTGGAATGGCTGCTACATAGTTATTTGGCTACTAAGGTGTTAACTCTCTGTTTCCATACACATTTTTATTTTATTCTATAAAAATACATGGCCCTATTTGAGTTGCAAAAGGAGAGATTAAGATTATGTAATGTTTCATGGTAATTATGTGTGAGCTCTTTGCTTATTTATGCAAAGAAACATTAAAAAAAAATCCCTCTGAACAGCTGAAGTAACACCAAGCACCAGCTGGGGAATCTGAAATCAAATATTTTGGGGCACAATTTGTATTGAACCGCAATTAGAATGTATGATTCTGCAATAGCAATTGTTCTGAGTGAGGTCAAATTGCACATGAAGAAGGAACACAAGTGAGGTCTGTCTTCACTGCAACTGATGTCTGCACACGTGCTATTTCACAGTATTTTTTAATCACATGCAAAACTGGGAGAATGACTAACTTGATTGTTTTATTTATCCATTGTCAGTTAAGACTTAGTATGTCAATAGGTGAAGACTTGAAAGGAAAAACAAAATTGAAACTACTGTCTTTGAGAAACTTATTCTTACTATTAAAATTCATTTTGCACCTTAACATTTTACTAATAAGAAAGCTAAAAGCATTACCAAAACATTAGAGATTTGTTCTAATGTATTTCTTTCTCTCTTTTTTTTATATGTAATGTACTTCATGTTAAAAATACAGTATTGACCTACTGATACTACAAAAGACAGCATTTTCTGTTTTCAGATAAAATGGTGCATTTTGATACATTGTTTAAAAACTAGAACAGCTCTGCATATGAAAACACAAACTGTGATAATTAGATAGATATGCCATATGTGGTAGTTTAAGTTGACATATATCTCAAATGGCATGTTTAATGTACTGTATTACTGGAATTAGTAATTTTACAGCTGAAAGCTCTTAATTCTGTTATACTGACTCCTTCTCATGAACCTGTAGGTAATGATGGCAGATCTTTTTCTTTGCAAAGCCCTGCTTCTGTTAAAACGTAGTTACAAGCTGCTGTATTTTTAGTGCAATCTTTGACTAGTGTGTGTTCCCCATAATATTTTAGGTGTTTCTAAATACTTCAGAATTCTAAGACTTTTTTTAATAATGATAGATAGTATTGAGGGATGGTCAGAATGTTTGCTGTAATAAAATGTCTATAATGAGGAAAGAAGGAAGGTCTGTTTTTTCCATACAGCCTGTTTTTCTCAGTGTGGAACTTCCCTCACTTTTTAAGTTAAGGCAAAAAAAAATGTCAATCCTAAGCACCTGAGAATTGTTAACGGTGATTAAAATTCTCATGGTTGGCATTTCCACACTGTGTAGCTAGATAAAAATCGCTGGTCACACATGACAGAAAGGTCAAGGGAGGAAAGCAAGACTTCTAAGTACAACTGGGTATGGCTAGGGTGGAGTTAACTTTTTTCATAGCAGCTTGTATGGTGCTAGGTTTTAGATTTGTGACTGAAAAAGTGTTGACAACACACTGATGTTTTAACTGTTGCTGAACAGTGTTTGCACAGTGGCAAGGCCTTCTCTGTTTTTCACTCTGCCCACACCCCCCAGTGACTAGATTGGGTGTGCACAAGAAGTTGAGAGGGGACACAACCAGGCAGATGACCTGAACTGACTACAGCTATTCCATGCTGTATAACATCATCCTAGCAACAAAATGAACAGGAGGGGCGTTTAGGTAGCATTTTGCTCAGAGTAGCTGGGCAAACCTGTGGGAGGTGGTGAGTGATTCCCCTTGCATTGCTTATTTTGTGTTTTTTCTTCTTCCTCTTTGCCTTCACTTATTAAACTATTTTTATCTTGGCCCATGAATTTTCTTGCTTTTGCTCTTCCTATTTTCTTCCCCCATCCTGCTGGGGGAATGAGCGGCTTTGTGGGCTTAGCTGCTAGCCAGGATGAGCCCATCACAGGGGTTATTAATGTTTTTGTGTTGCGTACACACTTTGCCTTTCTAAAAATGTAGAGTGGGAAAAAAAACCCAAAACTTCACTCAACTTTGTCTTGGTATACTGGCAGACACTGCTAAGAGTTACAGAAATTAATTGAATTTATAGCTCTGGATGCTGATTAGGTCCTCATCTGTGTTCCCATACACAGGTTGTTCTTGGAGCTCTTCTAGATGGAGTGTTCAAAAGGAACATAGTATAGAAGGCAACTGAGAGGTCTTTTGGGAAACTAATTCAAGTGAATTGTTGGAAAGTAGGTATGGAAAGGACCTCATGGATTAGGGAATCCAGTTCTCTGCTGTCCTTCCAGACAAACCTGTAAAATCTCATAATCATAGCCCTTTTAAGGCCCTCTACCTCCCCCAAAATTGAGGTAATACTGCAAGTTCCAAGCTCCTCCACAAGAGAAATGCAAGGGAAAAAGCTCTGGAGTGTCTTTACTCACTGAAGGGATGTCCAAAATGAAATAGGATGAGGATGACAAAGGAAAATGTGCCCTATGAGCTTGTTGCCTCTTTGTATGAGACTATTCAAACAAGCTGGTGGGAAGGTAAAACTTTTATAGCAAAGTAAAGGGGCCATTTCTTTTTCCGTCATAAGATAAATGTAATTTAGTTAATGAAAAGAATGGCTATCCTTTTTTGACAGAACTATTAATGGGACACCATACTCATACAGTCATACTCTTGGGTCATTAAGTCCAATTCCATCTTATTGCAGGTAGCTATAATTCATAACCGCAGTCTATGGAAGTGCTTTTTAAGACAAATAGGAACTTCTGAAATTGTGTGATTTCATTAGCACTGGGATTTGCTGCTCACTTGGTAGCCTTTATTCCTGAAAGTATGCGTGATTCCTTTCACAAAAAAACCCCCTTGTATTAAGCTAACTTTTTAGCTTTGACAACTTCTAATTTAAGTCAAGTGACTCGAAGCATAGTGTCAAGTGAATATCTGATCAAGTTCATAAATTAATAATGTGCGAGTTGAAAATTAGTTTAGTTGGTAAGGAAAACTGTGTTGGAATTAAACACGGCATTCTAGACAGATCACTATTACCTTTAAACCAATCATACTTTCTGCTAATTTGCATGAGGTTGTGGTTGTATTTTCATTAATGTTCCATATGCTCCTCAGCCATTTTCAGGCTGGATTCCCTTCTATGTTTTTTTATCATAATAAAAAGTTGCATATGAAAAATGCAACCACTTGTCTCTGCCCTCCCCAAGCCTAAACTGAACGAATGAAATTTCAAAGTGAAGTAACTGAAAGCCTTCAGATTTTTAATTTCCTGTTGTTAATTTTATCTCTGTTGTACATGGAAAGGCTGTGGAAACAGGTATACAGCCCTGTAACTAGGTGCTAAGACAGTTGTGTGTGAACAGATTGGGGAGGAGGAGAGGAATGTTTTCTAGATGAGGTGTTTCAAGAACCTGGTCAGATAAACCCCAGAACAGTTCAGCTCTTTTACTGTTGTTGGTTGTAGCTACTCTGTAACCTCTCAGTGATTGCTTCTGTGGTACGTACTGTTGCCGCTGGTTTGGCAACATGGATGGTGGGTTTTTAGGTTTGTTGCAATGTTTTTGCAAAGGCAGGCAGGAAATCAAACCAGCATTTTTTTTCAACTCTAAAAATTCTGCCCCATTTGAAAATATTCTCATGGGATGAAATAGCTGCGTCTCTAGCTCAGTCTCAGTGAGTTTTAAAATCGGGCTTCAAGCATTATCCACAGTAGCCTTTATAAAAAGAGACAGAACTTTTTATATTGGGATGGCTGTTGCATGTCTGTGCAAATGTAATAATTAGGCTATTTCAGAGAGATATGTGCCCGTATATATGCAGTGTGGTGCTATGTTAGATAGATACATCTTTTTTTGTTCTAGACTTCTGTTATGACTTTCTTGTCATTTCAGTATCCTTTGCCTTTTCTTTCTTGTTCACAATGGTTATATTTTTGGTGTGACCCACTCTGAAATTCAGAGTTTGCCTGGATTACTGATGATGATTTCTAGAAAAGGGACAAGAAAATAGAACTGGAAAGAGAAAGCAGTTTCAAATACCTCGTCCAAGCATGCTCAGCTGTTTGATTGCTAAACCTCTTGGCTAAAGATTTGGGAAAAGTTACCAACTTCGAAATTGGAGTCTCAAGAAATTCTGTGTAACCTCAGGGATTTTTGTGAAAGGAGAAATGGAATAGAGAGGTTTTTTGATTGCTTTGGGCCTGTGATGAATATTGTTTCATTAAACCTGAGGACTGGGGAAAGTGTTAGTTTTTAGACTGCTTTAGTATGTTAGATATGAGAATTTTTTTCTTAAATAAGACATTTTTGTTCTTAAAGTAGCTTTAGATAACAATGCTTTTTTTGTAGAGGTCAGTAAGTTTGGGGTTTTTTTTAAACCTCAAGTTGGTTATGTTAAATTTTAGGAGTGACTGTAGCTGTAGTTTTTAGCAGTCTCTAAACTTCTATGTGTATTTGGATAAGAGAAGCAAAAGTCACATCTAAATAGTAACAACAATGTCTGTCTTGGTAAGAGAGTAATTTTATAATAAAATTTATAATAAAATCTGTTTTCAGATTGTATTGCACAGTTCCACTCTATTTGTAACTGAGGGGCTGTTAAGTCTAGATACTTCAGTGCATAACACAAAGTTTGGTGGTTCTAAGTTCTTACAAATTTGTGTAAGAAGTGGTGCCAAGACCATTTTTACAGTTGAAAGTGTTTTACAGTTCAAGGTTCCCTCACTCCATCTCACTTTGCACATTTGTATGTTTTAGATTTCTTGCCAACAACCTGATTCCTGCCTATTTCCTGAAGAAGATTATTGTGTCTTGACTAAGCACATAGGAACCCTATAGGATTCCCGTATTCTGTCTCCCGTAGAAATAGAGAACAAAAGACTGTCCTTTATCCCAAGGAATTTACCTCCCCAGTGATGAGAACAGTTTTGGAATTAACTTAATGTAGGAATGTGGTGTGTATGTTTTATGTACACACCAAATATATGTGTTGGTATGACATTGGATGAAAATTTATAAACATGAAATTGTACTGTTATAGGTATATTTTTTTCTAAATTAAAGTTTATAGAATGAGTTTGATAAAGTTTGTCATGAAAATTTGTGTCGCAGACTGAATCAAAAAAAGTTAGAGGAGTGGCGCTGCCTTCTTTGAAGAACCTACAAAATTAATAAAAACTTTCCAGTTACTATGTATATGTACCCTTTTTAGTTTTTAATCAACAATCAGGATAAGTAATTACTAAGGTGGTGAAGTTGTTTTGTGACTGTCACTTAATCTTGCCTGAATTTAAAAGCCTTTTTAATGATAGTTAAAAGAGAAGATATTTTAAAATATGTAGACCTAAAATTCATAACTCTATTAAAAAAAAAAAAATTATTGATGTGGGAAGGACTACCTTTAAATATTGTAACTGTAAGTAGAGTCTGTTATTTCTTCATAAGTTTTCCTAGAAATCTTACCAAAATAGTACTCTCTATTTATCCTTTTTTTATTCATTCTTTTTTCTTCATCATTCCATAATATAATGCAACAACCAACTTTTTACTTCCTAGAATAAAGCTGCTAGTCAAAGTTGAGAGCTTTACCCCATTGAAACTGGTGGGTATCTTATGCTCTAATTTTCTTGCTTGTACATCTGTATATATTTGTTCAGTGGTCTGCGAACATTTTCTATGCAAGTGCTAAACAGAGTTGATTTTTAAAAAGTAAGCTAATCCCCACTTGTGTCCTAAAATGAGCTGTGGTACTTTTTGGAATTGTGATACTACATTTCTTATGCCTTTCTCTTCCCTTCTCCCTTGTCTCCTGCTAGTTTTGAAGGACTTTTCACCTGTCTTTGAGGAAATTAGATGCAATTGCAAGTAGAAAATGGTTCTGAATTTAAAATTGAAAAGCATCCGTTTCAGAAGCAATTTTTCTTAATTTAAGTGTACATTTTATGTAGTTGGTCATGAAGAACTCTTACTTATGAGCAGGGTGAAGGTTATACAAATAGAGGAAAAAATTGCATCATTTAGGTCAAAGTACGAAGAACTACAGTTAAATTAGGCCCTGAATATTCAAATAAGCAAGGAAATATACCTTTCAAATCTGTTCCTTGGGGGATCTGTAAGGTTATATAAAAAAAAAAAAAATTGCAGATGCAGTGGATTAACTTTATTCCAAAATTGTACTTTACCTTTGGTTATTACTAATGCTGGCTCAGAAACAAAAGAGGAACAGTGCTACCTTTTTTTACTGTGTACATAGGAAAATGGCCTTTGGAAAGTTAAAGCAAAACTGATGTACAAAAAAGTATAGCAAATTTGCATGTTGTGAGTAAAAAATTACTTTCATGAAAATATCAAAGGACTTCATTCCTAGTTAGAAGTGGCACTGACAGATTATCTACTTCTCCTAAGTATTGTCTTCATGTTAACATGCTGTTACTAGAAGGAATGGCATTTGTCTTTGATATTGTGGTGCTTTTGCTGCTGTACCAGTATTATATTTGGTTTATATTTTTTCTCTATTATTAGTTTATGAGCCAGCTTTGAGCTCAGTGGTAAAAGTTACTGTTTTCTTTCATTTTTATGTGGTAGATTTGAACAGTTATAAATTAAATTTGGCCATCTATTGTATTCAGGGTGTGTGTTTGTAAATTTAGCAATTATTTCAAATGTTACTAGTGTAAATTTGTGATTAAAACCCAGGATATTAGCTGTAAGGATTCTTGTGTTGCGGTGCAGAAACATTTATCAATCCCTAGTGCTTACCTACTATTTGTTTAATAACCCTTATTCTAATTTACTTAACTTGAGGCAAATGTATACTGTAAGACTAAAATACCATAGAATTTTAAAAAAATTAAAAAGCACATTTCCTAAAAGCTACATGCATTTTGAGCAATACTTCAAAATGGTTGGGCCTGACCTCTGTCTGCTGTTTGATAAGAGAAGTTTACCTAATATTATTTTAAAGTAACTGAGAAAAGGAAGAGTGAATGAACATTGCTGATAACCATTTGTGCAACATTCCTGTTTATGCACACTTTTATTCCCAATCTCACAATATTTAGGACAAAAATGTCTGATAGCTTATGCTCTTCTAAGTGAAGTAGCACCAAATCTTAAGGACTGTAATGAGCTAATTTAAATTTAAAAAAATTGGAATGATATGAACAAAGAGAGTATCAGTAGGTACAGCTCAATACAAGATGTAGTCACATATGTATATTAGCCGTAACATTCTTTAAAATAGGATTTCATGTACCTAAGTGAAACCCAGTGAAATGAAGGGTATGTTTTAGGAAAATACAAGGTGAAGGAAGGTGGTCAAACTGGGGAATAATAGTTTTTATTGTAGTTATTATTCTAACTTTGATATTATCCATTGAGGCTTCTTGTGGTCAGTATCCGTGATGGAATTAGTGGAAATAAGGGGAGTGGTCTCTCGCTCATAAGTTACATCCACGTAGCTCATTTCAGATATTTTAGTGTCCACTTTGTGATTTAAAAAAGGGAAAATAAACATAGAAAAAAATCCTCATGTATGTATATATAAATTACATATAAAATATTGTGATCTATACCATCTTTGTAAGTCTTAGCAAAGAAGAAAAATAAGATAGGCCTATGGAATTGTTGGAAAGTGAATTTATCAAAAGTATTATTGCTAGAGATTAATCAGTGCAATGGTTAGCTTGAAAACAGGAGTCACTATAAAACTAATAAAATTCTTAGGTAGCTGTGGCAAAAGCATAAGCAAAACCTGATTTTATGAGACTCAAAGGAATTGCTGATATATTTCCACCATCTTAGCTGTGTGTTGTAAAATGCCGGAGGTATGTTGAATTTCCTTTTGTTTGTGTTTTTTGGGTGTGATTTTAAGTAAGTAGGGATGCTGTATTTGAAATTTTTGCAGTTGATCATTTGTTGTCACAGGTAAAGCATCTGAGTTACTTTCTGATATGTCAAATCATGGATTTAAAGCTATTTCTTTTTAAAGGTGTTTTATACAAAGCATAATTCCGTATGGCATATCTAGGCTGCTCTAGAAGTCTGCTTTTTTTTGCCTTTTTTTTTTGAGAGGGGGATGCTGGTTGTTGCTCCCTGTAAAGGAAATTACTCTAGTACAACAGATTAAAGCAAAAAAATTTCCAAACATTCAGATCTCATAGGTCTAGAAAATCCCAGGCACTTTTAATTTTGTACTTACAAAATGGATCTCCTGAACAAGCTGTGAACATCTGTACAACAAATTAAATGCAATTAAACAACTAATTAGCAAAATCAAATTCAACTAGATTCCTTGCTGTCAAGATTTCTCACTTAAGTTATATAGAAAAAAAAATTAAAAAGAACCCATTGCATGGATGTATTAACAACTGTGTTCTAGCATACTGTAGTGTCTGTAGCCTACTGCTTCTTAATATAGCTCTGTGCTAATGTAAACTCACCAGAAGTCTGTTTTTTCTGTTGATGATTTGAAGGTATTCATAAATTTGCCTTGGTCAAATAACAAAATCGGAAATGTTAGAGATCCCTTTCCTGACAACAGTGAATTTACTTGAAGTGTGGGATTTAAAAGTATATATTTTTTAAAATAAGACAGGAACATGGAACATTTTTCTCCTTATCAGGTATTCACTGCAGCTTGAGGTGAGTTATTGTTGTGTAATGTGTTTTAATAGGCAGTAAGTACATTTAGGGCAGTGGGAGGATTTCTTGGCTTCAGAGAGCCTGTCCTCAGGCTTTCCTTCTTTCCCCCCTTTTCCAGTTTCCATTTGGTAGAAAATTTGGATGTGGATGAGAAGGAACCATATTAAAAAAATTTCTCATTGAAATGATAGTGGAAGATAAGGATGGTAGTAGGTGTATGCAGAGTGCGCCTGCCTTGTGTAATAAACATACTGTTATGTGAAGTGCTGAACACTGGGAAGATACACTGAGGAAGGATCTTTCTGTAATGACTTTGTTTCTTTTTTCATTTCAGAATAGTGTATTTGATCCAGTATGGTGCTTCTTACTTTCTTAATTTCAATACAAACATTTCAGTCGAGAGCACTGGAAATCAGAAAAAGTGTCAAGACAGTGAGTGTTCTGTGTAAAATCTAATGGTGGTCCAATTATGGCTGAAGATATCTTGTATCTTCTAATGGACAGGTGTATTAATGAAACAGATGATTAACTGTACAGGTTCATTTCTTCTGTTGATGAAGTAGGGAAGAATAATAATTTTCTTGTGTCTTACTCTTTTTGAATGTAAGACAGTTATCAGTGTTTGAAATCAATGTTACTAGCAGACTGTAAGGGGAGAATGTATTGTTGACTTTTCTTTCAAGCACATGGATGCAGCATCTTTGGGTTTGAACACTGCCCTTGATTAAATGGCAGAGTACTTGCTGTTACTTTTCTGGTAGTCATATCCAAAAAGGATTCAAATCAACTGACAGAATTGTGCATGTTAGTTGCTTGAAATCTCACAATTTCTGTAGTGTTTTCCTTCCTAGATTTTACTGCTTGAGAATCGTAGAGTCTAATTCTCAGCTTCATGGTTGTGCTGTTTGAGATTTTATGCTCGGTGTGGTGCTGGGTTCGAAAACCAGATATCTATCTTTGGTGTCTTTAAAGCAGTGAATAACTACTGTATCTTTGTAAATTATCAGAGCTGGAATCTTCTTCATTTGTTTCTAGCTCATGGTGTGGGCTATGACTAAACAAATATTTGCAGTGGAATGAAAAGAAAGTCACCTTATAATGAGAAAGAAAGTTGATACAATATTTTGATAGGCCAAGGATGATGTATGTACATGTGTATGTATCTTATGTACACATACACATGTGTGTGTGTATATATCTATTTAAAAAAAAATCCATAATACACATCTTAAAATACATAACAACTTAAAGACCACTTTGGCACTAGTAAAATGGTGGTCACTCCTTTGAACATATAAATAAAAAACCCAAATAAATCCAAATCAGAAGAGCCCTATTTGCTATAACTATATATTTTGAAATGCTTAATGTATTTCTCAATTTCAAGAGTTGGTCCAAAAGAACCCCAGTGAAATTGCATGAAGTACATTGTATACTTCATGCAGCACTTCCTTCCCTGCTGATAGTAAAGCATATAAATGATCTGACTAACAAGTTCTGAATTTTTAGGGTTTTTTTCTTGAAACAGGGACAGTAACTTAAAAAATACTTGCTTTCCATTATCACATTTGCTATACAAGCAAAAGACTTTTCTATAACATTGAATGGAGGTAATAGTCTCTTATTTGGTTTTGTGTTGTAGAGTGTTTGTTTTGTAGTAATTGTCATTGCCTTTATCTTACCTTGTAACTGTCTCTTGTTTATTTTTGTTGAAACAGTCCAGACTGGTGAGAATGATGTAGTGAGAGGAAATGAGACATGATTGGTATTGTACGTATGTGAGAAGTCAGCTTTTGTATTGTCACTTTTAAACTTTTAGTTTCTCATATAGAGGAGAGGCACCATTGAAAGTAAAGAAAAAGTGCAGAAAAAATAATTCACAAGTGATTTTTTTATGGTATTTACTTAATGACTTGTAAGTCATTAATGATTATGCATACTTACTGAATGGGTAGTTGAGTTAATATCTTAGTTTATTAGCTGCTGTGCTGCCCTACAGTTTATTTACTCCAAAGGTAAGAAAGCATGCATGGAATAGTGTGTTATTGATTGCTTGTGATTTTCTTCTGATTCTCATTTTCACAGTAGTTGTTCATAAATACAAATAAATAATTACTTTAGCATCTTTCAGGTATAAGGTGTGCTCTTGTCCCCAGTTTTTTTGGGGGAGGAGGAGGAAATGACTGGAGAACTATAGCTGAATTTTATATAAACATTGGGTATCCAGTTTGAACTTCCACAGAATTATTTTTGTCAGGATATGTAAAATCTTTTTGTAGTTCCATATATTGTTCATTGTGTTACCATTGTGTTCACTTGACTTTCTTGACTTGCTGCTTGCAAGTTAAATTGCTCTTGTTTAAAACGGGACATTTATAGCCCCCAATAGTACCAATAGTGCCCGAAGTAAGTGATAATCTGTGAAAAGTTAGGTTGAACTGAATTTGTTAGTATTGTATAGGAGCATTGTCAGTTGTTTAGTTTTTCAAAGTTATCATTCATTTCTGAATGAGGAAACTCTTTCTTGTGTCCCCTAGCCTGCCAAAGTTAGCTATGTTTGCTTACCAGTATTCTTCACTAAGTCAAATCATGTCATCTAGTTCTTGCACTTTGAACTTCAGTTGTGTACAGCTTGGGTTGTCTCTTGGGTTTTGGTAGCTATCACAACAGCAGGTCGCAGTTAGCAGGAAAAAACAATTGAAAGAGGAGTTATGCTGAACATTTAAAAACATGAACTAAGACACCCAGTCATGTTCCAAAACCAGAGCGCCTCAGTCAGGATGGCATGTAGGAGTTGTGTGGGAACAGAAAATACTGACTTCTTTGGGTAAATTTTCTTTTTGATTCCTGAGCTTGACTAATTTCAGTTGTTCAGAGGATTCTAATTTAACTGAATTTGATTTTGGAGGTGGAGGTGGTGGGGGAGGGCTGGTGAAAAGCATACTGCTCACACTTGTAAGTATGAGATTTTCTAGAGAAGCATTTAAAACAGACAACATGAGGAAATTATCTCATTTTTCGTAGTTCTATTGGAAGTCACTGATTCACTTGCTGAAACTTGGAAAAAGCAGAAAAGCAACCAACTGAAGGCAGAGATCCAAAAAAATCATTTGGATAAGCAATGCTTTGGCAAATTGAAAACTAAGTGAAGACAGAGGCAGTATTATTTATAAATCGTATTAAGTGTTAGGCAATCTTAATTATAAAGGAAAAACATCAATATTATTGTTAATATTTAGTCAAATGATCAAGCAATTTGTAAAAAGCTTGATGATTCTAGGTATTTGGAGAATAATTGCTTGAGTTTTGTAGCATTTTTTTCAGAAACCAAAGAACCCTACTGCTTCTAAATTCACTAGCTTTTATTCTGATGCTTCAAATTAAATTAAAAACAAATTTATGCTTTTAATTTCCTGAAAGTGTTTTTGTTTTGTTTTGTTTGTTTTTTCTTGTGCAGACAAGTGCCACACTGAGTTTCTTCCACATTGTTTGTTGTGATGTGACAAAACAAATCTGGCTGATGTGCAAAACAAATTTCTTATACTAGGGGGACTGTCTTTTAATAACAGATGTAAAAGGGTTGTGGTAGTTGTGGCTTCCTGAGATTACAGGGATCTAGACTTGTTTGCGTGCATTTGGTTTTCTTTTAAAATTTAAATGTACCACTAACTATAATGTACAGTTTCCTAGGGAAATTACATTTAATATGTGGCTTAAAATGTGTTTTCTGTAAATACTTGTGGTTTTAAGTTATCCTTATTTTTGGTGAACTGGATATGTTCATTTATTCAATAACAGTCTTTTGGAACCACAAAAATGAAAAGCTTTTAGCTTTGGGTTTCTTGACACACACCCCCTCCCACCTCCCCCCCCATGATTTGTATAATACAATCCTTATTTTACTATGCCCTTAAAAATAGAAGGGGGTCTTTTGAGCAGCATACTTTTTTTTAAATAACCACATTTAAACACGTGAATAAAAGACCTTCATTAATACAATCCCTAATCTTTTAAATAGTTGTTTTTATCTGTTTAATTGCCTTTTTTTTTACTCAAAACCCCACAAATCTTTTCTTTTATTAGTTGATATTCCATTGCCAGAAGTCATACTGAAGGTTAAAGAGAGGTAATAAGGTTAAGGAAGGTAGCTCTGGGAATGCCTTGTTTCCACCCTCAGTTTAATGTAACATAGCAGAAACAACTTCAAACATCTAACAGCATGCAAATAAAATGAGTTTATCAAGTCTGTTATTTACAGGGATATATTGGAGTTACACTTTAATTCTGTGAAATCATATTTTGGGGAAAAAAATATTGATTGGCTAGTAGGATCAAAGAATTTTCTTATCCTTTTGTCTGTCTTGGTCCGTTTTTTCACTTGCTGTGTCACATGTGTTGAAACATCTCTGTTTTTCCTAGCTGGACAGCTAGAAGATGGTGCTCTACTTTAATGAGTCGAGACACTTTTTCAGTCATAGTTGTGTAGTTTACACAATGAAAGACTCAAAATTTGTCTAACTTTTTTTTTAAATGTATATCTCTAACTGCTAAACCATCAATGTAGCAAGTGACCATTTCATATATATGAGAAATGAGGAAATTACCTTAGGAAAACATATACCCTCACTAAACATTCCCTTTTGGTATGTATTAAAATATTTCTCTTAGCTCTTTGTAGAATTTCATTAATAACAATTAGTATTTGTTTGTAACTGCAAAAGTCCTTTCTAGCTATTTTACTGCTATAGATTACTGTGATGCAACCAAAAGGGTAACACAGAACTAATGTTTGATACGTTGCAACTTTTATTTGTTTTTAACGTACATATTTTCTATGTATCTATCTGCGCAGAAGTTTGTTCTTTACTTTGGTAGATAGCTTTTACCATGTGTGCCCATGCAAACTTAGCCATCCGGTTAAGATAATACAGCATAAAGAAAGGGAATTCTGGTATGCTGAAGTGCAGAGATCTCTTACTCTGGTCATCAGATCCACCAGTCTGCTCTGTTTAGCACCTTCTGTTGCCTGGCCCTGTGCCGATGCAGTGTCCTTGACCTGCCTTTCAGATCATTTATTTATTTATAAGGACAGCTCCTTGCTTATTTAACCACTCTGAATAATACTGGAAAGTCCCAAAACATTAAATATTCCTTTAGCTTCACTATCCATCAATTTGTTCCCATTAAGAAAGTAAAATTCTTTCGGTTTCAACCAGTTGTGCCTTTCTACCAACAGCTTCTTAAGTTTGTAGATGATTCAGTGCTTTCTAATGTGTCACATGTCCTTTATAGATGGCCAAATTGTGGGTGGCTTCTGCCTATTGCCAAATCCATACGAAAATGGCAAACCCCTAGGTGAGGTAAGGCAAATAAAGCCTTTTACTGTCCCATAAGGGCTGATCATTTGCCACCTCAAAAGAGAAGTTAATGGAGGACCAGTTCACCTGGATCCCTTTATTCATTAAAACCAAATAGCATACTTGTTGACTCGCTGGTGGCATTTTGTGAATTGCTTATTCAGAAGAGTTTTTGAACTTCCTAGCAAGAATTTGTTATAAATTTAAATGGATTTGACTCAGAAATATTGACATGGTGTGGATATAGCTCTAGTATATTAGGGTCATTGCATTTTGTTGTTGATTAATTGTACTTGGGAGTCTCTTTATGAAAACAGATGATGTTTTTAGATTGTAATGTGTTTTTAATGAAGAAGTACAATTGCAGATACTAAAGATGCTAACACTTAGCCAAATGTTGCTATTTCCGTTCTGAGTTACATCACAATTTTCATGATGGATGACCCAGTTTTATGGCCAAGAAAATAGGATTAATTTTGTCAGACCATTAGTTTACTACCTGCAGTGTGTATCCTCACTTCAGCTGTTTGCTTCAAACTGTTTGTCTAGGATTATCAGCACTTAAGTAGGAAGTTTTGCTTTGAGAATGAGCAAAGTGAGGTGTTGGGGGGAATGGTGTGTACCTTTGTATATGAAAGCAGCGACCTTCTCCCTTCTCCCTCCTCACCTCCTGCCCTACTCCCAAAAAACATGTGACATGTTTCTTTTTAAGAACTTTGATATTTTCAAACATTTAAAATGTTGAAAATGTCAATGTATGGTACTTTGGTTTTTTTAATATAAGGTTTCAGAAAGTTCTTAAAAGGGAAAAAATGTGGTTTGGGTTCTTTCTAAGTTCTTAAATAAGAGGTGTATGCTATAACATCTTTTACAAAGAGAACTTTTCCTCCCAGAGGGGTAAGGAGTATTTGAAATGTATTTAGGTTAATTGCAAATTAAAAAAAGAACAGTTTTAAATGGTCTAGTGGTCTGAATTAAAAGGAAAAAAATAGTTTTCCATATCAGTTTTTATTCAGTCATTCCTGTCATAATTTTATTAGTGTTGCAGTCCTTCACAGAATCTTCTGAGAATACTGGGATAGCCAAGACCTGAATTTCTAATTTGGAGAATTGTGTCAGACATTCCCCTTCCACTCTTACTGAGGTTTTTTGGGTTTTGTTGGTTTTTAAGCCTACTTTCCTTAGGTAAATGAGGTTTATGAGACTGTGGTGTGTCCCTTCTGGTCTCTTCTGACCTGTTTACTCGTTTCAACCACACAGAAGGTTTGGGGTTTCAAAGATTTATTTTGTTTAAGATCCCCCATGTTCTGTTAAAATTGGCAACAATTTGCCAGTTGAGAGAAAAGACCCTTAAAAGGTCCTTAATCAGCAAAGCCCTAAATGTTGACTTTTGCTGTTAGTTTAGTAGTGCATAAACATTGCAAATGCAAGAAAGGTTTCTTGAGCCATACTCAGCTTCAGCATTCAGAGGTATCCTCTTTAATACTGATTAAAGACTTTCATGTATATCCTTATAGTATAATGAGTATGTATATTTACCTTGCATATCTGATGGGTTTCAGGAATTCTTCATAAGTAGTTACTATTGTCTTGCTACTTTTTTTTATAGGTTAGATTTAATCTGAAAATCCAAGCAAACTTAAATCAGAGAAAGTAAAATGAAGATACTTGTTTTCGATTATAAATACCTTGTTCCTGCAAGATAGAAACAAAAATCCCTTTAAAGTCTACTGCATTTACTATTTTAAAATAGCATAACCTTTATAGCCAAATGCCTGCTTTGAGTATGTTATCACAGTAATATTCAATGTTTAAGTTAGGAACCGTTATTAGTCACAGTGTTATTAATGTTTGTTCTGTACTTAGGTAATCTGTGTCCAGCTAACCCAGAAATGTTAAATATAGTTCTGCCTTTTACAATAGCCTTTCATTGCTGAATCATTAAGGATTGTGATTAAATATAGAAGGTATTTCAGACACCATCTTGTAAAGAATTGTGTATAGGGCTACAATATTTTTAAGGCAGATGCTATGGGTGGCTGTTTTTAGACTCTGTGCTTAACAAAAACTTTGTGTAGTTAATAATGCTTATACCAATATAATATACAGCCATATTTTGTTTTGCCTGATCTAGACTTGTTTCGATTTTAAGATGAAATCAAACTCTGAAGACAATAGTGAGAACATGATATGCTGTAATAATTCAGTGATCTTTCTAGCTCTTAGTTGAATATAATTTGATGTGTTTTTCTAGCATGAAATTGTTGTATACATCACAGAATATAATCCACAAAAAGCAAAAATAATGAAAAAAACTTTTCTCATGGTTTGTATTAGCTGAAATATGCTCTCCCTTTTTATCCTTCTTTTTGTATGGAATGCATTTCTATTAGAATTTCATAGTTGTATTTTTTCTTTATTTTAACCTCTAGAGGTTCTAAATAGATTCATATCTATTTATAATGTTGTGAGTAACCTATATCTTGAAGCATTCTTTTCTTTTAATTATACCAGACCAGAGATTTTGGTTTAAAGAAAAAAACATATGGAGATTGTCCATGATGAAGGTATTTGTGAGGGGAAGATTTACCTTGAGGGATTTTGAAAAAAGACATCATATATTTTTTTTAAAAAAAGGACAGTTCCATTTCTCAGTGATTGTGTGTGCTTCCCTGCTACAGCTGCAGATATTTTGAATATGATCTTTCTTCCTCCACCATCTGACTTCTTTCTGCAGAGTCGTGCAGTGAAGTCATAATCCTGTGTTTCACATCCATCTGTTACCATAGAAATGATTGTAATAACCTAAATTTAGCACGATGTCTTTCCTGCAGGATCAAGCAGGAGGATTGAATGGGTTGTATGTGAAAGAATCTCTGTGAAAATCGGAATATGTTAGCAAAATCTAAATGCAGTGATAAATTTACATGACAAAAAAATTAAATCTCAAGTAAACATCTGTAAAAAAAATTCTGCTGCTTTTAGATTATTTAAATCATCATATATGAAATCTGCCACATGCCATGCAAACTACTTAACTTTAATGGCAATAATTGTTTTTTATTATAACAGGAGCTAGTACAAAATACAGCATTCACTGGCAGACACATATGTTAATCTGATTAAAATTATTATTTTTCAGAATATTATCAGAATATTTACTGTGGTCTAGATACATTAAAAAGCAAATAAATGATCTTAGAATTTACTATGAAAGACGATTTCTTTTCATATTAAAAAATGCAAAACAAACTTTTAAAACTTATTTTATAGAAATCAAGTTGAAATTAATTTTCCCTTCTAGAAGAAGCAGAAGAATTTCTCATTGTTTGTTGAAAGCAGTGAGTGCTTTACTGCATAACTTAAGTCCTGTCTTTCTACATTCATGTTTTCTGGATAGACAGTTGCCCATGTACAGAATCCTACCATTGTTACATGTGGTTCTGTCTCAAAGAAAGATAAAAAGAGAACATGTTATGCAGCTTTCCTAGACATTTTATAATTAGAACTTTGAAACTAGGAAATTTCTATACTACCCCTACATACATTCATCATGACAAATCCATTGGATGGATTATCGTGTACTGTTATAAACACAGGACTCCAGGACCTTCACATCAAGGATGATCTCTGGTCATCTGATGACCACCTATTCAATATAAATTATTTCATCATTGGCCAGCAAGCAGCTGCATGAATTATTTATTTCATGTTACTTCATGTTATTTTTACTCTGAACACAGAATTGCTAATTTTCTTGTGGTCCTTATGGGGTATGTGAGCTACATAAACAATTTGAATCACTCTATAGGGTTGAGGCATTAATATTATCTTTTCATAGATAGAGAAATGAGGCACAAAGGGATTCAAATCAAAAGTATCTGTTAATTTTGAGTGTGATATTTGAGTTATTTACAAAATGATTTTTAAAGTACTTAGTATTATGTAACACAAAATGTTTAAACCATAGCTCTCATTAACATGGTTAAATGGTGAATGCTAAACATTTATGTAAAATAGGTCTTAAGATGTTAAATCAGACACTCAAAGAACAGAGTGAGTCTTTCTTTCTCCCCTTCTTCCTCCCCACCCTTGCACATGCTTTCACTTTCTTTCCCTCTTGCCTGCTCTGTCTCTGTAGGAAGAATAAATCTGTTTTTAAAGAGAAACCTTTTTTGCAATTTACTTCCTTGTTCTGTGCATATCTTTCAACTTTGCAACAAATCAGGCAAGACTTTCTATTATCAGGCCTGTAAGATAGGCAATGATCACTTAGTGCTTTGCTGGTAAGTTTATTCCTGGGCAGTAATGGGTCAGAAAATAGCGTATAAATCCAAAGAAAGATGTTTTGTTTTATTTTTTACATGGAACTAAGAATATATGTCTCTGATTTTTAGAAGATTTAAAAAATTTTTCATGCTGTGATATATATGCATATCCCTGCAAAACAGTGGTTTCTGCAGCATTTATATTCTACAAACTGTTCCTATTAGTGCTGATGGTGATGGTAATAAATTTGAGAGCCCTGCTCTAACATTCCATAAGCTCCTGGCTAACCACCTTCATTGATTTAAATACCTAAAATCACAGCTGTTGTTTTGTGGAAATGGATTTTTTGCCACTACTATGTCCTAAGTATGACCAAATTTTCAAGAGGTGTAATATAAAAAACATCAGGAGCTTTTATGCTTTATTGATGTATAACTGGTTCTGCAGACAAAGAAGATTGACGTTTACTTGATAGTTGTTTTATTTCACTGAAAAATAGGAGTTAGACAAGACAAATATCACATGATTTTTCTTGATACATGACTGGTATACATGTGGGGAAAACCAGTAGTAGCTTTTTTCCTTTATTATGTTAAAACTGGTACTGGATATTCTCCTACTGATGAAAGGTGCTCAAGCTAGTTCTAAGACAATTACATTGCCTTTTGGCTATTTGTTATGTTTGTAGCTCCTATCTATTTGAACCAAAAATAGCAAGGTTTGCAATGCCTTTTCCTGAGAAGTTGGCATCTTTTCATTTCCTTACTGGAGACCCTCTTTGCAGTAAAACATCACACAACATTTTTTTAAATTCTTGTTTTGGCTTTCTTTGAATTTTTATTTGTTTATAATTTTTATGACTGTTCTTTATGGGTTAAGCAACAGTCCATTGTAAATGAGTAAGTGAAGGTGTAAAGCTGTGGTAATTTGTATAGTACTACCCCTGATTAAATGTGTTAGACAGTCCTCATATTTTTAAGTTAGGTGATAATGCAGTATATTTGCAAAATATCATATAAAAGTACAGAACAAATGAAGTATTGTCTGATTCATAAACTTGTATGAATGAGCCCTGGAGTTGGAATAATAATTGAACAGACAATTTATCTTGACTTTCATTTAAAAAATTACTACAAAAAAGATGCAGGTTTTTTTATTAGGTCACAATGCTTTTGGAAAAACAAGCAGTTAAAGAAAGGTACACATCTTTAATGTAAGGTTTGTAATTTTTTTCTGTAATAAAATGAAAAAGCTGTTACATTTTATGCCTTTGAATATTCTTTTTCATGAATACATGTGAAGATGTATCAAAATCTAATTTTTAATATATGAATTCAATGTAATGGTAGTAATGTAATTAGGACAGGTGTTTGGCTCAAATGTAGAGATATTTAAGTGACTATCAGCACAAGTGTTGCATATTGATATTGAGAATAGATGTTTTTCTAGCCTTTATTTGTCTGCAAAATTATAAGGAGCACCTGTGCCATACTATGTGTTGATAATAATAAACAGAGAGAGAAAACAGCTACGTTCTAATGACTTCATACCAGGTCATGCAATTGATAGTGAGAATCCTGGGTTTTCATACAGAAATCTGACTGTTCAATGGCTACAGTCACACTAAATCACATTTTTCTAAGTTACAGGTGTTTTATGCTTTAAAAGACAGGCTTTAAAAGCAGCTTTACCTGCTTTGATGGAGTTTGAGTTTCCTAGTCCAATGTAATTTAGTTTGCAGCTGAAATTACTGCATGATGTTCAATAAGAAATAATTTATAAAGGTGGACATATAAAAGCAGCTAAGTGTGTGGGTTTTGGTTTTTTTTAACTAGACCTGCATGAGGGCTATTTCCTTTGAATCTGCATTTGTATACTTTTCACTTTTGAGGTAAGTTGTTTCTCTTCCTCCCTCTCCCTTGAAAAGAGCTTTTTATTCACATTCAAACTGCTCCTCATACTCTGTCATTACATCATACAGGTAAGTTGCTTGCCCTATAAATAGCTTAGATGGTGTCTTCTCAATACAGCATGAATGGATTTGTTGTCACCCTGTGGTAAACACGTGTTCTTATGAAGTTCAGAAGAACCGCCTTTTTACTCAATTATTGGATTGTAGCTGTTTTGGGAGATTACATTGATACTGCACAGTGAGGATTCATGAAGAAGTTTGACGTGTTTTTATAGAGTTTTATATTTCAGGTTTGTACTCCACTGTAGTGTAAAGCCAGCTACAAGTAAAATATTGAAATGTCAGTTCAGCTTGTGGCCAACTGTAATCTAACGTAGCACTTCTTTTATGTTGCTTTGTATACTGATAAGAATAAGTGCAACTATCAAATTGAGCGGTTATGTAGATGCTGATTAATGGCTTAGAAAATAATAATACCTCAGCTTCAGTGTTGTAGTATATTGGCTAGACACTTGCATCAGAAGGGTCAAGTGGTGTCTGTCAATTACTAGAAAGTATTCTCAACTCTTAATGACCAGGATTTAAGCATGTGATGATTTGTTGTACTATCCTGCTTCTGAAACTTTATATTATGGTAAAGGACTGTGTTCACTGAGGGGGAAAAAATAATAGTATGCCTACATCTGAATAATACAGCTATTTGTAAAATGTACAACTCAGAAAACATTCTGGAGTTTTAGTTACTTGATTATATGCATTGGGAAACCTGATTGAGTTGGTCATAGTCCCATTTGGCCTTTCTTTGAGAGAATGTGTTCCATGGAAGCTAGAAAATGGACTAATTACAGTGAGCATCTGGTCCAACCCTTAAGTGAAGCTGACATGTGTCTGCATAGATGATTGGTTGAGGAGCACTGGATATCTCGGGTTTCTCTAGATTCGGTACTTGCATTTGGAGAGTGTAAACAAGATAAATGGATTGAGGATCTGAATACTTCTGCTTCACATGAATTTCCAGAGGCTTCTTACTGTTTCTAGCACAGGTCATAGAGAAACACATAATCCAAGTTTTGATGCAAGTAACTAGAGCATAATTTTGAAGTTCTTTTAAATTGAGGAAGTAGTGACATAAAACTTAATCTTGTAATTCTAAAACCCTAAAAATGAACTAAAAAATGAAGAAATAAGTTTGTAGGGTTTACGGTCTTGTGTACCAGAGGAGTCTAAATATATTTAAACTAGGTAGGGAAACCTACATATTACAATGAAATACTATAAGTAGTTTCAGAAATGGGTAAGGTGGATTGAAAGAAATCTGTATTGATCTTCAGTAGAAAGTCAAGTGATCAATTTCTGATTTAATTGTGGTGACAGATTTGTATCTGTGTGACATCTTCAGGCAAGAGACAGACAAAGGGCACTCAGCAACAGAAGGGAAGTAAGAGGAGAATCACTGTCTGCCTAAATAGGAGGCTCTTTTATCTAATGCTTTCTTTTAAACACTTATGACTGGTTTTGTTGTGGTTTTTTTATTGCTTTTGGACATTCTAAAAGTGAATATTGAATAAATCAAACCCTTACACAGAATTATTTTCTGAACACAGTAGTATGTATAAAGCTTTTACTCTTCTTGAATGTTATGACAAGCTCTGTATACCAACTCTGTGAGGATGTTTACATGTAACTTAATATACTACATAATATCCTAGCAACTGGAAATGCCTCCTGTATGTGTTGAAAGCAAGTGTAGCTAGTTACACAGCTAGATTTATTTCTTACATAGCCTGTGTGCTAGATTTCAACAGTTAGCAACATGTTTGAATTAGAGGTTAAAAATGTCAGTGATGGTAAACATTTTTTTTCTTGTTGCTTTTACTTAGGTTATACTTTCTAGAATGAACTAGTATGGGAAAACAGCTCATTTGTAGGTGGCCAAAAGATAGAATTCTACCTTGATTTTTGCAAGTTCTTTAATGTTCCTGTTTTAACATTACTTATCAGAAGAGCCTTCTATACACCTATTGATAAGACTAAGCACAATCAAAAGGTATTTAAAAGTATTGAAAATTTACTCAAAGTTACTGCAGTAACTTTTTTCACTTTAATTTGGATTATATGTATTTGCCTTCTCATGTTAAAAACTATGGTGAATTTAATATCCTTTATGTATTGTAATTAAAAACCTAAGGTGTCCTCTTCATCTTATGTAGCTTGGCCTCCCTCCTTGCCTTGCCATTAGTGCAGGAGAAGAGAAAACTGATATCTGTTACACAGTAATTTGATTTTAGGCTCAGTGAGCCCTAAATTATAATGAACATTTAACGAATTATCTTAAAATGATGCTATTTGCATTTATATTGGAAGTGGTTTGGATTTTTTGCAAAATGTTAGTGGTACTCACCACTGTGTAATTTTTTAGCATGATAAAAAAGCATTCTCAATTTTTTTCAGTCACAGATGAAGAGCTACCCTGTTGGCATTTTTTTTCCCCAGATTTCTGCGTTTTGTGTATCAATGAGAACAGACAGTTTAGAGTACTTCTAAGATATAGGGAATTTCTGGGAGGCATGTAATGTTTTTGTTTACTTGAATATTAACCCTCATCTTCCACTCCCAGTTGTTTTAAATAAATATAGCAGGTTAATATAACCCAAAATCAAAAAATTACTGTTCCACAGAAAGAGCTGTTAAGTGGAGAAGCTCTTGACACTTTGTTAGGTAATTCTTTAGCATAAGGCCTACCTTTTTCAAAGAAGCAATTTGATTTGTCCTCACTATTCTAAGGCTTACTTAAAATTAAGGTCCTCTTTCCCAAAGCCCAGTTTGGGCATCTGACTCCAACCCTGTTGCCATTTGACCATTTACCTCCTAAAAAAAAAAGTTATTTTTTTCCTACACAGTAATCAGGAAAAGGTTTGGTTGCTTTTTTTGTTTGTTGGGTTTTTTGTTTGTTTGGTTTGAAATCAACTTTCGAAGTATATGGTTTAGATTTTGCTATTTGGAGAATTCAGTGGAACCTGTATAATCCAATACTCAGTTTGGACAAGATGGATTCAAAGCGCAAGTCTTGGTAAGTTTGCGCAGAGTAACACAGAAATTCTCAAGATAAGATCCTTAAGTTAAAGTAATTTACTTTCTATTTAATCCATTTTTTTCCACAAAATCTGAATCTCGGCAGAGATTTTAAAATGCAAAATTAAGTTATTTTCCAAACTATTAGAGGACAACAGTGGAAAGATTCTTACTGTGTTTACCATTGCCTATTACTGAGGCTAGAAGCAACTAAACCCAACATTATTAGGTCATAGATGTAAATATTTTGTCACTACAAGTTTAAAATATGGGTTTGGTGTGATTAGGCTGCCATTCTGGTTTTAGTGAACTAAGTTACCAGAGCAATTTTCCAGGCAAAATAGGTGGAATTTTGACTATTTCTAGTCAAGCAGCCAAAGATGCTTTTCTGGATTCAGTATTATTTTTACAAACACCCTTTTTTCATTACTGTTCCTCATACCTTGAGATCATATCTGAGACCATCTGAACCAGTTGTGTTGAGGCTCTAGATGCTTCATGATCTGTGCATTTGATTTAACTCTTTGGAAGACCTTAAAGCAAAGGTAGGCTTGACAAAGCAATGCTTCATCGTCATGGCTTTATTTTTGAAAGTATGTAAAAGTTACATATCTTTAAAAGTTATAAAAAGTAACAGAAGTCTTGAGAAACACTTTATCTGATAAATATGAAGTGTTCTCTGTGGACACTGACAAACTTCCTTGTGCTCCCTCTTTCCCATACGTCCTTTCTATCTGTGACGTTGTGTGCTCTGTGAAAGACAGTACCATGCCTGTTTTGTAGGAAGTCAGTCTGTCATATGGGACAGTAAAGTGCTCTGTATCCCTCATGCAGTTGTGTTTATTGTACTTTTGTGTCTTGTGTGGTACAAACAATTTTTCAGGAAGGAGGACCAGCAACTGAATCAGTTGAAAACCCTGAGTAATTATCACAGATATTCAATGAACACTTGATAAAGTTCATTTCATTGCTAAGTACCTGAAATAGAAATATATTTAAAAAAAAAAAAAAAAACAAAAACAAAAAGCCTCAGACAATTTCAGAGGTGCAGTCATAGTTGGATGCAGTCTTTACCTCATTCTTTCTCAACTTCTGTCAGACTTACAAACAAGGCATACTACTATATCTACAAAATATCGAATATGGACATGACGTATATGTTTAATGTATGTAATTATTTTATCATATAAAGAAGTTCAACAACAGATAGCTGAAAACATTTCAACCTTGTGATTGCAACCAATAGGAAGTGTTCTGTGCTGTTCCTGTGTAGTCTTTGTAGTACTAAAATATTTTTATTCTTTCTTACACTCTTCAATACAGTTTCTCCTGAGTGTGACTGCCTATTCATTTGCAGTCATAGTATCTTTGGGTCTCAGATACAAGCAATTATAAAATATATTGCAGGTGATGGTGTTCTGTGATATAAAGATTGTATTGATAAGTTTCTCATCACAGTTCTGCTTCCTAAAAAATATCTATGGTAGATTGTCATGGTTTAACCTCAGCTGGCAGCTAAGCACCACACAGCCGCTTGCTCATTCCCCCCTGGTGGGATGAGGGAGAGAATTGGAAGAGTAAGAGTGAGAAAACTCGTGGGTTGAGATAAAGGCAGTTTAATAGGGAAAGCAAAAGCCACGTGCACAAGCAAAGCAAAACAAGGAATTCATTCACTACTTCCCATCGGCAGGCAGGTGTTCAGCCATCTCCAGGAAAGCAGGGCTCCATCACGCATAATGGTTAATTGGGAAGACATGCCATCAGTCCAAATGTCCCCCCCCCCTTCTTTCTTCTTCCCCCAGCTTTATATGCTGAGCATGATGTCATATGGTATGGCATATCCCTTTGGTCAGCCTGGGTCAGCTGTCCTGGCTGTGTCCCCTCCCAGATTCTTGTGCACCCCAGCCCACTTGCTGGTGGGGCAGTGTGAGAAGCAGAAAAGGCCTTGGCTCTGTGTAAGCACTGCTCAGCAATGATGAAAACATCTCTGTATTATCAACACTGTTTTCAGCACAAATCTAAAACCTAGCCTCATACTAGCTGCTATAAAGAAAATTAACTCTATCCCAGCCAAAACCAGCACACAGATAAAAAAAAACCCATCCTCTTGTGCCAGCCATATGTGTACTCTGCTTGACCTATATTTTATTGAAATGATATATTCTTTGTGCTAATACAACTTCTTTAATTTTTTTCCTGTGTGTACGTCTGTGCTCTGTAAAGTTAGGTGCAGTTGTAATGTTGTTGCAGTGTTGCAATATTTCTCATAATTTGATTGAAAATATTGGTTTAAATAAAAAAAAATTCTTCTAAAAATAATCTGTAGTAGAATTCCAATGTTTCCATATGTCATGACTTTCTAGAGAAGTCTTTGGCTTTCTTGTCTTTTCTAACAAACCACCTTTGATAGGTGGGTGACCATACTAGTGGTGAACTAGCTCATTTGCATATAAGAAAATGTTAATGTTAATCAGCTAGGGCGTGTATTTTTGAGGGACTGGATAGATGATTAAAATGTGATGATAAACCCTGGGGAGAATGGAATATAAGGAATTTGAGATATTCAGAGATAATTGATAACTACTCAGTGGTCAAAGCTGGAATTCAGCAGAAATATCCAAAAGTTTCCTCCTAATATTTTTATTTCCCATTTTTCTTCTATAAAATGTCCTTCTGCATCTTCAGAAGCACTGTTATCAACATATGCAGACTTGTTTCCATTATTTTGAGTGTATACCCTTATATTTACCTTTCTGTCATTGTGGCATATGCACATACTATATTTTCAGGAAAAAAAAAAAAAAAAACAAAACATTCTCAAAAGATATGTTAAATGTTAAGTTAAAAACACAGGAACTTAGACTTCAGGAAACACAAATATTTTGATTGTTTATCTGGTATAAGAAATAGCCAAAATAGCTGTATTTTTTACTAAGCTATAAGTAACTTAAAGGTCTTATCAGCAGTAGAACACATTATGAACTTTTATTTAAAAATGAGCATTATCATAATCAGAAAAAAAAATGCTTAAAATGAATAGGAGAAGGAATTTACAACTGTTCCAGAACTGTCCTAGACACTTGTTGTTCTTTTTTCTTTCTCTATCTATAAACTATTTTTGTATTTTTTTCATACATTGATTAATATTGTGTCGTCTTTTTCTTAAAAAGTTAGTCAGTGTTGATAGACAGTTAAATTCATCATTAATTCACCATCTCTCACTTGATCTTTACATCTTTAAAATGTTGGGAGTGGCTCAAATCCAATGACTTGGATTTAAAAAAAAAGTTTCTCAAAGAAAAAGCAGAGTATAGATTTGGAAATCATTCTGAGAACTATATTTTAAAGAAAGTTATGAACAATTATGAAAGGATATTTAGAAGGTTAGTACTCAGACAACACTAGCAGTAGAGCTCACAAGGAGTGTAGCCTAGATAATGCAGTTATTTATCTTAGAATAGTGTGATATATATCACAATATGTGTGATTTCCAAGTAAATGAAAATTTCTGTATAAAAACACCGGTTCGAATAGCAAAGGAAGATATACGAAGAGTTAACACTTTCTGTAATCTCTCGAATTAAAAGATTGTTTTGGCCACTATAGGATGAAGCTGTGCTGCGTTGTGAGAAATGTTTCTATTTCTTTGGCAAAGACATGGGAGATTTTACTTGTTAATTCTGGATTGCTATCAGAATGATTTGCATAAGCTTTCTTTCTAAGTAAAGGTCCTTTATTCCTTGGCCATTTTGAGATACCTTTTTCCTTCTCTTATACCAGGTAAAGGATGTGTGTGAGAGAGGTCCATCTTACTTCAGTTTTAGTTTTTAAAAAATCCTGAATTAGGACAGATAAAGAGAAGACAGTATTTTGGCTGAACCAATATTTAGAAGTTGTTCTTTCTCTGTAATACGTGGTAAATTAAAGACAGCATGTTTTAGTTAGGTTAAGTAGTGCATTTTAGTTTATATTTGTTTTGTTTATGTAACATTTTTCATGTTTACTTCACCAATTTGTTGCCTACCCTTTTCCTATTTTAGTCAGTTTAAATTCTATGTACTCCTAAGTGAGTATTCTATACTATTTTTTTAGACCTCCCCCCCCAAGCTAAATTAAGAAGGAGATGCAAAGGTGAAAAATAAAGGTGTTAAGTTTCTATGGGTAAGCTCAAATCTACTTCAGTTGCCTTCTTCAGGTAGGGTCTTTTATTTATGTATCTTTTGCATAAGAATCTTGCTAGTTCTTAGCCTTACTTGTAAACCAAAATATTTACTTGTGCTAACAAAATCAAATTCAATCAGATGGAGATACTGAGTTTGGCGACTTGGGTAGTAAGAATTGCTATCAGCCTTGCTTGTATTATTTTGTTGTATTTAAATACCGGCTATGAAGTTTGACATACAACTATTTATAGTATCATAGAATCACAGAGTAACTGAGGTTGGAAGGGACCTCTGGAGGTCATCTTGTCCAAGGCTCCTGGTCAGGCAGGGCCACCTAAAGCCGGTTGCCCAGGACCATGATACTCAGGACACAGAATGAGAAAGGAACTGGAGCTCTTTGACAGTAGCTGGAAATAGTTTGGGAGGATCTAGAGAACAAGTCTTATGAGGAGTGGCTGAGGGAGCTGGGGTTGTTTAGTTTGGAGAGGAGGAGGCTGAGGGGAGACCTTATTGCTCTCTACCACTACCTGAAAGGAGGTTGTAGTGAGGTCGGGGTTGGTCTCTTCACCCCAGTAACAAGTGATAGAACGAGAGGAAATGGCCTCAAGCTGCGCCAGGGAAAGTTTAGGTTAGATATTAGGAAAAACTTCTTCACTGAAAGAGTGGTCAAGTATTGGAACAGGCTGCCCAGGGAAGTGGTTGAGTCCCCATCCCTGGAGGTATTTAAAAGACGGGTAGATGTGGTGCTTGAGGACATGGTTTAGTGGTGGACTTGGCAGTGTTAGGTTAACGGTTGGACCTGATGATCTTAAGGGTCTTTTCCAACCTTAACAATTCTATGATTCTATGATAATTCATGCAGGTTGTAGCCAGTTTGCTATCAATGCCTGGAGGTAAAGGCTGTGGGCTGAGTTAAGTTCTGGCAATCAATAATTAGTCTCCGTGTTGTGAGGTTCACTATCTTTGATTTAAAACTCACTGAGTGCTCACTTGAAATGTTGGTTGTGTTTTTTTTTTTCCCCAAGAAGTTAACTATTCAGAAGAGCATTCTGAGAGTTATTTGTACTTAGACTTCAACACCACACAAACCATTAAACTGTGCAATGACTATTTTATAGGGTAGAACTCTAGCTCTTTTGGTGTGTTAGTTATTACTGTGGGGGGGGTGAAGATTTCAGCCAATTTGATGCTTGTGGAAGTTGAAAAATCAAACTCAATTGCTTTACATGCCCAATAGAATGAAATTGGAAGATGATCTCATTCTTAAATCTTTTCATTTTATAGTTAGTCCTTTTTCTTTTCTGTTATGTTGAGGATCTAGACACTGGAAGTTGCACTCTTTTTCCTTTCAAAGTTGAAAGGCTTTCACAAATTTAAAAACCTTTTATATGCAATGTAACTTTTTATTCTGCTAAAGCATCTGTTTGCAGTTGGTAAACAAGAAGTTGCACAGTCTATTGTGAATTAGGTTTGCAGACTCTAATTAACATTTCTGTTATCTACCTATTGGCATTGCCATGGCAGATACTGAAAACGGAAGTGCAGAAAGAATATGCCACTTCTGGAACTCATTTTTACATATTGAGAAATTCATGTCATTGTAGTATCTGTGTTGGTGCACTGTGATGAGAGAGGTTGGATTAGCACATTTTTCTTGTTTGGTAGACAGAATTGAAGTGTGGTGCATTTTCTTGGGATAGTAAAACTTAATTTAAAACCAAATTTGAATCTTAAGATAATTATACATTACTATTTTAATGCTGGTAGAGAAATTGAGGTAGCTTAAATACTGAGTTCAATATCAATATTTAAAGTTATTTTTCATTTTGCTTGGTATATCTACCTGCTACCCACTATTGATCAGGGACAACACTGTAGTCCAGGTTTTAAATTTGTATTGCAGTTGAGTATCTTAACAGGATATAACATTATATATGTGTTATATTGAGCAGTGAAGTATATATGAAAATTTTGTTTAACTTTTTTCCTGTAATCTTTTTGTTTTTAATAGGCACTGTGTTATGGAGCAACTACTATGTTATATAGCAAAATATGTATCTATTTTTACAGATTTTAAATACTTCTTTAACAATCTGTTCAGGCTTAGGTAAATTCTTTAGGTCACAACAAAATTAGGCCAGTTTTGAGTAAATGGAATACTGATGGACTTCCTTAGGAAACTGCTGTTAAGTAACAAATTCATTGAATCTATGTGCTTCTGTATACAGAAGCACTTTTGTTGCTTTGATGACAGTAGCTGAGCAGGTACAGAATGATAAGTATTCTGACTTTGCTCTTTAGAATTATTCATTTCTATTTTTATTTTATATTTTTATTGTGGAGCCCTTTTTCCAAGCCAAAGTTTTTTTGCCAAAGTTTGACTTATATAACACTGATACAGTTTCAGCTATGATTCCAGTTGTAAGAGGGCTTGTCTAGCAGGACTTCTAGTGGTGTCATCTCCAGATTCCCCTGACAGTTTTCCATGGATGTTTTGAAGTCCTGGCTTAGTTTACATATCTAGATACTCATAGTGAGATGCCAGTGCTTTGTATTTTTATTAAGCTTGTCTTTGCTGCCAGCAAAGGAATTACACTACTGATTGCATTGTAAGGGAAGAGTTTTTATGAGCCTTTTGGAGGCTCTCAACCTTAGTTTCAATTAGATATTGCTAGTATATATGCGAGATTAACACTTAAAATGTAATTTCATTAGATAAAAATGGAATAAAACAGGTGTATACAGTCTTCACTTAATTTTTTAATTTAAATTCTATTCAGTTTTTCCTAACATTTCTTCTCTATTCATGTAATAATGCCCAAAGGTGAGGTCCTAATATGCTTGTCATTATGCAAAGCACTTTTTACCCTTAATTTATAAATAATGTGTATTTAGGGCATGAAACCTTAAAAAGGAAAGATCAGACCTATTGACAAATCTGTCTTACTCCATATTTTAAAGCACCATTACGGTCATCACCAAAATCTTTTTCATAAATAGTACTAGAGTGCTAAGGACCCAATGATCCAGTGGACACTGGTATTTTATATTTTTCAGGAGCACAGTGGAGCTGAGCTGATCCTGCCAACTTCCTCTACGTTTTCTGGGACCATGAAAGAACTGGCAACCCTACTTTTTAATACTGACTTATTTTTAGCTCATTTCTGTAAACTAGTCATCAAATCCCAAGATCAGAGAATCATTTGTAAGACACTTTTAAGAAGGAGCTAAAATTACTAGAATTTCAGGCACTGAGAATTTTTATTTGCTATTGTACTTGCATCAGTTTCACAAATATTTTTAATATTTGAATACTAGCAGGGGAGCATAAAGACTTAAGATTGAAAAATCAGTTATCTAAAACATCTCCCTTTCAAAAGAACTGTTCACTTAAGGAAATCAATGTATTTTTCTGTACAAATAATGGCCTGAAATTGTAAATAAATATTGAAGTTATTTTATATTTTATGTATTTCGTGTTAATTTTCTTTAAATACTTACCACAGATAAGTGCCATTTTAAATAAGTTAACATTTGTAACTGTGATTTAGCTCACCTTGTTTTGTAAGGTGCATGCAATTACATTTTTCATACTTTATCTGACATTTTTGTTTTCGTTAAGATTAACTCTGATTTTGCACAACTGCATTTGTAACCCATTCTTGTTTGACTAGCGAGAACCTTTCATGTGCTTTCAGCAGGAGCTAGATTCTTATGCTTATGGTACTGCATTATTATTTTCTTGCACTGAGTATGGACTGCAACATAGTCATGCCTGCTTTAACATAGATGGTTTGGGATTTTACCAGGCAATGCTGGTCATTTTGTTGCAGTTAAGATAAGAAGATTTTTTTTTTAAACAAAACCCTACATAAACTAATTTCTGTTGGGTTTTTGAGATAATGTGACCCGCTTGTGTGAATAAATAGGATTAAGAACAATAGTCTCTCCCTCCACCCCTTCCCACACCCCTGTGTTCAAAATCTTCACTTAATGAAAGCAGATAGTGGGATATTTGAGAGCCTGATTTTATGGAAGTGATATAGTATAGAGGATCTTCATGGTATTTTATTGATGACTTCAAGAAATAAGTTTTGAGTCAGAAGAAACCCATTGTATATGAAAACTCACTTGAATGGTATCTTGGAACTATTTGTTGGTCTTTGTTTCTAAGTTTGGACTATGTGTAGAGTCCTTAGACTCATCTGTTTAGGGCCCATATTAATGAAATGTTTTCTGTATAAGCAGCATGGAAAAAATGCTTATACAAAGTCAGTGAGAAATGATTGTGCATTTGCTGGTATTCTTGGTTTGATTTCACAGAGGACATTAATGTATACTTGTATGTAGTTTTAAGTGATAGCATGCTTTGTTTAGAATTTTGCACTTTCAATAGTTATTGACAATATACCATTTCCTTTACACTTACACAACTTGCAGAATTTTTTCCAGTTAACAGCCCTGCATATAGTCTCCCTCTTAGATGCAGATGCATATGCTCTGTCTTGCATTCTTTCATACACACATGGATGCATGTACAGGATGGAATGCAGTTTTGATTGAGTTAGATTTATTATATTGAGCAGATATATCCATATCTTTCATTTGATACAGAAATCTTTACTGTTGTAATGGCTCATTTTATGAACTTACATTCATTTTTTTTCTCAAATAGTTAAATAAGTTTTCAAAATTAAAAACAATAACATACATTCATGTATTTAGCAATGATAAAGCCCAATGTAAAAGTAAAATCTTAGTTTTACTTCTTTATTTTCCTGTTTTTAAATGATACACGTGCATAGAACGAGATCACGAATCTTTACAGTCTCAGGTTGTAATTTCTCATACATTTTCTTTATGTTCTTATTTAAAATATGCATATTTAGTATGTACTTATTTACAAAAGCATGAGTTGGTGTATTTTCTTCATCTGTAATTTTGATCCCCATTACCTGACTCTATAGATATACTTCTAAAAGTAGTCTTCAGTAATTATAAAACCCAGTATGTTATTGGTTAATGCTCTCAGGATAATAAATAATTTTACTTGGCTATGAGGACACAGTTCTTGCATCAGAGTTTCTATTCTGAAAATTAGCTTACAAAAACAAGATGAGGAGGGACAAATCATACAATAAAAAGTAACATTTAGGTAAAGGCATGTATCAAAAGTATGGTCCAGTTCAGCGATTAAATGATGGCAAAGCCCTCTTAGTCTCAGATCACTTCAAAAATTATGTTAAAAGTTTTAATCCTCTGGTGTAGATGCTGTATGATTATTTATAAAGTGAATGGACTACAGGTGCACAGCCATTTAAAGAAGCTTGCTTAAGAGAGTCACACTGGAGACTTTCAGAAGCTGTTACACTGCTTAAAGTAGGAAAACAGTTTGTTTTCTTTGCAGGCAGAGAATCAAATACAAAAGTCTTTCTGGCAATATTAATATTGTATTCTTAATCTATTGTTGATTACATGCAATAACTGCTACTGTTTTATTAGATGACTGAGGGAAAATGTAGCAAATCGTAGCATAAAAGGAGTGATGAAATCTTCCTATAGCCAAGATCACATAGTGACAGTAGAACTGCTATAGTAGAGGGAGAACAGCTATAGAAGACCTGTGCAATATAATTTCTGAATATCTCTAAAGGAAGAGGAAGATATAGTACTGATGATTTTGTAGAGTAGCCCTCTTTTCTGTTCCCTCCCCGAACACTGCCACTGGTCTGTCTGTCCTGAGCCAATCTATATTTTCTGTGTAGATTCTTTGTTAAAAAGAACTTGCCAAATTCTAGCAGCAAACATGAGATTGAAGTATTTAAACTCCCTACTTCACCTGCAGAGTTGCTAAGCAAGACCTGAAGTTTCGAAATTGAACTAAAGTTTACAAAAGGTAAAAAAAAAAAGGCAATAATTGTTCATTGCCATTTTGAAACTCATATGTAGAAATTTTAAATAAACTCTCTGTTGATATTAAGACTGCCTGGGTATCATAAAATAAAACTTGCCAGAGGGCCTCTGTTTTGGGAGATAAGCCAGTACCTTGATTTGTTACCTTGATGGTACTGTATGGCTCAGTTTTTGCTAGGAGTCCCCGCTTTCACTTTAAAATCATCAGTATATGATCACTATGGTATGTTTTCTATTGGTTCAATAGTATAATATGAAGCAGCTTTTTGCCTGTAACTATTGATAGTTTTGACAATTACATATATCTCTTCTTATGTTGGTTGCTGAAGTTATGGTCATTTGATAAGCAACAAGAGAGAAGATCAATGCATCAATGGTGAAAGATTCTACAGAGATAAATAAATTCAGGACATTAAAAAGTTTAACTTCTGAGCCCAGTGCAGCATAATTTTTACATTTCTGTAAGTGTAACTGAGAAAAACTTACAGCATCAAAATATTCTGTATATGATTTCTGAGTAATGGAACCAATTTTCATTAATTATACTTGAGATTTAAATTAAATTTTATTGTGAGAAATTTTCCATATGTTTCACTGGAAATACTGCATAGATTTATACTAATTTGGTATTCTGGAGTGATGACAAAGGTCTGAAAGTGTCCTACTGGCTGACTCATCCTGCTTTGATCAATTAAATCTTTGGTATGTTGAAGTTATACTTCACTTTTCCTTGGCCAGTGATAATTACTGAGAATTTATTTAGACTTGATAGCAGTATGCTAATGAATCTCTGTTTGGAAGTTTTGTTATTAACTAGTGCTGTAAAGCCATGTTAAAATGTATTTTAATACTAAAGACCTAATTAATTAACACATTATTTCTCATTTTGTGGAGAGTTACCTGATAACTTGAATGTTAGCCTTTTTTATCTAGGTAGATCATTCTGTCTTACCTTTGTCTCTGGCCTTTTAGGGAAAAAGCACCTTTTGGGTGCTTGAATCATCACATATTTTGAGTTAAATTACCTCAATATCTGCTCTAGTATTTACAGAAATGAAGATGGGGGTTGGAACACCCTTGCTTAATCACAGCAATATAACATGGAAGTGGTAGTCAGAGAAACAAAACAGGAATAGATAGTATTTCTGAGATGTAATTTTAAAATTTTATCTAGGTTTACCTAGGATAAACCATCAGACTTGCACTTGATCAATTCCTTCCAAATTCTCAAGTACTAACTAGAATACTTTTACTCTCTCTCTATCCAGTAGTTGTTACTGTTGTCTTGGATCTTGCTGCAGTCATCTAATCCTATATAAAGACAAGACTGGAATTACCACTTGAGACTATTCATTAAATAGCCTAAATAACTTCTGCTTCAGAAGTAAAGAAGTGTAGGATCATCGTTACAAAATGAACTATCTTAGGTTTTGAAACACTAAAATTTTATGACTTTTACTGTTTGCTTTTTGTTTGTTGCTATCTTAAGTGGTGACAAACCTTACAGCTCTTCCTTGTTGAGTTATTGTGTGCTTTTTGCTTAACTCCAGGAAGAAAAAAAAAAAAAACCAAAACAAAACTAAGCTTTCCTGCACTTCTTTTCATCCAAATATGACTATACAAAAGTGGTCATTGTGTGTCAGGTCTGTTTTGTTTTAGTTTTGAGTCTGTGATGTGTAGTTAGCAAGAGTGAATTATGTGTGGGTGTTTTTTAATGAGGTTCCATTTTGTCTGCCACACTTGGTCAGCTGCTTGACACTTGTGGGGAAAAATATTACTAAAGAGATAAGTAGCTTAAAACCATTTCAAAGGGATTGAATGCTAGGCCAGTAACCTTGAATTTGACTCTTTATACGGTGTAAAGTCAGTGTAGAGAGTTGTGTCATTAGGGTAACATGCTTATAGTTACTTGCAAACCTGAAAAGATAGACTTCTGCATTTCATAATAAATACTCTATTGGTTAACTAGATTTAGTAAATTGCAGTAACAAGTGTGATGGTTTTGTGTGTGAAAAAGCTGTGGATTAGTGTGTGGTGTGACCTCAGAGGTGAAAGCAGGAGTCTTGAGAATTATATATTTGCTCTTAACTCTTCCTGAGTGTAAATGTTGTCCTTCTAACTAGGGTGTCCATGGATGTGTCGCTTTCACCACAAGTTTACATTTAATTTATTAAAACTGGTGACTCCTTTTTTTTATAACAGAGAATGTGTTTTCTCTAATTAAGCTTCATTATCTTGAGATAATGAAATGATTCTGTTTTGTTGTTTTGGAAGAACTACTATGTTTATATTTCACAGTGTGAAACATTAGGTGTGTGGGAACACTGGATTGCCAGGTAATACAACATTTAGCCAAATTTTCACAGCATAATTAGCTTCTGAGTGTCTTTAGAACAATATGAATAAGAATTATTTCCAGTCTCATTTCACATGAATATTTTTTTCTTATTGAACTATCAGTGGGCTTGATAAAAGCTCATTTTCAGTATACATTCATATTTCTAAATGTTTGTTACATAACACATACCTCATCAAGGAAATGTTTCAGGCATGATTTCAAGCTGCATAAAACAGAACTTATATTAAACAAAATACCAGTTTTGATAAATCTCTTTAGCACTTGAATAAAGGTGTCTTGAAGCACCTCCATGACTTTTATGCATCAGAATTACGTCAACTAATGCAATATCTGTGCCTTCAAATTCTTGTACAGTTAACTTTTAATATTATTCTTGCCTCATAAATTAGTTCAATGTTGAACAAATCTGTCTTACAGGGGTATTTTTCTGAGATTTTTAAAAATTTTTTTCTTTCAAAATTAATATAAGTTATTGCTGCTTACAAATGAAAAGACTCATTCAAAATGCTATGTTTTTATTTCCTGAATTAACTAATATTGACAAGGTTGTCCTTCAGAGGGTTGTAATACAGTATTTAATTATCAACTCTAGTTTCCTTTAATAGCCTCTGTAACAAGATCATAATTATCTTGCATATAATCATTGGCTGATACACTTAGCAGCCCATCTATGATTCATTCTTTGCAATTACTCACACTTTGTAGCCTTGAGACATAAAGAACTCCATGCTTTTCTTGACAATTAAGTATTGTTAATGGTTAAAGGTATTTTAATTTTTCCCATTCTACTTTGAAAATGTCCTTGATTCTACTTTGACAATGTCCTTGAATCTAGTTAGGAGTGGCATCTTCTAGGCCGCGTGAGTGTTCAGTCTCAAATAACCAAATGGTTATTTGGTACTTGAGCTTTCCCTTGGTTGTCCAAATTAATAACAAGCAGTTGTATGTTGTACGTGAGTACCAAATTGTGGTAATTGGAAAGTTATCTAAATGCCAGATAAACCAATTAAGAAGATATGACTACTTTTCAGTTCAGAGAAAGTATTTTAGATAACATTTAATAATATATGATAATGAAGTCTTCAGAGCATTAGCAGCATGAGCTATTTCAGCTTGAACTGCAACAAGATCAGCTCTTACCTACTAATGATAGACTAATGATAGTCCAAATTCACAATGTAATAGCATATTGAACTTGGTTTTAGTGGGCAGAGGTTGACAGTTTCTTCTTAGTTCTTGTGGCTGATAGAAAATAATAGAAGAGCAAGAACTCTCCAAGCCTTGTTTTATTGCGATGTTTATGAAGTTGTAAATAAAAATACACAAAGCCGAAGGTATCCTATGTTAAGTAATATACAACCATTAAAAGCTGAACAGCTTAAACTTTGGTAAAACAGCAGCATGCCTTTTATTTTAGATTAGCAGTGTTTACATGCTTTTGGTTCTTATATAATCCTGTTGATTGCAGTAAATTACCATATTTGACTTTTCCTTGGGCAGTGGGATCATTTTAAAGCGTTTTTGAAATTTTTTTTGAGCTTTGTTTATCTTAATATGTTGGAAAAAATCAAAAAGTGGTCACTTTGAATGGGGTAAGGTATATTGAGAAATACGCTATCTTACTATTTGATGAAAAACAGTGTGTTTTTATAATAATTTTGTCTATTACCTTTTTCAGATATCACAAACAGTATGAATTACCAATATATCAAAACAAGAATATTGCAATAACAAATCAAAATAGAATTTTTTATAAAATCTTTTTAGATGAATTAAAACGATGGCTTCTTACCTGTTTAGAAATGTACAAGCATGAGTAATGTATTTTGAATGCTTTCTAGTGGTAGCATGCTTTCTTACTAATGAAATTTCTGAAGTGTAATAAAATATATTTTAGCTTATCACATTTCTACCATCTTCCAGGCATATCATTATTTCCTGTGTTGAAATTTTTCATTTATACTAGTGTTAAGCTTGAAATAGTTGAAGTTGGCTAAACAGTAATCTACTTTTGATGAAGTCCGTACATTCAGCTTTTGTTAAAATCAGTTTTTCAAAATTCATTAAACTTCTCTGCCATTAAGGAAAGCTGAATGTCAGTCGCCAGCAATTGAAACTATATAACTTTCAGGTATCTGAGTGGGATACGTCTTTGAAACTTGACTGTTGGTCTTCCCCTAATCTTTTCACTTTAACAGCACTGTCCAATCAAAAACTAACTAAATAAAAGGCTCTTCCCAGCATCCCCCAAACAGGATGGCTTCCTAGGCTTATTGTCATGTGAGTTGTAGACAGTTTCTGATCTGTTTAGTAGTATGTAAGTAGCCACTAGCTGTCACTAGAAAACAAACAAACTGTTTCTGGATCCTCATGATAAAAACAGCATTTTTATATGGCCATAATGTGTTTGTGCTTCTTAAAGCTTGTTAATTTCCTAAACCCTGTACTCTGTGTAGTGATATGCTAAGCTTAGTGGAGTTCTAGTTCTGATTTGTGACCTTTTTACAGAACTTTTTTCATTTTAATCTTAGTTGTGAATTTCATAGGGATGCGTACTGACTTGGGATATACTTTGCCAAGCAGTTGCTATTTTACTGAGAGGCATTTAGCCTTTTAGAAAAAAAAAAAAAGGAAAAAAAAAGAAAAAAAGGAAGAAGTTGTTGGAGCAGCAGAGGAGGACTATGTCACCAAGTCCTGACTTAGACAAAGATATCCTTATGAGCCTCTAAGGTTCTTAGTGTTGTCACCGTGATAATCTGTATCTCAACTTGGATTTGCGACTGGGCAGCATCTCTGTTAACTTTATAGTTGCTTCTGCCTCAGTTACATTTTGGTTTATTCTCTGCATTGTGCATGCTTGCATGCACTTTCTCTCTCTGAAATATGTTATGGAGCACAATCTTGTTCTGTCCCAAAGCAGGAGATGAAAGCTTTGGGGTTCTTGATTTTGTTATTGGAATAGCTTTTAAACTGAAATGAAAGCCCTTCTTACTGTGAAAAGCAACTGTTTTATGATTGGCATGTTGTAATAGAATAAAAAGCAACTTTTGTTTTAGTTTTATTCTTCAACTGAATGTCTCATTTGCCAGTATTCAGAATGTATTATTGTGGAGGAGAATAAGAGTGTTAGTGTTTGCTTTCCTCCAGATCTTCAGTATATGATGTAGTGATAAAGGCTTAAAAATATATAATCACTAGCATTTCTAACTCAATACAGAAGGCTACAATGCAATGTAATACTAAAGGGAAAATTGTTATTAATGTATCTTTAAAAGCATATTTTTGCAACACTATTATAAATCTAGTTCCAGAACATGCAGTGTCTTAATGAAGATGTTTTGTCATATGAGAGTGGTAAAATAAAACTACCTTTTAAATAAATTATTGTCAAGTCATGAGTTTATTTTCTAAGGCAGATTACAAATGAACATGCTGGTTGTGTGTCTTGGATTCTGGAAGAACAGGGTAGTTGTTTTCCATGTAACTTTACTTTTTGCTTTCAAACCACTGAGCAGGTGTTTGAAGACTCGCTTCTACTGTACAAATTTCTGCTTTTAACTAAAGATAACTAAATTGTCTAATTTAGTTTTAGTTAATTGTACAATTTAGACAATTCAATTTTGTAATTAAACTTAATTGTCTAACTTAGACAATTTAGTTTAAAAGGTTTACTGAAATGCCTTTCCAAAAGCATATGAAATTGCATGCATATGTGTGTTTATATATATATGTATAAAAGTAGGAGTTCCTTTGCAAACTAAATGTGTTTGAATATTTTGCCACTTGCATCTACAGAATTTTGGCTGACTTTATTCACAAAGTGAAACATTTTTTATTCAGTTACATTTTAGTTATGACGAACTTAAGTGCTGCACACACTCCGCAATAATTTTTCTCCCTTTTTCTGTTTTCTATTCACGTGTGTAAGAGCAGCCAGACTAAATCATTTGTAATGTATGTAGACCTTGTCTTCTATAAATTATTTTCTTCTGTTTCAGTTTTAGTAGTAGAAAAACAGGAAATACTGCATAACTGTTGTTCTTCATTACTGAAGTAGAAAGCAAACATGGGAAGAAAATCAGCATGATTAAAAAAAATGTTTGAAATACACTTGTCTCTTATACTGAACTGTACTTCCTTTAAAAAAAAATGAAGTGAATGCACTTGAACTGCCACGACTGCATGACTGTGAATATTTGCATTCTATTCTTTACTAAATTTCAGTTCAGCAATCTAACTCTCAGGGAGGAATGCTTTGGATGTGAAGTCATTAATGCAATGCTGATGTTAAGGAACTCATCTGAAATGTGACTTCAGGGATACCAATATATAGGCTGCCAGTTCTATTTTGATAGCCTAATTAACCTAAGTTTGTGAATTTGAGTATTCTTATTGAGCATAGTTCTGAAAAATAGCAGTTACACACATCATCCTGCTACTTTCTTCCTTTTGAGCTCTTGATCTGATTCTTCCTTCTGTTCTTCATGACCAATGTACGTTCTTAAAGAATGAACAATGTATGTTCATGTCCCCTGTCTTATCTTACCTTTTTCCAGGTTTGCCAGATTCTTAGTGTCAATTTTAGAACTAAAAAAAAGTCATTAAACTGAAATCCTCAGTGTAGATATTGACCCTTTATAGAGGTAGAACTTCAAGTGTGCTACTGTGAGGGTGACCTCAACTTTAGGAAGGATTTCTGTTGCTTTTTTTGTTCAAAATCTTTTTTTTAATGTTAAAAACCCTTTGCCCCCCCGTTGCACCTAAATACCGTATACTGGAGTAGAAACAACTCCAAAGTCTTTCTTAAAATGAAAATTTTAGGAGTGAAATAATAAAAATTACTGTAGGCTGTATATCTCTGCTACTCTTCAAATTTTTCTCTTCTTTTTAGATAAATATTGCCAAAGAGATGAGCAGTAATCTGTTTTCAAATACCTAGAATCATAGAATCATAGAATGTCCTGAGTTGGAAGGGACCCACAAGGATCATAGAGTCCAACTCCTGTCCCTGCATAGGACAACCCCAAAATTCACACCATATGTCTGAGGGCATTGTCCAAATGCTTCTTAAATGTTGTCAGGCTTGGCACCACGACTACCTCCCGGGGGAGCTTGTTCCAGTGCTCCACCACCCTTTGGGTGAAGAACGTTTTCCTAATGTCCAACCTAAACCTCCCCTGACATATCTTCCCGCTCTCCCCGCGGGTCCTATCATTGGTTGTCAGGGAGAAGAGGGAGAATTACCTGATGCCAATTACAAAAATAATCATATGCTCACTTCTGCAAAACCATGCTTAGTGTGGGAAAATTAAATCAAATCCCCTCTATTAAACATTTTTAGATTTCACAGGTGCTGTGATATATTGCAAAATATTTCATACTGTGAAAGTGTATGAAAAAATATCGGATACCTCACCAATAAGGCACATCCACTCATTTGTATAACAATAGGAAATATGGCAGTATACCAAAATTGTCAGAGAATATAATCATTCTGATTATATGTGTATATGTATCTATTTTTTTCTATGTATTCTTTTTAAGATACAAGGAATAGATTCTTTTAAATTTTTATGGAAATTGTCTTCTAATAAAAATAAGACCTTCAGTCTCTTGTAAAATGATGGAATGGATATATAACCTTACAACCCTTAGAAGGAAATTCTGTTTGTGGCTATGTGTAGGAGAGAGAAACTTCAGGGAAAAAGTTGAAAATAGTTGTATTACTGCAATAGAATACATAAATTGGTTCTTTTTTATGGCATTCTAGCTTGTTTGTTGGAGCAACAGATGCAGTTTATCTACAGAAATATTTTTCCTGTTATCTGTTAGATCATATTAATTGTATTGAGAATAAATATATGAGTACCCAAAGGTTTTAATTCCTCTCTAACGAATGGAGTAGCTGTAGTATGGTGATGTTTGTATTTGTTTAAATGCATATTTGGTTCACTGAAAGATTTTCATTCCTCAGTACTTTCACCTCAAATTTATATCCATTTTAATATTGAAGAAGAAATGTGAGAAAAATATTGCAATGCCAGACACTTACTGTTGTCTTTCCCGATTCTTTTGTCATCAGCTTTCTCCAAAGCCCCTATATTAAATGGAATCTGAAACAAGTTTAAATGTTTTGATCTTTTCTTAAAAGTAAATATTATTATTATGAGTAACCATTTTTTACATAGTACATCGATTTCATGCATTTAGTAAAATATTTGGCACTGGATAGTCAGTGTTCCATTACAAACTATAATCACACTTCTGAATAAACACTTAGATGAAGGAGTTGCACTTTATGATATATATAAAGTTTAAATTATGATATTTGCAGTATTAGGAAAACAGTCCTGCGGTGTCAAAATATAAAACCAGGCAAGGTAACTAGACATCCATCTCCATCAAGTCATTTTAAATGAAAGATAAATCTGAATTAGAAATACTAGGAATATTTTTTAAATTTTCTGGAGAGAAAGTCTAGATATGAGCATTTCTGCATTAAGCTTGAGTATTATTCAATGAGTTTACAGAACACCTAATGTAAAGGGTGAAACAAACTATGGATCTCATGATCATAGTAATTATTTTTAATTTTTTTACTGAATATAGAGAAAGTACTGGTAGTAATTCTGAGCTGTTACTACTTTTTATACCAAGATAAAAGGTTTTTCTTCCCACAAAAAATGAGGAAAATACATTTTTTCAGCTGATTTACTGAACTTGTAGAATGAATAAATACACATATAATATATACACTCACACCTAACCTAAATTATTGTGTATGTGCCATCATACCTAAAAAGAAAATGTGCATGTTTTTTGCAACTTTTGAGAAGGCTTTTGTCTTTACTGTCAAAAACAGAACTGTCTAAAAGCTGCTATTGGAAGTGAAGAAATCCCCAGCCCATAGAATTTGATCTGTTCCTTTAAATGCAGCAATCTACATGGTTTCACTTTACCTACATGCTTTGCTAAAAAATAAGCAAAGCCACATTTTATCTGTTTTCTTGGTATATGAATTATTATGAGTTTCCTGAGTATTTTCCTTGTCTCATGACTAGCTCAACTTCTATTGCAGTTACAACAGTAGCATGTTTGTATGGATTTAATGCTTGGACAGTTGCCATCTCTTGCCAAGTTTTGAAATTTGAAGAAGCATCTGATAAAGCTACTGACTGCATATTTGAAAAGAAGATTTACAGAATCAGAAAATATACACATATATGTACAAAAGTGTGTGACTCGCTTTTGAAAAATTTTTTTCTGCTTTTTAACTCTTGTATTGTTTTAATGGAGACTATTTGGATTTGTTAGACTCTAAAATACAGCTTGTGCTTTTTTTCATAAGTCTAGTTGGAACATAATTAGTACTGAGAAGGAAATACTTTGTTACTTTACTATAGCTCTTAAATTGTTCCCCTTAAAGATTTGATTGTTCATGTAGTAACCATTAATATACAATGCTTTTCTTCATTAACCAAAGAACTTAACTTCGAAACAGGAAAATCTCAGTAATTTACTTTCCTGCAAAATTGTATTAGAATTATTTTTAATAACCACTTTGTTTTTTTGTGCCTGCAAATTACAAAAAGAAACTAAAATCAAAAGTCCTACTACCAAATCAAAGGTTCCAAAGCACATAGTTAAAGCCCTATGAGTATAAGTATTCTTTAGGATAAGAGTAGTGTTTAATTGTTAGATAAGATTCAGGATCACAGATACAAATCTAAAAATTGTTGTAATTTCTATTTCCCAGTTCTGTCAGGGATATTTTGTAGGGCTTCTGCTTTTAAAGGGTCATCTTCCATTGTTGAATCTAATTTTACCTTTAAGTCCTCCTATGGCAGCTCTGTTTGAACTTTTAATTTCTCTTCATTTCCTTTAATACATTAATCCCCTACATCACTTTCGTAGTGGATGAACCGTTAGTAAGATGAACAAATCAAAGGCCTTTTGGTGGTGTTCATCTAGTTCAAGAGTGCATTGGAAGTTAAAAAGTCTCCATTTCTCTTTAGCAAGAATATTGTGGGTATACTGGTTAAAAACAAAGGTGCCATGTTTTTATTCCAGAGAACTGAATATAGTATTAGAGTTTTTCTAGTATTCACTAGTTTTCAAAATGAGCTGCAAAGCATATTAGTCCGTACATTCCTAAAAACCTTAGCTTTTTTAGACTTGAGAGAACTAGTTCAAATTGGATATGCTTGTTAGAGAGGAGTCAGTGTATGAGGTCTTGTAGTCATTACATAGGCAAAAAAAAGCAGATACTTCAGTTTCAGAAATCTGCAGAGCAGTGACATGGCGTTCCATTCAATTTTTTACCAGATATCACAGACTGGAAATGTGAGCTTTGGCTGATACTGCTGGGAAGGAGAGTGCGGCAGGCAGCTGTAATTCCCATCCTGTAAAGGTACTGATACTTAAAGTCTCTGTAGTCCAAATTGGTACACAAAAATACTAAAATGTTAAATTTGGACCTTAGATAAATTGTCAAGGTTCATTTTCTGCCAACCATTCCTAGATGTTCTGTGGATACATTTAAAATTTTTTTGCTTTTTAGGGATGAGTAAGGAGAAGATACTTTGGAGTTGCTTGCAGGTTGCTTCCTGAAATACTGTCTTAGAATAAGCAGACAACACTGTGTGGAATGCAGTTCTAGTGTTTACTTAGGGTTTGACTTGAACAACAGATTTCTGAAGTCAATGATATCTAATTGATTTTTAAATTAGGCCAAAATTTTATTCTATGTACTTGTAAGTTTGGTTGCTCCAAAATGAAGTTAACTCTCCTCATTGATTTTTCTGCCTCAGAAAATGTAGCTCAATTCTGAGTCTTACTTTTTCTTAAAAAGAGATTTTCTAGTTTTGGAGTGATTCTTAACAGTGTGATGTTGCTGAAAGGTATTTCAGCGCAGGGCGAGCTGCAGATGGTTGTTCCAGTACTTCCATTGACTGTATCTTGGTAGCATCAGGTTTGTCTGAAGTACTATAACAATTACAATTATGGTTCCTACAGGGAAGAATCATAGCAAAAAGTAAATTTATTTGTGGAATATTTTTTTTTTGTGGTATGCTCTTAAGCAATCATAAAACCTAAAGAGTAACTGAAAATTAACATGACTCCATCTACTGTAAAACCCATTCCGTTTTATATATTTTCAGGGAGTATGGAGTGGCACAGGAAGGAAATGGCATATCGCTGGAAAGTTGCTCTAATTCAGCACAGGATTCTTGTGAGAAATTCCTTCTAATATTACAATCATCCTATTCTGTTTTTCACAGTTTACAGTCTAATTTCTTCATTTTTTTATGCCACTTTTGTTCATACCAGTAACCACATTAAAAGAAATTTAGCAGATTAAGTAGGCTTTAGTCAGTGTTAGCAGTGCACATCTGATAGTGTGACAATTTAGTACTATATATTTTGTCACACTGCATTATGTGAGGGCTTATGGGTTTGGTAATAAAATTATTTTTTTTCCTTTTTAATAAGGTTTGCTATTTTTTAACATTACATTTCACTGGCTAACATGAGATTCAACAAACAAAAATGTCTCAGCTGCTTCCACTCCAATGAATGTTTCTGACAGTAATATAAGTAGCACTTCAATAGAGGAAAAAAATAGTGCCCTTGCAAAAAAAAAACAGGAAAAGGAGTGAAAAAAGGCAATTCAATAGTTACTTCAATTATATGGCAAGATTTTTTTTTTCTTCAATTCTGTTTTCTTTTGCCTGAGCTTACTACCTTTGTCTAATTTATGATTGCTTACTAAACTTCGTTTGTAGCTTGAAGGAAAGTACTTTTCTTTTTCCTGATCTATAATGTCAAAGGAGAGCCTGATTTTTTTATTTTGATAGGTACTGACTCAAGGTCAGTAGTGACACTAACAAAACACATATTTTCAGGTATAATAGCAAACTCATTCTGTAAAACTACCTAAATGTGAAAAATTACTAAGATTAGGTTTTCGTCATAGATTTAGAAAAATGTATAAATAACATGAAGAATATTTTTTAATTAAGGAACTGGTTTATGCAGCTATTTCTTTATGTAGTTGGCATTTGTAGATGATTCCTTAATTAAGATGAGCATGAAAAACTATGGCCAGCTTTATAACCTTTTATTGAACTCTGTGGATTCATAAATATAATGTCAGATGGAAGATATCAGTGCATTTTTTTCTCCGATCTGTAATCCTCAGAAATAAAGTGTTTTTCTATATGTTATTTTGCGTTTGGCAAACATAAACCTGTATTTTTTCTGCATTTTTAATACATTTTGTACAAAGCAATCCTATAAACCTAATTGGGTACGTGGTGTATATCAGTATTGAGTTAATCCTATCTTCCTTTTCTTTGAAGCTTGTCCGTTCCAGCTTTTGTTCTATTAGTTAGTGATTTCCTCCTGTTAAAACTGTGACTCTACTGTTTCTTACTCCCTCTCTCTTATTCTTCCTGAACCACATATGTACACAATTTGTTCACACTCATTTCAGTTACTGAATATGGCTCTGTAGTCATGATCAACGACAAGACACTGTTATCCATTTGTGACTTTGTCTTCAAATATCTTGTATTATTTGGTAGATTGCCTGCCATCATCTCATTTCAGTCTGTGTGCCAGAGATTTGCTTCCTAAAATTCTTTATTAACTTGATATAAGTGATCTTACACATGGTTTTGGTCAGGATTGTGTTTTTTGTTTCTTGCAATAACTCAGATATTTAGTTTTCCTGTCTCTGATTCCTAGGACATCTTGTCTTGACTGTGCTCATCTTCTTATAGAAATTCTACTTGGAACTTGAATAAATAATTTTAAAGCTGATCTCAGTTCTCTTCACAGACACTTCCTTCTTACCCATTTTTGGTTACTGCAGATAACCTACCCTTTATTTTCAAGACTGTAATTTGTGTGTCAAGTTGCATAGCCAGTCTATGAAATTTCAGATTGCATGTGTTTAAACTTTACTGTTTGTAAAAACCTTCAAATGCTTGTTCTTCTTTACAGGTTACCAGAGCCTTATCTAGGTCCTTAACTTTTGTTTCTTCAAAAAGCTACTTCCAAAGGCATTGCACTAAGATCTCTCTCTGATCACACTACAATTTCATTGCTTTCTAATTCTATATCATGTCAGATGCAAAATGTTGTTCCTGCTCATCAGAGTTTTCTAGACTTGAACTCCTTTTCCTAGAAAGAATTTTACCATGTTGGACTCACAGCTTTTGTTAATAACTGTAATTGCCCCAAACTATGTGTGATCCCTTGCATGAAGAAAGCTGCTCTTAAAAACAATTGAGCTTTTATATTCTTTTCCAAATCTATTCATAGAATCTGTCTTGATTGCGAAGTTATAAATGCCAAGGATTATAGCTGGACAGATGCTGTACCTTACGAATTATGAGTTAATAACACTTTCCCTTTCCTGATTTTAAACAGTAAACAACACAAAAATAAAACCAAAATGAGATTGAAATATCTGAATAGTTTGTTTCATTAAGTGTATGCATTCACTTTTCCGCTAAACACTGATACTTTTCTCCTACTGCTTTAAACATCTTGTTTCCTCTCTTTTCTGCTAGAGTATAGGTCAACATGTTTCCATTAGTATCTGCTGCCATGAGGTTCAGTTGTGAGGAAAGTGAGAGGGAACAAGAAAGAATCTTGATATGAATATGAACAGCTAATTATAAAATCAACATTAAACTAGAATAAACTTCTTAAACTCATCAGTAAAACTGAAGGATGAAATTATCAATGCAGAGATACTTTTTTTCCATTTGCAGAATTTTTGTCCCATTGCTCTAATTGTGTAGAAGATTCAATAATAAGGATTACTTGGTGTATGTACTTTAAATATCATTATACTGTAGTTATGTAATAGAATATTTAAGTGCACAGAAAACACATGGTATTTTGTCTTTCTTTTCTAAGGTATTACTGATCACATACAAGAAGTATGCTAATCTGAAAGCTATGCTTTGTGGACTTCTGTTGAGTTTTGTGCGTTAATAACTGCCGTGTAATTGAATTGGGAAAATGGCTGTTCGGCACATAAAATCAGATACTTACTCTTCTCTATAATATATAAAAATTCTCATGTTCAAACATTTTAGTTTTAGTTTCATGTGTAGTGTATTAGTCATGTTAAGAATGAAGGGGTTTTTTTACCTTTGAAAGTAAAATACTTCAGCTTTAGTGCAGAAATACATCTATATCTGGATATCGGGTATATACAAATAGTTTCTATTCTATATTTTCATATGTTAGTTTAGTTTGCAAGGTCATGGTATGTAGAATACATTTCTAGAAATGTACGAACTTTGAGTTTTCATAGTGTTGAAGAAGTGTTTCAATATACAGTAACCTCTGTTTCCTTCTGCTGTGTGGCTTATAATAGTTATTTTATGCTGATTTAATGTCTTCCTTGAGAATACTTTCAAGGACATCTTTGATTAGATTGATCAGACTTAATGAATATGTATATGCATTGGACTAAATTGTAAGTTGCATTTAAAAATAAACTGTCCTGTGTGTAGCATATAGTAGATTGCAGTGAAAGAATGGGGCCATCCATTCTACATGTGAGATTAAGTAACTTTAGCTTAACTCTATTTAAAATAGTGTAAAAATAAACCCTATAATTCAGAAATTAAATAATTCATTCTGAAATTTGAAATTAACCTATGTGTTACTTAGAGATATACTTTTTTTCTTGCCTTTTTTTTTTTTCTTTCAATGTCAGTTAAAAGTTGAAAGCTCTGTATGGTTAAAAGATGAACTCTTAGATGAAACAGGCCTGGACATTAGGGCACAGATGTTTTCAATATGAGTTAAATAAAATGTGTCTATGTCTGCTTTGTCAACTTGTTGCTAGTTGATATACTCTTCAGAGTTTTTGTTGAAATTAGGGAAAGGTACACATGGAAATGTCTTAGAAGGAACATTCTGCTCTTAGACAGTACCTTAGTAACTTAAGAACTTTTCTAACAGTCTGTCTGGTGTGGTGCAGAGTAAGATGCTAATTATATGTGTTTAACTGACAGTCATTGTAGTTTAACTGAAAGAGCTCTTCTTCCTTTCTAATGCCTTTGTTCATCCCACTTCAAAATATTTGAAGTACTATGGGAGCACTATACTGACAGATGGCATTGTGAAATGACTTTATCAGATTTCCATAGAGGCTCTGTTTTTTGAAGTCTGCTTTCTACCTGTCATTCCTGAAAACCAAGTATGACTTTAAAGACTCAATCATTAAAAAAAAAAAGTTCCCTAGCCCACATTAAGGCTCATTACACAAATTATGGATTAATTAATTATAAAGGGTACTTTTTTAACAAATTCTGCTCTGAGCAATATTTCTGCAGCTTTCAATAAGGCTTAATTTGTTGGTATTTATTGAGCAAGTCTATTCAGGATAAACAGGCTAGAATTGTTTCTCAGTTGTCTTATTACTTCAGGAATAACAGAAATAAAAATAAGAAAAATTCTGTTTATTAAATCACATGTTTAAGATCCAGAACACAGAAATCAGACTTGCTGTGTGGAGATTAAAGTTTTACTCTATCGTGAAGTCTCCCTGTGAGTATAGTTCTAACAGACATTAAAACTTGAAATGGAAAATGAAGATGCCAGTTGATCAAGAACAATTCCATAGTTGTGAAATGCTGTAATATATAAAAATGATAAACATTTTCTATTGATAAATTCTTCTAGTAGTTTATTATTATGTCATGAAATTAAAGATTATTGAATTACTTTTAAGATATTTTAATAGTGATTGCCCCTTGTGAAGCTAGCTTCACTTCTGTTTCAGATCAGTACAAAACTGATAATGTAAACAGATTGAGAAGATATGTTTTACCCAAATATTAATGAACTGAGACTTTTACAATAAGCATTCATGAAATAACAGAAATGTTAATAATATTTGTTTAGTTTTATTTCATCATCCCATCCACAGCTACATAACAAAACATTCAAACAGTTAAAAAATAGTATTGTATTCATTTTATAAAAATCACATCCTAAGGATAATGCTTGTTCTGTAGGAATTTTAACAGCAGTGAACATGCTTGCTTAGATTGTGGAGTTTATAGATTCTTTCTTGTAGCTAAGGTAATCAGTGCAGCAGGACCATAAAGAATGAATCAGTATGACCCAAAAAAACTTACATGTCTGTGAGAACGAGAAAATTAATTGGCAAATAACTATGTTGACTACAGGAAAATGCTTTTGGAGGAGTTGGCAACATCAGGTTTATTGTTTTCAGCAAAGAATTTCAACCTAAAATAAACTGCCTGATGATAAACATACAACAATTGCTAATATAAACCAGCTAATGTTTTTATCATTATGTAACACTGGATGGATATATTTTTGTAAAATGATAAAATCTGATAACATAAGGCTCATAACCTATTAGCTATAGAAACATGCATCTTCTAACTTTCTACAAAATATTGTAAATTATCTCAAAGATGTGTTTTAACTTGGAATTCCACTAGGAATTGCTATCTTTTATTATTTCCATGCAAAGTTTTAACAAACTTTCTTAACTTTAGAATGGAAATGTTGCTTTAGAGTGTTCTGTAACAGATTTGAAAATTGTTTTTTCATTCTTTTTTTGTACTTTGGTAAATTCGTAGCTGTATGTATAACAGAATATTTTAAATGTTGGTATCAACAGTACTTTTACACAACTTAATTTTGTGCAAACTTATTTTGTTATGATGGTCAGATTTTCTTTCGAAGTCAGTGTACTTGATGTAACATTGAAAAATGAATTCTAAGTATGTGTAAATTACTATTATTTATGGACTGCACAGGAGCATGTATTTACTATAACTGTTTTCCAGAACATTGCTTTTACATTCATATGTTTAACTTTGTAATCATTGAACTGGATATTTAATACATTTAAAAGCATCTATACACATTTGCTTTTAGCTAACTTCAAACAGTTATAGCATATTATGCTTTGTGTATTTGTATTTTGTGTGAGTATAGTTATGTCAGCCTGCCTGCTTAATATTGATTTTTAAAAATTTTCATTGTTTTGCTGACAACTATAGCCTTTTTTATTTTCTTGATATATTAAACTGATTTATATTTTAAAATATGATGACATAGGTTGAACTTCCTTCAAGTGCAGGGTAGCTTCAGAATAGTCTTGCTAGACAACTGAAAAGAAAGAACCTGCTTGTACTGTGTAAATGGAATAGCACTTGAGTTCTTTGTATGCATACTTTACATTCTCTCTCTTCTGTTACAGAGATATATCTTGATTCCTCAATTCTATCTTCTTGTGTAATGACTTAGAAGACATGATGTCTGTCCTGATCAATTTTGCAATGACCTTGTACTGATTAATGAAATCTGATGTTCTGAATAATTATCCCTTAAATTACACTTCATATGTTGAGTTATGTTTTTAACACAAAGTCTGACAATGTATAAAGTACAAATGGTATTTCAATAATAGCTTACTCAGGCTTTATAATGATTGCTCCTTTCCTATGCTATAGATGATGAAAAACCTCCATGTTCAGTAAGGACAATACCATGTGTTGAACTTGAATGTCTGTATTGCATATGTGTCAATAAAGTTGAATACATATGCAGATTGTGTTCTGCTGAAATCTGTGATTAAAGCCTTCTGCATTACTATGAGTTTTTGCAGATTTTCATTTTCAGAAACACACCCATTACAAGCCCATTTGTGATAAAGTGAAATGTGTACAAAGGTGACAGAAACTCTATTTAGTAATGAGCACTTACAAAAGAACCGCCATGTTCTTTTATTTATTTTTGGACCTTACTCCATGAAACTTCAAGTTCTTGTATTAGAAGAGAGGATGAATCAGTCCCTTTCCTGTGCCTTCATGATTTTGCAGACATCTGACATTTAGCTCAAGTAATTTCCAGATTTTAAGGAGTGTAAGCTTACATTAATTCTTTTATTAGAAGCCAGCCTATAGCTTTAACTGTTCTTTTGGTCTCTTCTGAATCCTTTCCAGTTCTAATGCATCCTTCATAGACAAAGGGACTAGAGCTGAAAACAGTTTAAACGTACAAACAAACCTTTTATGTCATCGTATGCTGTGTCATACTCTTTTGTTTTATATTCCTTTCTTAGAAATTCCTAACATTTGATTTTCTCTTCTCTATTAACACTGAGCCAACATTTTTATGGATATGATAATCCAAAATTTCGCTCTTGAATGAGTGAAATAATGGTCAGTTCAGAGTCCATTATTTTTGTGTGTGAAGTTAGGATTTTCTCCTTTGTACATCACGTTTGTGTACACAGAATGTCATTTTCCATTCTTTTACACATTACTTAGTCCTGAGACCCTTTTGTGGTTCTTCACTGTGACACACATCCTTATTGCCTAACAATCATCACCCAAATAACAGAATCCTCAGCACTGATGTCTGCTTCCATTTTCCAGATTGCTCACTGCATATCCCTATATAATACTATAAGTGATCTCTATCCATTGTGACAATGGATAGTTTAGTCTTTCCCTCTTTCCTTTTAATTCATTAATTTTTCCACGTAAGGACATTTCTTCTTATTCTGTAGCAGTTTTGTTTCCTATAAAGCTTTTGGAAAAGACATTATTGAAAACCATTTGGAAAGGAGGCAGCAAAGGCTCTCTGTGCTCTTATAATTAGAACATAATCTTTCATAATCTCCTTCATATAACTTGCTCAGAGCATTTTCTTTAATCTACCATTTCATCACTGAATCTTCAAATTTTAATTTAGTAGCTTATTAGATAATAATTTAGAATATGTATTCAAAACTGTATACTGTATTCTTCATATCATTTACATTGTGGTACAACTTTGTTGTCTTCTAATCTGTGACCAGTGCACTACTACGACTTAGTATAAAAGTCTGTAGTCAGAAACAGTTCATGTTTTAGTATGTCTTTTATGATTCTTACCTTGTTACCACTACAGTGTAGATGCTGTTCAAATCTAACAAATTTTCCTCATAGTGTCTACACAGTAATCTTCCAGTCTTTCCTAGAATCATTCCTATAAGTATTGTATTTCTTTTTATGACCTTAACTTTCCTGGTAATTCTGCTGATTATAAATTCTACAAAAACTACCTAGAAGGCAATATAGAAAACATAGTACCATATAATATCAAAGTAAACTTGGATTAAAAAGGTTAACTTTTCTATCTCAATACTGAAGGAAAGTACAGAAATGGTCCTAGATTGTATCATAAAACTTGTAAAAGAAAAGTTTTCTATTTCATACTCTTTTGTGCATAAGGGTAAATATTCTTTTTATTATATCCAGTATAGCTAGTATAATGACCTTTTAAAATACTTATCCTTTTTTAAATACAGCAAGATAATTACTGTTATTTTACTGTTTTTATGTAAAATGATACTGATTTTTTTATTATTTTTCTTCTCTTTTAATGTTGTACAATGTATTTACTAAGAAATGCCTAGTAGAAAACTTGTTTGGCTTATAGTCCTAATCATTTTTATAACTTTATTATGTTACTGTGTCTGTAGCTTTTTGAAACTATGCATCTAGGCTCTTTTTTAGCATTAAGTTTTTGATCTTTACTTTTTGTAGTGTTGTCTATATATGATGGAGTTGCCAAAATAAAACTTAGTTTTAGGCAATAGCATATAGTTTAGAATATTCTACTTTTCCTAATGTACACCTGCCATACCAACATGTCTTTAAACTGTATTTCCACATTGAGGAAATATTTCATTGATACTGACAACCAGTTTTGTTTCCAGAAAAGATAGTTTATTTATAATCTGTAATTGCCTTAAAAGTAGTTCAGATTCCATGCATTATCTTGCACTTGTTTACACTGAGCTTTATCTTTGTCATCTAATTAAATACCTTTGTATTGATACCTATGTTCTTATTTACAGCACTCATCTAAAAGGACTGGGAGATGTCAAAACATTGAAAATTATTCCTGGATAATTTTCAACACTATATTTGCACAGCTAAAAAAGTAAGATTGATAGCCTGAGTTCCTAATAATAATCAGTGTCACTTTCACAGATCACATTTGTATCCAGATACTATGAGAAAAATCTTTGCACTGTAGATGAGGGAGAGGTTGTATCAAAATATGGCCAGAAAGACTGCTGCAGTACATTAAATTTCCATCAGAAAATGTGGGGATGATGGCACAACAAAAACTAAATCTATGCATGGACAAAATTAAAAACAAAGAATAAAGAAAACTGTGGAATAAGAATCAGAGTAATTCAGTTTGGCAGGGGTATCAGAAGATCTCTAGTCCAAATTCCTTCTTCAAGCAGGGTCAGCTGTGTAGGCAGACCAGATTGCTGGTGGCTTTATCTTACTGCACGGCTTCTCTGCAACCTGTTCCACTGCAAGACAGTCCTCACCATGAAAAGGTTTTTTTCTTATGTCTAATTTGAACCTCTTGTTTCAATGAATGTCCATGGTCTGTTGTCCTCCTACCATGCACCACTGGAAAGAGTGTAAGTCAATCTTCTTGATGACCTTATAGGTATTGGGGAGCTTCTTTTGGGTCCTCCTGAAGCTGCCTATTCTCCAGGCTGATGAAAGAAGCCAATTCTCTCAGCTTCCCCTTGTAAGGGCAGGTACTCCATACCCTTGACTGTCTTGGTGTCACTCCACTGACCTTGCTTCAGTTTATCAACATCTTAGTTGTACTGGAGGGCCCAAACCTGGACCCAGTACTCTAAAAGCAGTCTAACAGCTGCCAAATAAAAAGGGATAATCACTTCCATCGATCTGCTCCAGACCTTTCTATTAGTCAGTATAGTTCATCTGAAGTACAAAGAGCATTGATTAAGCCAAAAATAGGGCATGTTGAAATATTTTTGTTAATTCATAAATCTAAGTTCTGTTGCTTCTAATACTTGAAAAATTACAGAATCAGATGTCTACCCAAGATGCATGTCTGTGAAGGAAGTTGCATCACAGCTTGTTGTTTCTGTCCAGTAAGTGTAGACAAATACTTGACTATGTGCCTTGAATTTCTTGCTTTATTATTTCATGTCAGTTCAGATGAGTTCTTAGATCTTTGGAAAGTAGATACTTGTTTGTTGCCATATTAGGCTGTGCTCGTGAACTAGGATGAAACTGTTGTCCTGGATGTAAAAACTGAGGGAACTCTGAGTCATGTTCATAGTAGCTGTAGCTGGACAGTGGTTTTTTTTAGTGTGTGTAAGCATAGAAGAAATAGGCCTAAAAAAAATACACTTATTTTAATGCCAGCACCACTACTTAATCTCAAAGTTGCTGCTATTACTGATATTTCTGATCCTTTATCCAAGTATGAGTTTGTGGGTTTGTTTGGATCTTGTTCTTTCTGTGAACATGTAATTCTCAGTGGTATCCACATGCAAAAAATGTTAATGTTTTTACTCTTTCTTAACTATAAATGTTTACCTTTTGGGTATTGTTAGTATTCTACAGAGGACGCCGACCATCTCTTCTTATGCTTTTAGAGCACATAGCATGGTTGTTTCTCTCCTAAATAGAGGTTCTGGTTATAAAAACGAGTAGTAATTAACCAGAATTAGTGACTAGAACTGGTGTAACAAAAGATGTTACCATAACAGTAGGAGGCAGCCTGTTAATGCATTAGATGAAATGTGCTTGAGTGTTTTATGTAGAGATACTCCAGTACTCATGAATCAGGAAAATTATAATTGCTTTCTGGGAGGGGATGAGGTATCTACAACTTTCATTTAGGAAGAAGTCTTAATTTTTCTTATTTTGATGCTTAGCAGAATTATTTGATTTTTACCGTAATTTTAATTTTTGTGCTGCCACACAATTTTCTTAGCAAATTCATTGCATCTTCTACTATCTGTCCAAATATAGCGGATGACCACTGTTTTGTTCATGTCAACAAAGAATGCCTATTTCATTTATTATAGCCAAAGGATGTGTTCAGCATTTAGAAGTAAATAGAAACAAATATCAATGGCATTACAGAAATATTGTAATCCTAAGAACAGAAAGAAAGGTAATGAGTAGGAACATAATGGTGATAGTTTAAAAGCCTTTTTGGGAAGAAAGGGAAGGTTTTCAGTGCCTTCAAATTCATTATTAAATAGGATTATTTTAATTTTTGAATAGTATGGCTTTCAGAAAGTCTTAAGTTTCACACCAGATGGCATTCCAAAAGTGGGAAAGGAAACCCATAATCCTAAGAACTAAGATGCAATGGCAGCAATAGGGGAGGGAATGAATCCATTATGGAGACCTTGTGGATAAGTTATTACAATATTGAATGCCCATTTAAAGACCTAAAGAAAAGAAACATACTGAGTGTATTGGGGGTTCTGAAACGTAAGGAATTGCCATTTTTCTTCTGGAATACTGGTAGTGATCAGTGAAAGGTCCCAAGAAAAGAGTTAAAATAATCAAGACCACAGAATTATAAGCTGATTGCTGTATGTATTATTTCATAAAGCCACACCCTGAATATGTGACCCTCCAAAGAAAGGGATATGAACAAGAATAACACCAAGAATCTCAACATCATAGTGAACTGCTGAGATAATCCCCTTTACAGTTACAAAAAAGGAGGAGGGGGATGGGGAGCAAAAGTTTGCGTCTTTGGCTGTGTCTGTCTGCAAGTTCGAGCATGCCTGAGTGTGTCCTTGGGCACTGAAGCATGCATGGCTTTGCTACTGAACTGGTAGTTTTTCCTGCCACAGAGCGTTCTGTTCCGTCATCAGCTGCCCCTGAACAATTTATGGTGTGGCTCAGCCATCAGGACATCACAAGGATTTTATCCAGTAGCCAATTTGAATGTGACATCTTGTTTTGGTAACTGAGAACAACCAACTACCATAGAGGGAAGGCTGGTCCTTGCCAGCTGATCTTGATGACCAAGAATAGCTCACTAGTTGAGGCTATGGCCTTCTTATTTACAAATTCTGCCTAACAGAGATTCTTTTCTCTATCAGTTCTGAAGAGGGAATAGGCCGGGTATGTATGTAGTTAAATATGTCCTTACTCTGTGGTCTGGCTTATGGGTGGTACATATGCTAGAAAAAGATTTTTCTCCTTAACTCATGTAGATGTTTCCATGGCTAATAGAATATTTGTGGACATCTTCATGCTGATGCTGTCAGAGCCACATTGATGGCTGGTTTTTGGGGGGGGGGCTCCCCATACTTTTTTTTTTTGGAAGAGCATGTCAGGTGTGATGCTGAACAAGTCCATGATAGATTTAGGGACTTCAGTGTTCCAGATCTCATTAACATTTGTATGGTTTGGTTCTTATTGTCGTAACCAGCTATGAAAGGTGCTGTAGAACGTGAGGTTAGCCAGCTAGACTTAAGGGACATTGGAGAGTCTTAATTTTAATAAGGCAGTCTTCCTCTTCTTAGGCTATATTCATGACATACAACTTTCTTGAGCATTATATTGTGGTGTTTGACACTTCAGGTTTTCATCTCATTTTCTGCCAGCAGTATTGTTGGCTATTATGAGACATTTTTTCAGTGAACTTTGGGAAAAAAGATTGGATGTGATGAGGTACATTGTCTAAGTAGTATTCCCTATGTTACCTTTTAATTGTCTCTGTGAATGTGACATACTGAGGATTTCTGAAATATGTGTGATCTGAATTAGGAACAATTATTCTTACTCTTCTTCACCTGATGTGTTTTCAGTATCTTCTATGATATTTGTGTTAGGAGCTGAATTGTGGGTCTGGTCTAATAGTGTATGTCTTTGGTATAATTCTGTCTAGATACGTAGAATGTAGATAAAATTGTGTTTCCTTGTGCATTGAAGGAATCAAAATGCTGGAAACAACATCTTTGCACACATTTCCATTCCTCTGCTTCCCCTCTCCCTGGCTAGCATGGCAGTAAAAAATGTCCATTCTTAACTCTTCTCAAAGTAAGTCTAATAAATTCTTCACTCAGAAGTGTAACTATAAGTAAGATGTAATGTTTAACTTCCAGTCTATTAAGAAAGCCCTTTGATTACAAGACAGTGCAGTCTTGTCTCTGCTAATGTTTATTTTCTTTTTTTGTTTTTGTTAAATGAAGGAATGCTTAAGTGTTCTTTGTTATACCCAGTAGCTCAAGAGGGTGGTAGTATTACCTCCTATGGTATGAAAACTCTTTCTGATCCTATCTTAGTTCCATCCGTTTATTTTAATGTAGTTTAATAATGTTTACCAGAGCCCATCACAAACTGAAGGAAAATGTTTGTAAATTGAGGTTACACCATCACAAATATTTCTCTACAGTAGAATTATTCTAGGTTTGTTTATTGTCTTGTGCTTATTTTGGTCAGAACACCTTTTCCATTGCCAACCTGAACTGTTTTTTCCACCTTCTGTATGTCTTCAGAGTGCTTCCTTTCCTGTCTGGTACCTTTGGACTCTGAGGAGTGGAGACTGTTTACTAGTGAGCATTTGCTGCTTAGAAATCTGTTGGCTCATTTTCAGAGGAACTTGCAGCATTAATTTGCATAGTTAAAGTCTCATTTTGGGGTTTTCACCATGTGAAAATCCTATTGTATTGTTTATTAAAATGATCCTTATAGATATTCTTAAATTCTCAACAGGGTTCCACTGGGTCTTAAAAATTTATTTGTCTTGCTCAGTGCTACATAGGATCCTTTTCAAGGTTTGTGCCTCAAGTAACACTTGTGGGTTGTGGAAACTTACCAAAGAACTTTTGGGAAAAAACAAACAAACAAACCAACATCTTTCTTCATTAGAGTAACTTTTCTAATTGGGAAAAATGAAGTTTGTCCTCTTTCTTAATTGTATTGGTATTGGATAGACAAAATCTTTTTATGCCTTTTCAGAAACTTCCATTCAAGGAATTTGAATCTTTTTTCATGCCCACCCAGACATGAAAACTGATAGCACTACCTGTTCTGTTGTCATTGCTGTTTCTCTAAAGACAAAAAGAATGAGACATGCTGCTTCCAGACTGCCCAGTGCTCTTCTGTGAAAACAAGCTTGAGCAAATCTTTCCTTTGTCAGAACAAAGAGTGGGTATGCTGGCATCAGGTGTGTCTTCTGTATTCCTAACATTTAAGAGCCAGCTGAAACAAGATGCAGAATGTCTTCAATCTGCTTGTCCTTTAAGAGAAACCTCAAATCATTCACTACACTACTGGTTACAGCTTTTGAATTTCTCAGTACATGTCACATTGTAATGATATCTGTAATCTAAATACTGCTTTCCAGACCTTGTCTTTACAGGAGACATAACAGTCTCTATAATATTAAGCTTATTTGTCACAGTGAAGTCATTGTGTTTCATTCTTCCCAATGACTTGTCAAGTTATTCGTCAGATTCTGAAGCTGAAGAATCATTAGAGACTGTAATCGGTTCTAAACACAAGCTCTCCAATACTAAAAATAAGGTAGAAGTAATTTAAAGCTATACTATTGTCCTGGTTTCAGCTGGGATAGAGTTAATTTTCTTCTTGGTAGCTGGTATGGGGCTGTGTTTTGGGTTTAGGATGAGAAGAACAATGTCGATGACACACTGATGTTTTGGTTCTTGCTAAGTAGTGCTAAGTAGTTGCTAAGTGGTGCTTACACTGGTCAAGGACTTTTCAGCTTCCCATGCTCTGCCAGGTGCACGGGGGCGGGGGGGCTGGGAGGGAGCACAGCCAGGGGGGCTGACCCAGACTGGCCAAAGGGCTATTCCATACCATATGACATCATGCTCAGTATATAAGCTGGGGGAAGAAGGAACGGGGGGACGTTTGGTGTGATGGCGTTTGTCTTCCCGAGTAACCGTTACGTGTGATGGAGCTCTGCTTTCCTGGCAATGGCTGAACACCTGCCTGCCCATGGGAAGTAGTGAATGAATTCCTTGGTTTGCTTTGCTTGTGTGCACAGCTTTTGCTTTACCTATTTAACTGTTCTATTTTATTTTATTTCAATTATTAAACTGTTCTTATCTCAACCCACGAGTTTTCTCCCTTTTACTCTTCTGATTCTCTCCCCCATCCCACCGGTGGGGGGTGAGCGAGCGGCTGTGTGGTGCTTAGTTGCTAGCTGGGGTTAAACCAAAACAACTATATATATCACTACTAACAGCAGTTCCTTTGGGGCATTCAGTAATTTCTCTCTAGATAACTTGGATTTTCTGGTTCAAAAAACCAACCAACCAAAAAAAAACCCAAACCAAACCCAAAGGACAGGTGCATTTTGGTTTTGGTATCATTATGGCTTCTAACATGTAACTGACTAATGTGGTCAGAGGTTTGTCAGGACTGAAGAAAAAAAAAGCTGTCACAACATTCTTCAGTTCTATAAAAGTATTAAATGATACTCTGCTCAAAATTTAAATGATTTCTCATTCATACCTAACCCTTGTTTTGTTTTGAACACCATGATTCCCCACATATGAACCTTAGGCAATATACGTGTATCTTGATTAGTTTTATATAGCCTTTTTTTCTTTTTGTCTGTAGGAATTCCTCTGATGATAAGCCCAAATAATTGCAATATTTTTAAAATATTCCCTCTTACCTGTTTTTGAGGGGTAGAATGTAGGGGATTGTTCTTGTTCTTGAGTTTTGGAATCTTACCTAAATTAATCTTTATGTTCAGAGTCCCAGTATTCTATTCTATTCTATTCTATTCTATTCTATTCTATTCTATTCTATTCTATTCTATTCTATTCTATTCTATTCTATTCTATACCTATAACAGGTGTAATAGGTGAATGAGAAGAGATATACCACCCCATAAGTCTGTGCTGTGGCAGATGCATTCTGTAAGCTAAACCATTATTATTCTGTGACAACATTCTCTCCCCTAAATGCTTTCATGCTGTGTCTGAACTTTACAAACATTTTTTCTATTTGCTAGTAACTCATTCTTTGTCTATATAGTACATTTAGGAATCCTTGGGTTCTACAACAGGACACTTTAGCATGCTACAACTGCTTTTACTGAAAAAGGCATGATATCCTATGTGCACGCCAGTTGAGTATTAAGGAATTCCTTTAGTTTCTGTGTTCATATTTTCCTTATTGATAATTTATGTTCATTGTCCTATTGCAAAATAGTGTTGCAAATGAAAACTTGTCATTATTGACAAGTCTTAAATGAGTTAATGCCCTCCCCAAATGATTATTTGCCACTCTGAGATATTGCCTTCACTCACTTCCTGTACTCATCTTCTCCATTTATATTTAAGTTACTAAAGCACTAAACTGCCTAAGTATCTTTTGCTTGTAATTTCCTATGGTTAAGTTATATGGGAGGAAATCCAGAAAAGTATCAAGAAAGTCAAGAAAACTGCCACTGTCCGATGATTATTTATATATATACATATTAATGTTGTATTACTGAGGTAGTTATCTCTATGCAAAGCCTTAGTGAAACCAGAGCTCTGAAGTTTTTGTTTGTCAGCAACTAGTAGAAGAAAATCCCAGTGGGGTTGTAGAGCTGCTGTTTATGGTAAGCTACTACTGCCATTTAAAGAAATTTTACTTTGAGATGTCATCTTGAAATTAAGCAAAGACCTTTAATTGTAGTGAGGACTGAAGTCTTATGCAGGCCCTTAACTAGAAGAATATGGGCTGCTCATTTATGTTTGTTTTTTTCTTTGCTGTAGGAAAGGCAACATTCCTCTGTGGTTTGTAATAAAATGTTTGTGAGTGAGAAACTATTATTTCCAATAGATGATGATGTTTCCCTATAAAAAAAATTTTAGTGTGAAAACAAAACAAACTGTGTAGTGAAAACCACTAAAATTTACTTTAGGGACACTAGTCAGAGTCATAATATTAAAACAGTTTGTCCATATCACTGTATGATTGCAGTATTGATTTGGTTTTTTAATGGCTATATTGTCAGCATTGTTGGACATAACCACTAAAGGTTAATGATGTGTATTTCATTCTGTTTCCTTAACAATGTATTTTGTATGTTGTAACAGAGCAGCTAGGTTGTTTCACAGTTTGACACTCAGGACAGACTGACCTTAATATTCTCACCTGTCTGCTTTTCTGTCTTCCTGGCTACAGCAGGTATTAGTAATTATTTGGGAGGAAAATCTCATCCAAGAGAATACTTAAAGAGGAATTTTCTCTAAAACATCTGTATATTTAATAATGGTTTACTTTCAGATACCACAGTTGGCATTACGTTTTCAGAAAGATAAATTTAATTAAATAATGAAAAAAATACCTTAAGACCATAAAAAACTAGAGAAATGCTTTCAGTAGAATTTTTCTCCAAGTTTCATGTTTTCTTGACTTTTCCTGAATAATCTTGTTATAAAAGCAGAATCATCTGTTGTGTGATTATAAAATTAAATGTATTTTTCTGTGTTGAATATAGTGAGGTTGAGAATTAATATGAAAGATAAAGTAACATGGACTCATGTTTTCCATTTTAACTACTGTCTGCCAAAAGAAGATTTATTTTTCTACAATTTTGATTATATTCTTAAAAATAATTTTTGGAAAATCTGTGTGCCCACAGCTTTTAGAAGAACTTCAAGTAGAATATATTGTTTTAATTTATAAAAAGCAAACTAGAGTGGCTTTTATGTATAGTCGTTTAATATGATGTTTCATATTTTATGAAACAATATTAAATGTTTTTAGATCTATGTTTGTAGCGTTCTTGAAAGATCAAAGCACTTGGCATAAACCAAAATCTGTTAAACTTTGTTTCTGTTTATGGTATAAATTAAAACTCTCTAGAGTGTGGTTTGACCTAAGTCTGATTTATTGCTTTACTTGGCCCTGTATCAGGATGGTTGTGGTTTTCCATTCCTGTTTCCAGTAGAGTCTGCATGAGTTTTGATTTCAAATCCTTGCATAGCAGCTGCTCTTCATCTGGGTAGTAAAAACTTTCACTGGTAGGTCTTTACTATAACGTGGAGATACTATGTTTTTGGGGGGGTTTATTATTTTTGTTCAAATTAAACAGATTTAGCTGTGCATGCAAAATGATGCATTTGTGTATTATAATTTAGAATTTAAGTTTAGATGTTATAGTAGCTTATTTTTTAGTGAAGACCTTTTCCAGTTCAGTACAGGAAGAATCTGTAATTAGAACCATGGTCAAAGTTTCCTATGGCTAAACCTTTTCTTTATGGATGACAAAGTATAGGATGAAAGGAAGACTGCACTACTTTTTTGGTTTATATTAATTTCAACCCTGCCTATTAATGAAGAACTTTCATTTATGCTCAGCTTTAAAGTGTGTGATCATTAGCTGATTTCAGTTTTTCACCTGATCTCATTGATACCATAATATAAATAGTGATTGTGAATGATTTTTCCTCCTTCCAAAACTGGCAGACTTTGTAATACGAAAGAGCTCTTTATTTACTTTGAAAAAGAAAAAAAATTGATTAAACTTTTATACATATATATGTGTGTGTGTGTGTGTATGTCTATGTATGCATATATAGGTGTCTGTGCAAGTGAGGGGATCTGTAATAAGTATGATCATTGAGTATTATTCTCCAATTTTACACTGTTGTTTTCTATTTTTTACTAATGGAGTTTTATTGAATCTCTTAGACAAGATGTTTATCATAGGTACAGATTTTTTTAACTAAAAAATGAGGAAAGTGTACAGTTACCTGTAAGAGGGAAGGTTATCCTGGTTTATGAGTTGGTTTTGGTTTTGGTGTCAATAAAATTTGCTGTAATCCTGCCTTACCCATTGATTTGGTTATAAAAGAAGCTGCAAGGGTTACATGAGTTCCTTCACAGCGGTAATATATGACATGAAGGTATAGCACAAGCACTTTCAGCACAAGTACACAAAAATCATTTTAGTACTAAACAAATTAAGAGCCATTTGATTTAAACTTAATCTCTTAGAACAGTGGTTGTGGGTTTTATTATCTGGTTTTGTTATTAAGTGTAGCGATTAACAGTCTGTAGTTAGACATACTGTTTAATGCAGAGTCCACTGAAATCATTAGAAGAGTTCTGTTTTGGATTATGCCTTTAGCAGTGCTTATCCATTCAAACATCCCTTATGATTTAATCTAAGTGGAGAAATGCTGATGTTTGAGGATTTGTTGACACAAATCAATAACAAGAGGCTCTAAAGAAAGTGTACCATTCCTTGACCTGTTTTAAGAAAATATCTTGTACTGCCTATTCATGTTGTGATGGTGCCTTAAGTCCCAACTAGAGCAGGACATTCCAAAGACAGTTGTGATAAAATCGGCTCCACTAAATTCTCAATTTAAATTGTAAACAAAATACATTTGAAGGATTGTGGAGTAGGTGGGAAGAGAAGACAGTAAGAGGTAAGAAGATTATTTTAGACAGGTGTTGATACATAAATTAGCCATGACAGATGTCACAAAAGGACACATTATCAAGTAGTAAGAATTATGGTAAAGAATATATTTAATACATGATAAGATGTTAATTTTGTGTCTTTTAACTGTAAGTTCTTTCAAAGCATAAAAGGACAAAATTGGAATGAATACACAGGTGCTTATGGGATAAGCAAATGAGTGGGTGTTCATGACTGGGAGTAAAAGGCCAGGATGGTAAGGCAAAACAAATTACACGGTGAAAATACTTCATTTGGTATAATAAAGAAAACCACCACAGAAGAATTAAAGTGAATACGAGGCTGATTCAGAACTATACCATGAGAATGCAGACTTTCAGAATTACTTTTTTTTGTATACATTAAGCAGAAAACATTGCAGGTTTTGGATTTTACACAAACATATTGAAATGTAAATGCAGCCTAGATATACGAGTTAAAGATTTATCCACAGTATTCATTTGTCTAGGAAAACAGAAAGCAAAAAGCAAGAAAAAAGAGTTCAAGAGTTAAGTTCTATTTTATTTTTAGTAATGTATCAGTGTACAGTTCTTCAGTTTATAACAAGTTCATTTTAGAAGTGACACGTGCATTTTTCTGTTACAGAAAAATAATTCCAGAAAGGTGAAAATACCATTACAGGAGTCAAACATGACTTATTAAAAATGTAAACGATTTTCCTCAAAATGAACTTTTGGCTTATTTTTTTTTTTCACCCCAATGTTTTTGTTCTCAGGGATACTATGTAAATGGCAATTGCAATTTAAAGTAAGATTAGTTCTTTTGTTGTACAAGTGATGGGCTTTTTTTGAAGACTTCACCTTTAAAATAATTAACAAAGTAGCTCATTCTGAAACTAATGAGGTCTCATTTTTAAAAAAAGACAGCACTGAAATGGGCAGCCTGCAGTAGCTGATCCTGCTTGAGCAGGGGGTTTGGACTAGGTGATCTCCAGAGGTCCCTCCCAACCTCAACCATGCTGTGATTCTGTGTAATATATACATGTCATGAAAACCAAAATGCTATAAATAGAAACAGAGGTATGATGAACGTCTTTTGAATTTTTTTTTCCACCTTGAAGATGAAGCTTGCACTCTTCCCACCACCCCCCCCCAAACTGAGTCACAATGAGTTTAGTGGGAGGACTCATTTGAATAATGTGTACTCGTGTGTGTAAATATTTGAAAGACTGAGGACATTAATTAGTTACTGTAGCTCCTTGACAGTATTTTTCTTTCATTGCTGAGAAGCAGTGGAATTTCTCCTAGATTTTATCACAGTTTTTGTGCTTGTTGTTTCCATGGTAATTTTTTCTTACACTGTGCTTCAAAGGAAGCAGAGGATTCTGTGAGGTTTTCGATTATTATTTATTTAATTGTGTGAAAACTAGCTGAATATACTTTTCTGAAAAAAATTCTCAAAAGAATTCTCTTAACTGTAAGTGCAAGTGTAGCTTTTAACTATTAAGGCATTATAATTTTATCTTCCTACTTTTTTAGCAATAGTCCAGTTTTTATACTTATATTCAACATATTTTACAAAAATTGTCTTTATCTACTTATTCTGTAATATTCCTAAATTGAGTTTTATGGTATCAGAATAACTTAAAACTGTTGAAGGCAATCTGCAAATGCTTACAGTCATCTCTAATAATCTGATTTCCTTACAAATCAGGCTAAGTGCAATATTGAGCATGCACAATAACTTAGAATTTATTACTTTTTTTTGCTAATATTCCACCTACTGTTGAGAATCAGATTCAAGCATACTCTGTTGAAACTACCTATTCCTAGTGCATCACTGGAATATGGCAACAAACCAGAGAAGTTCTCTTTCTATGCTATTGCAAGGGCTTTCTTGAACAGTTACATTTTACATTTTCAGGTAAGATTTTTAATGATGCAGTATGGATGAGATTCACTCCACTCCAAGAATAAATAGAATAATGAATAATCTTTATTTCTTTCTTCTCTTTCAGGTAGGTGAGACATTGAGTGAGTTCAATTGGGCCTGGTTAGAATAGTAATTAACACTTCATCCTTCTGTAGAGAGAAACATCAAGAACACCTAAATTAAAGAACTGAAACTGAGGTTTTTGTCCCCAGAGGCTTAGTGGTATGGTTTCATGGTTGTCTGACGTTAATTTAAATGTCACTGCCAAAAAGGTAGTCTTGCCCCAAGCCATGCATTTCAGTCCTTTCTTTGCATCAGCAGTAGCATCTGTCCAGCTTGCAGTAGGTCTCATCAGCTTGCTCATCCATTTGAAAATGATTTTCTTTTTTTAAGGGAGTTAGGAGGATTAGTTTGCAAGCTGGTCACTGAGCTTATCTAATTCATTTTGCAGCCACAGGAATACTTGTGCTGATGTAAAAGAGGTAGCCAAAACACCTGTTATGGGCAGGAGAAAGGAGGTGTGTTCCCCACGGAGCTGAAGGGGTTATGGGCCCAGTCCATCCCTAGATGTTCCTCGCTATCTGTCTGCTAGGAAATACTGTATTCTCAGAACTATATAATGTTATGTAGCTCACTCCCTCCCCCTTGTAATTGCATGCAATAGAAGAGACACTCCAGGTTTCTAGTCTTAATTTTTCTTTTTTTTTTAGAACAGAAAATAATAAATTTGAATAGTTAGTAGTTTAAATAGAGGTAATGTGAAGGCCGAAATATGTTAGAAAAAAACAAGTAGAAAATGAACCTACCTTCTTATTCACTGTGAGACTGTAAGGTGGATTTTTTCTGCTTGTTTTTCTTTCCAGTCCAATAATTTCAAGTGCAGACCATTCTGGGTCTGAAAAGGAGCAATTGCCCTCTCCCACCAGAAGATTCCTTCTGAAACAGAGTATATAGCAGGCAGGCAACCATCTTCTCTCCCATTCCAGCCATAGCTGTTTCAGGAAAATATAATATGCCAAACATGCATTAAACTGAAAATTTCTATCATGTGTCATTGGGGATGAATTCCACAAACATATCTAACAAAAGATACAGAGGCAATACCCATCAGAGGGTATTTTTAAATTCAGGTGGGCAGCATGAAAGTTGAAATATTTTTAAATTTTACAGATGCAGCAGAATGATTAAGCCCATAAGGAACAAAACTTACTATTGGGAGCCTGAATTTACACATTTCGCAGCTGTGCATAGATAGTGCAGTGCCCTGCATTTTAGTTTCTGTTAGTAGGCATTAGGAGATAAAAGGGAGTGGGGCTAGAGGCAGGGAAATTGTGCATTTGTTAGTGGGAGTCATAGTAAAAATTTAGTGTGTCCTATTTCAGAAATTCTGAAAAGCCCAACTTTTTAGTAATATGGGTTGATTTTTCTGTTTTCAAATTCTATTGTTTAATTAGTGTAACAAATATTTTCTACTGCAACCAATTATTAAAATAGCCTGCTACATGAGCATATAAAAGCTGCTGTAAGAAATTTTAATGTCGTGTCTTTTAATTGCACAAAATTACTGTTATTAAAATCATTTTTTTCCAACAGCTAATTATTAAAGGAAAATGGTTACAGATTATGGATTAAATCCATAGATGTGAGAGTTAATGGCAGTACTTATAAATTTTTTTTTGCTTTAGTTTCTCTTTTGCTTTATGATTACCTAGGATTAATTCCAGTAGGACTTAACTGCATATAGTCAGGAAAACACACAATCACCCTGTTTACCAGTATGTAACAAACTGGGTGTTAACGTCTGCTTCTGAAGTTTATTTCTGATCATCCTGACTTTAACTGCTTGCCTTGGCACAGGAAAAAAGGGAAATCTAGGCAGGAAACTGGAACAAAGAACCTCAGAGTGACCAAAAATAAAATTCCATCTGAATACATGTTGGAGGAGGGAGTAGTTTGCTGGGTGCTTTTCTGCAGTTATAGGTGTTTTGAATAAATTAGGCGGTCTGACTTCGAAGTTAGATTGCACAGACTTTTCATGTTGAGAATTTTTTTTCCTCTGTCATATTGTATCCTTGCCATTTGGATTACACAGCCCTTTCTTTTAAAATATACTCATGAGGTTACCATACTCACCATTTGTAAAAGTTTGCAAAAGGAAGATATGTCAGAAGTCGAATCTGTTTAGAGATGCTGTATGATCATCGTCGATATGGTGATATGGCACTTGCATGCTGTGGGAATCCCGTTGAGGAGCAGCAGAATTGCCATGCAGGTGGTGGGAAAAGATTAGTGCTTCATGTGCACAAACAGGAAGCAGGGTTTCAAAAGCGGGAAGCTAGTCCTGAGCTATGATAAACATAATTGCTGCTTCTGCTAGAGCTGCTGAACTCCCACTTACGCTAGTTACCGTTAGGATGACGTCAAATGTCTGTGGGCTGTGTGCTAAAAGAAAATGTGACAGAGCAGCTGCGTGCATGAAAGTGGCTGCACAGTTTCTTGACACATGAAAGACTAGACAGTTTATTCTTGAAATATTGTATCTGTATTTTTGTAATATAGAACAAAATAACGGAGGTATCTTGGAAGTACTGGGTGCGTAGGGATTTTGTTGCTGCTGTTAAACTGGGAGGTGGGTTGGAATAGGTTCTACCCCACCGATGTATACACAAATCGTTCTATCCTGTTGTGATTCTGAAGGTACTGTGTATCTCTTTATTTGGAGAAATTATTTGTTGTGCTTTTGAATGAAAAATGTTTCTATATTAAAATATTTTCGTGTTTATTCAGTGTAAAAATCTAGCAATCTGAAATTTCAGTTCTGTTCTACATCACAAGATAATTGCCATAATACATTACACTATTTCTTTATGGACCTCAGTCTAAGATAAATTTAACCAGCACCTACTTCTGTTTAAAAAAAATTCAATGCAGAACTGGAATGGGAAGGGGTGTTGGCCAATACTGAGGATATAGCTGTGAGGAGATACCAGGTCTTTCTGGGGGAATGTAACTGATTAATTCTTTTTCTGTATAACCAAAAGAAATGTTAGGAGAGCAGGTAAGTGTGAATTGTGACAAACAGGCTTTTAGAAATTGAGTTCTGAACTGAGTTGCTCACTACTTGTTAAAACCTACACATTATTTGGTAGGTTTTAACATATTGGTTGCACATTTTGCTTTTTTATTAAGAAGGATATTAACAAGATATTAACACATCTCTCTGTGCAGAAATGGCTGCGTATTTGTGGTGTCTTGATTTCAGAAGCAGTTTGGTAATTATCCTTATGGAAGTCTGTCCTCAATTAGTAGATACCTGATAAATTTGAAGAAATGCATGGGAAGCTCATTAATTGAGGACATTTTTCACATTTGGTGAAATTGCATAGAGAAGTATGAATAGCAATTAAAATCTGAATGTTGGAATCTTAAACGACAGATTAAACATTCATTATTTTTATACTTTCAGGGAACTTTAATTTTGACTTGAACTGATGTTGAACATCAGTGAAATTCTAAAATTATGTCTACTGTTTGGAAAATATTGATTCACACATAGAATCTTTAAGTGCTTTAAGTTGATACATAAATCCCTAATTTAAGTTTTAATCTCTGAAGATAGAGGAGTAATGTGAAGATTGTTAGGCCTCTTAAATCATTAACGGTGGCATTGTCCGATCTTGAGTACTTACTTTAGAGCTCAGGCCTGCTCTTTAGTACCCATGGGTTTGGTTAGGACAGGAGGGACTTGGTATACAGTTCTTGCTCCTAAACAAGAGGATATGTTTTATGCAGTTTCAGGGAATTGTGCTTGGTATGATAATGGTAAGCATTGTTTTACTTTACAGACAGCTACTAATGACTACAGTTTCAGAAGAGTGTAAGAGGGATTCCTTTTTTTAATTATGGGTGGAGCAATATCTTGCATTAAGACTGCTCAGCACTGCCTGTTTAAAGATGCTGCTTTTAGTTCCTTGTGGTTTTTCTGACTCTGGCCATAAGTAACTTTAAGAAACACCTGGCACCTATGTTTGGTCTTACATTTATCAGCACTGATTAGGAAATGGGAAAAGTACAATAAACACTTATACAACCTTTCTTCTTAGCATCTAAAATGAACAAACTTAATTGAATTGTAGTACCTGTATTTCCCCTTTAAGAATGAGTGTTGATATTGATTAAAAACATTCTTACAACTTAGTATGTTTATTTAACAGGGCTAATGAGCCTGCCTGAGCTGATACATTAACTCAAGCACATTGCTAGTTGTCCTCAAGTTAGCTCTAAGTGACCTAATTCAAATACATGCCAATGTACAAAGTTCCAGTGTATGGGACTGGGAAAGGAACCCTGTAGGTCTCACTGAACTGTTATAGTTAGATGATCTTCCCAAATTACGTAATGCATATCACTAAAACTCTGTGCACAGAGCATTTTCTTGGCATAGCTGCAGTGGTTAAGAATGTGATTTTCTTTGTGCTCTTAACTACTATTTTTATGTAGTTAAAGCTTTGCTTTGGATACTTGGCAATCTTAAATATGTTTATTTGTTCTTCATGCAAAACATCAAGCTATATGGTTTCTTTCTGTATCTTAAAAATATTCATAATCAGAAAGATACTTATAATTTATCCTCAAAGCTTGTATTATCAGCAACTTAATTAGAACCTAGAATGAAATTTCTTTTCCTGTAAGTACAGGATATAGTATGTATTTTGGGAAGTTCCTTTACTTTGTTACAGGCATTTTATAGAGAGGAAAAAAAAATATAGCTGTTGAGTAAGACACATTTCAATTATATTTTTAGGAGCAGGAGCTTGAAATTTGGCAGATATGTACATGTAGAAAACGTATTTTTGTTTTCCTTGTTAAAATTTGTCCATTATAGATCTTGTAAAAAACTTAATTAACATGTGGTCATTAGACACATGTTACTTTGGCTACAAAATTATTGGATTTTTCTGTGATCACACAGAATCACAGAATAGTTGAGGTTGGAAAGGACATCTAGAGATGGTTTAGCCTAAAGCTGCTACTCAAAACAGGGTCAGCTAGAAAAGCATCATGTCGGGTTTTGAGTATATCCACTCATGAAGACTGCAAAACCTCGCTGAGCAGCCAGTTCCTGTGTTCTATCACCCTTACACTGGAAAAGCTTTTTCTTACATTACGTAGAATTTCCTTTTTCAATTTGTGCCCATTGCCTCTTGTCCTTTCAGCAGATGCAACTAAAAAGAGTCTGGGTTCATCTTCTTTATTTCCTCCCACCAGGTATTTATACACATTGATAAGATGCTGGTGAGGCTCTTCCTAATGCAGCTCAGAATGCCATTGTGCTTCTTTGCTGCAAGGGTGTACTGCTGGCTCAAGGTCAGTTTGGTGTCCAGCAGACTGGCAGGGCCGGTTCTGCAAAGCTGCTTTCCAATGTGTTGACTCCCAGCCTGTATCGATGCATGGGGTTATTTCTCACCGGATGCAGGACTTTGCATTGCATTTTGTTAAACTTCATGAAATTTCGGTTTCCTCATTTCTCTGTTAATGAAGATGGATACTCGCTCCTGTACTGATCCCTGGGTTACATGCACCGTGAGTTACTGCCTGCCAGCTGGACTTGAACCTAGCAGTTCAGCTGTTTTTTCCAGTTCAGATGTTTAGTCCTAAGACTACCTGAACTGAAAAGACTGTTCCCTAGAAGCAGCAGGACAAACTTTATTTTAGACAACCTTTCTCTTTTTTTTTTCCAACTATACCAGTTGATCCAATGGCAAAAAAAATTCCCCTGCCCTTGGCCTACCTGTGTCCTTAGACCATTATAGCTACAGCAAAATACTGTTTCCCCTGCAGTGACTGTTCATGGCTACCAGGAGTCTACGGTTTTGGCCACAGAAGTAAGGATCAGGGAGTTTCATTTTCCCTCCACTGACCTTTGATCCTCACCATTAGATCAAAGCGGCATGGGGAAGGAAGAGACTGTATGCAGAGTAAGGCTTATCTGAGGAAGCTGGTATTCAGAATGAACTGGGGAGCCTGGGACAGTGCAGTGGCGGATGCAGGATTGCAGGGGATGGAAAGAAGTCTGTTATGTGGGAGGAGCAGAGAAAGTGCTCAGGATGTGAGGACAAGACAGCATGAAACTACACTGTGCACTTTCCAAATTCCAGTGCTGAAATATTAAGTTGCTACAGTGGCAGCAAAGAGCTGTGAAGTCCATGGATAAAAAGTATGTTTCTTACATACCCATAGATATGAATGGATAGTAGTTTACTATCACTAGTAGTGGCTATTGGAGCTCAAACAATAGTTAACTATTCTGTGAACCTAAAAAAATTGAATTATCTTGATGGTAACCAGGTTTGAGACAAGATGATGTGAAAAGAATGACACAACTAGAACAGGAATTTGAAAAGAAATAAAATTATGGAAAATAAGAGATTTGCATTTTTAAATAGGATTTATTACTCTCTCATGTTTGCAAAACTGAAATCTTTTCAATGAAATAGCATTAACTGTGTTTGCCTTACCATTCTAAAGGAATATGTTACTTTGTTAATAAAAGGGTTTTACATCCTCTTATTAATACCCATATTGAAAGTTCAGTAAATAACTTGATTTTTTCTTAGGAAAATGGACAAGAGAAATAAAAGCTGTTATATCTGGTTAAAAGTTGTGTATGTACTAACATTAAAAAATAGGAAGTATTGGATTTAACTAACTTTTTGTCCTCAGTGAACAATTAATAACCATTTAACAGCAAGAGTGAGCTTTCTTTTCTGTCCCTAAAGAATGTATTTTGTATAGTTATGTGCTTAATTATCCAGCAAATCCCACTTAGTTGTGTGATGACCTGTTTATTGAATGAAGACACCAAAATATTAGAGAACTGCTTTTCATGTATTGTATTAATATGGTTTCAGTCTGTCTATTTTTCATGGCAGTTAAAAATCCCATTTTTAATATACTTATTTTGAAATTATTTCAATGTGTCTTGAAAATAATTCAAAAGATAGCAATTATATAAAATAACACGAATATAGTATTTTTTGCAAAGGTGGTTGCACAGTTGAATAAACTTAAAAACTTAGATCAGCACTTGGCTCATTTAATAAAGCATAAAAACATGAAAAATATGAAGCCAAATGTGACAACCTTATCCTGTACTTACCAGTTGCAGAAATGAAACAAAAGTTGGGGATTCCACCTAGAATGTTAATGCAGGTGAGAAAAAGTCACATGTTGTGTGAGTTAAAATCCTTAGCATAGCTGATTAGATGAGTTTTCTTTTAATCTACATTTGAATATGCATGACTAATGAGCAAAATTGCTAAATATTTGGAAACTAATCGGTTGGTTGTGGGGTTTTTTTGAGGTTCCTTTTGCAATATTAAAATTACTTCTCTACATTTTTAGTTTCATCATGCCATTATTCACTCTGCACCATGACATCACACTACTATGATCCTCTGTTATTGAAAAATGGCTGATAAACTGGAGAAAGAAACGGAATAAGTGAAGTACTCTTCTGTTGAGGCAACCTGATTTTGCCACTTGGTCTTTTATGACTGACTTTTCAGTTGCTGGCTGGAGCTATCAGAGGAGTAATTCACCTGACATGGCTTTTCCACATGCTCATCAGCCACCAAAGAAAAGGAGCTTTTATACCTGAATATATTTCCAGGTTTGTTCAGCCACAATACCTTTCAAATTGTCTTGGAGAATTTGACTCCTTTGTTTTTCCAGATACCTGTTTTGAAGAACTTAAAACTCACTAATAGTTACTTGTGTGTGTGTGGAGGGGTGTTTTCAGTGTGGTCCAATTAAGTGAGCTTAATTTAATTTTAAGCCTCTGGTAAACTTTGTCTACATTTATATTAAGTGGAGCTTTAAACTGAATTACAACTTTCAGTTTTTGAATTCAAATACTGAATTTCAGGTTTGAAATTATTTTTTAGAAGTGCTTTTTATCTTAAACAAGGATTTAATGTTATAGAAACATATATTGTTGATACTATGGACTCTACCTGATAAGAGTTTGAGAAGATTAAAGTTTTTCTGTATAATATTCCCTTCATTTTTCACTTTATTCATTGCCATTGGAATTAGAACATCTCCCATGCATTATTCTTCGTCATCCAGTGACAGATACATACAAATGACTTCTTATTTCTTCTCGTGTTCTCTGCCCCAAGTAATGCCAAGTGCATTAAATTTAGTATGACTGGATTCCTCTCACTTACAAAGTGTTCATGTGGACCATGTATATGTCTCCCATTGCACATAAGGAACTGTAGAGCTAAATGATACCAGCTTCATGATTTTGAGCAGTTCTTATATTTTTAGTGGTACATCTCTTTTGAGCATTGAAAAAAAGGCTCTTGGACATACTGCTAAATAGAGCCTGATTCTGACCCCCTCTAAAGAAATTGGGAGTAATTGCACTTAAATCATAAAAACAGTGCAGAAAAGATCTTTCCCAGAACCCTAGAACTGTAATAGACATTAAATCACAGGAGTGATTGATAATTAATCCTGTGGTGATGTGGAAAAGAGCTCTAGTTTATCTGGAAAGTAAGTTTCAACATATGTGAATAATGTATTATTGGCAAAAATTCAGTATGTTTGAGTTTAATATATATTTTTAGAATGCTGGTATGACTCACTCTACAGTGTACCCTGATGTTGAAGCTTAAAGGTTAGAAACAATTCAGAAGCCCACTGTTTAAAACCTAAGTCTTATTAATCCAAAATTACCATGAATGTGCTCTGTTTTCAAAAACAATATAAAGGTCGTCAGTGCAGCTCCACTGAGACATCCGAAAATAGTACTGATTCAAGTAGAACCATTTCTGTAAAAAACAAAACAAAGTCCACAACCCCACATCTCTAAGAGAGCAATTAGAAAATAGTTTCATGATTGTTGCCACTTTTTACTGTTCTTTTATCTTCTGGAAGAAAAAAAAAAAAAATCCCTGTTCCTTTAAAAAGAAACTGATACCTTGGTCCATTCAAGGAAACTAGGGCATGTATGAGGTCTGTGTTCATTGTGAATCACTTGAGCATATTGCTCTAATCAGATTGCATTTCTTTAATTTACTGATGTGATTTAAAACTACCTGATTGGTTGAATGCCAATAGATGGAGAACTGTAGAATCATACTTCTGTGAAAATGAAGCTATTTTTAGGTGGTTTTAGCTACTGTGTTTTCTTTCAGAGCAGAGCTGCTCAGATACATTTCTGGGAGATCAAGAAGAATAGCCATTACAATACATTGGGACAAATATGATGCTTTAAATAAGGCTTGTATCTGTTATTTTAAAACTAAATACAGTTTTACCAAGTTTGGGGTTTTTTTTAAATGAATGGTCATAATAGTCATTTATTGTTTATATGCTATAGATAAAGTTCAACATGAACAAAAGGTAGCACAACAGGAAACATATGCTATAGTAGTTAGTTCACACCTGCTAACTGCTTTGAATAGGCTTGGAGATAATATCAGACAGGGAATGAATTTATTGTTTAGACCATTGAAACTCTTTCTACAAAATCTGACCCTTTACAATCCTTTCTTTATCAGGGTGCTACTTAAATTTATCCTGCTTCGAACAATGTCTATTGCTATGGTTATGCTTTTACTCAGTGTACGAGTGCAGCATAATCTATATTCACTGGTCCTGATGTTCATTTCACAAGAACACTTTTGAGGTTTAAAGATTTAGACATTTCTCACACTAACAAAATTCCAGTTTCAGATATATTTCTTACTGTTAGCTGAATAAATTAAGATACTAGGGTTAATGCTTTCCAAAACTAAAGTAAGTATAAAATAGAAATGAAATGGTAGTTGGATAAAGGAGGATGGTGAAGTACACAGCAGCAAACTTTGAATAATCTTTGTTAAGTTAAAGGAATTTTAATAATAGCTTGCATTGTATCTAATTTAACGTAACTAAAAGAGTAGAAAATAATAAAAAAAAAAATTGACTTGAATGGGATTGTGGAGTAGTATTTCTGTAATTCAGCTTTTGGTTCTGCTTACATAGAGAGCTTTTGTGTCACAGTTTTTACTCCCTACTTTCTCAACAAAGTTTTATCTAATTCTGAATCTCTCCAAAGTTGTCATTAGCTCAAGTTTTGTTGATGAGACTTAGCATGTGTCAGACAGGTGATAATTTGGATTTTATATTATTTTCCAGAAAGCTCCAAAGTCTTTGTTACCATATACAAATGTGCCAAAGTCAAAGAATGGTCCTGTTTGGTTGGTGAGATGATGAATGTTTAAAAGTGTGTAGAGAGGGATCTGACTAAGCTACCTTGGCTACGTAAACAATAATAAAGGAATATGAAATTAAAATTGATCATAATTCATATATACCTAACACAGGGTTTCTTTGTGCTTTCCTTCTAAATGGTTGGCACGAACCACCTCTGGGAACAGGGTACCAGATTTGGTAGACCACTAATTTTAACTGCTATGGTAATTCTTACGTTTCTAGTGTTTACTCTGATTGTGCGTTTATAATGTTTCTCTCACATTAAGGCTCTGACAGATGTAGTCAGGGGTTAAAAATCAGACGGCTGAAGCTGTTAATGCCGACAGCTGTGGCGATGCACTTTTCTGTCCTCGAGACAGGAGCATACGATCCACTCACAAACCAACTCCTGAACTACCACAGGTTTCAGCCCAGCGTATTAAGGTAAACCAGTTCCAATTTTGGTTTGTCGTGATATGCCAGGCTGAAAACTGAAGGTTCAGGAGTTCATTTCTAATCTGATCAGATGCCTCTGTTTCAGGGACAGCAGCATCTGTCAGAAGTAGGTTGTGTGCAACTGGGGTAGTAACTGATTTAGCTGTTTGTCCTATTTTAGTCTCCTTCCACATGTCTGTCAGGACCTTCAGTGTCTGCACCTATACACAGAATTACTGGATTTTTGCATTTTATTGTTCATAAACTCACCAATGGTCTGATTATTTCCAGTAATCTGTAAAATGTAAAGCTCTCCTCAGTTTCTGTTTTCATTCACTGTACTACTTTGAGTAGTAAATACAGATTACCGCATCCACAGTGTAACAATCCAGTGCTAACAGCCTGTTTGCCAAGAGCTAAGATATTGTTTGTACCTAATCAGGACAAAATATACTGTTTTATGATGGTATATAAGATCTGTTTTTATTCTATTTTGAAATGTAGTTCTTTCTAACTTTAAGATGTTCATTTTCCATTATAACAATCTAGTGAAATCCTCATTCAAAAATGTATTTCTTTATTCTTTATTTCTGTAAAGTGGTTTTGGTGTTTTAATCTAGAAATGCTGATGTTTCTTAGGAGAGAATAGTATATAGAGGTTAAGCTAGTAACCACTGCAGCTGTAATTGAATATTGACAGATACTGTATATCATGGCTGAGAAAAATAAATACAATATAAATAAAATTAATAGTATTGAATCAGAATAAGAGGGCTTTAAAAGGAATCACGGAGTAATATTTTATATATTTCTGGCAAGTACCCTTATGAAAAGACAGTTACCAAAAGTGAATGATTTTAAAAAGAATTGTAACATAACAAACCTGGTTAGATTTTTAAATGCATTCTGGCAACAATTATACTCAAATACTTGCTGTATTTCTTAGCATAAACTGTACACAATTTTGAAGACAAAAAGAAAAAGAAATATGCTAAGAATCATTACTGTTGGTTTTAGTAATTACTCTTGGTCTGCTTGTAATGTAATGTACCAGACAAACAAAAATGTATTTGTGTCTTTCTTTAAAAATTACTGTTACTGTAGAAACAGCTTTAGAAATAGTTTTATAAAAGCTATGGTTGATTAAAAAACAAAACAAAACCAACCAAACTTAAAAAAGACCTAAACAAACAAAAATCCCCTTTGTTCATGAAGCGTAAAAGTATTACCATGATGTAGGTGGGGTATAAATTTATGGTAAGACTAGGTAAGTGGATTTTGTTCCTGATCTATTAAATTATAAATCTTGGGCTTCTTGTGGATGCCTACATCTTATGGCAAAGTCAGTGAAAACTAAGGACTGTCAATAACTGGTGGAATCAGATTGTATATTTTTAATTTTTTAAAGTAATTTCATATGATAGGAAAAGCCAGAATTTTGTAAGCCAGCTTGCCTAATCCTTTATGATTAACTACATTCAGCATGATAACTCTTTCTCTGAGCCATTTTAATCACTGTTGTGAGGAAAACTGAATGCATCAGTTACTGTACAAATGTAACTGCTCTTAAAATCCTGTCCCTAGAGTCTAAGGCACTTGGAGGAGCAGAATAGTTCTGTTGCATAAATTGATAGTGGTGGTTGCTTTGTTGTTATGCCCTGTTTTTTTTCTGGGTAATTATTTTAAAGATTTTTTTTTAACTTACTGTTTTTATATAAATGCATATACACTCTTCTCACACTGGCAAGGAAGTTCAATAGTTAACTTGATGCTAATGTGCTTGTGCTTGTAAAAAAGTTTAATATGTTATTGTAGTTGTCTTTAAAATATTTACTGTTACGCCTTTATTTTCTTAAGTTTTAGTGATATTTAGTAAGCGCTGATAACTTTATGATAATTTACAAAAAAAAAAATGTTGATTGCAGAGAGGAGTTATTAGTTGTTGTCAACTATTGCCTAAATTTTCTAAATAGGTATTTCAGAGGATAAGTGATCTGGAACAATGTTATTGATATTCATTGTAAAAAGTTTTGTCTGAAATCATAAATCAGTATAGCTAATTTTCTCTCCATAACTCTTTGTATTTGTCTTTGTTAACTGTGATTAGATGATATGTTGCATATGTAATATTAGAGAATTAACACCATATAAATGTGGATGGTATTATAAAAGGTAGCAGGTAATTCATTGATTTGTGCCTTCTAAAGAGACATATTCTCAACAGGAAAAAAAAAAAAAAAAACCAAGCCTGGTTTTGTAGTGGGTTTAGTAGACTGAGTTTAGTGGGTCTAAATCAATAGCAGGTTTTTGAAACCTCTGTTTGTGCATTCAGCCAGACAGCATACGACACCTATGGCTAATCTCACCTGCTGCCATTGCCTGTTCCTTCTCACCTGCTGCTATTGCCTGCTGTTACTTACTTGACTTTCAAAGGAAGCTAATGTTGGTGGAACACAATTAAGAGAAGCAAGTTTTGATTGATTGATAGATATTCAGTTAGATTCTTTAGTAAAAACCTTGCTTTATTTTGTGTAGTTTGATCTTTATTTTTGAAGAAGCAGCTGGAATTTTTGGCTACTAGGGGCTGGTTGTGCTTTCATTTCTGTTAGCATGGACGTAGGATTAATGAAATAAGGTACTTTTTTTATTAGCTATTTTCCCTTCTTTTCCTTCCTTTTCTCCTGTCATGTGTTTTTTAATTATTTTTCTTCTGATTATAGCCTGTATTTGCAGAGCAGTCGGTAGCAGTGGGTGGCAGTTATAAATCCATAGATTTATTGTCATAGATTTCTGTAGCCTGGCCACCTGCTGGTGCAATTACCAGCTTAAAATCAACTGTGGAATTTGACAATTTGGAGGAGGTTTTTCCAAAAATCAAGATTTTTAAGGAGATATTCTTAGCATTTGTAACTCAGTTCTCTCAAAGTCAAGGGGCTGTGGTCTTTGAAAGCATCTTTTCATTTCAGACTGCATTTAAATAATATTTGAGAGGTTGTTTTGATAAGGTAACAAAGCAATTATGTTGATACACTAGGTACTGCACTTGTGCAGTTGAAATCATGAGGGTTTCAACTGTAAATTACTTTCTTGTCATTACATCAGCTTACTGCAGATATTAATAAACTGCATGTGATAATACTGATAACATCTGTACTTTAGAATGCAGCAAACAGCTTTTTGTGTTTGTATCATCCCCGACTAAAAAGCTCTGTTTATGCAAGGACTGAGGTGGGAAGCAGTTTTTCGCGATTCTTACTTGCCATGCCCGTAGCTCTGCTCCTTTTTTGTCTGACAGGATATTTGCTTCAATCTTTTCTACACTTTTCTTAACTGAGATTGGCTCTAACTTGTGACAGACTTCATTATCTTTTAAACTATCTTCTCTATGTTCTTTTGCTTCACAGGAGCATAAAACATGGCTGAGTCAAGGACCTCATGGGCTGTCATTTAACTATGAACTCTTGCTTTCCATCTGCCTTTATTTAAATTTGAGCTGCAAAATTACGAATTGTATTTTAACTTTTCTCCCTATTACTTTTGCAACCAGGTCTGGGTTTTGTCTGTGTCAAAAGTTCTTAAAATACCTAGTTTAGGATTGTCTGATATGTGTGTATAATTGGAGTACATAACACATAAATTGGTATTCTGACAAATCGTGCTGGAGGAAAAGCAGGTAGTAAAGGACTGCCATGGGGAGTTAATGGTAACACAGACTGGCAGAAAGGAAAATTCTTGGGTACCTTTTCCAAGAAGAAGTAGCAGAGTACTGCACTACTTGAGTACCTGAGATAGTGTCTCACACCATTCTTTACAGAAAAAGAAAAGAAATTTTACTCCTAGTTATGATGTCACTGATTTAAATTATAAGACTCAGAATATTATTTTGAAGTAGCTGGCAGATAGCTAAATCTGAATTTTATTTTAATATGATTTTAATAATTAATGTAGCAATCAATAGAGTATACTTTCACAGAGATGATTGATTGAAGTATCCTTTAATTGCAGTCTTTAATTAGAATTGGTGGCTCACCACCCTAGCTCTTGTCTATTATATTAATAATTACAAAATTGATTTACTTCCATTTTAATTTTGACCCACTGGGGAGCTATGTGGCTCAAATTCACATCCTTGCAAATGAAGGTGATTTGTTGACAGTGACGATATGGTATTGCTTCTTGATTATATGTGTAAAAATATATGCATGTAAACTATACTTGTTAGTGTAATTCTGTTTAATCGTGTCCTATCCAATTATTTATCTTAGGTAGAGTAAAGGAGCAGTGGCAGTTACTGGGCTGTTTTGCTTCTGCCATTTTGTTGTTATGCTAAATACTTCTCAGTCAAAGAAAATGACAGTGAAGCTTTATAGTGGTAGTTCCAAAAATGCCTAATGGTTGATATGAAAAGACTCAAGATATTAACATTATCAAATACAGTTTGTTGGGTTTTTTTCTTCAAGCTTTCTGTATATATTTTTCTTTCTTATTAGGCCATTCATATTAAAGATTTAATGAATTTTAGACAGCAGCTCATTTTTTTTACTTATATAATACTTTGTGAGATGTGTATGTATCTATACATACTTATATAAAAATGTCTTCCTTCCCCATGGACAAAAGAAAGCCTTACATTCATCCTTTTTATTTTTGATTGCCCTACTTTCTCTTCAGTATCCATTTGCTTTACTAAACTTCCAAGATCTAAAGAATATAGTGTTCTTTTTCTGATGCTGAAAAAAAAAAACCCAACCCAATAAAAACTGTCTGAATCCTTTGTGGTGGATTTGTGGCAAACTAGTACACTGTTTTTTCATGCCTTCCAGGTGACCTGTTAGATGAGGCACTGTAGTGTTGATTAGCAAAATTAGTGTTATCTTGCATACTGTAAGGCATACTGTAAGCAGAAAAGTTAGTTCTGAATCCTTGCTGTCTTAGGCAAGTGATATTTTTGGGTATACCAGAATATGATTAGAACGCAGTTGAATTTTATAATAAAAATGTCTGTCTTTTGTATTAAAAAGATACAGAACAAATACATTTCCCAAATGAAAAGCTGATCTCATTGGCAATCTTTTTTAAGTTCTGAAGGTTTATCCTGCTGGATTCCCTGAGGCTTGTCTTTTTTTATTTTGACTGTTCAGCCATACCATTGTTTAGAACATATACTATAAGCATTTGAACAGCAATTGACTTAGAAGATATTCTTGAGTAATGTGTGGAGAAATCCTGATTATTTCAACCTTGATTTGCATGTTTGTGTGTGGATCCAGTGAGCAGAGGAAGCTCTTTTTTGGTTACTTTCTGATTGGTTATCACTTTGGAGATGAGATGCACATTTCCTAGGAGCTTCGCATGACATGCATTGTAGGCAGATATGCATTAGATAGTTGAGCAAGATTCAAATTTGTGCTCAGGAACAATGACCTCTAATCTTCACTAGCACATGAAACTTCTGCATGTTACAATTTCTTGCCAAGTCCTTCGATCTGATAGTAGTTAGGTGATGTTTGACAATTTCCCAACTGAGCATCAGCATTGTAGTCATTTACATGTTACCCCTAAAACCACCTTGTAGTGACTGCATCAGAGAAGTGTCTTGAAGGGTTTCCTTTAGAAGATTTGATTTAGAGTCAACTTGGAAAGAAATGCAGTTCTAAGAGGACACAATGATAAAATAGAATTGAGTAGGGAAAAGAAAATTTACATCACCGTGTCAGAAATCTGGAGCAGACTGACTTGTATAAATCAGTCTACAGGATATATGACATTTAAAGTTTCACATCTTAACTTCAATAAAACTAAAATAGCATTTTTTCAGGGTTTATATACATGTGCTTCTACATACACATTAAGTCAGGAGAGGACAAAGTTGAAGTACAAAATGCAAGCTTAGATTTCCTTTTGGATACATGCCATACAAAACAGTCTTTAATGATGTGAGCAATACCTGCCTGCAAGTAATAGAATAAAATATTATGTACTGCTAAAATTTTACTGGAGGGGTACATCATCTTTCATTAACTTTATTCTGAATTGCCTGTGCCAGAGGTTGTGACGTAACAAATAAGGAAATACAACTCTTAGAGGTATCCAGCACCTAATGCCATCTTCATACTTGTAAATCTCCTTTTATGCTGCCTATATTTTACTTAGCCGACAGCCAGAAAACAGTTCTCCTGGTGATTGCTCATCACTGTAAATAAATGCAGAATAAAAAAACTAGGTGGCTTTTCTGTCATATTTCTCTCTGATTTTCACTTCCACTATGGAGAGCTTCTGAAAGGTAAAAAGATGAGAGGTTCATGAGAAATGGACAAGAGTGAAAATTCCCTGTATCCCCTACTTCAAAAATACATGAGCATGTGGACTCTACAGGAACCCAAATCATATAGTTTTAGGCATTCAGCTATTAAGATACCATTTTTCTTAACCAACAGCTTACCCCACACTCTTTTCTAGTCTTTTCACATTTATTTCCATTTTACATCTGTCTGTTGCTACTGAAGGAAGTCCCCAGGGTGTCTGCAAGGAAAAGGTGAAACTGGATTTGAAAGGAGCCTCTGGCTGCTTTGGAAAACTTTAAACTTTTTACTCTAGGTTTCTTGAGGATTATTGCTGCAGAGTTTCATGTCACTGGCTAGATCTGGGAGGAAAGGAAATTAAAGTTGCTACTTTGTAGGAAGATCCCAAAACCTGGACGATAATGTGTTTTGGGAGTCTTGCCCTGCTTTAGGAAACAATGCCTTCCAGGGTGTCGCGGTTTAACCCCAGCCAGCAACTAAGCACCACACAGCCGCTCGCTCACCCCCCACCGGTGGGATGGGGGAGAGGATCGGAAGGGCAAAAGGGGAAAACTCGTGGGTTGAGATAAAAACAGTTTAATAACTAAAGTAAAATAAAAAAAATAGAACAGTAGTAATACAAAGCAAGCGGTACACTGTACAATTGCTCACCACCCGCCGACCGATGCCCAGCACGTCCCCCAAGCAGCGATCGAACCCCTCCCCGGCCAACTCCCCTGCTTATATACTGAGCATGATGTCACGTGGTATGGAACAGCCCCCACCCAGTCTGAGTCAGCTGCCCCGGCTGTGCCCCCTCCCAGCCTCCCGTGCCCCTGGCAGAGCATGGGAAGCTGAAAAGTCCTTGACCAGTGTGAGCACCACTTAGCAAGTACTTAGCACTACTTAACAAGAACCAAAACATCAGTGTATCATCGACATTGTTCTCAACCTAAACCCAAAACACAGCCCCATACCGGCTGCCAGGAAGAAAACCAACTCCATCCCAGCCAAAACCAGGACACAAGGGTAATTTTTTTTAATGAAGAGAAAAATTCCACTGGGGAAAGGAGGAGGAACGAAAGAGAAAATGTGTTTCTTGTCTTATAGCTTTTGGGCATTTGTAAAGGACTAATATCTTGTTCATCCTTATACTGTCCATAGGAGAAGAAACTTTTCTTTAGTATGGCTATACTCGGGACAAAATATTAAGGAGCTACTAGGAATTAAACAATACAGCTGCTACACACATAGGGAAACTTATTACCAAGAAAGAGAGCCATGGTAAGGTGATCCTATTTCTATCATCCATCTGACATGGATGGTATTATTCATTGGTATTTCATTGGTATTATTTGATCATCTTGACACTGCTCTGTGAGCTTGCTTGCCAAGCTTTCTAAGGTCTGACCTAACACAGCAGAACTTCGGAGTTTAGCCGCAGGAATGCAGATTTGGCACTATTTCAGAGAGCTTTTGGACTCTCTCATGATCAGCCCTTTGCACCCTGGATACTGTCCTAGTCCTACAAAATAGAGTATCCTATTTAAAAATGTAACTTGTGGCACAGGTACGCAGCTGTCCCATCATATCAGTGAAAAAATACATTTCATATGTTGATATCTGTAGGTGTCAACAGACATGAGATCTATAGATTTCATATGTTGATAAAAATCTTCTGTTTTGTTTGCTTATAACTTTATTGGAAGGCATTTCTATAATACCAGTAAGTAATATTACTTTATAATTCTGGTTTGATTCAGATAGAAGTTTCATTTAAATTAATTCTGCTAGCAGTGTTGAGTTGCACCTGAGCCAATGCAGAATAAAATTTATAATGCCAACCTCAAAAGACTGTTGACTGGGTCATGGTTGATGATATATTCTAATTATGTATGTGAGGAGCAAACATTACAATAATAATCAAATACTGATACTTAATCTGCAATGCTAACCTGGTGCAAGCTCAGGTGGAATGCTATCTAAAATTGGTTTGGTTTGATTTTAAACTTGGAAAAAAGTTAATGAGTAAAAATATTTCTAATAAAAAATAGCACTGATTCTGTTATAATTTAATCATTTTAAAAGTTCAGGAAAGTGGCTTTTCAAATTTAATCTTATAACTTCTGTAGCTGTGATGATTGCTTATAAATGAACAGCTGCATCTTCATTGCCTCAGGCTTAAATTAAAGTCCCAAAGTCCCATAGGTTTTGAATTCCATAGCACGTTAGCAAGAAACCTACAAATATAGAAAGGCTCATGTTCTAAGACGGAGCACAATCCATGTAATATTCATGATTAGTAAGGCAAACAAAATACAGCCTTACACCAAATGCTGCAATGAAAACCACTGTAGAAATTAAAAAGTACAAAATAGCAAGGCTTACCATAATCAACAGAATAATGTGGTATATTTTATGCTTATTTTTAATTTGAATACTTAAATATTAGATGAAAATGTATTTCTTTACCGCATTTGTATTTCTCACAATTTAGTAATTCAAGTTAAAATAGCTCCCATTGTTTAAGCTGTTGCTTTTTTTCTCTGTTTTGTTCAATTTGGTATTGACTTATAAACTCCACGGTACTTCTTTCCTTTGTACATATATAAACACCTCTGTTATTCCTTGCTACTTTTTTTTCATTGTTTCAATCAGTTAATCATATCTAGAACCCTACAGTCTGCAGTATGTTTTCTTAAAAGTGATACAAAAAGCTGTGAAAAATGCAGTGGTTGGGGGGAATGATCATGGTCTCGTAATTCTTCATCTCAGACTATAACTGTCATGAATGCAATTCAGAGTGATCTTGGTATCAGAATGTAAGTGTCATGGCACTCGAAAAATTCCTCCATGTATTTTGAGGACGAAATGCAAATTCAATGTGTGGGAATGAGTTAATCAGAAAATCTTCAATTTTTTTATAGAAGTAAATATCCATTTTCTACACTTGACACAGTAGTTTAGCCTGCCCAGTATTTGTTTATGTGGTGGGTTGACCATGGCTGGATGCCAGGTGCCCACCAAAGCCACTCCGTCACTCCCCTCTTCAGCTGGACAGGGGAGAGAAAATAAAATGAAAGGCTCATGGGTCGAGATAAGGGCAGGGAGAGATCACTCACCAATTACTGTCATGGGCAAAACCGACTTGACTTGGGGAAATTAGTTTAATTTATTACCAATCAAATTGGAGTAGGATTATGAGAAATAAAAAGAACCCTAAATCTTAAAACACCTTCCCTCCACGCCTCCCTTCTTCCCAGGCTTACTGTTACTCCTGATTTCTCCACCTCCTCCCCCCCAGTGGCACAGGGGAATGAGGAATAGGGGTTGCAGTTGGCTCATCACATGCTGTTGCTGCTGCTTGTTCCTCCTCAGGGGGAGGACTCCTCACACTCTTCTCCTGCTCCAGCATAGGTCCCTCATGGGGTCACAAGTCCTGCCAGCAAACCTGCTCCAGCATGAGCTCCTCTTTCCACAGGGCCACAGATCCTGCCAAGAGCATGCTCCAGCGCAGGCTTCCCACAGGGTCACAGCCTCCTTTGGGCATCCACCTGCTCTGGCATTGGGTCCTGCATGGGCTGCAGGTGGATACCTGCTCCACCGTGGACCTCCATGGGCTGCAGGGGGACAGCCTGCCTCACCATGGCCTTCACCACGGGCTGCAGGGGAATCTCTGCTCCTGTGCCTGGAGCACCTCCTCCTCCTTCTTCACTGACCTTCACTGACCTGCAGAGTTGTTTCTCTCATATAGTCTCACTTCTCTCTTTGGCTGCAGTTGCACAGGTTATTGTTTTCCCCTTTCTAACTGTGTCATCCCAGAGGCGCTACCACCATCGCTGATGGGCTCAACCTTGGCCAGCATCGGGTCCATCTTGGAGCCAGCTGGCATTGTTTCTGTCGGACGTAGGAGAAGCTTCTAGCAGCTTCTCACAGAAGCCACCCCTGTAGCACCCCCTGCTACCAAAACCTTGCCATACAAACTGAATAGAGTTTACTAGTCAAAAAGTTCAACTCGGAAGCTAGCCTTAAGGAGAGGTTTGAAAGAGTTAAAGACACTTGGTTTGTTTCATAAACAAGTTTCTAAGGGCACCATTTGTGACTATAAGAAAGGTTTATACATTTAATTGAAAGGCAAAGTTCAAAATATACTAGTCCTAGTTTATAAAAAACATACAAAAAACCTAAATACACAAATGCATAATAGTTGAATTTTGGTTTTTTTATTATTATATGCACATACTGTTGCTTCTGAATAGATTCAAGAGCAAGACATTTTATTTATTTTATCAGCCTCAGTGTTACCTCAACTGATATTTCTGTGAAAGTGTTGAACCATTTGCTAACATGAACCACATTTGACAAGAAGTGAACATCTCAGATGATTAAGTTCTTACATGCTTTGTAAAGATAAGCATCTGTGGATTGCAGAATGATGCTACGAAGGCCTCCTCTAAAGGAAGGTATTGGCTTATGCCTATATTTGCTGTCCCCAGAAAACTGACAGCTCTGGGAAAAGCTTCATCAGAGCCTGCACCTTCTTACCTTAGACACAAAGATGCAAATCTGTAGGGAAATAGGCTTTATCAATTCCAGCTTCAGGAAATTACTTGGATTTTTTGATGATGTTTTTGTTGTGATTCTGATCTTAGTTTTTCTTAGGAGTGGGGATAACAAAAAAATATCATTTTGTATCATGCAGGAGTAAACAATCCATGGGTTTAGATTGGTTGTGAGAAGATTAAGAAATCTAATTAGGCTGGAAAGTTCTTTTTCAAATGAGCAAAAACCATTTCCTTGACTTAAAGCAAAATCTCATGAATGATCAAAGAATAGGGATTGTACTGCATCTGTTTTCTCCCATTCTAGGATGTATTAGTCTGTTATTAAGTGATTATACACATTTTAAAATTCTCTTTGTTTATTTAGTGTTAAAATACATTTCAGAATGAATAGGAGTTTCACTCTTATTTCAGGCTGTCTTATTGGTTTTGTGGAGAGAAACCTAAAACTAGATTTGGAGGAAAGCACGTAGATTTTAAAACCTGACTTAATTCTGATATACTCAGTCAATAACAGCGTTGGGAACAGTCCCCTTACAGCCTCTAAGCTGTGAAAACAGAGGATATGCTGTTATTACTGAAACTTTGTTCAGTTAGTGACTTGTTCTGAGTAGGTACAAATTACAGTTTCAGAAAAGAATATGACTGTGTATAGCTGTGAAACATCATCCAAATCAATACAAGATATCAGTGGACATTTTTCACTTTGTTTATGCTGTTTCTGTCCATGATTAGAAATTATTTGCTGCAATTTTTTATGTCTAGACTAGAATAAATGCTTCTTGCTAGGCTTTTGCCTTAAACTAGTACACAACTCTTCATTTGTAATTGTTCATAGTTGAATCTGTTTCAATTTAGAGATATTTTTTAATGTACTTTGCACATACCTGCTCCCAGAAACATGTGCTAGACATATTTCAAATACCTATATCAAAAAAGGCATAAAACATGGATATGGTTATATGCAATCAGTTCTCTGATTAAAAGATTTTGATTTTAGAAGTTGAGCAGTATTTATTTTTGGGGTTAATTATTTTGACTACGTCTGAGTCAAAATGATCAAAATGCATTACTGACTGGTAGGTGTTCTGCCTGTGTAAATTATTTGAAGGGTGCCAGTTGTTCCCAGTCGATTGTCCTGTTAGACATAATTTATCTCAACCTATACTCAAAGTAGCTTATCTCCTCTGATGTTAAGTAGTGGTAGTTAAGAGTTATTAAAAGTTTCAATTGCCAGTGCTTTGGATGTACAAATTTCAAAATTAATCTTCTCATTCAATTTATTTTAATATAATGCTTTTCACATTTTGAAAATTTTACTTTGTTTAGTTAGTCTTTTCTCTGTTTACTGACACTTCAAATGTATTCTTGAAAATGTACCTTGTTAGCATATAAATAACATTCTTAACCTTAGCAAGCCATCATACTGCACCTTTTCCACAGATTAGCATTTTGTAGGTCCTCTCTCCAAAATCCAAAGATACATTTTATTTTGCCAAAAAGGGATGTGAGCAAATGGCTAGTGATTAGCAAACGATTAAATCTTAAAGACTCCTCAAGTAATATAATTTTGAGGGCAAAAGAAAGTCATTATCTTTATTGGTGGCAGGTGATATTGGGGAAAAAAGAAGGTGTAGGGGCTATTAGGTGGTCTCCTCCTCAGGCATATAAATGCTTTGGAGCATTTTTACACTTATGTTCAGCTTAACATACATTCTTGCCTTATTTTAACTTGGCTTGCTAACGCATGTGAAAAATTATACTTTATCTGAGTTGATGATGCCATCTGAATTTGCCACAATAATATCAAAAAAGCATATTGGAGGATTGCCACCCGCTCTGGTGCTATTGTTATTGGGGGTAAGAGATCATAAGGTTTCAAAAGTGTAAATGCTCTTTAATAATCCAACTCTTGCTGGCCAATGTAACCTCGCTGTAGGAGTGCCTGTCCCTCACGCTCTAAATCCTGTGATGGAAAATGTAGTACCAAATGGTATGGGAGGTTTGCAACAGTGTCGGTATTTGTGTCTTCCCTCAGCAGAATTAGTGGGCTCCAGCTCCTTTCCTGCAGCAAGGGAGAAGTTCTGCAGTTGGAGAGGAAGAGAGGAGCAGCAGAATAGCTACTGCACCCTTCCTCCTACCCATTTCCAACACATGCACCTGCAATGCTCCCCTCCTGCTGAAGTAGAGCAGTTATGTGTGCATCCCTGGTTTAGTGTTGGGGAAGAAAACAGGCTTAAGACTGTGGAGAACTAGGCCATTCCTTGTACAGAATTTATACAGGGAGTTAGTACAGAATAGGTACTGTTCTCGGAAGTTCACATTCTTGATTTATAATTCTGCTGCCATCCTATAAAGATAAGCTCTCAGGCAAATAGAGAAAAAAGACAATTTTATGTGCATTCGTATCAGTAGAGAGTCTGATTTTCAGAGGTGAACTTGTCTATTCTCCTTGCCTATTCAGGAGAAGAACTGATGAGGTTCTTAATTCTGTGAAGTTTATCTTATGTTACTGCACAGCAGGGCCATGGAGGAGTATCTGAGCATCAGCAACTTGTGCAGATTAGTGGGAAATTGCAACCCACAGGGAGGCTCTCTGGAATAGTAGCAGTGGAAAGACTCTGCTGCCTTGGAGTCATCCGAGATGCAGATTCCTTCCTCCCCACTGACTTCTGAGGAGGTTTTCTGAGCATGATGTTGAGCTTATGGTTTAACTTGGGGGGAGATTTATTCTTTATGCATTTATCTAGTAGTTTTATTTCAAGTGGGTTTATTTATTTCATGTTTTATACAGGTTGCTTGTGCATTTGGGCACACATAACTTTGATTCACATTGTTGTAATATTCTCTTTGCAAAGCAAAGGTAAATGTTTGCTCTGCCTTTCAGGGAAAGTTTTCTAATCGCAGTGTCAGTGTGTGATTAGATTTGATCATCCTGTTTTAATGTGGCACCGTTTATTATTTTTCATTATCAACTGCTTAATAACCTGACAGTTTCCATCAGAGACAGTACCTTGTATGGATTCATGTTAGAAATGATCATTCTTCCTTTTAGCTTATCAAGATCTATCTGATTTGATATATTGGAAGATTAACAGGTGTCTGCTAGGTAAATAGTAAGCACATTTAAGGATGTTAAAGGATTTCTATGTTAGAACATATGGAAAATCTTAAACCAGAACCTGTCAGAAAAATATTTATTTCACTTTTTAAAAAGGGAGTTACAGGATTTCCATCTTAAAAAAAAAAAAAAAAGAAAAAAAGGGGGGAGGCGGAAATGAACAAAAACTCAGATAATCCTAAAATAGTCTTATGAGTTTGATTTAATGCAAGAAAATGTACGATTTTAAACCTGTCTAGAACAATCCAGGGGTTTATTTTTCAGCTTAAATTTACCTGCTTAATACAGAACAGAAATGTGGAGAATGAAACCCAATAGTATATTCAGTAGGTTAGTAGTATATTCAGTCCACGTTCTTATCTTACAGTCAGATTTATGTTGGAGACTTATTGTCTATGAAGTTTCAATTACTTCAGTGGCAATATCCATAGATTTAAGGATCTGATAATGACATTTTGGCTGTTAATATTTTGATGCCATTCATTCCAGATGAATTCTGACACCATTCAGTTTCTGAACAGGAATGCTTGACCCACTCTTCGAAAGCAGGGGAAAAAACCCTATTCTTCAGCCCTGTTCTTGATTAGTGAAGTTGCACGAGCTAGCTGCCCAGATTTCCTCAAATCCAGTAACGTAAACATTGAAATGTGGTAGCTTTTGTATAAACATCGACTTGTGGCATTATTCTTTTGAAGAGTTGAAAATACTTGCAAAATGACTGGCCCATAAAAAAGGCTCCTATCTACACCAGCCATAGTACTGGTAGGAGATCTTTTGTTCACTTCGTCCAATTACCTTTCTGATGGTGAAAGGCTACAGAAACTAAAGAAAAAAGCTAAGGTTCCTAACCCTCTCTCTTTTTCTTTTTCCTTTTTTTTTTTTTAATCTTCTGTGGACTTTTTATAACAGAACATGCAAAAAATGAATTTCAGCAAGATATTTAGCTCATTGGTACTGAACTTGCCAAGACCATTATATCTACCTTGACTATTTTAAAGGCTATTTTGTACAAGAATGAAAATAGTCCAGCAAATATCAGTGAAGCAGGAATTTCTCAGTGCTTAGGAGAAAAGAATATATAGCTGTGTGATGGCTATAAAAATAGAGAAAGAGCAGCTGTCATCCAGTGCAAAAAGTTGTGAAAAAGTTCTGTTTAGAAACAGTTCTACCTACGTAACATTTTCTACTCCTTTTTATTATGGACTTCTATATGACAAAATATTTGTGAATTTATATAAATCTGCTAGTGGGTGGAGATGATTCTGGCATTTGCTTTTGGAGAGAAATATCTCTTTTTATTGACAATTCAGTTTACCTCTTACTGCATCAAAATCATTTCACATGCTGCCTTCTTGTTATACCGAGGCAATGCTTTTAATGTTGTTATATAGCATTAATAGTAATTATTATAGCTTTAGTATTAAGAGTAATTCAACATCTATGTTGTAGCGGTCTCTGGAAAACACTATTGTGTTATGTGTGTATATAGGGAGCCTTTGAGGAGCCCAGTGTGTTATCTGAGCTAATACTCAAAGCTCACTGTATAGTTAAGGGTGAGAGCTTCGTATCTTTATGGGCTGATGCCATCCTAAGGTAGATGGGGTGCACTGTTCATGGACATCCCTGCTGTTCTTAAACAGGTACCTTGGACTTGATGCATACATTTTAGAAAGATAAATTCACAGGGAGATAAATACCATTCATAGAAAAAACAGGACATGCTCTAAAAGGTTTACAGTCTGGAAGCCAGGAAGGAGCTAAGAAGACAAACAAAAATAACTGTAGCGTACTGAATACTTGGGCAATAGTCACAAATTCTTCCTACCTGCTTTCCATATAAACCCTGGACTAGAAGTCCACTGCTGAGAGCAATAGATTTAATTAAACATGCATCAGCTAAAATCTACTATGGGCAGAACATGGATTTAAACTAACATTTAGTAGAGAGGAAAACAGAAGGAGCAAGATATGAAAAGGTATGTTGGTGTTTGCACACGTGTGTTTGTATGTGCCCATTCTGTGTGTGTTATCATGACCGCATTAAAATGGCAGCTCATCCTGGTTTTGACATGACAGCATTCTTCCTAGTCTGAAAATGTAAGGTGTATGCATCCTGGACTCTTTACTTATATTTCAGGACTGGGATGTAGAATAATTCTTATGAAACAGTTGCTATAGTGTCTCTCTCTACATTTTATCTTGAACACTATAGATAAAGGTAATTTCTTGCAGGATCATGATTTAAATTAAAAAGCCTTCAACAGTAATAAGCATACTCTTACAAAATGTTTCCGTGATCACTGTCAATGTTTATTTGCAAGTACATAAAAAATACACATATAATTATGAATATTTTAATAACATCTCTAATCTAAATCCCAAGTATAGCTTATTTACCTGAAATTTGGTATTTGCTTCCTCCAAACAGATACATAGAAATGAATGTATTAGGCGATTTGATTTCTTGAGCAACTGGCCTTATCTGGGAGGATTTTCCAAAGCTTTTCACAGGCTTTTATACTGTGGAATTTGAGAAATATTTCTGAGGAGAAAAGCTCCCTTGGTGATTTGAACTGTTATCACTCTAAATTATAAAATGTATCAGTTCCTACAATTTCTCAAAGTATATTTTACTGTTTAAATAGGTGGTTTTTTTCCTTTGGTAATCATATGTGTAGGAGGCACTATTAACAAAGGTTCATATTATTATAGCATAGCATAAAAGCTGTAATTGCCAACTGAACACTACTTTGCATGAAAAATATTCTTAAGTGCTTTTGTTGATATGAAAATTCATTCCAGATATCTTGAAAAACACATGTAATCTTTTTCTTTCTATTCTGTGGTCCTCTTCCAAAAATAAGGTCAGCTTTTTTTTTTTCTCCAACAGATTTGCTCTTGTGGTGGTATTATGTGTGCCTGTTTTTTAATGATTTTGAAAACCTTTGCTTCTCAGAGACCTTCACATTTTCATCAAACTTAGGTATTGGGTTTTTATTAGCATGTTTATTTATTTATTTAGATGCTTACTGTTCACTGATAGGGGAAAATAATAACTCTGTGCGACATTCCAGGCACTTTGGTAATCTTAAAAATACATGAATAAGCAAATTATTATATTACATTATTAGAAAAGATTTATAAGCACCATAGTGGCAAGCCCATTTCCTTTCGGAAAAGTATTTGTATGAGTCGGAAGCATATTGCTGTCCATTATGTTATCACTGTTAAGAAGAAAAAAATGAAGAGAAAAATTGAAGCAGATTTCTCTATGTTAGCAGAGAACATCACATAATTTGGGGACCCCCTAACTCATCTGATTTTTTTAATAGATGAAACATTTAAATAGCAATGAATAAATTTAAATATTTTGTATTTTGTTTAATTCTGTATTTCTATTCCCATTGGTTTTTTTCATTATTTTGTTCTTGAGGACAGACACCTACAGGAAATGTGTTCACTTTCCAACTTCAGAAAGCTGACTATGAGAAGATGACAGTTAGTTTAGCCTATTTACTGAACAATTTGGGAGGTAGAAAGGAAAATTAATAGGGGGTTGTTTCCCCAAATACTATTTTGGGGACATAAAATTTAATAGCAGCAAAATGTAAAAATTATTCTTGATCCCTTTCTAACTGCTTTTACAATTAGGTGTAAATGTTATGATGGAATCAGATGGGGTTTGATTTTGTTTGTTTAAACAGTAGTTCATTTGTTACATATTATTTTACAAATAATATATTAAGACAAGCATTTCCCCAAACAAATGGAATAAAAACATAGTGCTTCTGTCCATGGTTTGAGGTCTGTCTTAGTTCTAGAGCTTTTATTTTCCAGAAACATGCTTTCCCAAAGCATAATTAAGCTGTGCTCACTTTCATTTCAGACCTTTGTCATTGATTTGCACACACATTTTCTTTCCGAGTGTTTCTCATCTAAGTAACAATCCCTCATAAAAATATAGCAAGACAAAATCTCTGGCCTTTGCCTTTGGTTTTGGGGAAATTTACCAGCTTTTGCAGTGGAATCTACAGGTTTTTTAGGAATAACTCTTTAAACAAAGAAAAGTACTTATAATCCTTGTTTCCTGTCTTATGCATAACAGTATAATAATAATAATAATCAGTAATTCCTCATCGCTCTTTATGTAATTTAATTTTTGGGAAATCATCATCAAATCCTTAGCTGATATCCCACAAAATGGTTTATATTCAAGGGATTGTTTGCTTTGTAAGATGACTCATCATCCCTTCTAAGCCTTTCATAATTAAGAGGTTTGGGTTTTTTTCCTTTTATTTAAATCTTTTTAATTTCCTAGGTTTCTCTCTCACATGAGAATAATCCGTTTCTTCAGACTCATAACTATGTTAAACCTGGATTCATGTAATTCACTCTTATGACCAGAGCACAATGGGCTGTAAACTTGAAGTTTTCATATAACTCTGAGAACTCATACAGTTCATGCTTTTACAGAATTTTTGAACTTGATTCATTTGAATATCTGTGTTCTAGTGAAGGGGTCACATATTCAATAAAAGTAAAACAAATTGGTATATATGTGGGTATGAATATGTATATGCACATATATGTGCATGGCTATCCATATGCCACACCTAAAATATGTGTTATCAATATGATTTCAGCAGTCAGTTTCTTCTGCTAAGGCTAGTAAGGCTTCCTGTGAACACCTGATAAGAAACTATTAGAGGACCCCAAGTTCTAACATGTATTTTTATAGATTTCAGCAACTCACGTGCATAGGTGCATGTGCTTGGTAATCATCACATCTGTTAACGTGTTTCAAGAAATAGACCACTTATTCTAGCTTTCTGCTTTTATTAGATGCTTGACTCACCTAAAGTATAATGTAGCTGCAGAAAACATTAATAGTTGGAATTTCAGGAGGAGTAATTGCAGATGAAACTTCAAAGGGAACAGTTTATTTCTCTCTGAAAGAATGGAGCTTTAGTTAAGCTAAATGCATCTAATCAGTAATCTTGAAATTTAACATCAAAGTTAAGGATGCCTTGGTTTTATAACAGAGATATCAAGAAGATTCTTCCAGGGTGATATTTATTTCCTTTCAATTTCATAGATTCCCTTCAGTTGGATTTTCTTCTTTTATTCAGCTATTTTAATTGCTATTAAAATTGCTATTTTAATTTTCAGTCTGGAAAGGTTAAGTTTTACTCCTTATTTCTGTAAGCATTCTGTGCAAACAGTTCTAGTCTGGATGAAAACAAATGCAGAACATCAATGCTCTAGAATTGCTACCAGCCCTTGTTTCCCCTTTCAGTTTGGGAAGTCTATTAGATCAACAAGCTTTGCTTTGAGAGAGAGACATCTCTCCATCTGTGATGAATATGGGAACAGGCTCTATATTAAGACCAATTAATTCTCTCTCAAGAAACAAAGGCAAAAGGACAGGAGGGAGATGAGGACCGAAGTAGAAAACTGTCTTGTTGAGAGTTCTATGACACTTTGCCCATATGTAGAGTGTTCTTATGTGTTGCATTTAAGGTTGTGTACATTTTGTCATTTATATGACAAAGGTTTTTCACATTGTGAAATACTGCTAGTGCATTTGAATGAAACACATTTTTATTGTCTGACTTTCATTTGCTGAGGTGTTATGCAAGTGTAGAGAGGAAATGTTATATGCAAGGAAGAGGTTATCTGATTTTCACATTAAACGCGTTATTGAAAATGTTTACATTGCTTGGGAATGGTGTCAAAGTGCAGTCCTGCTTTACCAAGAGCTTTTGCAAGATCAGTTTTAGGCTGAAGCAGTCACTGGCGATGTTATATAGAATCCCACTCTACAGGCCGTTTGATTGTGGGTCACAAAAATAAATGTATGGGACGTTAGGGTTAGTAGACTGCTGTACTGTGAGTTGTCAAATAAAAAGCTTAATACGAATCAGCTGATGAGAGATTGTAGTCCAGCCTTTCATTTAGTTAAGGTTTTAGCTTTGGCTCCTCTGTCGGTTTTCCCTTTCAGCATCAAAGAAATTGGCATGGTACGCTGGAAAAATATAAGGAGATTTAATTAGTGGATGTATTGGGATTACCCTGGGCGGGTAATGCATTGTGCTTTTTAGGTTTTCAAATGCTCTTTAAGATTGATGTAAAAGCCCAATGAAAAGTATATAGTCATATAAATGCCAGACAGTCCTTTCTGAAAGGTACAGTGTGTTCCCCAAAACATTTCAGCTAAGGTTCATAAAATACAGAAGCACATTTAACATTTAGTGAGTGTTTCTGTGAATACAGTAGAACACTTACACGTTGAATCAGAGTCTTTAAGCAAACAATTAAAAGTTTAATGGCAACCGTATATAAATGTATGCCTGTTAAGTATAGAAATAAAAACATTGAAAGCATCAACGTCCTTTATCCTGTTGCATCTTTTAGCATTTATTCTAATGGTTGTTTTAAAAGCTGTATCAGTTGTCTAATAAGTAAATAACAACCTTCTCTGAGAAAAAGCTTGTGGTCTGTTGTTTTGAAGTTTCACAACTGCGTTTAAAATGTTCCTGATAAAATTAGCGTGATGTGGTTGCCAAGGATATTTGCCAGAAGTAAAGTTTTAGGTGGTTAAAGGAGGTGGAAGGAAAAATGAATTATTAAAGTTATTGCAAGCTGTTTAGCTTTTAGGCCTAACTTACTTACTAGATTTCAAAACAGGTTTTTATTGACTTACTTTTAAATTGCCTGATGGCTACTAATGATTTAATCTGTCCCTCTCCCATGGAACTGCAGAGAAAAAGAGCATTTTATGTCATAGAATCATTTAGGTTGGAAAGGACCTTTAAGATCATCAAGTCCAACCGTTAACCTAGCACTGCCAAGTCCACCACTAAACCATGTCCCTAAGCACCACATCTACATGTCTTTTAAATACCTCCAGAGATGGTGACTCCTCCACTTCCCATGCCATATCTGTTTTCATATTAAAAAACTAGGCCCAAAAAATTTCCCCCTCAAAGCTAAACAAAACAAAACAAAACGCTGATTAAGATTTCTTTTTTGTCCATTAGTTTTAAAAATCTGTTTCTGGTGAGCAGTACAGGCAAGTTTTTGTGTGATTATATTCTGCCTCTTATTTGATAAGAAAAAGTTGAAACATACATGTGCAAACTGAATTTTAATTCTGATATAAGAGGAAAGAAACTTACTTGTTGAAAAGTAGAGCACATACAAACACTGAGTAATTTACTTGGGTTCCTTAGAAAAAGTAAGCATGAAATGATTGTAGCAACATCATCAGCAGCATGCATTTAGATAGTGGTTTTCCTATTTTTCAACCACGTGCAAACTTCTGTAATGGACTTTAGTTTTTTCTGGTTTTTTGAATGTACAAGGATGATGACTACCTACTCTACATTTGGTCATTTTCTGTGGCAGAATTATTCTTCTCTTGTATATGTTTCATCTCTTCATATGTAAAAGACAATGTACAATACATGACCCTAACTCTGATTTGAATTGTAAATAATTAAAAAAATATAATAATTTTATATTGGCTATGTTTGCACCAAAAAAAAGGCATTGATTATTTGGTAATTTGGCTTTCTCTAAGTCAGCTATTTCAAAAATGAGCTCTGTATTTTAAATACGTATTTTGAAAATCATATGACAAAAAATATGCATACAGATATCTGAGCTTTTGTTCACAGAAATGTGAAAAAAGGGGTGGATGCAACTGTTAAACAAGTGAAAATGGTAAATAATCTGACAGTTTACTTTAGACACTAATGGAGCCTAAAAGCTTTTAAAATGACAGAAATTTCACCAACTTCAGTGATTCATAGGCTTATTTTTGTTATACAGGTTGGTCATATAGCTGGCAGTTTTCTTATTGTGTGACTCTTGTAAATTATTGTACTCTGTTATCTGAGTGAACAGGTATTAGAGTTGTGTGAAGGAATACGACAACATCACTTCAGAAGATTAAAGCAATTCCCAACTGTACATGTATACAATTTCTCCACATGTTTTTTTTTTACTTGACTTTTGCTGTTGACGTAACCCTCAAGAAAATGTGCTACTATTGTGATGCACTTTAAAACTGTATCTTACTCTATGTGAAATGTGCTCTTGCACAATTGCATTTCTTCATGGAACAGTGATTCCCATTTACTGCATTCTGGTTTATACATACTAAAATGTCGTATGTTTGGTCCGTAGTATGACATAAAGCATATTTTTATTATATGCACCTTCTAAAATAACACAGATTGTAGAATACCCTTTAGTCACTTAGTGTCAAGTCTAATGAAATTCCTATTTAGCATCGACTGTTTTCCTTTCAAATGTTTTGACAGTAGTCATCCCTGTTAAGTGCTTTCCGTATTAGGCTCAGGTAGCTTGGACGTAACCTGATCTGTGTTTTGTTTCAGTGTGTTGTCTGCTGACCTAGAGAACGCTTGCATTAGCTGCATTGATCAATCCACATCACATCTCATCATTTAGGAGAGAATTAATACTGTGGCGTAAAGACTCCCCAGAGCATTTTCTTAGAGCTGGATTGCTTTACACAGAAACCACAGGAGTTGTTTGCACAAGGGGGAGGAAGCCAAGTAGGAAGAAAAAAGCATTAAGAAAGCTTTGTCTAGGAACCAAGCTTAATTTTCTGTGGTGACTTCCACTAATGTCATTTAAACTCCCTGTTTTGATGAAGTGTTTTGGAAAAAAATTAGCTCTATTTTGAAGTTGATTTGTTGAAAAGACACTAACAGGTCACATAAACGTTCAAAAAATCTTGCTCTTGACAAATATGCATTTGATTGTGATACTTGTATGACTTGCTGTTAAGAGTGTAATCATTTTGACTTTATATTTTACCTCAAGGATTATTAACCTGACAGCTTTTGAAATACTGATTGACATGTTTTAATCTTAATTGTATTTATTTTTCAATAACACATTTTAATCGAGGAAAAAAATGTTTGTTTCTCATTCTGTCAGTTTTGCTGTAGAGCTTCTTCCATGAAGTTGAATTTCAGTATTGCCTGATACTGATTCTTAAGAAAAAAGTCTTTGAAAGATTTTAAGTGTACACAGATATGTTAAGTTAATGAGCAGGCAGGGCTCTTAGTGTGCTATTCAATCTTTAGGTAATGAAATATTTAATCTTTAGAGATCAACCACAGAAGCAGACAAGAAGCATTTACTAATAAAAAACAATGTTTTCTTGCAGATTACTAAGGTTACTGTACTATTTTCTGTTAAAGACTATGTTGCAGTATTGTAAGGAGTGTATCTTAAGATGAATTGACAACAGTAGATATTACTGAAGACATAAAGCTGATAGGAAGGGAATTATAAGGAGGAGGTTACTTACCTCCCTGGTACATTAATCTATGTATTGCCCGTGATTCTGTGCAGATTGTACAATGATAATGAGGCCAACTAACATGTTGTGAACTTCAGAAATCATTGCAAACTTGTTAGTATTTACCACATCATTACATTGTGATTTTCATTCATTTAGGTAGAGTGAATGAGTTTTTCATCAGAAAAGATTCACATGTGATCATGTCAATAATATTTACTAGGAATATGTCAATGACAAAAATTATGTTTATTTTTGTGGTAATTCTGTGGCTCAAATTTGTTACTTTTCTTCCCCCCTTGTCATCCTGAAGCAAAATGCACGTTGGCATTGAATAGAGATATGTATCTGGCATATCTTTGCATGGCAGTATTATTATGTTTTCAGGAATACACTAATATCATGGTAGTTCATGTTATGATTTTCTTCTGTTAGTAGAACTGTTCTACTGGTATTTAAAGGTAAAAGCATGGTGATGAAAAATCATTCACTTGAGTATCTTGGAAATGTACAGAATGCATTTGTGGAATTATGTACTACATGAAATTTCAAAGCAATTTTACTTGGACATCTAGGTTGTCTTGTTTTGTGACTTCTGCAGAACAAAAGTGGAAACTACAATACTCCCTTTTAAGTTTCATTTTTCCAACTCCTGTTAGATCCTGTTTTTCAAGACAAAACTGATTTTGTGGAACTTAAATAAGTGGGCGATACATGAAATACAGAATGTGGATTGTTTCAGTGCAGTGTTATACTTGTATCCTTAGGATCAATACTGGGTTTTTTTTATATTTGTCTAGTGAGGATGTATCAAGCTGTAACCCAATATGTAAAAAAAAGCTTTTTTGCTATACAGTAAAGCCATACAAAGTCACATAAGACCACCCTAGTCACAAAAAATAAATGAAGTCTTTTTCCACAATTCTGCATCCATCTTTGGCCATCCCGTAGGTGTTTTTAATTGAGAAATCAAAGAAATAGACTGGTGTGTTTTTTTCATAGAATCGTTCAGGTTGGAAAAGACCTTTAAGATCATCAAGTCCAACAGTTAACCTAGCACTACCATGTCCACCACTAAACCTTGTCCCTAAGCACCACATCTACACATGTTTTAAATACCTCCAGGGATGGAGACTCAACCACTTCCCTGGGCAGCCTGTTCCAGTGCCTGATTACCCTTTCAGTGAAGAAATTTTTCCTAATATCCAATCTAAACCTCCCCTGGCTTAACTTGAGGCCATTTCTTCTAGTACTATTGCTTGTTACTTGGGAGAAGATACCAACTGTTTGTAACACAAACAGCACAATTTCAGTTTGGAAAAGGGTTATGTGGCAATGTATGCTTTGTCTAAGCCTTTCTAGAGAATTATAACTAAGGCTGTGGTGGTTATTTAATGTTTGTTGCTAATCTGCATAGAATTGCAAATTCTGTGAGGTAGTGTACAAAAGACGAGATTAACATGGCACATCAGACTGTCTTTCTCCAGGTTAGAGGGACAGGCAAGTCATTATAAGAGTCAATGAAATTAAAGGTGAGCATAAGTAATGGTGCTATAAGGGAGAGGGAGTGACAGCCAATACAAGAAAAAGAATGTTCTTCAGACTGGAGAGAATTAAGCTAAATGATACAGAGCAGTATAGAATGGTTAGAACTGAAAACCAGGCAAAACTGAAGTGACAAGAAACAGAGGGTTACACTTTGCTGCAGAGTTTGGAAATGAGGAATATGTTCAAGGACTGTTTTTCTTAAGCATCTCTCCTATCTTTACAAATGAGTACTGTGGGAAAATATCCCCTCCTCTGCTTCATTGCCACCAAAGGCCTAGTATTCTTACACATAGAATAAATATGTATTTCACCTATGAGACCTATTTGATAAGTGTATAGTATTTTCCCATGACCTTAAAACATGGATGCTTAGAAGGTAGTCATGTGGAATCAATATATCCTGCGTGAACGGTATTCAGCATAACTCTAAACAGAAGTCCTTGAAATGTAATTTATGGGGTATTGACTACTTATTTCTTACAAGCTTTCATAATTTCCAACTGCTAAATCATATTAAAGATAGCTTAAACTCCATGTATTCAGTAAATAATTGGAGTTATTGCAGGGATATTGTAAGGTAGGAAGGTTATAAAAGACAAAGTGCATATTCAAATACATAAGATCAGTTGGCCTTGAAAGGTCTTGTCGTAACAACTTGTAGCTGTTTAAAGAAATGATCTAACAATGTCTACATTAAATGAAGGTATTTGCAGTTCAGGTGTTCACTACAAAAGCTTATTCCAAGTGCCTCTATAATACGGCTATTATGTTCAACCTTGTGTTACCTAAAAGTTGTACAATATTTTAGAATAATCTAGAACTAAGCCAAAATAATTTAAAAGATATGTATTCTGCACACACTTACTGTATTTGCTAATGTTTCCAATAAAATCTAATGGCCTTTGTTTTATTTTTTTTTTCTTCTAACTTATATTATCCAGATTGGCTTGGAAGATTGTGTGTTTGTAGGATCTATACAAACAGCTGTTGTTTAAAACATCTTCAGATCATCAATATGTTATCTTTTGGAAATATCGTGTTTGTATGTTTATGGAGGTATTGCTAGTTGTTTTTGCAAGGTTGCTTTTGAGTGCCATCTTTATGCCATAATTGAAGCAGTTTGTGGGATCTTGGAGAATCCACTTTATTCAGAACAACTTTTGGTATTTGCAGGTACTACAGAGCGGGTGTGTCTGATCCAGGGAACAGTTGAAGCACTAAATGCAGTTCATGGCTTCATTGCAGAGAAGATTCGAGAAATGCCTCAAAATGTGGCCAAGACAGAGCCCGTCAGCATTCTACAGCCTCAGACCACTGTTAATCCAGACCGCATCAAACAAGTGAGTTTTTGGTTGGGAATAGAGAGTCACAGCAGCTCCTTAGAAGTCTTAAAACTTTAAGGCTGCAAGGGGTCAACATAACATGTTCTTTAAGAAAATGTTATTTTACCCTTTAGTAATTTGTTGGTCCTCTTTTTCCTTATACTTACGTGTTCCATGTTTCTCAGCAGTTCTTTTAGACAGTATTTTATAAATTTCAATGCCACACCCTAATGTGTTTCTTTCATAAACTTTTCTTTGCTGTATAAGGTGATAATACACTTCTAGGTTTTAGTTAAAGATCGCTGAATTTTAATCTCAAACGATGAACCTCATTGTAAATCTTTAGCATTACTAAAAATGACAGATTAATTGAACGTTTCCTACTTTTATGTATATAAAATAAAACCAAAGATATTAATTGGTTTTTTAGACCCTATATTAGATACTTTAAAATCTTACCTGTAAGAACTTGAAAATATTAAGATAATTTACTTGGGATGTTTTCTAGAATTCCATTTTGTGTTATTTTTGGCATCTTTTTGCCTGTTTTGCACTGACTTCTTTCAAAATCTATGGGCAATGCAAAATATATTTGCAAGGTATTATTGGTCTAGTATTATTTAGTTCATTACCTTTTCCAGAACAATTTTAATTTAAAAAAAAAAAAAATTGCCCTGTAAGGAGAATGTGAAATATGTGTCATACAGAATTTAAAATTATTTTCCATTGTATTGAATAAGATGAAGAAATGAGTGAACATTAGTAAAATTTTGTCTTGTCTCTCTATCCTATATAGGATAGATTTTAGTTTCTCACCTGTCCTATATGGGAAAAGATTGTTTCGTCCTTCTACACTAGCAAGATTCAGTGTCCCATAAAGTAATTTGGTAACTGTATGCAATTACTTTACTTTGTATATAGTGACATACACAGAATGCTTATGTGAAGATGTGTTTGAACAGGATGAGTTTGGAACAATCAGACTGCTTTAGATGGATGAAACTGTGCATAAGCCATTGTATATGATTTCTAATTTTTACTACTATATTAATTTTTTCTGTATATGCAATACTTTTACACAAAAAATACTCTAGATAATTTATAAGAAAATACTAAAAAGGAAAGCCCCAATTTTATAGGATTAGTTTCTCAATTATTAGACATGAAAATGATTATGCCTGAGTTAGAGAGAAAAAGCTGAAGAGATCTGTATTCTGAATGGCTTTTCTGCTCATAAAATGTTAGATTTTATGCCAGTACTTCTTAACGCAATGGGAAATGAGTGTTCTCTATTACAATGAAAAGTGTTTTTCCCCTTTGCAATGAAATGAAGCTAATTTTTGGGTAAGTCAGTAAAATCCTGAGAAACTAGATTACAGAGCTGTTTAGTGACATGCCTAAATACTTCCTGTCTTGTATTTGAAGTTGATATAGCTTGTCCACAATACTTCTCCAGAAAACTTATTTGTAAAGTTGTTGAGTTGTGTTTTGGTTTTGGTTTTTTTTTTTTGTTTGGGATTTGTTGGGTTTTTTTAAACACAATTCCATGTTTGGAATGTTAAATTGCATTCTGGGGAGATGGATTAGTGCACAGGGCTGCTGCTAGTGAAGTTAAGAGATTAAATACAAGGTATTACTTGTAAGACTGTGATTTATTGACTGGCTCTACATCTTAAAATTTAAATATATTACCTGTATACATACAGGTGCACAATAATATGACTGCAAATATTTGGAGATATGCATGCGCATATGGTGAGCAGTTTTAACCACAATGGATTGTTTAACTTCACTTTTAATGAAGCAGCATCTCTTCATGGTAAATTCACACACTATAAATATTGACTCAATAAATCTAAAATTCATTATTTTTACGAAGAAGTGAAATTGTTAGCTTAGTTCTTAGATAGAGTTTGCAGTGAAGTAATCTATCCTCCAATGTCAGAATATCCTGTATCTTAATGAAAAATATAATACCTCTACTTAAGAAATTAAAAGGATAATATTCTATAACAGGTAATTGTGATCTAGAACTCCAGTGTTGCTATTTTTTTTTAATAGCAGACAGGTCACAATTTTATTAAAATGATCAGGATAATATATAATGCAAGTCATTTTGAACTTGGCAAAAAATAAGCCTTATGAATTACAATTTCTTCTTTTACACAAACTTTTACATGGTTCTTCCTTTCTTAGAATATTACCCAAGAACTTTGCCACCCAAAGTATTACATTGCAGATTGAAGAAAGTAGACATAGCATTTGAAATCAAGAGTTGATATGAAATAATAAATTTTACCTTCATTAGGAATTTTGAAGATATTTCTGTTGGTTTTCTAGCTGTTTCTACCAAAAAGCAAAGGTAGTTTTTTCCCCATGAATGAAGATACCTGTAGTTGAAGCTTTGCAATGCCACCCATGTCTATATGACCATGCAGCTCTCATTTCTTTATTTTCATTTCTTTGTCTGGGGCTGCTTTACTGACACTCGCCTCAGAGAAGTGAGCTAAGAAAGGAAATATCTTCTGGCTACTTTCAATGAAGAAAGTCAGTAGGTAAACCCTTTGCTGACTGCCTGAGTTTCAGCACTTTCTGTCTTCAGGAAACGCATGGGTATACATGGAGGCTGAGTCTGGCCTGGCATTTCTCCTTACTAATGGAAGTCTTTATCCAAACATTCTGGTCTCTCTAACTTCAGCTTTTTCAGCTTCAGAAGATTTGCAAACAAGTCTATTATCTGGTTCCTTTTGAGACTTCTCCACTGCATTTTTCCACATTTCCTAATCCTATGGATTTATCAGTAGATACCCGGTAATTCTCTCCTCCAAGCAGGTCTGATAGATATTTAATTGACAAATGTTTTCATCTTTTATCTCTACGTAACATAGGCAATCTCTTCATAGATGTCAGCCATCTGCTGTTCCTAGGTATCATTCCACAATAATGAACTGATTCCTGTGCTCTGTTACTTCCTAGAAACTGCTATGAGCATCTAATCTCTTTTTTCTCTATTAGTTGAAGTGTCACACCAACTCTTTCAGACCATATCGTAACCCATGGGAACAGAATACAGTTTTCATAAAGTGATCAGGAGCCTGAGCTGTTTCGGCTTTGTAATTAGCATATAAAGCTTTAAATTTAACCTCTAAATTAATAGCAGCTCCTGTGAACAATGGAAAAGGCTGCATAATGTGGTCTTATCACCTTCTTCAGAAAGTATTGCTGCTTCCTTGTACGCTAGTTGAATTTCCCCACCAGCTTTCAGTTGTTTTATGGGTAGCAGATATTGTAGCAGCCCATCCAGGAAGCACATGGAATCAGAGATGGCCATTGCAGAACTGTGCATTATATGGAAGGAAAGATGTGTGATCTTACAGCTAACTGCTTTAAGCAGGAGTTTGCACTGTTTGGCCTTCTGAGATGCCTTCCAACCTGAATCATTCTTTGATTCTATGAAATGTTTGTCTATCAAAGTGTGGACAAAGGTTCTAGAATTCCTTGAAAATCTAGAGTAAAACTTTCACATATAGAACTTCCAATTAATGTTTTCATTGGATCCAGTTTCATTTCAGCTTTTTCAGTACCTAATTAACCTCTCATGAGTCTTTAACCTCTTTTCATTAATCATGGTCCCAGACATTGTATTCAAAATCTGCAAAACTGAATGTCTGAACTCAGATTTGTAAATTCACATTCTTCTAGTGAAAATGACTACTTTTACTTCAGAAATGCTGATCAACAACAACAAAAAAAAGTCCATCATTTTTAAATAAAAAGCTTTACTTTTAAGTGCTTAAATAGAACCTGACTTTAAGAATAGAGATCTGAAAATGTTGGCTTAAATGGAGGATTTTTTTTTTTTTTAAATACAGGATATGAGTTCTTCAGGCTATAAAGATTTGGTAGACTTCATGGAATCATGGAATGGTTTGAGTGGGATGGGACCTTAAAGATCATCTAGTTTCAACCCCCCTGCCATGGACAGAGACACCTTCCACTAGACCAGGTTGCTCAGAGCCCCTTCCAACCTGGTCTTGAACACTTCCAGGGAGGGGGCATCCACAATTTCTCTGGGCAACCTCTTCAGTTGTCTCACCACCCTCACGGTAAAGAATTTCTCCCTAATATCTAATCTAAATCTACCCTCTTTCAGTTTAAAACAGTTATCCCTTGTCCTATTGCTACACTCCCTGATAAAGAGTCCCTCCGCATCTGTCCTGTAGGCCCCCTTTAAGTACTGGAAGAACTCTATAAGGTGTCCCTGAAGCCTTCTCTTCTCCAAGCTAAACAACCCCAGCTCTCTCAGCCTTTCCTCACAGGGGAGGTGCTCCAGCTCCCTGATCATCTTCGTGGCCCTCCTTTGGACCCTCTTGAGCAGCTCCATGTCTGTCTTATGCTGGGGGCACCAGACCTGGGCGCAGTGTTCCAGGTGGGGTCTCACGAGAGCAGAGTAGAGGGGGAGAATCACCTCTAGAACTCCTAGCCACACTTATTTTGATGCAGCCCAGGATGTGATTGGCTTTCTGGGCTGCTAGTGCACATTGCCGGCTCATATTCAGTTTTTCATCCACCTATACCCCCAAGTCCTTCCTTCCTTAAGAAACCTTCATTGGTATCTTAGAATGCCTTCATCCCTTCTAATAAGGCTTTCTTCTTTTTATTGTCCATTTAAGGCAACAATCTGTCACCTCAATGAACCTTACTAAACTCCAGAATATGAGAAAATAACTCTACATTTTTCATTTGAGGTAAATAATAATAATTAGTTTTGTAAATCATGGTGTCTCTTCATCTAGTCAACAATTTCTCATAAACTTTTCTCACTTTTGAACATAGGTGAAGAATCATACCAGTTACTATTCTTCAATGAATAATAAGATATACAGGTGTGTTTCCAAGTTGTGAGGGAAAAAAAAAAAAAAAAAGCCATTTTTTACTGGAGAAACAGCCCTATACATTAGATCCCATGGCAAAAGTTTAGCATTCCATAAAAATATGTATACTACATCCTGTCCCTCATGTGCCCTTGACTTAATTCTTGCCAGATCACTGTTTTAATTTTCTGTTTCATTTCACCAGTGTTGGATATAATCTCAATATGGATGCGAAACTGTGTTTTATGAACACAATTAACTCTGTAGCTGATAATTAACTCTTCATTGTACGTGCTTCAAAAGTGGAATGTGAATAGATGATTATGTTGGGGGATGAACAGCACCATTCAACATTGCAGCACTGTTCTGACTCTTAAGAAAATTCTGAAGTTATCTCACACCTTCTGATGGCTTTGTAGTTTTGGTGGTATTTTTCCAAATCCCAAAGTAGCCTAGAATCAAAAGGTGACATTTTCTTTCCTTCTAGGACTTGGGGTTTTTTGATACAAATCTTAGACCCATATCTTCTTATGTGTTTTGATGCCTGTGTCTGGTTACTTACCTGAGTGTTCTGGTATTTCTATATAACAGCATCAGATCTTGTAGTAGTTCTGTGTTACTGTGACAAGTTTTGAGGAAAGTCCCAATTCTTCTTTGTCCATTTACGGTAATCTTCATCCTAAATCATTCCCTCAACCCAGAGTTGCTCTGATGATCCAAATGGTGCCTGCTGGTTGCTTTAAGCTCCTTACCCCTTCTTGTCCCCAGACAGAATGCGAGATAATCTTTCTTTTCCATCATACTTACCCCACTTTTTTCCTTTTTCAAAGACAAGTCCCTGGAGTTCATAAATGCAGATAAATCGCCTCTATAAACACCTGTAAATAACCATTCCATCTGTATATGCTATACAAGTCTTTTTGTCTTGTACTATGCCCTGTTTCTTCTTTTACACAAAAGCAAAAGCAAATGCAAAGCTGATGAAATATCATCAGAATGTGTTTTATTTGTTCTTTACAGAAGTGAAAATGTAGCAAGTAAAATTAGATCACTGAAATTATCAAAGTAACCTTTTTACAATCTGGATTGTAAATAAATTATTAATCCTTGATTATTTCTTTTTCCAAATTTTATTTTTGAAATGTGTTACGTATTTATACAGTCATCACTGAGAGGAGAATCATTTGCCAAAGTTACAGGTTAAAGGAATTCACAGCACATGAAAAGAAGACTCAATATGTTTAGCAAAGCAAGTGGTCTGTTTAGAAAGGCTTATCTCTGATACTGTTGAAAGTCTAGTAAGTCAGTCTTTTATGTTGTTCAGCACAATGGGGCCTTGCAGTGCTCTGTTTCTCATTTTAGTTGCAGAAGGTATTCAACTATTTAATACAATTCAAAAAAGATACCACCTTTTCTTAAAGTGCATTAAAATATTGTCTTAAGCAAATTAGTTTTGTCATCACAATAATTTCAGTGATTCAAAAGCACCAATATTAATATATGCAGGACTGAAACTCAGTATTAGCTTAGTATTAATAGTAATTTAATGTTGATAATGTTATTACCAAGATTTCCTTTGTTTGGCAAGCCCTGTAGTGAGAAACTAGAAATTGGTAAGCTGTAAATGCAGTTTCATCTTCACATTTAAATGTTGTTATTTATATGCTTTCATGTCTCTAACCCTGTTTTCAAATGGTATTTCATTTTCTGCATTTTCTTTCTAGTCTTCTATATATAAATATACTAATAGGTACTGAGAATTAACTGTCTCAGTACAATATTTATTATCTAGGGTATAAATATTGCACTTTTTTAGTGTATATATGTATATAAGGGTGTGACTTTTCTCATTTATACAAAGCTCTGTATCAGGCAATTCATGAAGTCATTGAAAGAGGGCTCAGAGACCTTTTGGAACACTGTGCAGTTGGAGAATATGTATCCTATACTGCTGTGATACAGCTATATCTTTGCTCTGTTACTCAAAAATATTAAGCCTGGAAGTGTGATGCTTTGACCATCGTTCTGCACCCTTTAGTATGTTGTGCAGCCTGAGAGCAGTCTCTCACAGTATAATCAATTCTTGTGAGCAACACAAGGAAGAAGTATTTTCTTGGACTTTCAGAAAATACTACAACTCACATATGGCTCAAACAGAATTTTATTTCTAAAATAAAGCTTCTTTTTTATTACTTAAAATCTGTTTTCTCAAACATCTGTTCTAGAAGCTTAAAGTAAAACCAAACAACATTCTCTTGCCTGTAAATATGGTCTTCAATTCATTGTCTTATAAGTAATAGGAAAGGAAACAATATTTGAGAAAACAGAGAAGACCAATTTCACCATGGCTTGGACTATACTATTGAAGATATAGCTTAAAAAACCCCACAAGTCTTAGAAGTGGTGTATGGTAGAAATTCTGACTGGCTTTTTTCTATAACCTTGCCAGCAGTCAACCTGCAATTTCAGGAAAGCTTCAATTATAGTACGCATGTTTCAGTCTCAAAGATTGAAGCTCTGTAATGTAAATTCATCTTATGATTTCTAATCACTTTATACATCTCATTCCCAGAAGCCTAATCACTACTAAATTTGAGTGCTTGCCTAATGCAAAACACTTGCCAAATTTTAAAAAAAAATTATTCTATGCTGCGTAATAAATCAGAATTATTGAGCTCCATCCAACTTTCTTTAAGAAGTAATTTTGCCTAAAAGTTCTTGCAAAGCAATTGAGAGTGTATCAATAAATTACTTATCAGCTAGTGGAAATTCAATACAAAATCCAAATGCCTGTATTTCTTTTTTTTATTTTTGAGAAATTACTTTGTGTTAGTTCAATATTGAAGAAATAAATAGGTGTGTTTCCATAAATTAATGTGTCTCCAGAATTATACAGAAGCATGAAAAGGGATGAGTTTTTACAAAGTGCTGTCAGTTCTCTTATACATGAATACATATATATACTTTTTTATATATATCTATAGATATATAAAAAGTAAAAGCAGTTATGTCAGTAAACAAAGTAAGAGAGATTAAGCCTCAAACACAAACGACCTGATATACAAAGAAAAAACACAAAACAAAAAACCTTATTGCTATTTTCAGTATTTTGTCATTGGTGTGTATATTTGGAAAAAAATGTGTATTCCTGTACTTGATTCTTGTTTGTTAATAGAGTTGGTTTGCTTTTAAATGATTTTATCTTTTTTTCCATTGTATTTTAAACAAGTTTTTGCTAAAATGGAATAGTGAAATGCTTCTACTTAATAGATGTTATAGTTCAACAGTCACCTGAACTGAGTATCATCACTCCTTTTTCATCACAGCTATATGTTTCTGAACTCTAGGAAGACTGATATGAATTGGAAACTGAGATGCTTTCAGTTTCTTAAATTACTTGTGGTATCAGTGATTAGGTCATTATTCAGTGTTGAAGTGTTCTACATATTTTCTTATAAATCCACTAGTTAGATTTAGTAACACCTGTGAAGAACAAACTATTTTTCCTTTTATTAATTAGCCTAGCATACCAAAACAATATACAATACAGTATGCCCTAGTTACCTATTGGGATAAGTTACAGTCCTCCATTCTGTTTGGTCAGGGTTTTTTTGTTGGTTTTTTCCTATTCGTTTAAGCTTAAATGATGAAAATCAGTTCATTGCAATTTCAGACTTTGGTAAGAAAGATACTGCATCATCCCACTAAAATCAGAAGTATAATTCTATAATTGAATAGGTTTGGCCCTGTACTATTGTGGAATCTGACATTTCTTTTTCTAAATAATTCTAGCCCCTTGTAAATGAACCCATGTTCTGTACAGAAAGACATGGGAGAATCCTTTTTAATTGTCTTGATTTTCACAATGTATAGCATCTGCTGACCAATAACATTTTGCCAAGCTACATATTTTTTATAATGCCCTGTACATGGTAGTATTTTTTACTTAAGCCTCTTGAAAGAGTCCCAGTTAATGCTTAAGCTGTATATGTTTTATTTTTGTTTGTATTGTTTTATAACATGAGTTACAAGTTGGAAACACAAAATAAGGATCTGTTTCTTAAGATTTTTTTTTCCTGTTTTGGCTGCTTATTTATGTACAACCTATGAAAAAAATGGATCTTCATATTGCTTAACATACAGCTAAAATATTTGTGTGTGCATATGTACAAGCCCATATTTTGCTAATACACAACTTTATGCATTCACAGTGTCCCAGCTTTCTCATATGCATTAAGAGTTTTAGTGCAAAAGTATGTATACCTATTTTATGAGGGACTGTCAATGATTGTAAGTAACAGAACTGCTGAAAGTGTGAAATTTTGCTTCATTTGTTTCTAAATAGTTATGGTTAGTAATTATATGACCATATGATAAATCACATTGTATAGTATTTTAACATCTTATTTCTTAAAGTAAAAGTAGTGTAATTTTGGATATTTTATAATTTTTATATATTACAAAGATGTCAAAAAACATGCTTTGAATAAGTATTGTATGTTATGTTTTGAAAATTGGAATTTTACATTTTCATTACATTTATAAAAAGAAAAGAAGAGTTATTCTGTCAGGATCTAATACTTTAAAAAGAGAAATGTGTATATGAAAATTTTAAACAGAGCAGTGCTTTTTTGATATGTTCAAGAATTAATGTTAAGCGTATGTATATTATTTAGAAAACATGATCAATAAATATGACTCTTAATTCTTTTTTGTGTTTATTTTGAACACAGGCCTGATGATAAGTTATTAACCTTTGCTCAACTAAATGAACATTTTTAACACTAATCATAAATATATTGTAGTAATTTGTTGTGAAGGTATTAGTTGCATGTTCATCCATCATGAGATTGATGTTTACATTTTTTCACCTGCCTCTTGATTAAAAAGGATCAATAAATATTTTAGCAGTTAGTATATTGCTAAAAACTCAGTAGCTTCAGTGTAATTGTTGTAAGATATGGAACACAGTTTGCTGGCTATAGTCCGTGCTATAGAATGGTGCATTATAAGGTGCCAAAGTAAACGTCTCTAACTTCTTTCAGACGTTGGCCCTGTGTGTTTGTAGACTGAGAACTGTTTCTAGTGTGCTCATTGAACTTGCTGGAATTTGTGTTTACTATAGTCTTCATTTTCCCCAAGAGGAGGAGAGAGGAAAGAATATATTCCTCATGTGGTCAGCATATTTTTGAGTATTTATGTGAGTTCACCATCTTGATTTCAAGTCATGAATTTGTTTTTACATGCATAAGCATGCATATTTACATGCATTATTTATCCAATTGACTTTAAATTCCATTAAGTTCCAATGAGTAGGAGAAAGATTTTGTCTTAGGCATTTTTTATTTATTTTAATTTTCTAGTTATGTTACTTTTGTTGGTTTATTTATTTTTTTAACTGTTCAGTCTAAGGCTTGTAAAGGTTGATTTGCTCCTGAACTGCTTTGTTCCCAGACATTGCCATCTTCCCCAACTACCACCAAGTCCTCTCCATCTGATCCCATGACCACCTCCAGAGCCAATCAGGTACAGTATCATCCTACCATCTACACCATACTTTTCACGGGTGACAGCTTGCAAACTGGAGAAAAAGATATGGTGGGTTAAGGATTTATTCGTTCATTCACATATATACACCCATAACCATAGATATCTAACTCTTGTTAGAAATTGGTAAATTGAATGGAGAACATTTTTCTTCTTTTAATTTGTTTTGTTGTCTTTTTTAGATCTCTGATGAAAACAAAATATCTTGTAAAATAGTCTTTTTAAAATTTGATTTGATTAATAAATAGCAAGGATACATGCTGGTGTGTTTGTAGACAGAGTAACTCTTGGTATATGTATGTTTATGTATATATGCACACACGTATTTACTTCCTGGATCATTTATAAATTATAATGGAATTCCCCCTAAACCCATGCTTAATTAACTGGATATCAACCTAGGAATGGCAGACAGACTATTTATTTATGTATTTACTTTAAGAATTTTGAAATGTGTTTGTGGACAGTAACATAGGGGCATTATTTAAATAGTGTATGTAATAAAAAAATAGATTTGAAATGAAAACTTATTGATGAAGAACGAAGTAAAATTAAGTCTCTCTAAAAGCATACTAAATACATCTAAGTAAGTTTAATTCACGTCTTATTTTTAAATGCATAAACTGTGCTTTTAGCAGTATTTTAATTACACTCATTTATTTCTATTTTAACTGGAAAAAACATGTCCAGTTCATTATGTCCACAAATCATCATACTGTGTATCTTTTTGCCTTCCCTATGAAAATTGTTAAAGTTACTTCATACCATGCTTTTTAGAACTGATTCATGCTTAATAAATACCTTATTCACTTTTTAATGTACTGTTAATGTACTTTGTGTTCAAATAATGTAAGTATTCAGTATGTGCTAACATTTTTTTAACACACAATCCGTTTATTTAAGTTAGCTGATTGTTTCTATCAGATCTTGCACAAATTAGATCAAATACCAGAAAAGTTTTCTTCACAACAAGCTAATTTCCCCTGGAAGTTAATACTGTTATTAATTACTGATCCTCTGATATTTTGTGAACTGCTTAGAACTTGCTGGCTGTATGAACAAACAATTTAACATACAACAGGACGCAGGCATATTAAAGCAATGTATCACATTTTTGATCAACACATGACTATCTGTTGAAAGGGACATCTAATACAAAAAGTAATGAAATTTAGAGAGAAATTGTACAGATAGAAGAACTACTAAGAAAAAATATAAATTGCAGTATCCCTCACTTCAATTTGAAAGCCGCCTTCATCAGCCTGCTTCCATTCCAGCAACAGTTATTTGGCTTCATCATCATTAAATGACAAAGAGAATATTTTTGCCAGCAGCTAGGGATATTTCATGAACACTCTGTTCAGCGTTTATTCTCTCTTAATTTTAGTATTTTGTGTATTTTAATTACAAGGTTTTGAAAATGTTGAGCATGCAGATCTTTTTAAAAGTGTTCTTACTATTTTTCTTTTCTGGCTCTTCTTTCCCACTTTTTTTTTTTAATATAAATTATGAGTACACCCTGATGATCATTCTTTGGGAAAAAAAGGAAGAGGTGCTTTTATTTACAGGAAATACTATTTGAGCATGCTGTTTAATTAGCATCAGAGAAGTACCTACTTTGCATCTGTTCTATGAATTTTGAATTATCAAAATTATAGTGTAGTGTATAAACTTTAAATGACTTTTTAATAGCTAAAAATACTTATTTTTATAGAAAGGTGTTCTATGGGAATATTGTCAAGTGATATAGCTGAATACCCAAACTAATGGAAATGTTTGCTTTGTGTCCTGCCTATATCCCACATTACATCTTTTAATGTATTTTTTTCATAACCTGTGTTCAAGTCAGTTTTCATACAAACAATCAAGATCTTTTTTGAATAGCATTAAAATTGTATATCTGAAGAAGAGTAATGAGTTCCTTATGTGACTTTGGAACTGCTTTTATCATTAACCCTTGAAATTCTTACTGGTTTATAACTATTTTATCCCTCCTAGTATTTCCTAGTGGTTTCTAGCCATTCCAGCAGGAAGCACAAAGCACACGATAAGGCAATTAAGGCCTTTCTGTTCATCTAGTGATAAGTGACGTAGCTGGCAATTGTTCCTAGACTGTAGTAGTGATTAGCATTCAGCACCAGTATATCGACAAGTATCTGCACTGCGGCTGCCACACAAAAATAGGTTCCAAGACACTAATCTCAAACCTGTCAGTAGTCATGTAAGTACCCAATAGGAGGGTATTAGAAAATAACAACAAATGTTTGTTTTTATATATGGCTGTGTAAGATGATTCTCAATAAAAAATAACCGTTCAGGTATGGGTTTTCTCACAAGATGTTATATTAGAATAACAGGAAGGAGCTTATTTAACTGGATGGAAGTCAGGAAATATAGTGTTAAGGTGGAAGACAAATTCACAGCGCACCCTGTAGTGTGGATATAGTAGCACATCAGGGTTAAGATCATTCAATTTTCTATATTTTAATTGTGACAAGATGATATTTTATATTAAAGATTAGTAAGGTGATTAAGCAAGGTTTAAGCAATGCTTAATGCTGGGTTGCTGTTGGAGTGAGATTTTTAAATTGAGTTGGAGGACTCCCCATAAGTCATTGCAATTAGAGAACCATCAGGGATGTGTGTTGATGAGCATACTTGACGATGTGATCCTTCCCGCTGCACAGGCATGTTGGTTGTATTCTCCTGACAGAGCTTGCATATTGGGAAGAACAATTTCTAGGCGTGGTTTTTACTGCAAGAGGAAAATAGTTCTGCCAACAGAGGTCAGAGGAAGCTGGGCAGGAAATCTGGCTTGTATTATGTCTTCCTTTTAATGACTCATTTTGCCTCCATTCAGATGAGATCATAACTCCTTTGTACGGCAATTTCGGCTTTTGTTGAATTGTTGTTTTTTGAAAAATCCAATGTTCATAAAACTACTTGTTTTATGATTCTCAAGAAGAGGATAGTCTCTAAAATGTCTTATATAGTGGAAGAAAACCGTTCCTTCAGAACTGTCTTGTGCTTGTTATACTGAATTGCCACGGATGGAACAGAAAACTCTGTGTTGGAAGTGTTTTTTTCTTTAGTTCTTTGTTCCAGGAAGATATACATCTGTCAATATTATTGTTATAAATGTCTTGTTTATTTTTTCAATAGAACTTCCTTGGGCCTTTGTTCACATTAAAAATCCATACACTGCTAACTTCCCAAGGAAGAAAGAACCAAAGAGGCAATAGAATTAGGGACATTTCAAATAACTTTTTTCCTTCCTGCCTGCCTATCACTGAAAAGAACTCAGTCTTTCTGTACTTTTAGACTAAGAGCTTCTGTGTTACCCCTGCATGAACTTTGGCGGCTTTGTTTATAACAGAACACTGACAGACTTATAGCTACAGTGGTAAAACTCTTCTGCTGACGCCCCTGGAGCTGGCAGAATATAGCTTTACTTTTATTTACCAGAAGGAGGAAATCAATTTTACTTTTCCGCAGTACACTTCGAGTGGGAATTTCATCTCAAAAGTGATGAATAACACCATAAACATCATATAAAACATGCTTGCTTTTCCTCTGTAGTACCTAGTAAAGGTACAAGTTTTAATACTTATTTTAACAGTTAAGTGACATTAGATAGACAAGAATTTCTATAATTAAGCTGTTTACATATTTGTTTACAAGATTATTTTTTTCATCTGCCTGCTTTACTGATGTTACTATTATTTTAGAGGGAGAAACACGAGTAATATAAACCTAAGCTTTGTATTTCTCCTTTGTCTATTTGATGTACACCTAAAAATGCAGTTGCAAACCCTTGGATGTCTCCTTCTCTAGTCCTCCCTTTTTCCTTAAGATTGATACCTCTGCTGACCTTTACTAGTGGCTGTAAGAGAATAAAAGGCCAAAACACACATTCCCACTTACAAGTGAGTCAGGAGAGTGACGGATAGGAGTCCTTTCCCCTTCCCTTATAATTTAGGTAGGCTTAAGCTCAGTAATGTAATAAGATTTATCATCACAAACTTTGTGTCATTAGCTTTCTATATAAGCCTTCTTTTATTTTTACTTTTTTAAATGCACTATTTTTTCCCATGGCATTTACATTTTTTTAAAATTATACCTTCTATTTTGCTTCTTTGTTGTTGCACCTGAAATTCTTATTTTATCATTTAATACAGTGTAATATAATTTTTGTGGAGTGCAGATAAGTGTAGGATTTGTCCATTCAGTCCTCAACATTTGCAGTTTTTTGGAGCATATCTACGTCATCCAGTTGCTGCAATATCTGTAATAAATAATACTTTTCAACCTTTTCACATGATGGGACAGAGCCAATATTCTTGGTACTGCCTGCACCCAGCAGGTACAGCACAAGTGTGTGGCTGTTACAATCTTGGTATTAGGAATTTGTACTTTTTGGCTTGTATTATCTCTTTATTTTATGCAAAATCTATAGCTTGCAATGGGATATAATGTACAAATAAAACTAGAGACTGGGGGATTAATTGATATCTCTAAATTGTAATGATTGATGTAGATGGTCTCCCTCTTTCTGACTTTAAAGAACAGTCCTATCCCTGTCTGTAAAATGACTTGCAGAAGTGTAATCTTTTCATTCCTGATAGAGAGGTAGAATCTGAAAATAGAGGCTGTCTATAAAGCATACTGACAGCTTTTAAAGGGTTGATGAAATTATATCACTTATATTTAATATATAATTTGTTGTAGGAGGTGGAAGAAGAAATAGGAAAGAAAGCTTTGTTTTTAGTATTCTGTTATAATTAAGACATGGAATTTTAAAATATGTATAATATTTAACTTCAAATGATGAAGTTTTTATCACTAGATTAATCTTGAAATACAAATAGTGAGTTTTAATGATGATCCCAGGATACTAGATAGCCATCATAGGCCATCGAGATACTATCTCTATTTGCCTTTGATAACTTGATGTGAGGGTTATTTAAGATATTCTATCTCTGATATTTTAACTGCAGTATTCATCTAATTTTAATTCCCTAATTTTAATGTCATTTCTTACAGTGGTATTGAGAAAATCTGTTTTCTTTTTTGGTCTGTCACAGATTGACTGGTGCTGGATGTATCACTTGATCTTTCCAAATCCTAGCACCGTGTATTTAAAAGCAAAGTCAATATAATTTTATTTAGCTTTCTGATAAAAGGTGCTGTAGAATTAAAAAACTGTTATTACTTTAATTTGATTGTTCAGAATATTTGCCGTGGTAGTTCTCTGTGAGATAACAATTTGACCCTTTTTTCAACCTGTTAGATTGGTCATTGATAAATAAAACCATTTTATTTACATCCAGAAGATGATACCCGAGTTCACACCCAAAAGTAATATGCTGTTTGAAAAAGACTTCATATAATAGACAGTGTTTCATATGGACCCATCACTAAAGAATTTAGTACACCGGATTCTAAAATTATAAATACATGAAGACCACAAATATAATAAATTATTAATATATTAAACAAATATTTCTTTTAATTATGGCATCAAACCATTTTTTTTATTCACAAGTAGATGCATAAGAAGGAAATCAGGTTTGGTGTGGCAGTGGTGTTCAGAATTATATGATAACTGTAAGAACCTCATCATGATGTTTAGGGGAATATTGATGAAGAAATAGGCCCTGTATTTTGCTGACTTTTTCTGGAAGGTCTCCAAACTTATGGTATACTTTTGCCACCTACAGAAAAATTCTTCGCATAATTTCTCAACGTAGCATATCTTTTTGGTTAAGTCTCAGGGAGGACTTTCATCTTCAGTTTTAATAGTTATTCAGTTTCACATTCAGAGTTCTTTTCTGTTTGGGTCTTGCTATTGCTATCATAGACTTACCCAGTAATAATTTTGACTCCCCATTGAACATTGTGTATTGTAACAAGGTTGAATGAAAGTGCCTATGTTAGTCAGAAAAACACTTTTCTTTCTACTGTGAGAAAACCCTTACATTTTACATTTGTAGATAATTTTATCAATTGTAAATTCATATCTCTATAAAGTGACCTTTTTGTTTCAATTTAATAAGAAGACAGAGTTCCTTTTTTGATTACAAGTTGCCTATGGCACACTGTGAACAGCACATAATAAATAATGTTTGAGATAACATATCTAGAAAGGGCTAGGGAGAATTATTCCCCTGTTCAAGTGAGAGGACTCCAGCAGAGGTACCAGTGCTGGAGAGGTAACCTTTCCTGCTGCTCTTCAGCTGAAATGCTTCATTTCATTTCATGGCTAAACTCTAAGCAGAATTAACCTATACTCTGTAGACTAACTGTAGACGTTTTATTCAGGTTCTCAGATTAATGTATTACTTTTATTGTATTTCTGTTGTTCTTTGACCACTTTTTCCCAATATTTTGCAGTATTTGAGCTCAGTGTTTTGGTTTTTTTTTTGCATTGTCTCCTTAAAATGTTTTTTTTTAGATACTATAAAGATTTTTAAATAACAATTTTAAAAAATCTTACATGCAAATTGGTTTGGGTTTTTTTACTCTTTCTTATTGTCTGTTTCAATTTTTCCTATTTGGACAATTATGTAGGTAATTATTTGTGTTCATATTCCTTTATATTGATTTATTTGTTTCCTTTCTTCTCTTCTCTCCGACCACACAGCAATTTTAGGGTTCACTCTTTATTGTTCCTTTCTTAAATGTAGGGGATATGTTGTCAGGAGCATTCATAAGACATGGGGAAAGATGTAGCTTCTCACTGCTAAGTCTCTGAATACTACTGGCATATCATTCATGGGATGTTATGAATGATCTGCCAGTTGCAGCTCTGTAAGTAATAATGTGACTCCATGTTCATGTATTTATTTTGATTTTATGCTTGAAAAGGATTAGAGTCCGTTAGCTTCCTATTTCATCCCCTCTTCAAAAAGATACACTTTTTCAGTGTAATGTACAGCATTACTATTCCATTTCTATTAAAATGCATAAATGTGTTAAATAAATCAATTTCTCCTCATGTTTTGAGCTCTACCTGGTTGTTAGATTTTTTGGTTGTTTTTCCCCCCCTAGATAAAAATGGGCGGGGGGGGCGGGGAAGGGGAAGGAAAAAAATGCATATAAAAGTAAAGCTTGAAAGAAATATGAGAAAACAAAGGGACAAACTAATTTCTTTTTTTCTTGTGAGAAAAAAACCTTTTAACAAGATATTACATGGTCAACCCTGTTGTGCATTTATGAAGACTTAGCCTATCATCAGTTTTGATCCTTAGTTTAGTCATTAGTTTTAAAACTTGTTAAAGGAAGTGAATAAAAGTAGAATTTTGGAAACATATGAAGATGATTTAGAAAGCATATAAATTTTACAGTAATATGACTTTAATGAAGCCTGCTTTTGATCTCATTAATTTATTTTTAAATCAATGTTATGTTAGTGAACATACTGAGATTTGGGAGAAGAGTTATCATTACACTTTACTGTACACTTATTATTTGTGTGTGGTTTATTCACTTTAAAATATTTTGGAGTGAACATGTAAAAAGATAATGCTTTTTGAATTGAATAGACTTTGCTTTAGACTCACATGGATAACTTATTCAAGTTGTTTAAGAGTTAAAAAAAATCTCGCACTGTAATTGAAGATCTTGTTCTTTCATTTAAGGACATTTGTAGATATGTTATTAAGTTTTTGGCATTTGTCCATGTCCTTGTACTAAGAAAAGGTCCTATCTGCTTATGAAGAAGGATCATTAAATCCATAAAAGTTGGAGAATACACAGTCTTCTCTATCAAAATACGGTAAAGATCTTCAAATGTCCTGTGCAAAGTGGTGTTTAATTTTTTTCATTTTCTTTGTTCCAGCTGTTTTAAGCATACTTCTTTTATCAATACAAAATGAAAATAAATAGCATCTTATAAAGTGCCGGATATTTGCATGTTCAGGTTCCATCCCATGTAAGCTAGAGTGAAAGTTGGTAGCATGTAACTGTGATCTAACCAAGATTATCTTTGAATTCAAGTCCTTAATACTCAGGTTTGATGACATACTGTTTCATTCAGAACTAGTACTGGGAGAAAAAGCCAACCATATTCTACAGTATACAGGCAAAGAGTCACTTAGTGTGCTTTTTGCTGTTTGAACACCCAGAGAAAACAGAATGTCAGAGCAATTTCCAGAATGCAAATCTGGATGACTTTATTGCCTTTTTTCTGCTGTGTACTGTATCAGTCCCATGAAGGTTAGACTCTAAGTCTTCCACTATTAAGAATTTCATTTAGCAGCTCTTCAGGAGTTCAGAATTTATATGATCAAGAGTTGTATGAGAATGTGGAAAGAAACATTGAGGTTACAGAGCTTACTGTCACACCAGGACAGATCCTGTACAGCACAAACTATAAGGTAGAAATAGCAATACCATATTTTTATGACATGTCAGAGGTAAGTTGAGTGAGGCTTGGTTAGGCCTAGCCCTAGAAGATCCTGCTTTGGGTGTATGATAGTTAATATTTTCTTTCTGCCATCTGAAACATTATCACTTTCCCAAGCTGGTTGTAGGAATAGTGCAACAATGCACTGCACTTTCGTGCAGGCTGTATGCTAGATGCATCATCTGCCTTTTGCATGCTTTGAGAATTCATCAGATGGTGAGAAGTCATAGATGGATGTGACACAAACCCACCAATTAAAGAGAGTGTCTGCCTGATTTGAGTGAAAAAGGAATGTTCTTTGTATACAAATCACGGAAAGAAGCTGATTGACTTATTGCACTATAGGGAATAAGAAGTGGGAGGTTTTTCTTCTTCAAGAGACAGGTGCATCTGTTGAGCAGTATTTTCCGCTAGTTTTGTGCCTGTAGTTATTTTTACACTTGTTGGTTTTGATTTTGGTTTTTTTGGTTTTGTTTTGGGTTTTTTTGTTTGTTTTTTTTTGTTTGGTTGGGTTTTTTTTAGCTTCTGAAAATCAGTTAGACTCCCTACAAGTAATAACAGTTATTCAGAGGCATAGTTTGCAAATAGGGGATCAGTGGGAGGATTCTGACCATAGACTCTAATAAGCATCCTTAGAAATGCCCAGGGGCTGAGTCCACTGGTCTGTTGCCTCCCAGTGATTTACATTTGAATCTTTGCAGTTTGTAGCCTTGAATAGTATTTGTTTGGGGGTACAGAGTGACTGCTGACTGTTTGGCCTTCTGTTTCCCTCTGCTTCTTAAATGGCACCTCGGCAGCCTTAGAGATCAGAGTCTTTCTGGACTCTTTTTGTTTTGGTTTTTTTTTTTCCCCTCACATTATTCAGCAATAATAAATTTCTATGTGAAAAGTTATTCATTCAGTTGAATTTGGCACCTGTGATTTGGATGGGGTTAGAAAAGTATGGTTTAAATTTCTATTTCTTTAAAGTTCCTGAAAGGCTGCAGTTTGGCAGTTCTACTGCAGTGTAAATTCTTTTTTCATGTTTCTAGTAACCTAATACATGATCTCCATGCTTCTCAGCTGTTTATGGTTATTTTTATTGTTCACTTAACCAAAAGATAAATGCAGTAAGAATATTTTGATCTTTATTCTCTTAATAGTAATTGTAATAATTGTGACAATAAATTAACAGGTGCCCCCTACCCATGAGATACTGAAATGCAGTCTCCATGTAAGCTCTTTTAAAGTGTTACTGCTTTATGGAATAAAACTGGTTTATGAAATAGAATAAACTGTGATTAATGACATTCTTTAGTAAAGAGTGCTGAAGCAAAATACAATTCCTTCAGATCTTATGCAGTGCTCATGTATAATCAAGTGATGCAGAAAAAAAGAAATCAAGTCAAAACATAAGCAGATCTTTGCAGAATATTTATTGATCGTAATATATTTAATTTTTTAGTAAAATAACGGTGTAAATATTGTCTACAACCAGTATTATTGCATTCAGTTTTAGAAACAGAAGGAAATAACAGATAGCTGTTTGCTAAAGACATTCCACAGGTTATTTTTCACCTATATTTGAGCATTTAAGAGGCTGTTTTATATAAATTCTTGTTTTAATTATGTCAAAAGTAATTAGATAATTAATGTTACACTTTACATTAGCATTTACAGTAAAGACTGATTGACTGTACACAATATGTATGTATACACTGAGGGTTGTCTTTACTGCATGCAATTTTTAAGTAAATTGTAAGTTATGCCTACCTTACATTAATAGGAACACATGAATGAAGATAAGAAAAGGAGGATATTACAACTTTGATGGGATTGAAGTTATGTTTTGAAATCTGAATTTAAGAATTTAATTTAGAAATTACTAATGCCAATAATTTGTCTATGTAAAATATTTTTGAATATAAAGATACCTTTCTACTACATTTATTTTTATTAAGGAGTCTAGTTCACAAAACATGAGCTGGAAAGTGCCTTAACTACAAATGTTGTTATTACAGCAGTTATTTCATAAATGTAATTATATTCCACAGCCTATGTACTATTCAGTTCTTGTTATTCAAACCAAAATGGAATTACTTAAATATAATATGGTAATGACAGGAAGTTAACTGAATACGTGGCTTGTGAAATACAAAATTTTAATTATACTACTAATTGTCCTACTATTTACACTACGAATACCAAAAGCCTTTCTTTTTGACCTATCTGGATTTTATTTTGATGGTAAGAAAAATAAATCAATGAAAGTGAAAGAAAAGAGCATAAATTTAGAGGGCTCAGCAAAATTAGTCCTTTTTAACATCACCAAAAGCATTTTGTCATTTCAAAATTAATAAAAGGATATTTTTATTTGAAATATAACTTATTTTTACTGTTGAAATAGTGAAATAAAAACTATTGTTAGCAATAATATTGCACAGTAATATTAATAAAAACTAATTCAGATTGTGTGCAGTTTTATGTAAACTTTCTGAGATTATAATAATTTGCAATTTTTTGAGCTGTGTCTAAAAAGAGTCTTTACTGTAACAAGGTTCACAGTAAACATTTGTTAAATTAAAAAAAGAGACAAATGTATTATGAAATCAAAACTGGTTAGTAAATCTGTTGATTTCCTCACCTTTGTCTCATTTTGAGACAGCTCTTTCATTTTTTCTTTTTTATTTTTGTATTTGTCAGTATCTTTTCTCTCAAAATAAATTGTAATCTGTGGAAGCTGAAGAATAGTGTGCATAGGAGTTGAGATCAGGGCAAGAGTTAGATGCAAATTCTTTTTCAGTGTATCTTTAAAAAGAGAGCTTTAAATCCAACTTATGAGGATGCTGACTCCAAATTTATGCTTGGAAAGGTATTTTTCCAAGTTAATGCACACACAGAATTACACATCTGTAATATAGGTATAAAAACATGTGATGTATATGTGTAAATACAGCCATATATAACATTTGTTCCCTACAGCCATATATAACATTTGTTCCCAACAGTCTTAGTTTGCATAAGGAGTCATTTTTTTCTATGAGAACATTTATATCAGCTGATTATTTAGCAAAAATTATTAATATGTGCAGGTTATCTATATTCAAGTATTGCCTGTGCCTAGCTTTTTTAACACTTAATTAAATCTTAAAAGTTACTTTTTTGTTGTTGTTGTTGCTGTTTATTTATGCATAGTCTTCCTTAATGAAATTTGGCTCCACAGATTCCTATTGTATGAGAAATATAACCCAGAGTACAGATGTATGGAGATAACATGGTTTGCAAATATGTGGTTTAATAATAAATATATACAATTTTCCCCACTGAGCTAAATTTGGTATGATCTAAGTCCAGGATCTTCACGTTTAACAAGGAGGATGCAATTGTACCTTCAAGTTTCTCTTGTAATCATAGCTTTTTTTAATAAGCTTGGTTGGTTTTCATAACTGGCCTTTGTTAGCACCTATCAACCTTTTTGTTTCTGTTTACTCAAATAATTGCTAATTTCTGTCATTGCCTCCATTTATTCCAGTGTTCTTTTTCTTTCTCTTCCAGCACTAGTTACTATTCCCTTGCAGCTATCTTGGTTAAAAATGTATAACTACAAGTTTACAAAAGGGTAAACCAGAAAGTAGATATACATATAAATTAAATGTATACATATAAATTGAGTTAGGTGAATGTTAAGTTCTAAGCCAGCCACTTAACTTAGTTGTAGTTATTGATATATTTCCCAAGACCAGCAGTTTGATATTACCTTGTTCTGTTCTCTGGTCCTTGTCAGAGACATAATATTAGGCTCTAAGAGGAAGGTTTTGAATCAGCTTGTCAGCAGACTCCATTAGCATTAGAGGGCTATGGAGTCCTGTAGTAGTGCTTATTAAGTTTGAAGACATCTACCCATTAGTGAAACTATGTCCTTTTTCTAATAAAATTTTCTGGTAATTACTATTTTGTATGACCTAGAGAGATATGCTTATTTAAATGTTTTATCTTTAACTGTCCTTTACTTCTTTTCTCATTTGAAAACAATTCTCAAATGGCATCTATGAGATAGCCTCCCTGAGAATTTCATTGAGTAGTTCTTGCTATACAAAATTGTTTTTAATAGTTAAGCAACAGTCAATACAGAAAGAATCAAGCCTCTGCTGCTGGTCGTCTTTTGCAAAGCCAAGGGTGCAAAGTAGCCATAGCCCTTGATACCATTAATCTAAATAGTCCATCTAGATAGACCAGATGCGTTTTGCATAAGCCAAATTTCTTGCTGTTTTTCACCTTTCTTATAGCGAAAAGCACCGTGAAGCTGTACAGAACAATCTGTAGGTCAGAACATGAATAAATATGCTCTTATTTTCAATGAGCTGAGACATTAATGGGGTTACCACAAGGATTTTAATTCGCCTGTGTCTCCCCTTCCTTCTTCTGCTGAGAAGAATAGAGAACAGAATAATTATCCCAGGATTTTAATTACAAATAATGTAGAAGTGGATGTTAGGGTTTATTATTATTTTATTTATGGCCATGAAAACTCAAAGGTGTTTATTTAGACACAGTACATTCATCTTCTATCATCTTTATTGGTTGCTGTTTGCCACGTTCATTACAGTTATAAATGTAGCAAGTAATTTATTATTCCACCATGTTTACTTTATGCCTATTGGTTGACAGTATTATAAGCTTTATCTTTAATTTTACCTTACAATTTTGTGATCTGTGAGTAAAGGGCATGTGCAAAACTGGTGCCAGGTGAGGTCAAGATACACCTTTAAAAATGCCCTGTTCTATCTTTTCTTATCTCTATATGTGTAACTAAATATAGCCTGAATATAAAAGATATGTCTCAGTTAAAAGATATATTATTTAAATTATTTAATATTGTTAAGAGCAGAAATTTGGTTTCAAAGAAAGATTGGAGAATCTCTTGAAATAATTCTGTAATAGAGTGGGTTTTCTATTCCGTGATCTTGTAATGTGGAGAACTTTCACTTGTTTTTGTGCATAAGCACACTCATGTCTGACATGATTGCAGCTGTGAAATTCTAAGATATGATGGGCTTGGGGGGAAGGGGTGGCTCGATTCATTGTGTCTGTATAGAGTAGGAATATGTGCATGTCTTCCATATGGACTCATTTGCATTTTTTTTTCCTTATTGTTTTAAGAATCAGCTGAATTGTGAACAAACGATTTAAAGAGGCACTGCTGAAAAAGTAGCTTCTGTATTCTCTAACTGATCTGGAGCTGTTGGCTAGATACTAAATGCAATAGGACTGTTTCTCCTGAAAAGTAATCAAGTATTATGGAGTCACATTTAGAAACAACATATGTATAATATAGATGTGTCTCTCTCTATATATATGTAAAATAATATATAGCAGTGATATATTCAGGTGGTTTGGGATTTACTTCATGTATTTACATTTCTCTAAGCTTTTGCATCAAATCTTATGTCAGTGGGAAAGGTAAGAAGGACTTTCCTTTTCCTGTTTTCTTTTTTCCTTTTTTTTTTTTTTATTAAATTGTGTGCCTAGCTATATGTTGTGAGTGTTTAAAATCTTCCTCCTTTTAAAAGCTGTTTGGCTCTACCATCTTGTATGTGTTTATATCTGAAGGAAAACTGATGTTTACTAAATCAAGTAAAGAACTCATGAGAAAATTTGTGTTTATATTGCTCTTAGGAAAACATTTTGTCATTACGGTTTAGTGCCTAGACCTGACAAGGTACCTTCCACTCTTCTTTTTCATGTTAGAATAGATTACATAATGGACTTTGATGAGAAGGACTAAGTTTTTACACGGAGTAATTATATCCCTGATCAGTGACTCAAAAATTCTTCGTTACAAGGTTATTAAGGAGATGTTCAAGAAAAAGGACATGGGCATGCAGCCGTAATTCAAATTTGGCAAAGAATATCATCACTAGGGGTTTCTTAAATGAGTGCTTGAATTTAGGAATTTTTAAATCCTCTAAATAATTGGTTTGGCTCTTGGGTTTGCCGAACATGCAAGCATGCTTTTTGGGTTAACATGCCTAAATAAGGATCTAGAAATCTAACTTTAAGTATGAATTTTTTAAAATTATTGTTAATTTCCTGTTTCATTGAAAATAATATTTCTAGAGTCATGAGAAGTCTGTCCAGAGTTCAGTTCTTTTAAAACAAATGCCCTGCTTAATTGAAAATCCAGTTCTAGATGTCAAACACTATACCAATAGTAGTTTTACATGCCAGTGAACCACTTCATGTACTGAGAGATCAAGTTCTTCCACTGACCAGTGCTCATCAATAGAAGTGTGGATTGTTTCATGAGAGTCGTCTATGTCTAAATTTGTACCTACCATACTATAGATACTAATATAGAGATACTAATATCCTCTGTATGTAATGGTTAAAAAAATATTTATATTATCCGAGTGCAGTAAAGGAAAAGTGAACTTAGATAAATGCTGAAGGATGTAAAGTGTAATTATATAGTTTTTTTTATTGTGCAGGGCAGAAATTGAAACGCTTGATAAATAATAGAAGCTTTAGGCACCAAAAATAGTATAAACCCCTCTTTTTTCTAAACAAGTAAATCTAATGTGGTGTCCAGTAAAATAGTGATGAGATTGAGGTGGATCAGTGATATCAAACTCATTTGGTATTTTAACAGCATTGACTGGCTGAACTTTTACCTTTGCCACATGCTTTTGCAGCAGTGGTGGTGTGGTGTATTGCAGCTGGAGTATATTCACTTGTCTCTCTAATCTGTTTCCCACTAATAATCCTCCTCCTCCATCCATCCCATCTTGGGCTGTACTTTTTATCACAGAGACTGTCTTCCTCATATACGGGATTCCATTTCACAACTTTTAAGCAGTTACTATCAAAACAGGCTTACTTAGTGAATTCCTACAAGTGTCCTCTCTCTCTCAAAGAAATAATTGTTGTGATCAGTTAAAAGTTGAATTGATGGAACTCTTCAATGTTAAAAAAAAATCCTGAAAGTGTAGGATTTTTTTAATTGTTATTAGAGAAACAACTGATGAATGGCTATATACTTACGTGTGTATATATATATATATATATGTACACACACTTATACCTACTGCTAAATCTTATCAATAGTATTTTATCCCTATATGTACGAAGTCCAAGCAAGGATCAGAAGAAACAACTGGTGCATAGTTCTAAAAATCTTTTAGTAGCTGTGATGAACTGAAGTGATTAAAATCTAAATGTTTACTATTAGCCATCAGTCAAAACCAAACTGTGTTTAGCAGAATTTATCACCATATCTAACACAGAAAATGACTAAAAAAATTGTGTATTTCTATGTGAAGGCTGTTAGTAAATGTTGAAGGGTGGTTTATATTGACATAGTTCTTTTGAAATAGAAATTTGTTTATTTTTATGTTAATTTACATACCCTTCTGATCTTTTCTGTATTGTTTCTGTACTGTCTTTTCTATTCTTGGAGTCTGCCTCGTTTCTCCATTCAGAATAACAAGATGTTTCAGATAGTTGCACTTTCTTTTACCTCCTTCTTTCAATCTCTACCATTTTTTCAGTCCCACAGCTTCTCACTTAAAACTTCAGTTTTCAAATGATCAGAATATGATAGCTGTGATAGCAAAATTGGTGGATATGTGTGAGCGTAGAAATATTAAACCATGGAAAATGGCAGTGTATTTTAAGAAAGAGACTAACAACTGTCATATCTCCTGAGTACTTTACCCCTTCCTTTGGAAATCACAAACCTGTTGATATGAGTAACCATAAAATTCCTATTGCTGATCGTCAAACTCTGTCTCTTTTGACCTCCCACAAAAAGATCTCAAGGAGCTTTGAGCAAGAAGGAAAGTGACTTTTTGTAATGGTCCTTACAAATGCTTCTTTTCCATACCATAGAATTGAAATGGTTGTGTTGGATCACTGTGTTTCCACAGCTTTGAAAAGAGAGGCCTCCTGCAGATGTTATAGAGTTGAGAACTTAAATTTTGTTCTGAATTGTCAAATGGATGCTTAATACATGTGCTACATATCTTGTAGAAATCAACTGTTGCAAAGATAATCTGAAATCAAATTAGAAGTGCTAGCGTCCTTTTGTCCTATCAGTCCTATAGATAGAGAGATTCAGTTTAAAATATAGTTTTCAGAGACTGATTTTGAGCATGCTTACCTGGAATGCTGAAATGTGATTTTGATTTTGAATTTGGATTTAAATCCTAAATGAATTTGGATAAAGTTTAGTATGCTGTTAAAATAAAGCTGTAATCTGGGCAGCAATGTCAAAGGATTAATATCTCGATGTGTTTCTAATATCCTGTTTAAGCCTTTCCATGTTTTCAAGTTCCAGTCAGCTTCAATGAAAAGTGTCATTGACACAGTAATGGCAAGTCCCTTTGCACATTTCTATTGGCTATCCTTTCCTCTGAGTTTAATTAGGTGACATAACTACACTATATCATTTTCTGCATTGATTTGTTTTAGAAGCACATCATTGTGTATTTTAGCCACATTTATCAAAGTTTATACTAAAAATTGGGCACTGTTGAGTAGCTGTGAGGTTCTGTAATGTTAACATTGCATATTAATCTTGAAAATTTCTACTCCAGTTAGAGGCGTATTTAAGAACACTCTTAGGCTTCTCTGGGACTTGCAGATCCACAGCCATAAAAAAAAAAAAAAAATTGGAAGTCTCAGTCTCCTTGAAATCAATGGAAAATGGGTTCATAAGTGTCTGTGCTTATAGGCCATCCAAGATTTGCTGTTAACATCTTGTCAGATCTCCTGTATGTTTCAGCCATAGGATTTCTCCCAGTAATTGCTTTCATCAAGTATAAGACTTCTAGTTAAAATACAGCATAACATTCAGAACAAGTTTATGGCTGATTTGCTGCTGGGAAGTACACGTAAAGCTGATGGATGCAGCCTTTTAAGGATTCTCTTGAGGAGTGCAGAAATGTCCTAGTCAGTTTTGTACGTATCTTCTTTTGTCTGAAGATTTTTCAGGAAAGCAACCAGTGCAACGCTTCTTTGGACAATGAGTTAATAGCCATGAGGTGCCAAAGTAATATCTATAGCTTTTGTGACTGCGAAAGCATAAAAAAGGGATACACCACCTTTGTCCCAATTTCTGTCAGGAAGATCAATTCACTTTGGAATCTGAAGTGGATTTTACGAGTTTATAAGTTAGATCCTGTCTAATTCAAAACAGTGGGAGTTTTCTTGATACCATCAGTGAGGCGTATTTGTTTTTAAAATAATGTACATTATCTACTTTTTTGTAGATTTTTTTTTGTATTAGGAAGTGTCTTTTCAGCAATTCCAATAATGAAATTACATTATAATTATATGGTGTCTTTCAGTCAGAAGCATCCCAAATTACTATACTCAATAGTACTGTAAATATTCATGCTTTTGTGAAACCCATCCTTGACTCTGTGGAATGTTGGCAGGTATTCATAGAACATCATGCAACAAATTAGATGAAGAAAAGAAAAAAGGGACATTTTAGATAGGGGGAGGGGAAACTATTGTGAATTTAGCTAGAGAATGGGGTTAACATTCTACTGTCACTGAAAGTATCATTCAGACTTTACTGGCCAAAGCAGTTAGTATTCCTGCTTTCTGTCTTCTTAAAATATGTTTCATCTGAACAATGGCGCAGTCAATATAGATGTCTAATTTTCTATGTATACTGCATACTCTGCAATTGAGTGAAAAATCTATGATTTTTTGCTCTTGTATAATTCAGTAGGTAACCAGCTCATTTTTTCTTTTTTTAGTTATAAAAAAGTGAAAAGTATAAATGAAGCTACTCAAAATACATTACACTTCTCTGCAAATGTAATTTGAAACTCATGAAACATTAATGCATAAAATATGGAATGTTTTTTTATGCTACACAGAAAAGAATTAGAAAAGTTAAGTTTCTTCTCTATATTATTAAAACTATGTATCATAGAGAATTCATGGAGAATTTGGTTTCTTCCATTCCCACACTTTTGAATCATGTTTTCATGAGGGATACTCATGAAACTACTCATATACTTTTGTGTGTGCATGTGTGTGTGTAAATTTTTAATACTGTTTTCAGAACTAGATAATCTCATAAAATCAACTACCTGTATAAACAATGTCATTTTAATAATTATTCTCTCTCCATACACAACTTGCATGTGCACACATTTAGTAAAAACTGCTTTTGAGAGAAGCCTTTCTATTTATGACTTAGAGCCTACACACACACTGGTGACAGAACAGCAACTAAAGCAGAGACCAGAGAAATTTTTTGTTTGTTTGTTTAAACATGATTTGCTAATTCCTTGCTGTGAGACATTTGCATTCCAAATTACATCTTTAGTTAAAAGCATGAAAGAAAAATCTTAATATTCGTACTTTAAAGTGGGCAGAAGCATAATTAGGTAGTAACTAAAAGAAGTGGGAGGTACTTTTTTCAGTCCCCCAAAGAGTCAAGGTTTAATATAAAATACTAATTGAAAAATGGTCTAGATTTAAGCCAAAGCAGCAATTTGTGCAAAAAAAACCCCTCACATATTCTTTCCTCTAGTAAATCTTTCTCCGGCTTGGTTCCAAGGTTCTAAGCCTCGTGATTTCAAATGTAAATTATTCCTGAGCATTTAAGCTGAAGTTAGGTTTCTATTGCATGATAATTTTTAGGACTAAAATGAAATAATGCCCTTGAGAAATGCAGCTTCAGCTGAGAGGAGGTCTGAGAACTGGAACAAAATAAACACTTGTGATAAACAGTAGAGTGGGAATCAGCCCAAACTCCTGCTGCAATGTACTGGCAGATAGAAATAAATGTTTTAGAATATCTGTTTGCACTGTCATTTTAATTTATTATATTTGTAATAATCTAGTATGATTTTAACTGGAGAAAGACCTCTTACTTGCAATATTATTTTTTCAATGGGTTAATTTAACTTTGAATTGACTTGAAAGAAATAGTAGTTATGTGGGCAGAAATACCACAAAGCAGCGACATAGAGAAATAGCAAAATGACTTTCATCTTGCAATAATTGCAGGTAAAATATATGAAGGAAATACTATAAGTACATGTGCTGCTTGTGATGAGAAGAAAATCTCAGGAAGACAAACGTGACTAGAAAAAAAAGATGTGCATTATGTAGAAGAACAAAGTAGCAGCTAATCTCTTCCTATAATCCAATTGCACTTGTTCACAGAATATTTCAGTTCTAGACATCCTTTTATAGAAAGAGAGAATTTGAATTGGAATGGCATTTACAGAATTTAAACATAATCAGGGAAGATGAAGACTAATTTATGATCTAGGTTTATTTACATTATGATCTAGATAAATTTATAAAGAACTGCTTCTCTTTTTATGGCTATTTGCTTATTTTTGTAAATAAATATCAAACAGACCATTAGAAAGATGTCTATATTCCATCTAAGTATTTTGTCTAAAAAGAAAATGTATACTCTTGGACTGAGCAACCAGAAATTTGTTCAGTGCACGACACCTCTGAAAAAGTAAATTCATATTTCACTATATGTACATATGGAATCCAGTCCAGAGCTATTGAAATTACTGATGGACATTCCACTAACTTCCTTGAAGGGTATGTGCAATCAATAGAGATCTGCTATGTAAGCCTACTTGCAGAGGCTGAGCCTGAGTCCGACATGAACAAACCCCTGTCCAGACCAGCCTAGTATTTCTGCCTGCTGTACACATGGGATGACTCATGACCTTTTGGTAGCTTGTTCTGCCTTGAACTTGTGGTTGGCATTGGGTATGTAGCCAAGGACTTTCCAAGAGTTGCCTGATACAATGGAGCATGGCTGTAAATTCTAAGAGCATGCAGGCATCGTCTTGCCTGTAATGTACTTAGTTGTCTTTCTGCTTGGTTCCAGTAGACTTCTAGCACGTCTTTTGTTGTCCCTGATTTTTCTCCCAGATTTTCATCATATTGCCACTTCAGTTTAAGGATGGATGGCATGCGACTACTCGCATCAATACAAGCCTACTGTAGCAGTGTCTTTATCCTCCCTCACAGAGAAATAATAGATGGCTCTTACTCTTCATTGACTGCTCTCTACAGGAACTTGTGCTTTCAAAATACCCTCTCATCAAGTCCAAGCCTATAGTCAAATGAGCAGCTAAAATAGCATGAAATTTTCATAGGTGTAGAATCCAGAGCCCAGATGGAGTTTTAGAGTTTGAAGTAACTGATGAGCAATGAAGACAGGAAAAAAGGTAAAATGGAATATAGTAATTTAAATACAGTTTTAAGGGAATAACAATGATTTGCCTTAGAGAGACTAAAATGTAGAATTGTGCCAGATTAGAGTGAATTTGTCAGATTAGATAGAACATTTTTTTTAAAGATGTTTCTCCATTAAGAGAAGGTAAAATAATATTACACAAATAGTTAAAAGATTTAAAAGAAGGAAAAAAGAACAACCATTACGGAAGGTTAATGGCATAAGTTATAATTAAACTTGTGAAAATAAAAGAGGAAAAAGGAAAGCTGAATAACAGATAAAAAAGCTCCTTGGTTCATTAATGTTTGTGCAATCTCTTCAGAAACAAGTCTATGAGGTGGAATAAGCAGGGGATGATGCAATTAAATTCTTCTATTGTCAAATACTTGGTTTTGATTTTTCCAAGTTTTGATGCTATTTTGTATAATCAGTGAGACTTTTTCTTTTCTGGTGTAATTTAGTGCAGGCATGTTTCATGCCATCATGTGAAGCTTTAAACTTAAAGCCATGTTTTTTGGTCCCCTTACCTATGGTTACTGTAATTGACATAACAGCCACATCAAGTTAATTCTTGTTATGTAGCCCGTCAGCATGTATTTCATCCTCCCGCTACTTTTGCCAGGTAAATACTATGTATTAGCTGGGTCACTTGTAAGGTGCTAGTTTGTTATTGCCATACCCCCCACCTCCAAACACTGTGTGAAGTGAGGATATAACCAGAGCACATCATCAGATAGGAGGAGGGCAAGGAAATAGAAAAGTGAAAGGGTTGGGAACCTTGCTATAGGTAGTTGGAGTTTACACAAGAGGAGTGGGAATGAGGATTGGAGAGACAGGACATGAGGTGTTAGTGTGGGTAGCAGTGCAGGTTTGGTCACGGTTCTGCTTCCCATGCAGGTATTTTGCGTGTGTTGATATACACTCATAGCTGCTCAGTGCAGATTATCTCTTTGCAGCATAAGGGAGAGGATGAGAAGCAGCATAGCATAATCACCGAACATCTGGCATTCCACAGTAGATGCTATTCAGTTACCAGAACTGAGCCAGGACTTTCAGTTTGTTAAATCTTGTAGGCAATGCTGATGTGATAGGTGAGTGCAGCATGGGGTTATGCAAGTGGGTTGTCAATAAATGGAAAAAGAGTAGGGAATTAGCTGATACAGAGTTTAAGGGTCTAGGATTTTGCAACATGCAAGGGTGAATATGAGCCACTAATGCTAAGTTAAAGCAATTTGAATTGTGTCCTCTGGACATAATGACTGAGATTCCCCAAGTACCAAGCATCCTCCTCTGAAGTGCAGAGTTTCATCAAATCTCTGCTGACTTTGTTGGGAACTGGGGGCAACAAACTGCTCTCCAGTTTGAGCCCTTCTTAAGCACCACAGCTTCTTGAAGTGTTGCACCTTTGTCAAGGCTTCTAAAGACATAATGTTTTAGTGAAAACATACGCAGTGAAATTACTTTGTTTCTTTTATTTTTGTTATAGTTTGATTCCTTTTCAGGGGAGAAGTATTATACTCGCTGAGCCTGATTTTGAACTTGCTTATGCTAATGCAAATAGGATGAGAGTGATGCCTGTGGAAGTAACTAATTTGCTTTTTGCTAATTGCAATCCTTATTTTTTTATAAAATCTATTTGGCATGAAATAAAGTTTGAGTTCCTTGCATTTTTTGCATTTTTTGCATTTTTTTCTTCCTATAGCATCTGAAATAAATTAAATTGCATATATATTTTAAGCTCATGTTCATAATTGCTTTAGATACTCACTCTCCTTTTTGCAGCACAAATTTCAATATAGCCAGGAGCATAAACACAAACCTGAAAACCTAACCTTCCTGCATAGTCAAAGATGAATTTATTGGGTAGCCCAGAGCTTATTTTGGGTAGTAGTTAGGTTTCTCACTTCTGCATCCAAATCACTTTCTGAACTTCTTATCTGTAAAAGGGAAGTAAGAGCACTGTCCAATTTCCTTGACAGGGAGTTAAGTACTTAAAAAAGGGTGGTGGTGCAGGTAACAAAACCAAATAGATAATCTTTGCTTTTTCAATTTCTGTTTGTGTAACTGGAGTTGAGGCCAAGAATTTTGTTATATCATTTTATACCTTGTAACTTAGTGACCTTATGGATTTTATGCTTCAACAGAAAAAAAAAAAATTATATTTGCATTATTTCATTTGTACTGGCACCTAGAGGGCTGTTGCCTAATATGTTAGATACTGTATTAGTATACAACACAACCAATGTTTGCTGTAACAAGTTGATATTCCAATATATAAACCAGGGAAAATCAAGTGAATGCAGGAAACAAATGGAGAATTACAAATTGGTGGCAAGATTAATAGGACCTAAATAAAAAAAAGAAATCCTAAATATGTTTTGCTTTTTAAAGTAATTATCTCAACTTTTAAATAACATTTTCAATCAGTTGTCAGAAATACAGGAATGTTACAACTGAATACCTCAAAATAATGCAAATGTGGCCATTCATTTCAGGAAGAGCAGGATTTTACTTATATTTTAAGCAAAAAGCATACAGATGTATTTATGCTCTGTTAAAACAATTTTCATTGCAATATAATGTTTTCTATGATATCTTAGCATAAAATAGATTGTGCATATTGTCTAATTTTTAATGCATGTATATTTTAAAAAGATGCCCTATATGTTAATAGGTGAAATATTCACCCTGGCAGGGGTTGTATTTGAAAGGATATTAGTGATGTATTCCTATACTAAAACAATTTAAGAAAGTTAAAACACACAATCTGATGTTTCTAAAATAGATATTTAGAAAAGAGTATTTTTATTTATCTCAGAAGCAGACAAACATATAACATATTAATCCAGCAAATCCAAGATTTATTTTCGAAACACATCATTGTTTTCATGTTGTTTGTATGGCTAAGTACAAAAACATTTCTGGACAAGGTGGGAGTGGATGGGTGTGGAGGAGGAGATCATTCTTTATCTTTCCTCTGACTAGACAGATAATTTTGTTGAACAACCAGAGTTGTTAGTGGTGAACCAAATGAACTTTTGTGATATCAAGTGAGAAAAGTAGTACTTTCTTATTGAGAAAAGCTTTCTTGTTGCATACAGAACATTTCCTTCTTAATTTTGTGGCTGCATTAAACCATTACTTTATTTTACTACACCAATCCTTTCGAGTAATCTTAGCCATATTACAGTAACCTGGATTTTCATATGTTGCATGTGTAGCTATGATATTACATGTGCTACAATGCTGCCCTAAAATGAAATATTCTAGTTACTTCTGTGATCACATATATGGTTATGAGAGTGTATTTTCATACTTTCTTATCTTCGTAGGTTCTTCTCTTAAACTTACCTAAGCTCTTATGCCTAACTTGGTCAGAACTTCACATTGGTTTGAAACCAAGCAGGACCTGGCAAATCACAGTTATCAAAATCTCCCAAAGAAGCTGTTAGTATGTCCTAAATCAGTGGAGTCAGGTAAATGTTTTCTATAGTAGGTGGCACGAAACCATAGTCCTGAAAGCTGTGCCATGCAATAAAAGATTTGCAGTTTTATTGAGTTTTCCTGGGTGACTCTGTTTTTATACAAGATCTCATTTTTGGAGTGTTAATTAAAAACAAAAACAAAACAAAAGAAAACAAACAAAAAAACCCTTAAATATGTATATTTAACAAAAATCTGAACGTTCATTATATTTAGCAACTAGTTAATACATTTTGTATCTAGATCCCAATTACCAAATCAAATCTAACAATAGTTTGCTGCATTTGCTGATAGGAAAACTAAAAAAGAGCACCACAAAATTGCCAGATAGTTTGAACTACATTTTAAAATGACCATGAGGTGTCCTGACTTAAAAATGAGTGTGTCCATAAATATATATAAAGAACATTTCAGTGTGTGTGTGTATATACACAAATATGTATATAAGTATATATACATATTGAGATGTTTGTGTTTTTATAGGATGATTTAGTATATGAGTGGGATAATTGTTTTTTCAATACCATACTTTTATGTTACATTTACAATAAGTTAGCACCTAATAATTTTTATTTATTCCATAGACCCTCTTTTGTTTTGATGTC